>CM068354.1:23903485-25110985 GCA_034769755.1 Odontamblyopus lacepedii
ATCATGATTTCTCCCAGACATAGGAATCATAGTTGTCAGAGCCCATGACACGGACATTGCTGTGCTCTTAGTCTATCACTGTGGGAAATTAGACAAGACAGTCTGGATGGACGTGGGAACGGTGTCAAAGAAGAATCGCAGGTTCATCAACATCACTGAGATACAAAGGTCACTAGGGCCAGGGGTTTGCAAGTCATTGCCAGCATTTCATGCATTTACGGGCTCGGACTATACCTCAGCATTTGTCAAGAAGGGAAAGGTTAGGCCATTTGCCACATATCTGAAAAACACTGATGTGCAGAAGGCATTCGAGACACTCACAACAAAGCCCAAGGATGAAAGAAGCTGCAAGGTTCTCCTAAAGTTTACAGCTAGTCTGTATGGAGCCAGAGAAAACTCCAAGGTGTCACTGAATTCCCATAGGTACAAATGTTTTGAGACAGTGTATAAACCAAAGATGAGAGGCAAAAATCCACTCGAAAAACTAAAAGGGATCGATGCCAGTGGTCTGCCCCCTTGTGAAGCTGAGGTCATGTGCCATTTGAAACGAGTGGCATTTGTTGCAAAGATGTGGGCTGATGCTGACCAGGCAGAACTTGTTCAACATCCCTCAGAAGATGATGGATGGATGCTGGAGAATGGGGTTTACACCCCAGTTTGGTTCGATGGTCCTCAGTTACCAGATTCCCTGGTGCCAGAAATGCCTGATGACCATGAAGGTGCTGACTAGATTGACAATGAAAGTTTCGAAGCGGCTTCATCTGATGAAGAAGATGATGCAAGCGATGTAGAGGAAAAAGCAGAGTCTGATGAAGAGCAGTAGTGGTTGCAACAATGTTCAGACATGACCAAACCTGTCTTTGATTTCAAAGTTGTCATTTGAGTTTCAAAAGATGTCTTTCATTTGTTGACATGTTCAGAGTATAAGACAATCATGTAGTTTTAGTTTTGTAGCTTTATTTTGCAATCAGGGATCATTTTGTGAAACTGTCGGGTATACAGTACTCAGGAGATTCAAAAAATGTCTTTCATTTGTTGACATGTTCAGAGTATAAGACAATCATGTAGTTTAAGTTTTGTAGCTTTATTTTGTAATCAGGCATCATTTGTGAAACTGTCGGGTATAGAGTACTCAGGAGATTCAAAGACAGCTTTTACTTGTTGACATTTTCAGAGTATAATTCTGATTTTCTATCCAATTAATGTGCAGGGTTTATTCATGGCATTAAAAAATGTTCAAATATTGATATGCAATGAAGTTTTGCTATCATTTTTTTTCTGGGACATTCTTCATAGGGCAAGAGTTAATTTCCTGTAATCACTCATACTATGTTAGTCTTGACTGATGTTGCTTACTTTCATTTGATAGCAGAGATAGCACAATGTTACTGCTTAAACATGAAGCACATTAGGATCAGTGAAATATTTCATATTGTATTAAAACGTATAGAATAAAATCTAGTTTAGTGATACTTTTTTATATCTTTAAACCTTTACCTAAAATACTAGAACTTAAAAAAAACATACTCGGAGTTCGTTCACTCAACTTACACTTATGTGGACCTGCTAATGATGTGGTAAATCTACTATTTTGGGTAATTTGACCTTTGGCCCTTTCTTAAGCCCCCTTTTCCACAACTGATGAACTTAAGAATCATGGAATCTTGAACAGTTGGTCATGGACTACATTTCAGCCAGGTTTAATGGATGTACTCAAGATGTGAATTAAACATTAATTTGGGGGTCACATAGGCCCTTCTTAAGCCCCCTAGTCCACATTTGCAGAACTTAAGAAACACTTATTCTAAGTGTCATCCCCAAACCTAACATTTTGGAAGATGTTTGGTGGATGTACTCATGATGTGAATTATATCTCCTTTTTGGGGTATTTAATTCACATCATGAGTTAAATCTCCTTTTGGGGGTATTTTGGCACTTTGGCCCTTTCTTAAGCCCCCTTGTCCACAACTGGTGAACTTAAGAATTATGTATTCTTAAACAGTTGGTCATGGACTATATTTCAGCCAATTTTAATGGATGTACTCAAGATGTGAATTAAACGTGAATTTGGGGGTCACGTGGGCCCTTCTTAACCCCCCTTATCCAAAATTGCAGAACTTAAGAAAGACTCATTTTCAGTGTCATCCCCAAGCCTAACATTTTGGAAGAGGTTTGGTGGATGTACTCATCATGTGAATGAAATCTGCATTTTTGGGTAATTTGACCTTTGGCCCCTTCTTAAGCCCTCTTGTCCACAACTGATGAACTTAAGAATCATGGATTCTTAAACAGTTGGACATGGACTATATTTCAGCCAAGTTTAATGGATGTACTCAAGATGTGAATTAAACATGAATTTGGGGGTAACATAGGCCCTTCTTAAGCCCCTTAGTCCACAATTGCGGAACTTAAGAAATCACATTTTTTCAATATACCCCAAGACTGAACATTTTGGTAGAGGTTTGGTGGATGTACTCAGGGGTGTGAAGCAAATCAGATTTTTTGGCTACTTTGGGTGGCGCCCTCTACTGGTTATCCACATTTTCAAAACTTAAGAAAGGCCTTTTAAGGGTCCTGTGTGAGTGTCCTATCCATTCCAGGGGTCAAACCTTTCGTACTCGAGATGTGAAACAAATGTCTCTGGGCTCCTGCATTATATCATAGACCGTATAATTTCCAATTTCTTACAGTCTTTGTTGGGCGCCATAGGAAAAAAAAAAGAAATAGACGTAAGCTATGCATACCACATTGTTTTTACAATTTTGGAATTCGTAGCTAAACATAATTTAAGATGTAAAATTATAATGTAATTGCACAATGTAGAACAGTGTAAATTGTGCAGTATTTTATAACTAAACCACTTTAATCCGTGAATGAATTAATGCTTAAACACCAGAGTTGACTCTTGATCGACCATGGCCCATCCGGGCTGCCGTAGTAATGCCACCTTCTGGCGCACCTCCTCAATGAACGCTGGAAAGATGGCGACGGCAAACGCACAAGCGAGAGTCAACTGTGCCGGCGGATAGAAAGTGCTCCAAAAACACAAATATTGGACGTTTTTGCAACCTATCGACGGTGCAAAGTGTATTTGACTGCGTTAGGACATGGTTTAAAGCATGCATATTTCGTGAAAAGAAACAACGGCCTTGCAATGGAGCCTCCGGATCGTAACAAGCCCAGCAGGTAACAGACGCTACACCATCAGGACTTAGGGGCTGCCAAATAAAGAGCTCAATGTGACACCGCAGTTAGCCTGGCGCACACTGACTTCCTGTCAAATAGTGCGGCGGTGCAGATACTGCATTTCTCTCGCCGGAGTTGCAAACTTTTTAGAGCAGCGCTTGCTTGCGCACTTTGCTGGGGATTCTTGCGTTTTGTATCGTTTCAGTGCTTGGGAATACGCCACGATGATCAGCAAATGAGAAGGTAACGTTATGGGTAGGCTAGCAGCATCCGAAAGAGTAAAACATGTCACAGTACATGCTAGCTCTTATTTACTGTTAGCTGCATGTTCAGTGTATTGTTTAGGGGCACGTTGAGTATCAGTTTTTGGTGGTGAAAAAAAACAGTCAAACCATTTATTAATTGACATTAATGTGCTCTACAATGCGTAATAACAACCATTTGATATTCTTGTAGCGTGCAGTTTGTGTTAAACCCTAGCCATAACTTTGGGACTAGCATGTTGCTCTTGTTTCTGTTGTTAATTCTCTATCTGGACCAGGCACTTATATTGTCTGCTGAATCATGACATGGACTCTGTACTTTTAAAGCACGACATTAATCATCTGATTGCGTGTTTTGTGTTGCACACAAAGGCTTTGCAAAGCCCTGTCATCATTGTGCATGGCAGTGGAGTTGTTCAGGTGGTTCAAGTCACCAATCCGTGTATTTTAGCCTTCTACCTTACGCATAAAATCAGTAGAAATACCGAACTGTTTGCCCCTGACCGCAGGCAGTAGACCCTCAGGAATCCGCTGTTTTGTCTTCCCTCTCCTCCCTTCCCTTTGCATGCAGTTGTTGTCGACGGACATCGAAGGGCATGTATCATCTCGAATCAACAATGTGGCGGCTATCATAATCCCGGATTTTGTGAGAAATACCAGGTCTTTTTATTGTTTGCTGTTGTACTGTTATTTCATGTTCAGGCCAGATGCCGTCTTTGCACTCGGTCTGAAGTGGACACAAACAGCTCACATGATTGTGCAATACTAGCCCTAATGTAACTGCACTCAGCTCTTGTTGCACACTACAAAAGTGTTGTATAGTTCATATGCAGTAAATATTTTGACGCTTGTCACGTCAATGCACAATAGGTGATTTGCATGCAGTTGTGCACGAAACCAACGCACACACTGCCTCAACACAAGCTGCTGCTGTAACCTAAGTTTACATGTCAGTTGCAATACTGCAATAGTAGTGTTCAGATACCCTCGCGTTTTGTGCATATTGCACAAAAAGTAATTTAAATGGTCTTATTTTTCTTCTGCTCAGATAATAGTGCTAGGCTGGCAATGGCTGTAGCTGTAATTATTGTTGCACAGAAGGCCTTTGTCATGATGGCTTGTTCTCAGTGGGTCTGGAGGCATTCCTGGGATTTCAGGATGTGGTGTACAGTACACAGAGAAACGATGCTTGAAGTCCTGCAGACAGTGCAAGCTACAACTCATTAATGGCCACATTTGAGCTCAGGCCGAGATACAGATGGAGCGGCCTTCTGCATTTCCTGACTGCATCCTGTTTCTGCCCACACCTGCCTCAGTCCAAATTAATGCTCTGTGTTCTGTCACTGTTATCTGCTGTTTCAATTTCAACAATGGGATCTTTTTTAAGTTTTAAACTATGCAGTTATGCTGACAAGTTTGCATTAGTTGGCTTGGACTAGCACTGACTGAATGCTTATTGTGCTAGTGTTAGTTGCAACTGAAACTTCAGTGCAGCCACGTGGTTCATTTAGTTGAATTATAGTTAAAGACACTATGTAGATACTCTTTGTGCTGCAGTACTAGGGGTGTAACGGTACACAAAAATCACAGTTCGGTATGTACCTCGGTTTGGAGGTCACGGTTCGGTTAATTTTTTGTACAGTATGGGAACAAAATGCAAAAATGTTAGAATGATAAAATGCAGCACTTCTTTCCCCCCAAAAGGCCTTTCACCTTGTGTATGCGATACTGCACAATACTTTATGCTCAGGTAAATAGTAAACAAACTGTGAAACTCATTACTAATAATAAGAACCAATAATAATAATTATAACAATTATAATTGTTTAGACCTGGCCCAGTCTTGGTTCAGTCCTGGTTTAGACCTGGTTTAGACCTGGTTTAGACCTGGTTTAGACCTGGTTTAGACCTGGTTCAGACCTGGTTCAGACCTGGTTCAGTCCTGGTGCAATCCTGATGCAGACCTGGTTCATTTCTGGTTTAGTTGACAGTCGCTCCTGGAGCACCCCGTGGCTGGGACAGCGCAGCTGATCCTACGGACCGGCACGAAGCCGCCTGCAGCTCACCGCTTCCCGGGGCTGCAGCGAGGTGCAGGTGACTGCACACTTTACAGCTCCTCTTGCCTGAATCTCGCTTTTTCCCGGGGATCAGGCACCAGTGACACCTCGAGGGAATCCCCCCGCACTGAGCGGCTGTTCTTTCCCTGCGGAGTTAGACAATATCGCTCTGATGAATGGCTCGTTCGCAAACTAGCCCCACTTGTGTTAATTCAACATGCTCAAACTCTGGGAGTGAGGTATGTAGTATTACATGTCTGCCATGTAGTGCAGGGGAGCATGAATGAAATTTGACACCCTATTTGACAAAATCGGCAGTTTAATTTTATTATATTTTATTGCACAAACTCACTCGTGCAGAGCCCTGCACTGAACTGAACGTCCCGTACTGAAACTGTTTGGTAGGAATACATGTACTGTTACACCCCTACGCAGTACATATAAGCACAGTCTACATTTAGATTCATTTAGGCCACATGATTAAGGATCCATGCTATAATCTTCTGCTGCTATAGAGAGGTAAATGCTGCTTGTAAAGAATGTTATAAAATTAGTGACTAATAATGGTTTTAGTGGTGAACTTGAACATGATGTGTGCACTAGAATTGCTGCAGAGTTGGGATTGGGACATGTGCATGCAGTAATGTCATGGTGTTCCCGAGAAAGGGTGAGGTCAAGTCAAGTACGCTGTGTTCATTGTTTTTGAATGCTCACAGCCTGTGGCGCACTTATAGTGGCTCCACTATTCTGCATGTTTATCAGTAGTCCAGTCTGTCCACACTGTATTCTGCTCAAACATTAAATAAGATCGCACTAAAATGGAATGGGGTATTAGGCAATAACATTTAGATATCAAACTGAAAATCTTTGCCATTGCAAAGTAATTAATAGAAAGTGTGCTCACACAAAACATGGACCAACTTCTCCTCCTTTGGCCTTCCTGTAGATTGGGCATTGTGTGTAAGTGTGCTCAGCAGCCAGCTGTGTGCTATTCAGCTGTGGGCCTCACAGGCCACGTGTCACTGAGATACAAAAGAGTGGCCCGCTCGTGCACAATAGTGTGGATAGTGACAGGTCAGAGGTCAGGCCCCCCTGACTCTGGCAGCCCTTACTATCGCTGCTCAAGTCGTCAGTGGAAAAAGGCTCCTGAATTTGTGGTGTTTATTATGCACTCTGTGTTGCACCCATGGGACTGTAGCATTCCGCTGGCCTTTATTGGAGCCATCAGATGAGCCATTGAGAGTGGCCAGACACCATCTGCAGTGATATTTCACCAGTGCCAGCAGCACAGGGACAGCTTGAAGACCATAGTGCAGTCATAGTTTAGTGTGAGGTACTAACTTTGCCTTTGCAAACAGCAGAAAAGTTGAATAAAATGTAAAGAGTGCAGCTTGAACAGCTCAAAGTCTCTCATAGCAACCAAACAAACAATCATCTGAGATGGCGTCATTGGTTCCTCTATCATTCTTCAGTGATTCAGTCATGCTACGCAGACTTGCGTAGATGTTTCTATTTATAAAACTTGGCTTTTTCCCTCTCACATGCATGTACTATTTTTGTCTGCAGACATCTCACACCACCTTATACCTATTTAGACATTTACAAAGCTCTTAGTTATAACATGTAGCTGGGTATGCATTAGTTGTTTTCTCCATGCAGGCATTTCATAATTTTCTCTTACAATTTCAGTTGTATTACTGTGAATTAGACAGTCTCTGTCAAAAAGACTTGTTATGCTAATGCAGAAAATCCTTTTCACAATGTTTCCTACATTGCATCCAAGAAAGCACCAGTATAAAGGGTTAATATGTGATGGCTGCAGGTTGTGCTGCTGAAGTGGTGCTGCTCTGGTTCTTGCAGTAGATCTGTGATTGTCTCAAAGTGCGGCCATGCAGCAGGTGTCTGTCTGTGAGCCTGCTGCTCCACTACACTCCCTGGGGAATCAGTGTGGGCCTCGTTTAAATATTCTGCAGTTAGGCAGATGGACAATACAAGTCTTTCTCTGCATGTGGCACCCTGAAAAGCTTAAGCGAGTCATTTCCAGATTATCCCCCACACTTCAGCACACTTCACCCTTAACACTCACACACGCTCCACAGTGAAAGCACAGCAGTCCTGCCCCTTTCAGAGTACAACAGGCGCGTGTTGGGGAATGCCTTTCAGTCAGATGATCGATGGAGGACCGCAGCAGTAACCATCAGCTTTTCATGCCCCCAGAGAAGGGAGGTCTCTGCCTTTGTTTTTGTGGGGTCACGCCTTCCAACCTTTCACTTTAATCCTATAAAAAACTCTTAGAAATGCATTAGGAACAGAGATTTGACACTGTAATTGAGAAATCCTGGCCATATGTATTTGCTTTTTTTCATGGTGCTGTTAAGTAACAAGTTAAGCAATTACTCTTTATTACAAGCTGCTTGCCTTCAGGTCACATATTGGTATCAACATTTTAAGATCCACTGCTTTGCATATTACCTAGTTTACTTGTGGTCAAGCAGTGTCCACTTTGAGCATGTGGTTGATGAGTGTGCAAATGTTTGCTGCAGCCACATTTTTGAGCTCTGGTTGGGTCATTATGCAAGTTTCAGAATATGATGCCAAGATATATCTCAACATAGTTTTCTTTGTCTGTGCAACTGTTTTGGTGCACAAAGCATTGCTGTTTCATACCTGCAGATTAAGCTGCTTTTGAACAAGATAGCTTCATTAAAGGGGACATAGTTTGATGTAAATTTCTAACCATGTTACAACAGTGCCACCTTAGTTTAGATTACTGAAAGTTACATTTTGAATGATTGGTGCATGTTTTGTTTGAGATCTCTGGCATTGTCTCATGTATTTGATTCAAAAAAATATCAGATAAACACCCAATCACAAATGTGCTACTTGCTGGTGAAAGTAGAAACTGGCATCTCAATACTGCACTGTTGAACTTCAGGCCAATGGACCTATTTCTATTATTAAGTGGTTTTAGATCAATATTATGGTTTATAATGAACAAAATGTCAAATAATGGTCTATGGATGTTTTAGTTTAGTATTAAAAACTCAAACAATATGTTTAATGTAACGGGCTTATAGTCTGCCTCTGGAGCTGTGTGTGTTTGCTGTTACAAAAAAAAACAAAAAAACAGCAAAAGTATACTGTGATAGAGATGAGCATAATTTAGTTTTGTGCATTGTTTAAATTTCCAGGAAATGTGATATAACGTAAAGCTGTTAAGTTTCCCTGTGGCCTAAATTCTATTCACTGTTTACAGGCAGGCCAACCCTCTGGACAATGTGTCTCAACAAAATGAGGAGGAAGAATCCTGCGACTCTCCCAGCGAAGAAGAGGAAGCGGCATACAGCACTTCTCCTCCTTTCAGCCAACGTCAAATGAAACGAATGAAGCACCAAAGAAACTGTCAAGCAAGGAGTGGTCGCCGTTCTCCCAACAGAGGTATGTCAACTGCAGTTCAAGTGATGTGAATCATGAACTGGTTTGAACTGTGGATACTCAAGCTTACACTCATGTGCAATAGTAATAATGTAATGAAACATGTATTTTTTTTTATTTTAGTGGAAGCAAATTCATCCGTGATGAAGGAGAGTCCAAGACTGGTGGAGACTCCTGAAGAACATGGCTACAGACAGGGTAAAAAGCAGCGAGCCACATTACGCACCTCTGAAAGAGACAACAAGAAGACCTTTGAAGGCTCCTTCATGCTAGACCCCCTCTCAAAGTCAGGCCCTTTTGGTGCCCTCAGCATGGATCCACGCAAACATTACTTGAGCTTAAGTAGCAAGCTCCCAGTGTCTATGCCACACATGGCGCGGACTCACAGGCAAACCTCCAGAACTGACTGTCCAGCCGACCGCCTCAAGTTCTTTGAAACACTGCGGTTGCTCCTAAAACTCACTTCTATGTCCTCCAAAAGAAAGGAGAAGGAGCAGAGGGGCCTTGAGAACATGGCTTTTATGGGCCACAACAATGAGGTTATTTGGTTGGAACTTCAGGCATGGCATGCACGACGCTCCACTAGTGACCAAGACTTGTTTTTGTTCACTGCCCGCCAGGCCATTCCTGACATCATAAATGAGGTGTTGCACTTTAAGGTCAACTATGGCAGTCTGCGATTGGCCCAGAGTTCTGAGTTTCGGTCATCGCAGGAGGACTCTCAGAGTGGGAGTGACGAACACTCTGAGAGCATTCGGTCTGTTGTGGAGGTAAATCACATTGGGGCCGACCATTGGGGCTTCAGCGCCTGCCCCTCCATGAATGCAGCAGAGCCTCTGGGCTCTGGGGCAGACTGCAGGGAACACCTCCAGCGGCAACGGCTGGCCTTTGAGCAGGTCAAGCGTGTCATGGAGTTACTGGAGTCTGTGGAAGCCTTGTACCCATCTTTGCAAGCTTTGCAGAGGGATTATGAAAAGTATGCAGCTCGGGACTTTCAGGGTAGGGTGCAGGCACTCTGCCTGTGGCTAAATATCACTCAGGACCTTAACCAGAAGCTTCGTGTTATGGCCACTCTGCTTGGCCTGCATGACCTGTCACGCATCGGGTGGCCAGTGTTCGAAATCCCCTCACCTCGTTGTTCCCGTGGAAATGAAGAAGATGAGAATGAAGAGGATGAGGAGAATGATTCAACGGCCACATACACTGCTGAGAGCGATGCAGAGGAGGAGGTGACACTGGGCCCAGTGCCGGAGGGAGATCTATCTCCCTCTCTCACTCCCAAATTTGCTCGATTGTTGTCGGAGGATGAGTTTCTGTCCTCTGCTGGCACTACAGACACATCTGGAGGAGTATTCTGTCCAACTGCAATTTACAGGCCGTTTGTGGATAAAGCTTTGAAACAAATGGGACTGCGCAAACTTATCTTGAGACTGCACAAACTCATGGACCGGTCTTTGCAGCGATCGAGGGCAGCCCTGCTCTGCCATGTCCCAGCACAAGAGGTGAGCTGAGCTTTACAGTGTACAGAGTAGTCATTTATTTAAATCAGTCGTTTTTTTATGTTAACTGAGATGGTTAAGGAACATTATTGCATTTCTACTAATTTACTATAAATGCAAAGCAAAATGTTAATGATACAACACAATTAAAGTCTGCAAACCTTAGCATGTAAATCTGTAAACTCATCAGTCCTCTGTCTGCAGTTTTCCGATTTCCCAGACTCCATGTTGTATAGTGACTACCTGCCAGAGCTGTCCCGCACTGTATCATGCAGTGGCTCTGGACTTTTAGACCAGGTTTCATGGGAGGATTTGCAGGACATGGACCTCCCGTCTTTCCGACCTGCGTTCCTTGTGCTGTGTAGAGTACTTCTTAATGTTATTCACGAATGCCTTAAACTACGACTTGAACAGAGGCCTGCTGGTGAGCCCTCTCTTCTCAGCATCAAACAGGTAAATGCTCTATGTATTTGGAAAGTGCTGTAAAGGCTCAAAGTGCATGTGTCTAAGCCATATGTGTGCCTCTGTCTTTTCTTCTCTATAGTTGGTGCGAGAGTGTAAAGAAGTTCTCAAAGGTGGTCTTTTGATGAAACAGTACTATCAGTTCATGCTGCGTGGAGTTGTGACTGACGCTCAGGGGCTGCAGACTAACGCTAATATTGATGAGTTTGAGGAAGATCTGCACAAAATGCTTGTGGTAAGACTTGCCACACATTAAAAACAAACAGTTTTTCGACTTTGGATGAGCCCACTAATTTTTCTGATCCACTGTTTGGCTTGCAGGTCTACTTTGACTACATGCACAGTTGGATCCAGATGCTGCAGCAGCTGCCCCAGGCCTCACACAGTTTGAAGAACTTGTTAGAGGAGGAATGGCACTTCACTAAGGTCATTACTCCCTACATCAGAGGAGGAGAGGCCCAGTCAGGGAAGCTGTTCTGGTTAGTGTCCCCCACTCAAAGTGGACCTAATATGTACTCGCCATGGCAGTTTTCCAACACTGACGTGTCTTTGCTTATAGTGACATTGCTGGTATGCTATTAAAATCCACTGGAGAGTTTCTTGATGCTGGCTTGCAAAAAAGTAGTAAAGAATTCTGGGAAAATGCAGATGATAGCACAGCATCAGATGAGATCAGGTAAGAAGAACTTTATTTGTAGTATTTCTTTTGTATATTTTGATATATATTTTATTTTGTGTTTTCTTTCCTAAGGCGTTCGGTTATTGAAACTAGTCGATCACTTAAAGAGTTATTTCACGAGGCCAGAGAACGAGCCTCCAAGGCCTTGGGCTTTGCAAAAATGCTTCGCAAGGTGAGATGCTGCTCTGAGGAATTTTCCCTCCACTAAAGCAAAGCCAAAAGCTCAGAGCATGCGATTTGTCTGATTTTCCTTTTATAGTTATTTTGGACTACATGTTTGAATGGTGTGTTTACTTGTCTTTCCTCTGCAGGACTTGGAAATTGCAGCCGATTTCACTATCACAAATGGAGTGCCTTGTCTTTTGGAAACACTCAAGAAGAGAAATTACGTCAAGGTGCGTGGTGATACACAGTTACTCATTAGTGGTGTATCCTTAGCTCACTTCCATTTTCCCCAAACAGGTTGTCATTCCTGGTTTAGAAGAACTTCAGGTGTTTGTTCCATGTGGCCTGATGGAGCAGCGACCTATGATCCTACAGCTGCTCAATGCTGCAGCCGGAAAAGATTGCTCCAAAGAACCAGATGAGATCCCAGAGGATGAGGCCTACCTCCTGATGAGCAAACGTGGAGCAGGCAGCGACTCCTCTGAGTCTGAGTGGACTCAGTGGGACGGAGATTTGCTCACTCTGGTGTCACAGCTCGAGACAGTGGACACTCTGAGTGCAATGACGGTATGAAAGAATCTTTTGTTTTTATTACAGATGGATATAGGGATGGACAGATGGATTGATATGAGCAGAAACATAACACCTTATACAACATTTGTGAACAACATTAAAAAGCTTCATACTTAGAGATGCTAAAAGTGCATATTCTCTGTTTTTTATGTGAAGGTTTCTGCGGCTTGCTAAATTACTCCTCTAGGGTAACTCCTGTAGATCTGTGACAATGATTACTATGTTGATTTGTGGCTCAGTATATGAAAGCTGGGACAATGTATTTTGGGTCTCAATATTTACCCTGGGTACACTATTGGGACATTTTTGGATATATGATACGGTTTGTGCCATAAAAGTTGGAATAAATAACTTCTAATGTCATTACAGATGCGAACTGTGCTGTGTGTTTCGTTCTGCTGTTTATTTAGTAGCTCATGACTTTTTAACATTGTTGTAGATTTAGAATATTTAGATTTCTTTTCGTGGGTTATTGTATCAGTGGCCTATATTTTCTTCAGCATTTGACAGGCCTACTCCCATGTACATCTGCAAGCACCTCCCTATTTAACAGTAACTACTTAAGACCACTGTAACTCATTATTTTTGCATATTTGGTTTTAGGTTGAGAATATGCTTTTAATTGTGACGCATTCGGCTCACCTAGTCGCCCAGCGCAAGGCATTTCAGCAGTCTATGGAGGACGTGCTCACTCTGAACCGAGAGCAAACCTCCAGCCAACCGCTCATTGCAACCGCACTGCAGGAACTTAAGGTAGTAATGTGATACATGCTGCAGTTTATTTACTTTAATGTATTTTATTCTGTGGCTTTCAAGTAACCATGCTGATGTTTGTAACAGAATGAAGCACTACAGCTCTGCATAAAGATCAGCTCTGCCATAGACCAGGTGGAGTACATGTTCACTACAGATATCGAGACTGAGGTGGAGGAGTCTGAGTCTGCCACACTGCACCAGTACTACAGAGAGGCCATGATACAGGGATACAACTTTGCTTTTGAGGTAAAACATGCTTATATCTTCTCTTTACTAATGACTTATATTGAAAGTGATCCTGATGAAACTTTTTAATAAATTCCTTAAAAAAAAGTCTTATTACTAACTAGATTTGTTTTCCTTTGGTCAGTACCACAAAGAGGTTGTACGTCTCATGTCTGGAGAGTTCAGGCAAAGGATTGGGGAACGATACATTGCGTTTGCCCGTAAATGGATGAACTATGTCCTGACCAAATGTGAAAGTGGCAGAGGAACAAAGCCCAGGTAAGATTAAGGATTATTACTAAAAACATACTAAAATACTACTACTAAAAATACTAACAAATTCACGTTTAATTTTTCATAGCAAGATGTATATACTATAATCTGTGTAATTCTGATAATGGTTTATAAATGACTTATCTTTTTTATAAACAGGTGGGCAACTCAGGGTTTTGATTTTCTTCAGGCAATTGAACCAGGTTTTATTTCAGCATTACCAGAGGATGACTTCTTGGTAAGAGCCCCTATTTTTATAAATGGTTGTTACTCTCACAAATAAATAAAATAATTGTCTTGCAGAATTTACAAGCTTTGATGAATGAATGCATTGGACATGTCATTGGGAAGCCTCATAGTCCAGTAACAGGGATGTATATTGGTAAGAAGTCATAGAAATAATACACATGAAAATATTGGAGCTGTGCAATTTAAACCTAAAATCTGTTGTTTATGTTCAACATTAGCACCCAGGAACAGCCCTCGTCCAGTTAAGGTTCCCCGATGCCACAGTGACCCTCCAAATCCAAACCTGTTTATTTCTAATGCTGAGGGATTTAGGCAAGTGCTATACGTCTACAACCATTTTTTTTCTATTTTCCACATTTTCTGCATGCCTTTCCACACTGGCTTGTCTCATTAAGCTTTGATAACAGTATTTTTCCATTGTGGTGAGTTGAGTGAATGGTGTATGAGTGTTTATTTGCCAAAAAGCCTCCCACACACGCCTCCGCACCACCCAAGGTAAAGCTCCTTGGTCTGTTTTCTCACTGCGCAGCTCCCGAAGCCTTCCCTGTGACCTCCGGACCCAACTGTTCCCCAACGGCCCCCGTCCTGTCACTGTGGGCCCCGGGGACAACACCAAAGCACCCAGCAGCACCCCCAATGACGCCAGGTAGCTTTGCCCCAAAATCAAACTTCTGAATCCAAAATGAGGCTAATTTTGAATCAGAGAGTTAGTCACAAGCCCTGTGTATATATTCTATACTACTGCAGCTTTTGGTTGAACCACTGAAATTTAAAAATTTTAAAATTTAAAACCAAAATCTTGGTGCACTATGTAACTTTTCCGTCACTTTTGAGGCTTCATGGATATGCCATTGCTTTGTGAAGAATGTTCCAAAGCAACTTATCTGTTTCCATATTTGTTGAGGCACAGTGATAATTTGTTTTTCTTTTGCAATCAGTCAACTAGGGGTGTAACGATATGCAACTCTCACAATACGATATTGTCACGGTATGATCCTCACAGTATAGTATTTATTATATCATCGTGGGAAAGCTACCGATATGGTGGTGCGGCTCACAATATTACAATATTATACATGATAACAAGACTGACATTATAAAATGCTTGGCATTGGTCATTTGGTACAACATTTATTTTGATTAGGGATGTAACAATATCCAAATCTCTCTGTATGATATTTTCACGATATACACCTCACTGTATAATATATTCATTGCAATATTTTGTGGAAGCTCACAAAACTATGAATATGCTACTTTTTCCTCAAAAAATGCCTTCACAAGACTTAATTCAAAGCTATTTCTACATCATAACTATTCATTCAAGCAAAGAGACTTGTGATTTGATATATTGTGATGGTCCATATTATTGTGAGACCATTGACGATACGATATCACAATATTTTGGTTATTGTTACATCCCTACATCCCCTGTTATTAAATAAATGCAAGCTTTCTTAGTTTAATGGCATACTGTGGGACATTCCAGACAAATCAATAACACATGTATGGAGATAAGCAGCTGGCAGTCCAGAAAGTTACATGGTGCACCTTTAATTTGTTTTACCCAAAGTGAACATCACATTGAACCATTCGTTTGAAGATCAGAACTATATTTTGAAATCAATCCTTGAAGCTATGAAGCGCTAATGTCTTCAAAGGCAACCAATGTGACCCAAAGAAGAAATGGTCTAATCTAATACACCTTAAAAGGAGGAGACCATAATTGTTGTGCATGGTGCGAAAATATAGAAAAAAATCTTTTCTTTTTTTTTCAATGAGAGAGTGAGCTGAGCTGTAATCTTCCTGAGTGCCATTAACATCAGTCCTGCTGTGATGCTTGTGACTCTTGTGGCTTATGCTTCTCAGACTTGAGGCTTATTTGTGTTTTAACTGCGCCTGCTTACTGTAGTGCAAATGATTTTCACAAGCCGCTGTCAAAGAGCTTAATTTTTGCTTCTTTTAGAAATGACAAAAGCATCTTTCTAATAAACTTGTTTGTCCTAATTTGAAAGTAACTCATTAAATGTAATATTATCCTGCCATAGTATATATTTACTACAAAATAATTGCATTATTTACTTACATTATTTATTTAAAGACCACCTTTTTTACAGAGTATCATCCAGTTTTCATGAAAATGACAGAGTCTCATCAGTTGCTGCAGAATTACAATTTAAATCCATAAGTCGTCATTCAAGCCCGACAGAGGACAGAGAAGGTAGGTGCATTGTTCTTCGTTGTGTTTTGATAAAGTTCTTTGTCCTTAAATATTTATGATCCCTTTTCAGAGCCCTCATATCCTCGAGGAGACCCTGCTGTTGTTCGCCGAAGCTGGGAGCTGCGCACCTGCATCAAGGGTGAGGCTGGTTTAGGTTTAGCTAAAGCGTTGTGTGTTTTGCAACTAATGTTTTTAAATTGTTTTAGATGCAGCTGCAAGACAGTGTCCTATGGAGAATGTTCGGCGGTCTATTCGCAAGTTTGAGGAAAAGCGCTACGCTGTTTTGAAACAACGCAATATCATCGGTCAAGTGTGTCACACACCAAAGTCCTATGACAATGTCATGCATGTGGGACTCAGGAAAGTGACTTTCAAATGGCAGAGGGGCAACAAGATCGGTGAGTGTTCGGCAGTTTCATTATTAACATGTGAATGTATTTGTTTTAATTTTCACTCTCCTCTGAACAGGTGAGGGCCAGTATGGAAAAGTCTACACCTGCATCAATGTTGACACTGGAGAATTAATGGCCATGAAGGAGGTATGTAAGAAAAGAATATATGTAAGCAGTATTTACTGGATAATTCTGCACACTTTAAACTACTGTCTATTGTTCATTTTTGTAGATTCGATTTCAGCCAAATGATCACAAAACAATAAAGGAAACTGCCGACGAGTTGAAAATATTTGAAGGAATTAAACATCCTAACTTAGTGCGGTACTTTGGAGTTGAGCTTCATCGGGTAAGTTTTACACATATCACTCATAGCAGTAGTACTAGTTTTTGTGGCAGTTGTTTTGATGCAGTGTTTGTGAACAGGAGGAGATGTACATCTTTATGGAATACTGTGATGAGGGCACATTGGAGGAAGTGTCCCGCCTAGGGCTGCAGGAGCATGTGATCCGATTGTACAGTAAACAGATCACCACAGCCATCAACGTTCTGCATGAACACGGCATTGTGCACAGAGACATCAAGGGTCAGCAGTCTGTCTTTAATACAGTTATCTCAAAATGCACATAAACAATGTGTTTAACCATTTTGAATGATTTCCTTTAGGAGCAAATATCTTTCTCACATCATCTGGTCTTATAAAGCTGGGTGACTTTGGCTGCTCAGTGAAGTTAAGAAACAACACTCATACAATGCCAGGAGAGGTCAACAGCACGTTAGGCACTGCAGGTACAAGCCCCCCACCTATAATTTACCACAAGGTGGCACTGTTACATAGTGAGGTTCTAATTGGAATACAGTAGATTTGTACCATTAAATTTTTGGTTTATTTCTTCTTAATTCATTAGCATACATGGCACCGGAGGTCATTACCAGAGCAAAAGGAGAAGGTCATGGACGTGCAGCAGATATTTGGAGTTTGGGCTGTGTGCTTATCGAAATGGTGACTGGAAAGGTAATTCACTATTGTTATTATTTTGAATTGTAAATATTGTGCTGTATGAACTTATGAACACATTTAATGCTCTATAATTAACTTGACTTGCAGAGGCCATGGCATGAGTATGAGCACAACTTCCAGATCATGTACAAAGTGGGAATGGGCCACAAACCACCCATCCCAGAGAAACTCAGCGCTGAGGGGAAAGAATTCCTTGGCCACTGTTTGGAGAGTGAACCCAAGCGCCGCTGGACTGCCAGCATGCTGTTAGACCACACATTTGTTAAGGTACTGCTGGAGAAATAAACCAAGAACCAACCTAACTTTATGTCAACCAAATGGTCATAGATTCTTTGCCACTGTGAGAAATTACCTTTGAAATTATTATTAATTGAATTGTGATTTATGATACTGTTGCTACAACTATTGCTGACAAACCAGAATAATTTCTACAAGCACGTCTGTTTTCTTTCCAGGTTTGTACGGATGAGGAGTAAAAGGAACTTTCTGTGGCTTTTTAAGTTTACAAATGAAGCACTACTGTACATGCTGTTAGCAACATGAACTGTGGAGGTGTGGAGGGTTTATTGCTGAAGGCACATGGAGCTAAACTGAGGAACACAGATTATTTCAGAGGACAGCTGGATCTAAGAGCACTGGGTCCTGTCCTGTAGAACCATGGACTGTACATACTGTAAGAAGAGGAATGGCTTTAACTCTTGTACAAACAAAATTGTAAAGTTTAACTAACTATTACCACAAATGTTCTTTTCACTGGTTAACAGACCTCCAAAAAGGCATTTACTTTGTGTTTTCTTTAAATGGGGTATGGGGTGGGCGGGGCTTAATCAATGGCACTTTTTAAACTGTCTATCCAAGGGAACAGTTGACTAGAATAGGGGGATTCTAATTCTGCGTGGTTATAATCACCACTCAATGGAAGGAATTGCTTGTTCAATAAATTGAATACCATTCAAATATTCATATTAATTTATCACTTGTCTATTTTGGCAAGCCTGGGCAGGAAGGATTTCATTTTTATTTAATTTTTTTCTTTGCCTTTGCTGAGGAGTAAATGTCAAATGTCCAAGCGTTGTACAAGTGTGGTGAATAAGATATATTTTCATGTGACTGGAGCATAGTGGACGAACCAGAGTAACTGGGCATGCTCCCCCTCCCTGCTGCTGGAGACAAACAGCCAAAAATACAAAACACATAAACCACTGGGTCTCTGCTGCTCTCACAGTGTTTGCTATGTACAAACAATATTAATAAACCAATCATTTTTTTTAAAGAAACATCAGACTTTGTCCTGAAGTTGAATTACACATTTAAGAGAGGTGTTTTTTCCACTATTCAGGGGATTTAGTGTATGCCACAACAAAACATTACTGAGACTAATTTGATTTGTAAATAAGTATGGGTGAGTCTGTCAGAGCACATTCTTCTCCATCCCTGGGGAAAAATACTATACTTGCACAAGTCAGACGTAGTATTTGTACATTTATAAATAGTTATATAGTATGTTAATTTTTCTAATTTTAGTTTCTGGATAACAATTTTGGTGGTGCAATTTTAACGTGGTATACAGGGTAGTGAAGTTTTTACATTGAGAAACCTCCATGTTTTTGTTGCAGACATAAATTTCAGACCTAAATGTTTTCCTCTTGAGGATTATTTAATCACGTGTATTAATTCTACATTAGCAATTTCTATCCAGAATGGTTTATTAATGAAATATACAACTAAACATAAGGTACAAAACAGAAATGAAATTTACAAAAAACTCTGTAAAACACTCCTTTTTAAATTTTCAAACTTCATGTTCCTATTTTTATTTTTAAGTTCAGTAATAGTACCCAGTTTTGTGGTAAACTATTGTATGTCTGTTTCAGTTGCTTTTATATTTGCCATCTTTAGCAACAAGGTTAAACAAGCAGCAAGCTACCTCTTAGCTTTAGTAGTGCTGAACATTATGTCTGCCTTCGTTGTGCTCAGAAGCAGGTCCACACCTGCTGGACCTGCCCTATCCTGTCCCATGAGGTGGGGGAGCAGTTAGCACTGTGTCATAGTGTTTAAAGGGACAGCAGCTGTGCAGGCCTTAGTTGTTGTTGATAGGGACATTCTTATTTCCATAAGTGGAGCCTCGATCAATCTCAGTCTGGCCAATCATCCAACGAGCCCCAACTGACCCTGGAAACGAGAGGAGAATGGCAAAAACTATCAAGAAGGAAAAATACAATAAAAAAATACCATAGTGATTTCTACCAAACACTGTGTGGTGGCAAGTACACTAGAGTAGAAGTATTTGACCTCTGCAGTCACTGGAAGTACTTTTGTGTGAGTTTAATCATGCTTCATAAGCACATGCCCTTTCAGATAATGCAATTACTTTTTTTCCCCACAATTTGAGGTGAATTTGTAACCAAACCCAAAGCAGGTTCGCTGCTACAGACATGCCCCCAAAAGTATCAAAGGGACTTACATTGGGGTGGTCAGATCTGCTGCTTTTTTTTTTAAACAGAGAGGATTCAGGTTAAACAACGGGGGCCTCATTAAATGAAGCTGTATGGTTAAGGTGGGAACAAACCTGCGATGCAGAAGGCTACTGTAGTCACTATTGTGAGCAACGAGCCAGAGCTAACTAGTCGAACAAAAAGCAGGAACAACGGGAAGAGGAGGAGGCAGGCCCAGAACAGCCAGTTGATCAGAGACCAGGGCCGGCGCGGAGGGCTATTAATGGGCCCAGGGAACTGCCCTGTCTGGGCATAGTGCTCTTGAAAGCTGTCCTGATAAACAACAAAATATACCTGTAGTTTACAAAGCACAAGTCAAAACCAGTGATTACTCCTTTGACACCACAGCTCACTTTTTCCTGGTAGAGTTTGTGTAGCCAAGCTGCACACTCCGCTTCGCCTTCTGGGATCGTATCCAGAGGGATTCTTCTGCAAGATGCAAATAATGCACAGCTTTACCAAGACAACAAGAAACATTACAGGGCCAAATGTACTTTTAAATAACATTAAGCTTACTTTACCTCACATACAAATCGGCATGGTATTTCTTCCCATTCAAGAGTCCAAGCAAAGTTGGGGATTCATTATTTCTGAAATTTAGTGTTGAATCATACACAGCAGCAGCTAAAAATCATTGAGTACACACATAAATATTGGATGCAAATAAATTTTTATTCACATATTAAAACACAGTAATTACACTCACCATTTCCTCTGAGATTCTGGACAGTTACCCAGAATCCTTTGGTGCGGGGTAGAAGATGATACTTGAGTTTTGGAAGGCCTTTGCTCTCTGCCACCTGCATCGAGATCTCGTGCTTCTTTTTTGTAAAGCGTGTCCCTTCACAGTAAAGCAAAAACTGTAGAAAACAAGACAAAACATCAGCAACTAAACTAGTTTACTTTCTTTAGGTGCACACTTTGCTTGAAATGTTCCACACAATGGCATCGAACATTTCTACTTAATTCATTTTTGTAGGTAAAAACATTGGAAATAAATGCAAAACAACCTTAATATCATAATGTGGAAGATCAAAGCCATCACATCTCCATGGAAATAAACAAATAGCAAAACCCTCTACAGAAAAGTTACATAGCACACCTTTAAACTACAGAAAAGTTACATAGCACACATTTAAACTAATGTGTACGTACCCAAAAACTTTCTGGGTAATCGTGCAGGTTTTGGAGACTTTCGGCTACAGTTTTTCGGTCATCCTCCCACTTTCTCTTGCAAAACACTATCTCCAGGAAGTACCACATCCATCCAATCACTGGTACATAAGCCAAATCCTTTTTGGCAAGCACCTTTGAGCTCTGATAAAAATAATTAATTGTAATAATAATTATAGAGAACTACATATTTAAAATGAATCAAATCTACTGGTTCTTTATCTTACCCCTAAAACCCCAAACCGTTCACAGAAGGTCCAACCACACAGGAAGTCAATCTCAAAGTTGTGGTTGAGGACAACTATAGCATTTTCTTTTCCATAAAGGGGGTAACTCTTCGGGTCTGTGTAAAGTGTGCACTCTGTGGCTGACCACCACTCCAGCAGTGCAACCATCTCTGAGAAAAACACTCCATTATATTATACAGTACATTATATTTGTTTATATTATATTTGTGATAAAATATAGACATTAATACTAGTGTGAGGTCAAAATTGGGGTTGAACTAAATATTGAATATCAAAGTAAAATTCAAAATAGTTTAGTAGAACAGCCTCATTGTTCAAACTATAGTACTTACGACTCATTATGCAGTAGCCCAGTCTAACATTGACTTTTCGCGCGAGTTGTTTATTGACAAGCCACAAAGGTAAAGTGCACATTTGTAGTAGATTGACAATGATACCACTGGCCATGAACACATACACCATTAACAGGTGAAACACAAACTGAGATTTTAGCAGCTGCACGAGCCCCATCTGTCAAGAAAACACAAATAAAAACATGCAAGAATTTAATCAAACAAAACAAAATCCTAGAAAAGTTATATAATTTCAGTTTTATGGGTTTGGCAGAGACTTGTAGTGTGTGGTAAACTTATTATGCACCAGTGTCGCTCTGATGTAAAGGTCTCAATTGACAAGAATGAAAGAGGACATTGAACGCTTCAACTGTCAAAAAAGAAAATATTTATCCCAACCCTCGTGAGTTCATTCCAAAATATTCTGACTACAGAGACAACATATATTCCTTACTACAAAGCCTGACTAACATGGCTACTGGATAAAATTTGCATAAAGCTCTAAGCTGTCCAGAATGCACAGACAAAAAGTAAAAACTTTAACAAAAATAATGCATATGTACTACTGTTTTCTGCAATTTTGTTTATTAAAAGAAATGGATAGTTAAACCCCTTAACAGCAATGTAATAACCAGGTTTACCAAAGTCATGCAGGCTCTATCGTGTGATTCAATCGTATAAAGGTCATACATTACACTAAATTGACTCCCATGAGCTTAACGCCATGTAAGACTGTTCTTACCTCCTCAAAAACATCCCTGTAATGGTGTTTTGTGTTTTGAGTAATCCTTTATTATTAGTCTGTCTACAGCTCCAAAGCTCCAACCTTGTGAACAGGGCACTTGTGTAGTTTAAGTTACCTTTTACCTTTTGTACAGTGGAGATTGGCTGAAATGATCCAAGTGATTCTAGTGAAGGTGTATGGATCTTAAAAACACGGTGGAGCACTTCCTGTATTAGCCACCACAGGACATCACAACGTGGAGTGCCAAACTCAGCCTAAATATGCAGGGTTTGTGTGCTAAAGGTGTGAATGAAACAAAACACACAATGGGTATATTTTTGATGAGGACACAACATTACAAAATAGATCAGAAAATGTGCTTTTTAATATTTAGGGACAGGAGAACTGGCGGCAACTACACTCATCAGCTGCATGTTCTGCCTATGTATGACTGCACTGTCCCGGTCACGTTAATAAAATAAAATAAAAGTAGGCTACCATGTTGGCCAACTGCTCAAACATACTTCCTAGTACAGCTCCACCACTACAAATTAAAACTCGGAAGTACAAGAGACTCACCTTTGCGCTTAGCTTTCAATGTTCTGGACTAAAACAATCCAAAAGTGCAATGACAGCCCTGAGACAATGCGCCCTCGGTACACCTCAGTGCGCTTTGGCGTTACGGGTTTTTCTATCTACTGTCACAATATTTGACATTCATATTAGAGGACAGCCGCCCCCTGCCCTCAGAGCACTAAATTTCTGTGCTCTAAAGGACCACACCCACTCAGAGCCGCGCCCCTGGGGATGGAGGAGCCGCTTCCTCCTTATTGCCCGTGCAGACTGTGCCAGAGACGCACAAGGTCCGCCTCAACAAGATCCTCTGCGCACAGACATGCCGCTGCGCTTTTCTCTTGCGTGGACTCACTCATTCGTAGTGTCAACAAAACATCTCTGTTATAGAAGTATAATATATTCATGGTCTACAGTAACATCAAGACATCTTTGCAAACAGTAGCCTATGATAAATCTTTTGACGTGTTCCCTGCAGAAGTGAGGCGTCTGTCAACTGTTTTTACTCTTTGATAGCTCCGTATTTGGTAAAAAGCTGGTCTATGGCTCTATGATTCAGTTTATGGTTGGCTCCATGATACAGTCTATGGTTGACTCTTTTGTACAGTCTGTGGTTGGCTTTATTTATTTTACAGTCTATAGTTGGCTCCTTCACCATGGCGCAAACAAATACAGATCATATTTAAATCTGCACGTCAGATAAGTTTTTTAACACAGCTATGCATTGTGCTGTCTAGTATGCAGATTATGACTATTTTGATTATTAACACTTAAATCGATTACATTTCCTTGATGAAAAAAAAACTGAAATTATTTTGATCACCGCTAGATGGCCACAAAGTTGCACTGAACTTGTTCGTTCTCCTTGCGCCTGGCTGCTTCCAGAAAGGACTTGTGACTTTGGCTACAGATATGCCCTGTAGCCTTAGTTTTACAAAAGGAGCTAGAGTCATACCTGCTTTAACCTCATGTTGAGGCCACACGTTTTGCTCATTCTCAGTATGGTCAGTCACAGGCCTCATGTGAAGGAGCAGAAACTCCAAATGCACTCACTGAGCTGTAGAGGGCGCACTACCACTGACTTAATGATTGGCCACGTGCTGGAGTTCAGGGCAGTAAGTAAGTAGCCTTTTCAGGGAAGTCATTTTAGTAGGCCTAATTTTTCTAACTCAAAGGGACTGACAACTCAAGGCTCATGCTGCATTCTGATTTAGATAATCAGCCTGAGAAACAAAATACCAGTTGAAATCATCACAGACTTGGCTATCATGTAGGTTACAACGTTTTTGTAATTATGAATAAGTCAGTATTTCAGTTGTTATGAGTAAAAGCAAATTTAATTTGAACATATGTACCTCATCTCTGGGTCACCATTTGGTTATGTTTACAACATTTTAAATACAATGTCAACATACCCTACATTTGACTGATATGTTTTTATGTCTTGAACTGTGTATAAGACACTATAAACACTATAATCTAGTCCCTTTAAGACTTTGTGGATGGCTTTATGAATACATGCTGTCTACTTCTAAGCACTATTTGAGTGCCATTATGCTGAACACATTTAAATATATACACATACAAGCAACTTAACAGATGTAACTGTGGACTGGATATGTCTTCCTAATACAAAAGGGTAACCAAACAGATTAATTCAGCCTAAAGCATGGGCAAAGGCTACAGGAAAAGTCAGCACATCTCGTCTGCCATGAGTCCCTTGATTTAAACTTCTCACATGAGGTCATTACAGTATAAATTATTGCATAGGAATTCTGCATTAATGTGACATGTTTTGGCTGCAGCAGACTCTGCAGAGTCTTCAAATCGTATTAAAAAGAAGCACTAAACCTTTTCAAGTCACATGGTGTTACCTGCATATAAGGCTATTATTGAACCAAATATGTGTAACAACTAAAATAATGAACATTCAAAAAGTTAGAAGCACGGGAGTGTGGTGGTGTAAGTTTAACCATTTGATATAATCCAGCAATAATAATCACAGCTGCTTTGCCGTTGGTTGCAATGAAATCCCAGACTCTGAGTGCTTCCCCCCCTTAAGTAGTCATTTGCATTTGACTGACTCGTGAGTGGAAAAGAGTGGTTGATATGAGGTCTGTGGATGTAAAGATGTTGGGGCACCTCACCACAAGGACTTTCCATGTTCCAACACACGTCAGCTTTCATTATAGGAGCTTAGTGTTACTGTAAAGGTCAGTCTCCGGGGGGCTTTTTCTTACAACTGGCAATTAGGGACTGTATAAGACCATAAAGCTTAACCAGTAGGCCTAATGGATAAGATATTGCAGGATGTAAAGATGTTGCTGTTGGCTATCACATTTTTCTATACTTAACTGTATCATGCCAAGAAGCGGGCTAGAAATCCTCTTGTTTAGGGGTAAATACTATTCAGCCACATAAACGTAGTAGTTGGCATTAGATTTTCCTTTCAGATGACCTGTTCCTTTGCATAGGATCCTGTTCCTTTGGAGATAGGATCTTGGTGTGTTTACAATTAATCCAAATCCACTTTATTTATAAGGAACAAAAAAGAAAATGTATAATTGCTAAAAATTTACATTTCCACTTAAACACAACCATTTAAATTCAGAGTAAACTGAGACTAAGCCAGGAACTAAACCAGGACCAAGTCAAGTCTGTGTCAAATGTAAATGCACAAAAACGGATGCAGAAAGTATGTCCAGAAATACTACGGTTGTTTTGAATAAAAATACTGCATGTTAACCAACCTTTTATCTTAAAGGTCCTATAATACTCAAAATGGACTCTTGTGAGCTTTAAGTCATGTTATAATGCTATTACCTCCTCAAAAACATACCTGGAGTTTTGTTTTATTCATGTTTGAGTAACCCTTTATTATTAGTCTGTCTACATCTCTAAAGCTCGAAATGCTCTGTTCCACATTTGTGTGATGTAGTGGTAGTTTTCACTGTAAAAGCAACCTTTTACCTTTTGTTCAGTAGAGCTAGCTATTATTAACTATTCCAGGGCTGAAATTATCCAAGAAAATAGCATAATATGGGCCCTTCAAAAGTGAGATAAATAAATACAAGATTAGGATGTTAGTTCAGGGGTAATTGCTCTAGACGCACAATCAAACTAACTATTAATATCTCCCTAGGCTCAGAGAGATGCTTATCAGAGTTACTTCATATAAAAAAACCAAGCTGTTTTCTGTCTAAACAGTATTAGCTCAAATTGGCACCATATAGAGGAAGAATTTATTGACATTTGCATGCATGTTTTGCAGATGATGTTCATTTATGGCTGCTTCTCAAATCAGACACTGAATCAGATTAAGTTTAATGAGCTCTTGTTGAAATATCCTATCAGTGGATCATGCGAGACGTGTGTGCAAACTGTTTCTGATGCAGGAGGCTTTGGGACAGTGGAAAAAAGTGCACATCAGAAAAAGTGACAGCATAACTATGATGACACACAACAGTTGTGACATAATGTATATATTCTGTAGGCTGGTAATAAGATCCTGATGTTGTGTCTTTCTTCATGAGAGCATCATTCACAGCTAAAGCTGGCCCCGTAGATACAGCTGAAAGGGGGGAACACCTGCTTTGATGTTCCCAGGGGTCCTCCAGGGGCGTTCAAGACAACAACCAAAAAAGTGGAAGCACAGACAAGCTGATGTAACATTATTGGAAAAGAGGTGAAGTGGAATATACAGTTCAATCAAGTTATGCAATTGTATGACCTCTCAACCTCTTTGACAGACAGTGGGGGAGTCTGGTTCACATAGCTGTGGCCGGCAGCCATGGGAAATGAATAGGTTTTACGAGATTGATTAATATATTAAATGTAACATTACGTAACTAATCTTACGAGGAAATTAATCACTACATGACAAGTGTATTATATAAGAAAGAGTATGACTTTGATAATAAGGTGAACATGGTAGTGTAATTCAGCCAGTCAAACAAACAGTATAGAGTTCATTACGTGGATGGCATTTGATGTAATAACCTTTCTTCATCCTTGTTTTAGTGTTTAATAGTACAGTAAATTTAGTCCTAAAAAGTTTTTGTTCAATTCCACTTGAAATATATAATGTATAAGCACCTGTTCATGCATTGCACAGTTGAATACTGAGTAATGACTATAAATACCAATAAACAGCACTCACTCCATAGGCTTGACATTACATTACCATGATTTATGCCTTTATGACATTTAAAGATGTCGACTACACAGTTAAATGTAAGGTTTAAGTCTGGTACATTTTCTTAATTTTTCATTTTGACAGAAAACACTCAGCACTTTGTCGGGACTAGTGGCATTGAGGTGAACAAATAACTGCTGCCACATGTGAAGTCAAGATATAACACTTTAGGAACACACAAACTAATACTTTAATGTGCAAGTAATGCATCTACGTATTGTTTAATTATGCATACTTATTTAACAAATCTCTTAGGTATCATCACAGAAAAACTAGTGAACATTTTCCATTGGTGCTGTGATTGAAAAACAACCAGAGAAGGAAGAGAGTGTGGGGTGTCTTTAAACAGCCCGAGTATGTTCATGATGATGTTCCATTACAGCAGAGCACAACATGGCTGAAAAACCCATCAGAGCCGTAATGGATACGAGCTGATCACTTGTTTCCACTGGTTAAAAAAGGGAGGACTGAAGTATTGTAGTCCCTCTCATGTTAGCCCCTTGTTAGAATTCTGCGGTCAAATATTTGGTTTCAGCTTTTTGATAAAGTAATGCTCTTCATCAATGTTGGGCAATTATGTGACATAGTTGGTTATTGTTAGGATACTAAAAAAAATAAATCAATCAATAAAAAATAGACAATAGAATGTAATTTTCAATATTAAATCATAGTAGTTTCTTTAATAAGCATGTGGTCTTATACTAGTTTTGCACAAAAACCTTTCAGAAAGGGGCAAATTGTATAATTTTGAATAATAAGTATCTAGTTTCAGTATTAGATTTACAATCATTTTGTACCTGGGGTTCACTTTTTGACAACACAAAAGTCTGTTATTCTTGTGTATTGTAAAGTTCATTTTCACTGCTAAGTTGAGTCAATTTAACTTAAATGTAACTGATAAGGTCTGTGTTTATTTGTGCACCATTTCATTTAAAAAGCCACAGGCAGATACAATTTAACTTGTTGATAGAATCCATTTTGTCTTGTTATATTTTAGCTCTATTAGTAATGTATTTGTGTAAAAATAAGAATGTATGAAAAAACTAACAGCTCTCTCTTGTACTTGACTTTAGTTTGACACAATTTTATCTTTTGCATATTTGCTTAGGCCACAAATTCCTTTATTTTAGTATTCAGAATTACACTTTCAAACCGGGCCATATAGTATCAGTTACCAAATGCACTCAGGCCTCTAACAGTGTGAATAAACTGCTGACGAGACATTAAGATACTCCAAGAAGTACCACAAATGTTTGGATCTCTGCAGACCTTTTCTCAGCTCTCCAATTGGGTTGAGAATTGGCAAACGCATATAGCCCCTTCATTAACGCAGTGATTTTGCAGTGTTTTTACAGGTGCTGGTAACGTGACGTCTGCGCTGTACAAAAGTGTTTATGTGAATCCTGCAGTTCTGACACCTTCCTCGTCCCTGCTCCCATCCCATCGTCCCTCGGAGCTAAAGTGTGGAGCGAATGACTCATGCTGTAGCCCTATTCGTTGTGCTTCTTCTCATCCAGCAGAAAATTGTGCTTCCCATATTCGCAGTATGGACATGAGGTCATCCATTTCCTGAATTGATCTGACATCCTAAAGGTTTCGTTTTCAGTTTGTTTGTCATAACGGTGCAACAGGTGCAATTTTAGTTTCCTTTAAAACCTGTTTAAATTCAACGGGGCACTATGCAATGTCTAGTGGAGGGTCCGCCACCCGCTTTTCACCATGGAAATGTGATTGCTTTGTCTAGAATGTTCCACAGTATAGATTTAACCTATCTATCGTAAGGGAGACAAGCAGGTTCCAGCACTACGCTTCTTTACAATTCAGATCGGTGGAGAGTTGCCCCTATTCACAGAAGAAATTGTTGTATTTCTGAGCTATAGAAACTCCCGTAATTAATGCATTTTAGTTAGATATGACCATGAGTAGTAGTAGACAAGTAGATAGTGAACCCTCTACCAGAAAAGTTGCGCAATACACCTTTAATACATTACCTGATATTACAACAATATGACTTATCTATTTACACAGAGACACACGGATGATGTCACCAGACCAAATTCTGGGTCAAGTTAGCAAAGAAGCAACCCCAAGGACTTCAGACACACACCTATAGATGAATAAATGCAAAATAGATACGTATAATGTCATGCTGTGGAACATTCCAGGCAAACCGACATATCCGTGGAGACATGCAGGTGACTCTCCACCAGAAAAGTTACCTGGTGCACATCTTGAAGTAAATGTTCTACTCACTATTATCTTTTGATCATAGTAAAGTGAGTCATTGCCTTGTTTCTTTTTATGATGCAAATAAAAACAGGTAATAACTTTATATTGAACCATCTGTCATTCCTTTGTATATTGCCCGAAAGTCTTCTCAGAATCCTGGGCACAAGTGAAAAGTGGGTTAAAGCACCGCGCTGTGGGACCTGCGCCGTCCTGTTTTTGGGAGCAGTAAGTGTGCACCTCTCAGGCTGGCACCAACATGGACCCAGGATATTTTCCCAATGACCGCACCAACATATGCCCAGAAATAAATGACTTAGTTTATTTCACCAGGCAGATCCCCTCTGCTGTGAACACTCTGCTGGACATGTGGTCAGTTTGAACTATGGCATGGGTCTGCCTTTTGAGGTATAGAAAAGCAACATGATAGCTGTGAATTAATGTATAAGTGTGTGTGTCGTCCAGGTAGGATCCATAGCAAAAGAAAAAATGTAATTCTGTCACATGGACAAAAGTTTTTTGAGTGAAGACATTTCGCAGCTCATTCAAGTGGCTTCTTCAGTTCTGACAGTGTCCAAGATAATATATTGCATGTTTCTGTATTGTTTAGATTAGATTGTAAAAGGCTCTATAAAGATTGATTATACACTGTTCAATTAATCACATATTGATCAGATATAAAAGTATTTATTTATATTGTCTGAATCATACTTTTACTTTGAACCATTGACTGTATACATGGTTGAAATAGGGAGTGTTCATTTCCTCTTTCACACTTTTTAAGTCAGTGTAAATTAGCTTGTACAATAACTGTTTAGTTGCACTGGTATATTTTTAGTACTTTATACTTCTCCTCAGAGTTAGAATTCCTAAATCAGTAGTTATCTAGTTTCCAGTAAGGCTGGGCCCACTGCATCCTCATACATAGTTATGTGCTCACGCAGGAGATGATGGTTTGATAAATGTGAAGTGGAGAAAGTCCGTCAGTGGAATTTTGTGTTAAGCTCCTGTATCCCAGTGCGGAACAGACCGGCGCTTTGCACCAAACTGAAATGGAACATCACACAGGGCACTTCAACCTCTTGTTATAATAAGATAGTTTCCTGTTCACTCTAACCTTTCTCTGATCTATTTACCTATAACAGCAAAATCTGATCAAGTCTGCTCATCAGTCTTTTAAAGTCTTTTTAAAACCTAAAACATTACCTTGGCAAAGTTTTGGTGAGTTTGCTGAAGGCATTTGTGGAGGACAGTTTTTTTTTTAGTGCAAACTTGTCTAAAAAAACTTTTAAAACCTGTCTTTACACAGTCATCTAATCTGTCATTTACTCGACAAGTATGAGCTAAGTCTGCGCTTGTCAAACACTTAAATACAAAAATAAGTACTTTTAAATAATTTGCTGCCTGATAAATCTTCACTTCAGCAGAAAAAGTCGATTTACTATGCCACACGTTGACATCTTTTGGCAGGACGTTCTGAACCACCTTGGATTGTGCTGCAGGCGTGAGTGCCAGACCCATATAGTCTTCTGTGAGTGCCACATGGACCCATCCCAAAGCCTCAACCCAAATATCTCTGCCACAGAACTGCACCAGAGGGGTTGACTTCCATTTTCCCTAATAGCGCATTTCTTTCCTGGCTGCAATATCACTTATTTAACCCATTTAGGTACTGTGATTTTTTAGGTAAAATGCCTACAATGACTTTCAAATAGTGTGCATTACTGACTACAAAATGATGGGCATAAAGAAAAGTGTACTTATTGTGATAGTCCTAAACACAAATACTGAATTTTTATTTCTGCTTTTGACATAGTTATGTACAATTGCAAAAGAACTAACTTGGGCAGATGTTAGTTTACCGCAACTAATAACAGAGTAGCCCAAAAAAAAACAAAAAAACAGAAAAACATTAAAATTTTCTTTTTAATGTTACTTTGCTAGTATTAAAGAACAATGCTGCTGTACAGACTCAACCACAGTGATAACTCTTGATTGTGTACATTTTCAGTACACCGTTGTACATATAGTAATTCATTAAAAACATCTTATTTTGTATAAAATCTATTTCTAACAACAAACTACAAAACTCGACATTTTGTGCAATGCAAAACTCAATGACAAAACAAAATGAAAAGTAATACAGGAATATAGTGATGTAGATAGCTGGATTCATGCTATGCATTCGGGGAATTTCATCTGGATTTCCTTCAAGACTGTTCATAGTCTACAGAGTAAATCACATATAATGATGCATGAGACAGAAGCATCTGCATGGAAAAACACATGACCTAAAGCCTCAAGAACTCACAATAAACAAGTACAAAGTGTCAAACCTGAACACAAGGAATGGCCCTGGATAATTGTGGATGAAAGAAATATAGGCAAAAATTCAAATTGTATGAAAACCCTCATTTGTTCAGGAGTGGTGTACGGTAGAAAGGGTTTCTAATCTTTGACTACCATCCAAAGATCATTTTCAATAGCAGATTGTAGCTGCTGAACCCTTTTATACTTATCAAATCGTTCAAGTCTTATTTTGAGAGATAAATGGCCTTTATGTTGCTTGTGCCTAATAGCAGACACATGTTAACAAAATGAATGCACAATATTTACAAAATTATTTGGCACAGCTCTTTCTGAAATTGACAAAAACTTGCATATATCATTGTATCTGCTTCTCTAGTATGATAGAAAGCTTTGTTAACTTGTGATTATTTCTAAGAATGAGAAAGTCTAATGCTACACATCTGTGGACTGTGCACATATTATCAGCACATCTTATGGCTTTTTATACACGTTTGTGGTTTATGATATTGCTTTATATTTGTCAGTGTAAACAAATAAATAAATATTTACAAACGGTATCAAAACTGCAAACAGACAAGACAAACAGGCAGAAAAATAATAATTTACAAAAGGAATTATAATACAGACCTAGTATAAACATCTTTGACTTTGGCTGAAATGACTTCAATTCACTCATTCAATTTCATACAACCACATTCAGAAAAGTTGAAAAGTCGAACAAAAAAATTCTTGCAATGTAGAAAAACTTAAGTGGTTGCACAGTGAATACTTGTGAGAACATGATAGGAAAAGGTATACGCGATGCTATGGAAACATTGTTCAGTCGCTGTAGTTTGCAATATAAAACTCACCATACAAACTCATGTTAAGGCAAAACATTCAAGTCTCTTTAAGCTGATAAAGACTACTGACTTTTACGTCACACGTATTTAAATTCAGTCTGTCCCTTCTTCTTCTTCATCACCCTCTGTCCTTGTTGATTCAGTTATCTGTGGAAAGATTGAGAAAATAATAGCCTCCATTACTGTCAAACTCAAATTAGGACATGAAGAACAAAGAAAGCTCAAATGCCAAAAACGTGTGCAAGAACAACATGTGCGCTGTGTGTGTCAAAAGCATAGCTGCCATGAGTTTTCCACTGCTTAGTGCTGAGCAGATCTGACGGCCTTAGACCACCTTTCACAAAGCAATGTTAAAAAAGGGTGATCTGACAAGCAAAAACATAGCGTGACTTCTTTGTCATGCTTCAGCCAAAAACACAGCGCATTAGCAGCTCTGTCATTATTACCTTGTGAAACCTGTTGGAAACTCCGGCTTATCTGAGTAAAAAGACCAGCACAGTTCAAAGAGTTTGTCCACACAATAGACACATGGCGGATGGGGCTTAAACCAGCTAAAACCACTTTTATGTTGTTCACTACATGTGCATCTAGATTTTTTTTTTTTTTTAGGGGGGCTCACAAATGAAAATTACTAACTGGGATACAATAACATTTAGATTAAACATTTCCAGAATATTCCATACATAATCACATAATTAATAACTTATAACTTATAAAATGCAACTGTAATTAACTTAAAATGTGCACTATGTGATTTTTCTGGTGCCAGGGTCCAGCACCTACTCCAGTCTCCCTGGTTTCACTGTACAGTCCTTTTGCAATATTCTGTTCATTCCTCCGTGTACTAAAACTGTATATAAAGATGTGAATATGTTTTGAGGGTTCCATATTTTTATCATTTAAGTTTATATGTAAGTTTATTTTATTTGCAAGAGGGATTTACAGTCGTTGCTAAAGATTTGCATCTATTTTTCTGTTACTGATATAAAAACATTCTTCACTTTATTTTTTTTATGTCTTTAGTGAAAAGAATTTCCTCCTGTGGATGAATAAAAGCAATTCTGATTCTGACCTGATGGTTTGCCTAGAATGTTTTTCATGGCATTTTTGAGCAATAAAACACGCTAGATTTCTAATATCTATTTATATTAATAGCTAACAATAACATGCTCTTTTGACAAATAGGTGACAAACCCCCAACCAGAAAAAATTACACTGTGCACATTTAACAGCAATATTTATTTAATTTCACAACAGACTCAGTGCACTCACCTCTGCACTCATACTTGAGGTCGGAGAAGAAGACCAGTTCTTGAGAGAAGACAAACAGTCCTAACCTCCCTCCAGCAAAAGTCTTGTCATACACTGGTCCTGAGTCAGCCATAATCTGTTTCCCTTCATAAACTACAACCCTGTGCAACAACAGATATTTAACTTTATTACATTGTTTATTGCCACATATTTTAGAGTTAAATCAACCACAGAAATAAACAAGTATCGACTGCATAAAAATTTCAACCTGATGAAGCCAGTCTTTGGTCTGTGGATGAGATGCCACCTGTAAGCTGTGTAATCCTTCCAGCCAATGTTCTTGGGGTCGTGCCACAAGGTCCGCACCTGGAGAAAGCCATAAGCATTGTTTCCAAATGAGTAAGAATGAGTATGATAGCTTTTTGGTGGGATTTTCAAATATTTGGAAGTGATTTAGGTGTGCTTTACTCAAAAATAGTCATATAAAACATTTGCCTGGCAAGTCCAGAATGAATTTTCTCAGAATCTTTCAAACAGAGGGAGAACAGTCTGGTCACGAGCCTCAAGCCAGATACAGACAATACTGGTGCAATTAGATTTGTTTCTCTTTAATTCAGATGAAATTCAGGTTTTTCAGTCCCCGTTCTTTGTTTTCCACAAAAGCAACAATATTTGTTTTGATACAGATACCTGACTCTGATCAATCACCTGATCAATCACTTCCATCTGAACTTGAAGAGATAAAACTGCTGACCAGACTCACATCTTTGTAGTTTTGGAGAAGTGTGTATTCTGGATCCCAGGCAAATACACGTTTAACCATTAATCATTAACTGACAGGCTGGTGCATGTCTCACCTGCCCGGGAGTGTTTCCCGTGTGCCACAGAGCGTTCCTGAGGTGTTCTCCTGTGCCTGTTGAAGAGTTGACGACTTTGAGTGAAACTCCAGAGATGCCAAATGCCTTGGAGGGCTTGTCCTCCCAGTACGTCTGTGTGATCTGTTTCCACATCACTACATAAAAGCGCCCGCTGGACTGATACCCAAACACAAACCCTGCGTAGTCATCATCTCTGTCTGTGTTAACGTACATGGTGCCACTGAAGTCCACAGCATTGAACTCGTCAAACCCTGCAAATACAAATTTACAAATGAGGCATATTGTAGGACTTAATATGTTAACCCTAACCCCTCTATTAACTAGTTCCTATGCCATTTATTATCCATCCATCCATCCATCTTCTCCCGCTTAATTCGGCTGGGTCGCGGGGGCAGCTTGCTGCCCAATACTCATGGCACCTGACCCCCCCTATGAACCCCTCTGCGGGTGGTGAGCCCACAGGAGGGTGGACATCATGGTGTTATTGATGTTAGTTCATAGGGGTTTTAATTTATTATCATTTAGAATAAATTATTTGTTCATTATGAATTAAGTCTGCAATCATTATAAAGGGGCACCCAACTCAGCACTAAACCAATGCTGTTCGAAAAACTAATCCAGGGGTGTCCAAACTTTTTTCATTGAGGACCACTTATTAAAACACAGACCAGCATGAGGGCCGATCGACAGTCAAAGACTGGTGGTCAAAACAGTGAGTAATTCAAATATGTGCTTTTATAACAAGTCTGAATGACCCACCAGACCTTTGTTCATGCTTAGACCCTCAAAAGGACACACTAAATTTGCTTGATCAAGGTAGATTTCAAAAACATGCAGTAAAAAGTACTACTTGCGGTAGTATGGGCCAAGGGCATACCTGGACTAATGCATTACTGAATTACACTATATCCAACACAGGACCAGGGCGATTACATGGCCACCAATTGGGGCTAAACTGGGACTAAATCTGGAATTAAACTTTGACTAGTTCAGAACCAAACCAGGACTAAATAAAACAGAACTCCATCAGGACTACAATGAGCTCAAACCCAGACCAAACAAGGACAAAATAAATATGTCATAAATAACATCTAAAACATAATGAAAGTTGGAATCAGTCATGTACAAACAGATCTAAACAGGAACTTAAAATGTCTTGTCTATATCAGCATGGGTCGACCCTTTAAATAGAATAATTACAACTGTAAAAGGCTACTCCATCTCACCAGACCAATCATTCCTACCACTAATAGTTTTTCTTTACCACAGTTAAAGTACTTCTCCTATCACCTGTTTTCTTTCTCTTACCGACTGCAATGCCTGGGTCTGAATTGGCCGTTTGAACCAGCTCTTTGCCCTGGTGTCGGACCACCCAGTTGGGGTCGATCTGAGTGGTGCCTTTAGGGTCCAGGTGAACCATCTGGAACTTCCTAAAGTCTGTAGTACTGATACCACTGTTTTCAGGGCACACGTCAAGGTAATCAGGGATACTGTCATTGTCAAAGTCGTCTTTACAGGCATCTCCTCTCCCATCCCCTGAAACATGAGCGAAATAGACATTTTATAGACATTTTATAATTATTAATAAATATTACACCAGCAAAAACAAGCCAGCACAGCAGAGGTATACTGTATAAAGGAAGGAAAACAGCAACAGAGAAACATTTTACAGTATTTTCTGATATATTTTATAATGTTGTTTCCTCATCATAACATACATGGAGTTGTGTTTTGTTTCATTCACGCATGTTTAACACACACATTCTGCATATGTGGGCTGTGCTCTCAAACAGAAAACACTCTGTTCCACCTTGTCATATGGCAATATAGACATGAGCCCTGGAATTGCCCATCTGTACTGAACAAAAGGTAAACGTTAGCTTGAAAACTACCTCTTCATGATATCACAAGGTGGTACAGAGGATTTTGAGCTCTGGAGATGGTAACAAACTAATAATAAAGGATTACTCAAACATGTGCGAATGAAACAAAACACAACTCCTGTTTTTGAGGAGGTAACACCATTGTAACCTAACATTCTAGCTTAAACCTCACAAGAGTTAATTTTGTGTAATATGGGGCTTTTAATAATAAATAAACCAAAATCAATATTATGCTAACTTATCATATTAGTGTTACTTCAGTAAACTCACTAACTTAAAGGTGCACAATGTAACTTTCTGCATCACCTGCATCTCTTCATTTAGTTATTATTGCTTTACCATGAATGTTCCACAGTATAGCATTAATGTTATCTATATCCAAGGAGACACTCATGTGACGCTTCCAGGCCAAGGTACATGTCAGATCTGTGAAGAGGCAATTCCGCTCACAGTAAGAACACGTCTTTTTCAAGGTATTTTTGGCTAATAAAAACACATGTATATTTGATAGATAAAATAAATGCCATACAGTGGAACTTTCCAGGCAAACACATCTACTGAAAAAGTAGGTAGCAGATCCTCCACCACAAAAGTCAAAAGGTGCACCTTTGATAACATTTTAACACCAGATGTCCAGCTATGACTGGTTTAGGCAAAGTGTGTAAAATGTCTTTCCAAAAGATACAGGAACGATATGTGGTTTGAATGTGGTTTAAATCACCATTTTTCATATATTTCAATTGACTGGAAATGTCAGTGGTACTCCCAGTGCACTTAAGGAGCACTTTCAAGTTGATGTCCCAAATGAGTGGAAAAAATAGCAATCCATCCCTGCAAATGGACTTCACTGTGTTTTTTTCCAGTCAGCTCTTCTCTAACGCAGTAGAAATTTTTACTAGTACTTGGTTCTGGATGAAGTCTATCAAAGGCATAATAATATCTGCAACTACATGTGATATTATTGACTTTTAGCGTCTATAGTACAACTGCACAGCTGAGTAAAGTGACAGCAAATAAACACTCTCGCTGCAAAAGTGAAAATTGCCGCAGACACTAATTTGCAACTTGGTTCCAATTACAAACAGTTGAACAAACTCTAGGTAATTCTCAGGGTAATTTCAGCACATTAAATCCAGAGAAAGGCTTCAAAGAATCTTCACAGTGTCCGTAGGTCATGCTCAATGTCGTCATGCATTACTATTTCCTTTCTAACTGTCTCTATTCCCACTGTGGCTGGCACCTGCCACAGCTCAGCAGCAGCACCGAGTAACAAACATCAGGTGTTGTTTACATGCACACCAAAAATCTTATTATGATCTGATTTCTCGCAAAGATGAGATAAGAAAGATAAAGCAGACAACGTACTTTGTGTTCCACATACAAGTTACTTTAAAAGTCCATTGATTAACTGAAGTGACTGAAACATGTTACCAGGTGCTTTGGATCAGATTTCTTTTGCGCATATAAACACCCACCCAAAAATTAGATCTGATTATTGGGCTATTTGATTTGTACATAGTGTTACCACATAAAACTTTGTCCATCTAAAATGCACCAAAAATAAATTTGGCTGCAATTGAAACCTGTAGAAGTGCAATTGCTCTATTATACAATTACAATGCTATTATATAAATGGTCAGAAATACTTAGTGTTAGTAAAGTGCCAGTGTCTGTATGTGACTGCCTCAACTATCAAAAACTTTCCTTTCACAGTGTTCTTCAGATACATGAACATTAGCCAGAATGCCAGTGCCTCACCATCAGAGTCAAGCTGGTCCGGGTTTGGGGTGAGTCTGCAGTTGTCCCTGTCGTCAGGGATACCATCGTCATCGTCGTCATAGTCACAGGCATCCCCTTTTCCGTCCTTATCGTGGTCCGCCTGGTTTGCGTTGGGCACATAAGGGCAGTTATCCAGGTTATTCTGGTGTCCATCCTCATCTATGTCCTGGTTATTGTCACACTGATCTCCAACCCGATCATTGTCGACATCGGTCTGTTGAAACAAACACATTAATCATTATGTGTGTTTTATTTTTAAACTTTAAGTGGTGAGTCTGATTTGGTACCTGGTCTGGATTGTGAAGCATTGGACAGTTGTCACATTGATCACCGACTCCATCCAAGTCCGTATCCTTTTGGTCAGTGTTATAAACGTAGGGGCAGTTGTCGTTTTCATTCAGTATTTCTGTAGCAGTGGGTTGAGTTGTCAACAAACAAGTATAATTAAAGTATAATTAAAAGTATCATTATTTTCAAAATGATCATAAACAAGACAAACTTTTCATAATTTACATTTTTCAATTGAAAAGATCTAAAGCTGACTGACTATTTGAAAAAATTTGATCTTTTGATTTGACATAATTAAAATGTATTAGAGCGATAAATGTGAATGTTCCATCTGTATAATTGATAATGCTGTTATGCTTTGACCACCATCGTACCATCTCCATCTATGTCTACTGCGCAGGCGTCTCCCTCTCCATTGTTGTCTGTGTCTATCTGATCAGGGTTGTGCTCATAGGGGCAGTTATCACATCTATCACCAACGTCATCTTTATCAAAGTCAAACTGACGAGGGTTGAAATGAAGAGGGCAGTTGTCCTGTTACCAAACACAAGAGACATTTATGTAATTAACAGTCAGTTACAGAAAATACATGTTGTAAATGTAATGGTAAGTGATAAGACTTACCCTCTCATCTAAAATGCCATCGTTATCATCATCTTTGTCACAAGCGTCTCCCTGACCGTCTTTGTCAAAGTCTTCTTGTCCTGAGTTGGGCAGGCTGGGGCAGTTGTCCTACAGAATTAGAATTAAAAAGCTTTATTGTAATTGTTGGTAAACAAAATATACCAACTGCAAATGTGCTTTGGTGATGTGGTACAAGACAAAACAGTGAATAATAATAGTAATAGTAAAAATAGTCATAAGTGAATAAAATAAAGTATTAGAAATAAAATAAACTACAATTTAAATAGTGCAATTATAATACATTACATTACATTACAAACATTTGGTCAATTTGTGAAAAAGGACACATCCAGGGTATTAGATAAAACAGCACATGCAATATCTATGATGAATAAAAGCAACTATACTGTCATCTACTGAAATACATAGTTTTCGATAATGTTCATGGAGTTAAAATATGTAATAGGACCAACAAAGCACTGAATAAACCACAGATTCCAGTATTTCCAAAGAAAACAACAAAAAAACAAACAAACAAGCAAACAAAAAAAACCCCACAAATCTTCAAAGCAACAATGTTCGAATTATTTCATATTATCAACAGAAAAGGTTAAAAGGTTGCCTCAAACAAAATATTACTCAAGTACAAGTATGGTGTCAAAAACTTCTTACTCAAGTAAATGTACAGTACTACACACTTCTGCTCAAAGAGCCCTTAGTACTCTGTGTTCTTATCATAAAAAAATTAGGAGGTAATAATATTAACATAGATAAAAGCTCACAATTTTTCGTAATATAAGACCTTGTTCAGACAAGCAGACGTACCTTTTTGCAGTGGTATGTGGCATTGGCAGCACACACGAGGTTTTGATTAGGCCATCCATCCAAATCTGAGTCCTCTCCGCAGATGAAGCCGTCTCCAGCGTAGCCGGTTCTGCACTCACACTTGTACATGGGGTCGCTGAAGTGACTGATGTAAATGCATTCCGCTGATCGGTGACAGTTGTGCGTTTTATCTTTGCATGGATTCTCTGGCTCACACACCTACAAATAACAGGACACAATTAAAGGTGCACTGCTGAACCTTTCTAGTAGAGGGTTGCTCCATGGAAATGTTATTGTTACGTTATGTTATTGAATATTCCACAATATATATTAAACCTATATCACAAAGAAGACAAGCAAGTTACACTCTACACTACATTTCACTACACTTCACTCCATTTCATTTCAATTTACAATTCAGATCTGTGGAGAATTTTCCGTATTCACAGAAAGAATTACATTTCAATCTCACTGTTCAGCTTTAAGATAAATTGCCATTGCTTAACTACACAAACAGGGTGAAGTCGAGTTCTGGTTCACAAGAGAAGGTTTGGGCACTGAGGGATTTTTATTTGACGAAATCCCACATAATAGATCAGAGTCCCATTATGACCCACGGGTGCCCTTTTTAGTGAAGCAATGGTATTCACAGCTGCCCCTTGTTACCACACAGTGAAGTGAACTCTGCATGAGCTCAGAGAGAAGTGACAGACAGAACTGTGCTTTGATGAGGCCTTTAACACAAGCAGGGGGACACTAGTGTAGTCCTGGATCAATTATTATAACAGGGCCAGGAAAGCAAAGAAAAGCATTCATGCGGGCGGAATGGGATGGTATGCTAACATTTTTCTGAAACTTTTCTTTTTGCTTTTCCTGATCAGTCAGTCTCTCCTACATCCAGTTTGCAAACACTGCCTTGGGGTGATCCAGTCCCAGCTAAGTTTGTAGTATGTTTCTCTGTATTGCATAAGGCACCTCCTCTCAAATATTCTTCATTCAAAACAAAATATATAACTTATTTTAACTTAGATAATTAATTTTACAGAAATCCCAGCTGTTTCTCAGTTTTCAGGTTTCACGTTTGTCTCCCATGAACAGACCATGTGTTTCTCTGATTGGTTAATCTGCCTGTCAATCACATCCATTGGAAATACGAGAGACACAGTACAGCTCCAATCCGACCCACACGTCTTTGTTAAGGATTGTAAAAGCTTGTGATTTTAGCTGGCCAGACACATTACTTCAGTTACAAACATTTAGCAGTCAAAAATCATGATCGGTGTTGGAAATGCTTTGTAAATCATACGGAACTGTTTATTATAAATACACAAATAAAACATTACACATTGAGATTTGTAGCTGAAATCATATCAAAGAATTGTGTCGTAATAGATTTATTACTTGCAAAAACAGTCCCAAATCCTTTGATATGAGCTTTTGACCGAAGCGATGAAGTGCACAGACTCAACATCTATCTTGTCTCTGATCTTTTAAGAAAACACACATATGTTCAATGTGAATCGCCTTGGTAATACTGGGGCAAGGTACAGGTATAGTATAAACATATGGTGACCTAGTGCCTCCTGTCTGGCTGTAACTACGGTACTTCCAACAATAAGGTCTATGAATAATTATCAATCCTGTTGCAATCACTTATTGTATTATTGTTGAAAATGTGTACCATTTTATATGAATTACACCTTAATGAGCCTTAATAAAGCATGAACAAAATGATTCAGGCTTGGTAACTATTAAGTGTAGTTACTATTAGTGTAGCACGCCTTTTCCATCAAAGGGTATATTGAACATACCTGTTTGTTCTTCTTGGCATCCTCCACGCCCAACCCAAAGGGCTGTGTGCCTTTGTAGCGTGTTGGACAGGGCAGACAGTGGAATCCTGGGTCAGTGTTAACACAACGCTGAGATCCACCCAGTTTATAACAAACATCTGACACCATGGCACACTGCAAAACATGGACGAAAACACAAACCGGACCATTTAACTGTATATATAATTAAGTATAAATTTCAACAATCTCAAATGAAATCAAAGTGATAAACGGTAACATAATAAAAATGAACATATGATAATATTAACCTCATCTATGTCTTCACAGTGGGTGCCATTTCCACGGTAACCAGTAGGACATGTGCCGCAAGTCCAGGATCCATCAGGAGAGCTGCTACAGTCCACTCCAGCAAAGCATGGGTTAGACAGACAACCATCTGAACCAAAAAATATTGATTCATACATTTTTGTAATCAAAATCCATTTTACAACAATGAGGTATTTAAGAGAGAACATTGCACTCACTAATAGGACAGTCTTTTTTGTTGCAGCTGTCACTGTCGTGGTCTTGCCCAATACACTTGTTGCCTCCAAACTGAGGCTCAGGGCTGTTGCATTCACGGGTTCGGCTTTTGATCCCACCTCCGCATGTCGCTGAACATGTTGCCCACGGCGACCAGGGACCCCAGCCACCATCAACTATAAAATATTGGTCAGTTAAACTATACGTGCACTATTTTTTACAACGTTTTATCTTACACTGTTACTTTGAGTCACATTTTAAGCTTGCGCCTGGATTTCCTTGGGGACCAATAAAGTATTTAGCCATTCTAATTTGTCTAACCTAATTGAGTAGCAAAAGCAAACATTATCTCATTGCAGTGAGAGAACTGGTCTGGGTCAACAATTCCTAAAACTCAGCAAGAAGCTCATCCCAAGAAAGAAGATCATCCCAGAAACACATGGGAATGTTGCCTGAGGACATCTGGGTTTTCAGTTGAATGATAGGGATTTCTGGTCTTTCCTTGTGGGCTTGAATACTTACTTGGACATGGTTTAGCAGTGCAGCGTTGAGTCTCTCGCCCGCTGCCCTCACAGTCATTACCCCCAAGCTGTGGCACGGGGGCATTGCAGTGGCGAATCCTAGTGATTTGTCCCTCTCCGCAAGTTACAGAGCAAGATGACCAAGGTGACCACAAGCTCCATCCTCCATCCTGTCGTACTGAAGAAGACAATACAATATTTAAAATCAAGAAATCTATATTGGATTACAGTCAACAATATAAGACAAGGGAAATCCCCCCAAAATGGCAGAAATCACTTCTTCTAAACATTGTGTAATTCCTGACTCAATTTCAAGGATTTTCTATAGATTCAATCCATAATGTTGAGTAGTCAGTGGTGAGGTTTCAAACAGTAATGGCCACAACAAACAAACTCTAGGGTAGCTGAAGTATCAGATGTCTAACAATAGCGTGGTATCCAACAAAACTTTAGCCACATTTGAACCATGAACAATTTAAACATCAGTAATTTGTTATGCATTGCTTGCTCCTTCTTTTATATGGCCTTTATTATTGTAACCTAGATTTCTGTTTTACATGTACTTGGATCGAAAACTCATTTTAAATAGATTCATGCTTCAGCTATGCAAAGCTGACATCTCCAATTTACATCAGCTGTATTCCCCCAGTGTCACCATGTTTGTCTCCAATCAGTTACTACGACAAAGTTAATATAATAATGCAACTGTCTTACCACGGCTGTCACATTTGCCCAGACTGCATTTTCGTGTCTGGATTGAGGCTCCGGGACATGGGTTACTGGTGGCGTCACATGACCTGCCTCTCTGCTGAGTCCCCGTCCCACAAGTCACGGTGCACTCGGTCCACTCTGACCACAGCGACCAGCCATCCTCGCCATCTGAAGCTGTAGTTGCACAGATACACAAATATATTAGAATAAGGTCTTAGTATTTCAAAGTCTATTTAGTAATGAACTAAATATGGCATGGATAGCAAATAAGTCATTATTAAAGACAGGGAAAGATCAGTGTAAACTGTATAACTGCACGAGATTGTTAATCAGCAAAAGACACAAAAATAAACATTACAAACATAATGACAGTGCATACATCAAGCTGAAAGTAACTGTGTAACTGATAACTGATTAAACGTGCTTGTATGAGGGGGAGGTGATGGGGTGAACAAAGGGATCTGTTGTCCCGGGGTTCAGAGTCTTAGGGGCCAAAATTAGACACTCTTCTTATTAATTTATATTAGAGGGGGGTGTTTCATGCACCGGGCCCCCAAATTTGCTATGTTTCGTGTTAGTACTTACAGACACACACAGGGCAGCACTCTCCATCCATAAATAAGGGACTTGCACAGGCCACAGGAGGACAAGTGATTTGGTGACAAACAATTTTGGATTCCTGTAATTATTCAGAACAAATTTAGAAATATAAATCTATCAATAACATGCAGTTTTCCATATGCATGATGCTACCTGGCAGGTACATTTGGTGCAACTGTCCACAACCCATTCCTCCTTATCATCAAACAGCCGTCCATCTTGCCAGCACATGTTTTTCTCCTTAGTGTTCCTCATCATCCCCAGAGCGTCTCTCATGACTGAGTTCTCCTCTGTCTGAAACATTTGGAGATCAGTCACAAGTAATTAGCACACTCTCAAGGTAAAGATGCACAGCTATGCAGTGGGCACCTGCTGAGACATACTGACCTGATTCTTCTCAAGTACAGTTTATATAAATAGGAAAAAATACATTGATATTGTAAAATTACCTCAAAGAAATAACAATACAATGTTAGTTTGAAGTGCTTTTAGTGCTTCATTACAGTTATGATTCAGCCACAGTGTTTCAAACCCATTTTACCCATTTTAACAGCCTAATTTAGTTTATGTGCAAATACCACAATAAAATTACCATTAAATACATTCCTTTAACCACTCCTTGTGGAAAATATGATCAAAGCTGAGTTTAATGAACTAGAAAGAAAAGAGACCTTTATGTGATTTTAGGAAGTACGCACCAATTATTTGTTGGCCAGTAAAGCACATTACATAGCATTACTTTAATCTCTGTTTCTTTGTAATTGTTTCTTTGTAATTGTTTCTTTGTAATTGTTTATTTGTAATGTTTCTACAAGCAAAGCAAAAAATTACACTGAAGCCTCCAAACCAGTTGGACAGTTAGGGATAGTTGGCTGAACTTTGAATATTGTCATTTGATAAGCTACTGCCAAAAGCCTGTGTGCTTGTGGTGTGTGTGTGCATGTGTGCGTATGTGTGTGTCTGTTGGAAAAAGCCAAAAGCAGCGAGCAGCGCTGAGATCAGAGACACCACTCGGTCTGGAAGAGCCTCAGGGACCCTACTCCACCAAACCATTTTTCCCAAAGGTTCAGGCCCAGATCCTTACTGCAGGGAGGATCCCAGAGGAAACACATGGCTGGTTAAACACAGCCAAACGCTAGAGTGGACTCGCTGCCAGGGGAACACTTCCTCGATCCACATGTAACATGTCATAAAGTCTGTCTGCCTCACAGTTACCAGAGTCAAACGGGTTCAACTTTTCATTTAGCTCATTCAGGGTTTGAATGGACTTTTACTTATTCTTTTGAAACTGCACTGTCCACATCTGCCCTGTTCCTCTTCTAGTTTCTAACTGAACTGAGTGACAAACACACTCACCACTTTCTGCAGGCCGTCAATGAGGTTGCTGACCACCACTCGGAGGCCATTGAGCTCCTGAAACATGGTGCTGAGTTCTTCACAGGAGCGTTCACACATCTCCACACCTGAGTCGTCCGTCTTTTGACCAATAATGTTTGTGGTGATAGAAGGACTTACATCCACAATCTCTGTGCTCTCAAGCACAATGTTAGCATCATCTGTAAAGAAATTATATCAGACATCAAAGGAAAATGAGGATTACAGACTGATGGAAAACATTTTAGAAATTTGATTGAAAAGTGGAGATATGGATCTGTAATTTCCTGTTTTCTTTACAAAACGAGTACACTGTGGTGATCACAATGTTTATGTTTTGGCTTAAACAGATGTCTATTCAGCAGTGTCTGGTTTGAAGAATTGATCTTTTGCTGTTGGATGGCACAGCTGAAGTGAAAACAAACATGTGTGAGTATTTCAGTGATGAGAACAACATGCTGTCGCTGTAAATCTTTTGTGACCTTTAAATTCAGACTGAACTTTTTCCAAAACAAATTTGATGGACTGAGATGACCTTCCAGAATCAAGGAAAACTGGAACTTAACACAATAGCCATATGTATTGAAGAAACTCAACACCCCTCTTTATGGCCACATACAGTACATTTAGGGCTAGAAATATTTTAAATGAGAGTACAAGTACAAGAATTTAATGAGATTGACATCTGTGACATTGTTGAAACATGAGCAGGAACATAACCCAGTCACAGTGCAACAAGGGCATATTTTTATTCACTCAATTTAAAGCTAGACATCCTACAATGTCTTCATGAAACCACTGATTTGGCAAGACACATGATCCCCAAAGCAAACGCATGGAGGAATTTCTGTCACTCGTCCAAATCAATGTACATTTTTGCAACTGCTTTGCCTTTTGCTGTGTAAATTGGTGAAGATTAACAGCAGGCTGGGGACTCTAAATCAAATAGTTGTCTAAATTGTCCAGAGGCGACCCACTGATACCTTCTGCTTTTTTTTCTTTCCCTTTCAATCTGCTGGATTCATTCAAACCCCAGAAGAGCGTCATGTTGGGAGTGCATGTGCGCGTGTTTTCACTTGTCTGCAAAAGCATTTACACATCCTTTACTCCGGATAGACACTTAAAGATAGAGTAAAGACTTGAGAAAAAGAGCAACAGCTTGAGTAGGTTTAATACTGCTCATTAATGTCCAACATGACAGCTTTTATGAGTGTGGCTTTGGTGGGTTTATGACTGACTCCTGGCATACAATGTGCTACCACTGCAAAACCTCAAAGCCAACAAGAAGAGGGCTCTCAGGTCTGCAAGACATTTGTCAAAGACATAAAACTCATTCAACTATTTTCTGTGGTCATAAATTGTTACAGTAGTGCACATATATGGTAACACGTCTGTTGATTCAAATCTGTGAGTCTTTGGAGTTTTCCTCTCATTTTTACTCCCTTATGTGAACCCCATAGAGTAATCCTGGGTAATATTTCTCTTCCTCAGCTGAGAAAAGCAGCCCTTTAAAGCCAATTCATGACCTCATTGTTGATGTGTGCTGCTGGACGTGGAAGCTCCCTGATCTGCACTATAGCATTGACTTACTATTTTCTATTTTCATTCCCAGGGCATTATACTGTGTCCACTGCCAATTGAAATAAATGGACGCATCTGCAACTCCTTTGGTTCACCACGCACAAAGTTCATACTCGAGCCATGCCGTTCACACTGCAGTTTTCCATAAACATGAGGTAATAGTTTGTCGAGATCGCACTGCATATCAAATACGTATGCCTTTTGACCCACTTTGGAGAGAAAACAGCGGAACAATTCAAGGAAAATAAAACGTGAAGCTGATCAACGCATCTGATCGCATTAATATCTAACAGCTCCCACATTGCCCTACTTTTGAGACTTACACATGAGAAGGTTTTTGAAATATGAACTTCAAAGAGTCAAAGCTAAAATGTTCTGATGTGACATGTGGAAAATGGATGGAAAAAGCTAAATTAGACATCTGTACCTTGCTTTGTGACTTCACAGTCTCTGGTCAGGAGCACGTCCTCCACTGGTGTGTCAAAGATGAAGTGCACATTTTGCAGAAGACCCTGTGAAAAGTATAAGGACTTACTATGCATTGCAGTTACTACTCTTACTACTGTTACTATTAATACTACTACTACAACTAGAAGGTTTAATCCCAGGGGCCTCATTGCAAAGTATACAGTACCATTTAGAAGTACCCATTGGCAAACTTTAGACAATATCTGTATGAATATGTATGTTTTTTCACCTCACCAACCAATTCATTCACACATTGCTTGTCTTTTTCCTCAACCAAACTTCATCTTAATGTGTGAAATATATATGCTTTTAGTTTTATCCAAGATATCCTAAATGCAACCTTATTTTTTCAGATTTGTGACCAATCAGACATAGATCTCTGGCTGAATTATTCTTACACAAGTCAAAGTAGATTTCACTTGCACTTGTTGTACCAACTCTCTCAAACTCTATTAAGTTAAATCTCCTCATGGAAAATAAAGTAAACTTAAGCCATTCCAGCGCCCTCAAAAACCTTTTTACTTTAAACCAGGGCCTAGTAAAACCATATGTTGCTGTAACTTATTAGAGGGACAAACACTGGTGGTGCTCTTTAAAAAACACTTCTTTCAACAGCACAAATTAACAGTGTCTTATAAACCGCCTCAGTAGCTTACCCTGAAGTGGTTCTCCCGGATGGTCCCTTTGGCCACATACATGCGGCTGCCCTCTGCCCGGAGATGCTCGTAAAATGGCTCATCCAGGATAAAGCTGTCGATGAGGCTACAACCCACAAACAAGTTGGCATTTTCCCCATGAACTTGAAGAGTTATATTCTTCCACTGTGAGTCCGACAAGTCCACATCCTCAAAGGACACAACATTTCGGGAGCCATCCACCCAGTACACCAAGTCCAGAGTGTTGGCACGCCCGTCGGATACAATCTCAAACTGCCTCCTGCCATTGGCGCCCTCTAAGGCAATCAGAGTGCCCCGTGACCCACGGTCCTGACGAATACTTGCCACAAATATAAAGCCTTCATTTATTTGGATTTGCTGCAGGATTTGCTTGAGTATAGGTGGGCTCACGGGGGGCAGGTGGTCAAATCGGAGGAAGCGATAAGCTGGGGCATCAGAGTTTGGGCCTTTGAACTGTTTAGCACCCAGTGTCTTGCGTGAGATGCTGCTGATCTCAAATAAGTCGAATAGTGTCTCGTCCTCCTGCTCACCATCTTCACAGCCGACAGAAGAGGGAAAAGAAAGTGTATTTAGACATCATGAAAATATTTTTTTTTGTCTTAGGTCCAGAGAGTCGCCACAGAAAAGTATCTATTGTACAGTGATTTTTTTCTTCAACATTATAATTTTATGAGTCAACTGTCCTATATTTGGGCTTCAGACTGGTACAAAATATAGAGTAGTTTGTCATTACAAAGTTGTTTCTATAAATACTATGTATTCCATAACACACTGAATGGTTATATTTTGGCCATTTTAAAGCAACACTGTGGAACATTTTGAAGATGGCACATCATCTAAATGATTCCATAACAGAAAGTTACACCATACTTTGGAACATGTAGATAATGCTGTGAATATTATAGCCAAATTAACTACATTTCCCAGCAATCAGTGCAATAAGACGTCCAAAAAAAACAAAAAACAAAAAACAAAACAACAACATGCTTTTTTATGCTAAAAGGTTACACAGTAGGCCTTTAAATAAAGATCAATGAAACAAATTAAATAATAGATAAACTATTTGTTGGCTTACCTTCAGTTAATGCGTGGAGGAGATTTACTGATAAAAGCAACAAGCAAAAACTCCAGGGTATCATATCTCCTACAACAGAAAAGAAAGTTGATATGGAGGCTGTGGCAATTATGGCCACATGTGGACTACTTTTGTTATTGGTTATATAAAAAATAATACAAGGCATTTTAGCATAGCAGTTAAGAGAAGGAATGTGCACAACTTATTTTCGACTTACCTGAAGACTTTTAACTCTCCTGTGGTTAAATCCAGCAAAAATATCCAATAAAGTGAAAAAGAAATACTTTCATACGCACGTGTTTAAAACTTTTATGTTACGATGGAAAAAAGTCGCGTATCCTCTGTGCGTAAAGTAAAGTACGTCCACTTGAGTGCACAGACGAGAGGGTTTGAGGCACTACCGCGAGTGAAGTCCCTGCCTCCCTCCGCTTTTATAGCGCAGAGGCAGCACCGCTCCTGTCACTCAAACTTCACTCGGGGCAGTTTGTGAAGAGGCTGCGTTACATAATTACCCTCCTATGGTATAATGCGCTCAAAACGACATGGAGCAGGTACACTAACACTACATGAGGTGATGGGCGGGTACCTTCTCCCGTCTCCAAGCCCTGATGCGCTGTCTGTCAACCCAGCGCCTCGCCGCTGTGTCTGGAGCAGATCGCCTTTCACTGGAGCAGACAACGAGTGAATGTGGCTTTAACTGTGGAGAGTGTAATGGTGATGTGGTGCGAATACCGCAAGTTAATGGTAATCTGTTTCTAGTTGAGAGGTGGGTAGAGTTACTAAGAAGACAATGCAATGATTTAGGGACCTTATTTGAAATGTTAATATGAAATGACGTTAGACTAGGATAAACTCAGTTACTCAAGTGCATGAGTCCATGGAAACATTCTCCATGAAGATAGAGTTATGCTACATTTCCAAACAAGCATCGCAATAAAACACTCAAACAGAAAAACTGCTTTTATCCTAGTCTGTTTTGTGATTTAAAGGACACACAGTGGGGCTTTATATAAAGACAATAAAATGTAATAGGATTATATAATGGATTGGCTATAGGTTCACATACCTTCAGTTAATGCATAGAGGAGATTTACTGATAATGAATAAATAAAGTCACCCAAGTGCAAAACATAGAAGAAAGATTGCTTTTTTCTACTTTTATTTTTTACGTCATACATTTTTCCAGCTTAATTTCATTCAGATATGATGATCTAATAACAACAGTAAGTCAAACGTCCTAATCCCAGCTATGTCTGCAATGTGGAAAAAAGAACAAAAAATAACAAGAAAATGACAAGTAGGACAATAGATATTTTGGACGTCTCCATTGCACTGGCAAGCGCTGTCTTGTGTCTGGAGATTGTCAGGTTTTTGAACTTTGTCTGCGTCAGAGAGAGAATAGCTCATACAACATCTCATTCTGGGAACCTTGTGGAGTTGGATGTGGGAAGTCAATTGTATACAATCGGAAACATCTTGGTTTGTGACTAATGACAATGTGAATTCAATAGAGGGGAAATGGGTGAGAGCAGATGTTTTGAAGTGAACTGTTTGTCTGTCTTTGAACAACATTGATTTAGTAACCAGGCAGCAATAAACTTACATGTCAAAGGGCACATATTCTGCTGTTTTCTGCTGTTATAATGTTGTTTCCTCTTCAGAAACATCAAGTTCTGTTTTGTTTTATTCACACATGTTTAACACACATATCTTGCATATTTAGGCTGAGTTATTCTCGCAAACAGAAAACACTCTGTTCCACCTTGTGATGTCATGTGATAATACAGGAAGTGCTCCACTGTGTTTTTAAACTCCACACACCTTCACTAGAATCATTTGGATAATTTCAGCCCTGGAATTTCCCATCTCTACTGAACTAAAGGTAAAAGGTAACTTGAAAACTGCAATTTCCACTCAAGGATGTGAGAATAAAACACTTAGGGTGTGTTTTTGATGAGATAACAACGGCTTAAAGCTCACAATAGTCAATTTTGGGTAATATAGCACCTTTAACAATGGTAGAAGGAAACAAGAAAGAAACTTAGTGTCTTTAATGCAGTGGTTTTCTTATGTAACTTTTATGGTGGAGAGTTTGCCATGTGCTTGCACTGAGCTGTTATTGCATTGTCTGGAATGTTCCATAGTCTGACATTAAATTGATCTATCACAATTACATTTAATTTTATTGCTCAAAAATGCCTGGCATGCAATATAATATTATTGTCAGGGGGCTTGCCTTTCCAAAGATGTGGCCTGTAATTTTGGCACCTGCTTGTCTCCATGGAGATAAGTTCAAGAGGAAATGCAAGACAATCACATGGAGACAAGAATATGGCAGACACTGTTTCTTTATAAGTATATATTTTTATATTTGGAGTGTTTCTCATCACAGTGAACATGCTGAAGGGTGATTTAACTGAAATTTGACACCAGATGCCTTTCATAACTTGACCAACCACATTACTGCATTCAGCATCCTGCTCCACTGCTGTCACCCCTTTAGTTGTGTGTATGCAGAGAACAAATGAAATTTATAGTAGCTTAAACCTTAACAGTCACAGGAAGTTTTCGCATCACATTTTCAGACTTATTTTTGGCTTACAACAAGAAGAAGACGTCAATGTTTAAAAATGCAAATATTTACCCCATCCAAAATATTTCAGTACATCTTTTTCAGATCATTTAGTTCAGACAGTGCTTGAAACGGTGCATGAAGACTCTAGTCGAAGATCGAAAAGTGATGGATGTCAGTTTGGTTTGATAAACAACTGAATTTCCAACTCTAGTCTCCAAGCAGTGACTTCACCCCAAGGTTTATGTGTTTTTCAGTTAGAAATTGGTTCGGTGTGACTCTACGACCCAATCCAAAAAGGAAATCTGGCACTTCAGGAACAAATGACCCACAGCCATACGTTAACATGCAAATTTTACATTCACGTTAGGGAGTAATAAAATAAAGATGCATGGTAGAAAATGTGTTTAAAATTTAGAGATTTGATTCAGAAAGTCACTTTGTGGTTGGTAATCATGCCAGACTTTGAGTAATGCCAATGAAACTAATTTGGCTAGAAAGGCTGGCATAGTAAAATAATCTTACATAATCTCCCAGATGGGATGACAAGCCTTATTGCAGGATAGTTGCACCAATCGCTATACTTACTATATGAAGAGAGTTTACATTAACATTTCTGTAAATGTACCAGAATTAGCTAGAGGCTATTTTTCATCTGGAGTCCCTGGACAGACGGTAAACATGGTCACCCCATAAAGACAACAGACATTAATTCATGACTAGCATTTGGGTGTTTAATCATAGTATTTACATGGTACAAAGTCTAATTATTAGTGTAACTACGATTATATATATAAATATCTATGTTTCTGGGGGAAGGAAAGCACTATTATTTTTAGACAATGATTCAAAAGACTGACGTGAAAAAGTCAGGTGTTTTATTTTTATTTTTTCAAGATTCCTGAAGTAGTTATTTTCACTGTCCAAATGTTAGTCTTACACAGCCACCACACATCCCTACACTGCCACTGTCTCTGCCTCTCTCCCTTAAACACATGTGAGCTCTGATCCAGCTTATTTACGTTTGGCAAGCTACAATTGCACTCTCATTTATCTTAAACCACACTCATTCATTTATCAAGCTCACTGTTTCTGCAGCAGGAACTTATAAGTCGACAGCCCTCTAATTTTAGGAGTAAATGGAAAAGTGCTTTGAGATTAATTGTTTTTTTGGTTAGAAAAATTGATAACTTTCTCAAAGCTGAACTGGCCATGCTGCACTGTGGCAGGTAGGACTAACAGACAGTGGTGATAGTTATAGTTTAGTAGACAGACTAGCGCTAAAGCTGGGGTACCCTTATAGGTAGTTTTTCTCATAGAGAATATTTAAAAGCAGCACATTGTGCCATGATAAGAATGTCACTGTCTTCCACTGTCTACCATCTAATTATCACAAATGTTTTGTTTGCAAACCTGAAAGTTGTGTTCATGGATAAGCTGCACTCAAAAGCCTGTGCATGTAAATACTAGAGTGGAGCCAAAAGGATTTCTTCATTCTTAATTTTGAAACACTGAAGTTTGAGAACTGATGAGAACCACACTCATGCTTGTTAGTGCAGTTTTCTAGCAAATATTTTCTTTATGAGGGCATAGATATATAACTTCGAAAGCAGAGAAGCTGTGGAACATTGGTAACAGTTCTTCTTTCCTGGAAAAAAAACTTAACCAAAACATGAAATCCACCACTTCCCAGGCTGTGATTTATTGGGCCATAAAGTGAGTAGAGTAGCACCGGCAGCCTCTGACTGTCACACCATATACAATTATACAATTACACAATTAAATTACACACAATAGCATCTGTTAGGCCTCAAAGTGTTGAGATGTAATGTTAAAATCATTCTGGCTCATTCTTTGGCAGACACAGCCTAGGGGAGATATTCATTGTTTAACATGTTCTGACTTTGTGTTTGTGTGAGTTAGATGGAAAGTAGAATTTAACTAGTGGCTCCCAAAGAGAGGGTCACATATTTGAATATACTAGTATGATTAAAAAAAAAAATACAACACTATATTTTTTTTAAATTTAAAATAAACAAGGTGAGATAACGCCATAAAACTTATCAAACACATGTTTTGCTACTTGAAATTGGTGCCAGTGTAAATTTTTGCAGAGGGGGTTCCTGCCTGAAAAGTTTTGAAACCTGTAATTTAAACACATAAATAATACTGCATATTTATGGAGGTATCTAAACATGGGAAATACATATCTTACATACAGTGCACCCAAGACAAATTTCCCCTGGTGGGACAATAAAATTTGTCTTATCTTATTTGTTATTTATCTGTTGAAATAAGTTTAAGTTTTGTTGCTATTCATTTTTGTGATAGCAACAGTGGTAATAATGTGGGAGTTGTGGCACTTTCCAATAAACATTACAATTCATACCGCTCCCCTTTAAGATTTACTATGGGATGACTTTCTGAGCTCTGTAGTTTGTAATTTGAACACATTTTAAGTTATTCTCAGGGAGCAAAGATAGATAGAATAATAGCTGAAGACTTGTTTAGTTCTCATCCTTTCTGCAGCCTGTTGGGTTCAGGGCCAAGAGGAACGCATTAATTGCCTTTGTTTATTGAAAGACAAAACATTGCCAACTTTATGCAACACTGCTTTCCATAATGGTGTAATGGAGCTGGGGTTGCTTGAGTTGAGAACATATTAAACGATCATAAAGTGATCCAAAATACAGACCCAGGTGCACAGGGTCAAAAAACAAAAAACAAAAAACGGTGATACGTACCACATTAATTAGCAAGATAATCCAGTGTACAAGAGTAATTCTAATTTATCCTCCACAATGTTGTAACAACTGAATTCCTATTTTGTAGTCTGAGTCATTTAATAATGTCCTTCAACTCTCAACTTTCCACAAACTGTTTGGATATGAAGTATTAGCTGACAAGAAAGATATACGAAGCAAATTCACAAGAGCTTAACTTTTGGGGAGTCTTGGTGCCAATTTCCTGATGTTGAGAGCAGCAGCAAGCCCAGTAGGAGGAGAGAAAGATGGATGGATGAGTGGGGCCTGGTGGATCAGTCTCTGTGCAGAGTCAGGTCTCTTAGCTGCAGACAGGAGGCGGAGTCTGGCCTTGGGTCCCTGGGCACACAAGGTGCTGCTGCTTCTGCTGTGTGCTCTATACAAAACCATAATGAAAACAAGCCAGTCAAGTTCACAGTGAGTAACTAGTGTGCTATGTGTTTTTTCCCTAAAGTTTACAAAACAAAACATACATTATTTATAGACTTGAGTCATACTTGAGTTCACTTTGTTATTCTCTTAAAGACATTAAAAGTCACTGTGTATGTCTCACATTCTGTATACAAAAGAATTAGAGTTTTTGAGTTTTATCAGAAATAATCAAGTGAAGAAGTTGAAATGTAGAACTTATAGTTGTAGCAAATAACAATATACACAAATCAATCAACATACATGCTAATTCTACATCAGTCCTAAGCTAGTTAAATGTGAGTTGTATCAAAAAAGCCACCAGACACCAATGAATAGGCAAGTACGTGCATGGGGGAATGTTGCTATTGCCCCATATTACAGAGACACAATAACCTACAACACTGAAGAATAGTCTGAAGAATCCCAAATGTTCCACAGAGAATTTCCTGCTCATTATTGAATCCAGGTTTTACAGCTGGCACCCCACTTCTGTCTGTACTCTTTAGCTCCGAGCACTCAGCCCAAATTAGAACGATGCTGTGGTGAAGAAACACTCGTCTCCTGGTCCCTCCAACCGCCTGTGTGTCTCACATATTAGATTTCGAGACATTTTCCTTGGTTCATTTCAGGATATGAAATCTTGGCTCGATATGAAACAAAGCAACACAATCACTTGAACTTATTTTGTGAATTTAAGTTATCTCGGCGGGTGATAGCCATGGCTAGTTGACAACAAGATGGGCTGAAAATGAGATTTGACTTACAACTATGTCAGATGATGTATGCAGGTCTTTAGTTCCTTCCTTTGATGCAGTTTCCAAATTCTGCCATGAAGACCTGAGAGTATCAGCACTCATCACAGCATGGTCTTCAAAGTCACTCTGCTTAACCGTTTTATGGCAAAAGTAGATTCTTAAGCACAAAACACACATTTACGTAAGATGTCCTTATCCCAGTAATAAAGTAAATAAGTTGCACATGCCTGGTGTTGGCGTATAAACTAATCCACTGGCTTAGTTTAACATGATTAGGGAGGAAAACATCAAATTGCCTCCTAATTTGGTCATAAAAAGAGGTATTTGCTAATAGCAGGGCTGTATATGTGTATGTGGCTGGCGTAGTGTTTGTGGGTTAGGATAATGAAATGAGCTATAGCACAAAGACACAAGGGCTTATCAAGACAAGCCGAACTATCATCACATTTCACCGTTGCTCTTTGGCTTGAACTCAGCTCGTCTTAAGAAGAACTTTTATCTTTAAAGGCTATAATTAGGATGACTACCTGTGCCTCTTTTGGCTTTCTTAACATTTAGGCTCCGGTCCATGTCTAGATAATTTAATTATATAATAAGTTCCATGTTTTCAATGGTGTCACATAAATTTAATTAAAATTAAAAGTGACATTTTGAATTTGATTTAGACAAACTTTATTGATCCCCAAGGGAAATTACTTCGACTCAGTAGCTCACACATCACAATATATTATAATAACAAAGAGTAAAAAATATGAATGGTAATAATAAATTACAGCAAAAAAGATAGCAAGAGGCAGATGTCAATCAGGCATAATTAAATAAATGTATATGTACAAGTCAAAATAAAATTGAAAAATAAGTAATAAAAACATCTCAGCTATATATAAGAGGTTGTAAGGAAAAACAATTCCAAAATGATATGATGTTTGATAGGACATAGGGTTATCTGTTACATAAGGGTGAGTTGTTGTGCAGTTGTATGTAGTAAGGTATGAGTGTAGTCCTGAATCTCTCACGTTTGAGCGGAGCTGTAGAAGCCTGTTGGAGAATGAGCTCCTCTGTCCCTCGATAGTCTGGTGCAGTGGGTGAGCAGGAGTATTCATGATGGAGAGCAGTTTGTCCAGTGTCTTCCTGTCCCTCACTGTGATAAATGTCTCCAGCTCACAGCCGAACATGTGGCCAGGTTTACGGATCAGTTTGTCAATCCACCCAATATCCCTTCTACTGGTGCTGCTCCCCAGCAGACCACAGCAAAGTACAGGGCACTGGCCACCACAGACTGGTAGAAGATCTCCAGTAACTTGCTGCACACATTGAAAAACCTGAGCTTTCTCAGGAAGTATAGTCTACCCATGCCCTTTTTGTACACAGCATTACTGTTGTCCCTCCAGTCCAGCCTGTTGTTCACATGGACGCCAAGGTACTTGTAGCAGTCCACTATTTCCGCGCCACAGCTCTGGATGGTGACGGGCTCCTCTTCCTCCTCCTGAAGTCAATCACCAGTTTCTTGGTCTTGTCAATGCTCAGGAGCAGATGGTTTGCCTGGGACTACACAAAAATTGCAATCAGTGTGCTGTACTCCAGCTCCTGTCCATCTCTGATACACCTTACCACTGCAGAGTCATCAGAGAACTTCTGCAGGTGGCAGGACTCAGAGCTGTACTGGAAATCAGAGGTGCACAGAGTGAACAGAAATGGAGACAGGACTGTACCCTAGGAGGCTTCTACATTACTGACCACAGTTGCACGTACTGAGGCCTGCCTGACAAGTAGTCAGTAATCCAGGAGACAATGGAGGAGCTGATACCCATCCTGAGCAGCTCCTCATTTATTAGAAAGCACTGGATTGTGTTAAAGGCACTAGAGAAATCAAAACAACAATATCCTCACAGATCCCTTAATACTATCCAGGTGAGAGGGGGCCTGCGGCAGAAGATGAATGACAGCATTATCACCAATATGAGCCTGGTGGGCAAATTGTAGAGGGTCTAGGGATGATGCCACCCGGGGTCTGAGCTGAGCCAGAACAAGTTTTATGACACTTTTATGACATGAGACGTCAAACCAACTGGTCTGAGTCATTATGTTCAGATGGGATGGGCACTGGCACAATGAAGGTCATCCATAGCACCAGTATCCTTTCAAGCTTCAGACTCAGGGTAAAGACAAAGTGCACGATCCCAGCGAGCTGTGTAGCACGTCTTCAGCATGCAGGATTGACTTGGTCTGGTCCAGGAGATTTGTTTTGATGAACTTTCTCCAGTTGTCTTCTCACCTGGGCAAGTGACAAAGACATTGGGCTGGGTTCCTCCGTGGAGGTGGGAGCAGAGGTGATGGGCTGATGAATGGCCATCTGAGTGGTTTGTGGTGAGGTGTGGATTGCGTGTCTGAGAGGTATAGAGACAGGGGTGCCAGGACATGAAAAAGAATTAAAATACAAATTGAGTAAAATCGACTGTCTATTGTCTTGCTGCTTTGTTTTGATGTTGAAACCAGTGGTGGCCTTCATCCCCTTCCACACGTCCGGTGTGGTGTTGTTCTATTGGAGTTTTACCACCAGCTTCCTCCTGTAGTCTTCTTGTCCTCTCCTGAGCTGGCCCTTCAGCTGTCATTGTACCTTCTTTACCTCATCCTTGTCTCCAGAGTTGAAGACCCGCTTCTTCTTGTTGAGCAGATCCTTCAGCTAGCTGGTGATCCAAGGCTTCTTGTTGGGGTAACAGTGGACAGTGCATGTGGGGAAGGCTGTATCCTCACAGAAGCTGATATAATCTGTTATACAGTCTGTCATGCTGTTGATGTTGTCCCCATGTGGCTGCAGAGCACATCCCAGACTGTGGTTTCAAAACAGTCCTGAAGGGCATGGCTGTCTTCCTGATTCCACTTCCTTACAGTCTTAGTGGTGACAGATTGTCTCTTCACTGCAGGGACATACTGAGGTGTTAACAGGGCAAGATTGTGGTCTGATCATCTTCGTGGGGGCATAGCAGTGGCACTGCATGCCTCCTTAGAGTTTGCATACAGCAGGTCCAAAGTTCTGTTGTCCCAAGTTTTACAATACACATACTGGTCAAGTGTGGGTAAAACACTATCAAAGATGATAGTGTTTTACCCACACTAGGGAATGTAACCTCCAATGAACGGGACAGAAGTAAATTCTCTTGGTAAATAATATGGACGCATTCTCAAAGCCAAAAGTTCAATGTGCGGTGAACAGATACTCTCCTTCATAATAATATGACCAGGATTACACCATCTCTCGTTCACCAAAACAGCAATCCCACCGCCCTTCTTCTTACTGCTAAAGAGAGTGTCTCTATCCAATTGCACAGTCTTAAAGCCTTGTACAGATGCACTGATGTCCTTGAAATTCGGATGAAGCCAGGTGAAGCACATGATATTGCTGACAGCATTCTCCCTCTGGGTCAAAACAAGCACACACAGTTAGTCCATCTTATTTCTCAGTGGCTTGAATTTACTTCTTCGCTGTTTCACTTTCGCTCCAGTGACATCCTCTGCGCATCCTCTTCCATAGTTCCACAGGAATGAAATCAAGGCTTAACTCCAAACAGCACTGGGGACTTAGTGAAAAAAGGTGCTCTCTGGAATACACTATAGGCTTGGTCTGCTGTGCCACACAACCAAGAACAAAGAGGCCAGCCAAAAAGAAGAAAAAAAGCCAAAAACATGGTGAGTGTTTAATTGGATCAATCAAGTAAATCTAAAAAAAAAAAAAAAAAACTTATAAAAAAGAGGAATAGAAAACATGTTTTCTTTGAAAATAAAACAACACTTTTTGGGTGTAATATGGGTTGTAACATGTTGGCATCTGTTGCTTTTCCCATCTCAATGTGCATTAAGTTTGATAAAAAAATATCTATGAGTTTAAATTTCAGACTGCTAGTCTGTCTACATCTCGAGAGCTGAAAATGCAGCTACCTTTTACTTTTAGTTCAGTAGAGATGGACAAGTCCACGACTGAAACCAAATGGCTCCAGTGAGTGTATTACCATATGACATCACAAGGTGATTTGAGAAAAGAACTCAGTGTAATATGCAGAATTTGTGTGAATTAAACAAAACACAACTTTCTGTATGTTTCTGATGAGGAAAGGAAATTGTAATATAGATCTGAAAATAGTGTAGTATAGGCTGTTTAAACCTGTCCCTCCATGTTCATACAATACAACTGGAGGCAAAATGTATTAAACATTAATTTTTTTTCTTTGTCATCACCTATATCCTCCTTTATCATTACAGGAAAGGCGGTATTTAAAACAATTTCCATGTCATGACATGAGTTTATAAGCAGTCTCAGACCCGCCTTGTGATCTGGCACCTCTGGTTGTAAGCACTTCTGTTTTCCCCATATTTCTTCTGCCTCCCTGAAGTTCTTGTGTTGATTTATTCAAGTGTAAGAAACTCAAATGTTTATTCCTTGTACCCTTGATAACACCATCTGCTGCTAATCTGTAGGTGCCATTGCATAACAGAAGCTGCCCAAAACATCCCCAGAGAAACCACATTTCTGTTAATGATCTGAAGAATTTATTTCTAAGAATACTTTGAAGTTAATATATTTCAATGGTTTAATTAAATGGATAAGTTGATTCATAATATAGTTAGTAGATTAATAAAAAAATTCTGGGGAAAAAAGGATTTCAATACAGTTGATTTCATGACTATTGGTAAATATTCATTATGTTGTTCATGAAAGGCTATTATGTGAAAAATATAAACACATAGAAATCTTTCAGTCTGTGTTTACTTATACTTCAAAATGCAACATTTCTATATTTTTTTATTGGTGGTTATGCACTTGGAGCAAAAGTATTTCATGTTCCCATTTGCGTAGTAGTACACAATAGTTTGGTACAAATGGTAGAGTATGATTCTGACATTTGAAAAAGCCACTGATGATTGCATGTCTGCATCATAAAAGGTTACCCAGAATTACACATATGCTTTATGATCCCCAGTGGAAATTTTCAGAAAACACACTCATTACTTGAGTATATATCAGTCTGGCTTCTTGTTTGTCTTTCCAGTACAAGCCATTGGAAACCTTATGGTGCCGAACACAAGACGTCAGTGATTAACGATTATGTTATGTAGCCCTGGTACAGCAGTACTTTGGGTTTGGGGTCCAGCAAAAGATCCTAAGATGAACTTTGTTGACTTGCTTACTTGAATTAATCAATTTTAGGTTTGAGAAGTATACTCATTGTATCAGTTGAACAGTCCTATATTTGGATAGATCCAATGCCAAGTGTCAGAGGGCATCTGATATAAACATCCTTCTGTCTTGACCATTTGCTGCTATATCCATGTCAGGTCAGGAGCGGTCCCAAATCATAATACATTGTGAGTGATAAAAATTGGAATTCATCCTGACATGATGCAAAGGTGTGGCTGTTCTCATAGTCATTCATTCTAAAGCAATACAAACACCATTTCTAACTTGTGAGGTCAACAAAGGGAGGGTATACACGATCCGACCTCACACAGACTAGGAATGTGCTGCTAAACCGATAGGTTTCTTGTTTACGGATTCAGTTTTAGGGAGTTAATCCATTCAAGAGATGACCCCTTGGTCTGCACGCAGACGAGCATTCCACAACATTAAAAATAAAGGGAGGAAGGCCGACACATAAATTCACTTACAAAGACAATTTATGCCTTGTTCCAAAAAGTCTCCAGCGCTTGTAGGAACACTAAAGCTTACCATGACAGAGCAGAGTATATCCTGCCAATACATATACAGGTATGTGTCTATGTGGCACAGCAAACCACAGATAAAAAGTAATGACACCCTAACCCAATAGCAAGGCAGTTGACATGTGCGACCTTTGTGGCGCTCTCTTGATCACAGGCATATCTAAAAAGATGGACATAAATCAAAAGCAGAGAATTGGATAACAACAAAAAAGAGATTTTCTGCTACTACTGAAAATGTTAAAACAACCCAGCCAGCTGGTCCGTCAACAAAAGCGTCACACAATGTGTCATGGACAATCACATTTTGAAACTAAACTGCTGAGTGCTGATGGTAGATCTTTGCTATGAAAACAAACTGTAAGGACTGCCTGTTTGGAAGAAAATGTTCCTTAATTTGAACTTTTGAGATCTACAAGAAAAAATATGATTCATCAACAGGAGCTGAGGAATGAAAGTTTATATAGGAAACAAATCTGTATGTATTTTGGAGCTTAGTATCTGATAATGAGGAGATTCATTTAGATCATTTAAATATAAGTTGTGAATTTAGCTTTGAAAATAAATTTTTTGTAAAAGGTTATTTTTCATCAGCCTAGCGCTTCTATTGTGTCCTGAATCACATAGCTAGCATCTTGAATGAAATATGTGCAAATGAAACTACTGATGTACTGATGACATCACTCAGCCATCACAGCCATGGAAAGGACAGCTAACAGAGGACCTCCACCCACAGCAGCCTATGGGAACACATACTAATTGAATTGATAAATACCGATACTTTGTGCATTAAAAAGTGACTTATCCATTGAGACATATTACATATTGACTGTGAAAGCCTTTGGACAGTTCTGTGGGTGGATGTGAACAGTAGTAACATGTGGGACTCTGGCAGCTGCAGAGGTTGCACCCAGCTGATGTCATTGCCCACAGAGCTGCGCTGCTAGGCAGCCATCAACATGTTCCTTCCACATCCCTTAAAAAATACATTTTCCTGGAATAAATCTGAAATCTCTGATAACATGATTTAATTGTAATAACCTGTAATATACTTTTCAAAATATGTTTTGGGCATCTATGTGGTTCATTTAATTCTTAGTCAAACTAGAACAGGTCAAATAGATTAAGATAAAAATGCATCACAACAAAATCATATGTTAAAATACACACTTTTGATACAGTACATTGTGGTGGTCCTACGCAACATTACTTGTATTTGGAGACAAACATTTTCCGGTATTGGGCTGAAACACTCGGAGCCTCCCGTCCAGAGTCCCTGTGAGCAGCTGAAAAAGACAAAACAAATGTCAGAATCAAGCACACAACCCTGTGTCAGGATCTATTTAAAACCCTTTAAGTTACATAGCAACACACCTGCTTCTCTGAAGGAGCCTAGCATCTGTGAGGTCATGATCCCACAGCCAGGTTTCACTGTTTACACAATCATGAAAAACGAATCCTTCTGCTAAACTAAAACATCCCCAAATAGCCACTTTAGACTGAATAAAGTCTATTTAGTCATTATGGCTTATGTTTATGTTGGAGTGTGCAATTGATCTGAATGGCAATATATTTTGTTTTGTGGATTAACAACGGCAGCCACACAGTCATTATAAAAGGGTAAGCACACACTCAAATAAAAAAAAGAAATCCTGGCTGGCCATGGTTGAAGAAGTCTGGTCGATCTAATAATAGAGATGCATAATTTTTAGTAGCTTCAGAATGTGGTTAATTTCTCTTCACTTTTCATTCATTCTATGGGACAAATTGCATGATGGGTGGTTAGTAGAGCCTTGGGCAGAGCTTTGCAGCTACACTTCTATCAGTTACCAACACATTCCTAATGACAATATGGGTGAAGATTCTTGTCCAAAGACACAACAGTACAGTACAATTTAAACAGCTGGGGTTGAATTGTAAACTTTAGATTAGTGGGCGGAAATCTTTAGTCACTGCTGCCGCAAACATTACAACATTTAAGTGTTTATATTGAAGAGTACCGAATATCTTTAATTTAATACATTTGTCATAAATAGGCAATGACAATTGTTGAAGTCACATTTTCAGCTTCATGGGTCCTTTCAATAGCTTTTAATCAGAAATTATTTTAATAAAAAATAAAATAATGATTAAACCAAGACAAATATACTATTTTTAACTTAACTGTACTTCTATTACTGCTACTGTTTTCTTGCTGTTCTCTTAACTGTGCATTGCAACACTGAAATTTCCCCATTGTGGGACAAATAAAGGATATCTTATCTTATCTTATACTAAAACTTAAAACAATAGCGTGGTATTTCCTTCTAAATATACTCCTAGTAAACCATCATATCTATTTAAAACAGACACATGGTTGTGTTGGGAAAAAGACACCACAGTCCAGATAAGATAACAAAACTGGACACAAAGAGAGAACTTAATGTGTTTCAGAAGGGATATTCTTAGAGGGGGTATTATGCAAAATCACCTTTTTGGAGCTTTCAACCATGTCATAACCTGAAGAGGTTCTAAATGTAACACATGCATGTGTGAGTAATTTTGAGATCTCTCCCAGCCCCATTAAGATTTGTCCAATGTTCAGCCAACAAGTCTACGTCACCCATGCTCCTACACAATTCTACACAAATATACAAAATCAGGATACAAAACTGTACACAACAGCACAAATCTGATGTGATGTGCAGTAGTTTAATTAGCTGGACAGAGGACTTTGAGCTTATGAAACATGTTAATATGTTGTTGTTATTTTTTTTGGAGAATATAGCATTATCAAAACAATAAAAATCTAAATATTTTAAGGTAATTAAAATGTAATTCACCCTCCTGTGGGCTCACCACTCACAGAGGGGTTCATAGGGGAAGGTCAGGTGCTATGAGCATTGGGCAGCAAGTTGCTCCTGCAACCCAGCTGGATTAAGCAGGAGAAGATGGATGGATGGATGGATAAAATCTATTTTATCTACTATTTTTTTCCTATTAAGGATGCTTCTACTGACACTACTGCATTTACAACAGACAGACCAATTGAATTAAGGCTTCAGTAGATGGATCTTTTTACCTTTCCTTCCATGAAAATACACTGAGCCAAAATGGAGCTTCAATTATCCAAATGCTTAAACATCTGTTGGTGCTGTTTAGCTACAACTCTCAGCCCAAAATAACCGTGCTGACAGCTCATTTTACCGCGGTGTCAGTAATCCACTTTCACTGCGACCTTCATCTTGACGACCTTAACAATGGTTGAGAAGTCTAGGACTCGCCCTTTGGCTGCACAAACAACCACTTAAAATTTTAAAGGGTCAGAAAGCTGCTTCACTGGCAACTTCAGCTTTGTTTGGCTACTAATGTTCAAGACATATGTCAGAAAGTGTACAATGTTTGCATTTCTTATTACAGGAGGAACTAAATTAGGATATTAGAATGTGCAATAAATAGAATTTTAATTGAGATTCAGTCATTTCTAATTGCCAATGATCATCATTCAAGAGGTCTACAGCTAATCAATCCTTTGTCTGTAAAAGTATGTGGTTTGGAGCAGAGTTCATATTGTGGAGCATGAAATTTGACATTTTTTTTAACAGTTTAATCTTGTTTATATAGAGGGAATTACTATTGAAAGGCATTTGTATTTGTTTTAATAAGGCAAAATCAAACAATCTACCGGTAGTCCAAAATCATGATCAATAAATATGAGGACTTTTCATACTGCCATCCCTACACTAAATGTCTTAAATGATGAACAATACCAGATGATGTTTGCAACATATGGCTTAATCCTGCTTGCCTGACACTTGAAGGTCTCATTTGTAAACTTTTGAGGAAGTACAAGATCTTAAATCATACAATGAACTTGCAGCAAGTGTCACTGTGTTACATAATCTAAGTTATTATCAGACAAACTGTCCTGATACCGTGAGGAGAGAAAACAACAAATCAACAGTTCAAAGCTAAAGAGCCGGCTCCCTTGGCTCAAGGGATCATTTGTCATTTTAGGAACACATTCTTTATAAAGGCCAATGTACCAAGACATTCAGTGATGTACAATGAGACTGAAAAGATGCTCATGCAATAATAAATCAATAATAATCTAGTTTATATACATCTTGGACTTTGTGTAGATGTAGTAAAGATATGTAGAATGGTTCTTATCAGCATAATGTCTTTCTGCTGTGGATGAAGCATTTTATTGAATGATTTGAATCTTACAGTCAACATTTAGTGCTCTGTCCTCTGAGCTGAAAAAACTTCAAAACTGCTTCAGTGCAACAAGGTCAAGACTTATTTCCTCAATTCCAGCTGTGCTGAACACAGGCCACTTGATCTGAGCCACACTGCGATGTGACTTTAAGAGGCGAGAACATTTGGTCTGTGGAGCCAAGTGAAGGAGGAGAGAGAGAACTCATACAGGGAAAAGAAAGCATGAATGGGCTTCTAACAGGCCACAAATTAGACACTGTAAAAAGGTCTAGAGAGTGTCCAGTTGCACTTTTCTACCTGGGTGCACAAAGCCAAACTGATGCATGCCGACATATGGACATGTCTGAAAGCCAGAGCCATGACTCACTCAGTTCATCCTCTTAGACAGAATGAGAAAATATTTGAACTTCTGAAGACAGCTGTTTGTGTCAGCGAGTGTAAGTAAGTAAGTAAGTAAAGTTTATTTATATAGCGCTTTTCACAGACATAGTTCACAAAGTGCTTCACATACAAAAGACCAAAAAAACAGAATTAGATACATACATATTAAAATCAGAGTGGTCACTGTCCTGCATAAACTTCAATACACAGTATTGCAATACAATGCAATACATAAGATATTACAAACTTAAGGTACAGAGCTCTAAAACCTCAAATTATAGGAAATAACAAAGCCATGTAAACACTTAAAACACTGTTCAAACAATTTCTCAAAAACCTCACTCCAGCTGGGTTTCTCAAATGATGAATGCACAGTTTTAATGGTGAAATTAGCTTCAAAGGTAGTTCTGAGAAACTAAAAATTATTTTGACATCAACAGAAATTGAGACATGTGGAATTGAGTCTTTGTGTGACCCAATAACCTATTTTAAAATGTTATTTGCCTGTGGCAACAGCCTGTCATTTTGTCTTTTCTAATACTACAAAACACATCGAAGTTTGCCCTGCCAGCCACTGCCCACGAAAAGTTTGTGCTCCAGGCTCTACTTAAGCTGCTTACCCCTTACAAATGACAAAACCGTACTGGGCTAAGCCACAATCAGAAACGTATGTTAGACAAATAACAAGGATTTGTCACAGTGTCTTGCTAAGAAGAATAAACCATTAAATGCTAATCTGAATAAAGAACTTTTTGATTTGATTAAAAAAAGGTCTACTCTAGATCATGCACCAAAACAGAATCTCTGTGTTGTTTTAAGGTAAAGAAATACTCAGTTGCTTTCTGTGCTTCTAAATAAACACTACAGCTCTGGTCAATCACAAACATGAAGTCGTCAATTGCATATTGTAAATGCAGTGTCTGCATCTACCTGCATCAATGTAGAGAGCACAGAACAGTGGGGCTGTAAGCATGCTTTAACTGATGAAGTGTGTCATCGGACTCTGCAGTTCAGTAAATGGCCATGAATCAAATTTTCCACTTTCAAACTGGGAAATCTGAAAGTATCACTGTGCTATAAAGTTTCACTGAATGGTCTTACACAGATGGACAGGAAGATTTAAAACATGTGCCTCTGTTCCAAAACGCAGTCAACAAACATCTCGAGGGACACGCAGTGGAGGCTATGATGTTGCCTTTGAAAATGCTGCTTTTGCAGATGGACAATGCCCTGAAGATTCAAGTCATTTGCAAGAATATTCAAAAATGTCTCTAACTTCTCTTCAGGGAAACCGAGGTTGGATCTTTAATGTCTGCTTACCGAAGCAGAAAACTGGTGCCTTGTGTGTGCATTTACCTTTTAGCAAAACTACTAGGTTTAATATTATATTTGTCTTTGTTAGATGTGGAAAGGAGCAATGATTCACCTTGGAAAAGCCTGCAGGCTGCATAGCATTCAGTATGAGTCTGGATAAGCCACAGAGATGTGGCACGAAAGAGGAATATATGTTATCTGATTTGAAAATAAACTGACCACCATTGTTTAAACCCACAGACAAGCTCAGAGAAGAGGCCTTTAAAATACTTAACTAACCCAAATACTTTACCGATTTAAATTAAGTGCCAAAAACCACACGATTATTTCCCCTTCTGAATAAATCTGAATAACATAATGCTGATAACCTAGTATTTTGGGTTTATTCACATCATGCTGACATCAAACAGGGTAACATGGGGCCCCTTGGCAGATGTTAAGTCATGATTACATGAAGAGTTTCAGTTACCTCTGGAGTGGAAGGGTTGAAGACCACGCTGAGCACTGGTGATGATTCTTTGTGCAGTTTATGGAGGTAGCTACTGCTTCGAACATCATAGACATAGGCCTGGGATACAAAAGGATGTCTTTTTTAACATTTAAACTGGCTGCATAATAATAATGTTTATTGAACATGTTTATTTATGTTGAGGAGAGGTGGCTATTGAGGCAATGTATCTGTAATCAATCCCTGTAGGTCTGCGAAGTCACTGGGTAGCTGAGAGCCTGTTATTTGTAGGTGCTAATTGGGTGAGGATTTTATGGGCTCTGGTGTACATCAAGTCCCACCTTGAGATTCTCAAATGAGCCAATTTTCTCAAATTGGTGGCTGAGTGGCAACACTCATGCCTCACAGCAAGAAGGCTGCGGGTTCGATCCCTGGGTCGCCCGGACCTTTCTGTGTGGAGTTTGTATGTTCTCCCCGTGTCTGGATGGGTTTCCTCCCGGTGCTCCAGTTTCCCCCATCAACTCAAAACATGCCAGTCCACCCTCCTGTGGGCTCACCACCTGCAGAGGGGTTCATAGGGGTTCATAGGGGGGATCAGCCACGACCCAGCTGGAATAAGCGGGAGAAGATGGATGGATGGATGGATGGATGACAGGACCCTGGGTTTTTTGGAGTTTTTCCTTGCTGAGAAGGAGGGTCTAAAGACAGGGGATGACTGGACGCTGTTTCATTTGCTGCCTTACATGAATGTTGTTTATTCCTGTTTTGATATGTCTGTGTGTATGTTTTACACATCCAAATCTTGGAATGCCCTTAGAGGCAACTGTTGTTGCGATTTTGGGCGCTACATAAATAAATTGAATTGAATTGAATTGAATTGAAATATTACCACAATTGTATGTTCTTATCTGACCACACAACAGATCTGTTTATAACCAGACAAAGACTATATAGCTGTTACAGATTAAGTTCTTCTAAAAAATTAAATGTGTTATATGGTCCTTTAGTGGTGGTTTGGTTGCCTTCTCAATACCATAAGCCTTTCTTTCATGAGATTGCCATAGCAAATAATCTGTCATATGTTATGATAAACCTAAACCCCAATTTTAACCGTTTTACATGGGTACTAAATTCAAATGCTTGTGTGAAAAAGTATCATATGAAGCAGGATAATATCACCAACACTGAAATATTCAACCTAGATTGACTTTGGCTTTGGTGTTGGTTGGAAAATGGTATGGAAGGTTTTCTGAAGTACTTTTTCCGTCATTGCTCTTTGATAAATTACGACCAGTACAAATTTATCTGGCTTATAGAAATCTCAGAGCGACTACAAATAAATATAGGGTCTCTTTTACTGTATGATCTCTCCACTTCTGAGAAACAATGTTCATTCTCAAAAGAGATGCTTTTCCCTATGATTAATAAAACCAAAGCCAATACCACTATTCTAATGCTAAATGGCCAGAGGATGAAAAAAACATTGAGGTTTGTATAAAAAATTTTTAGTTTTAGAGGCTAATAAATAAATTGTTTCAGTACTAGAAAAGTAGCTTTAAATCTTCAAAACATACACAATTGTCTTCTGATCCGGTTGCGATGTAACGCCCACAGGGTGAAAGAGCACAGGAGCAGGAGTGGCAGCGATTTACATGGTTTTCATATCTCTGCACACACCTGAAGAAAAATGAGACACACAAAAAAGATAAGATTTATGCAGTGCTGTTATTCTCTATGTCAACACTTTTTTAGAGGTACAGTTCATCTTTCAACAGGACAAAGAAATGTCTACTTTGCAACAAATCTTGGGAAGTCTGGCCAAATAGTATCCAGTTGATGTCACTGTATTCAGCTCAGGAAATAAGAATGATACTCTAACTTATGCAATTGTCTTGATGTTGGGGGATAACATGTAACGCCTCCAACAATGCCATAGCCAAGTCACACACAGCTTCTATATGAGCTGGCAAGTTGGCAAAACCTAGAAATAACAGGATCTGGTGAAACTGAATCTTCAACATCATCCATGTGGTAATGTCATTAGCTGGAGTAAAAGTAGGTCATATTCAATGGCGCCCATTAAGAAGCCTCATACCCAGTCTGTTGAGTTATTGCACCACTCACATGAGCTGACGTTGGGGATACCCTGTCATAAAAACAATTTATAGTTCCTCTCTTACTAATGTTGTTTCAAAAGGGCTCAGTTTCCCTCAAGAGAACGACAAACACAAAAAGCTGTGATTGTCATGCAGGCAGCAAAATTGACATATTCACAAGTGGCTATAACATTTGCATTTCACTAGACAGGATGCCCATTTACAAAAGGTTTACTAATTATAAAGTGTTTTGGTTAGAATATGGATGCATTTTGACTCAGACATTTGGGCATGTAACACTAAATCCCCCTTCACACGCATTGGCGATTTTCTTATTAGTAATGCAGGCTGGTTTGCAAGGATGCTGTTAAATAAACCAATCCTCCTGTGTATCAGGCAATCAGCATCACAAGTTACAGATACATTTGACCTAAAAGGAATGATGCAGTGAATCATAATATATTAAATGAATAACCTCAAGAACAAAGTACAAAAGATTAGGTGGTTGTGGCAGGGCCAAAAAGAACATTTCTCTATCCAAGACAGCTTGCCATATATGGATTTCAGTAACTAAGGCTTAAGAATTTGACCCTCAAAGCAGCTATTCTCAAATTTTTATACCACATAACACCAAGGACAAAAACAATAGGAGATTTGTCTTTCAGTAGAAACAGTAATAACAAAACATATACTCAAACTGCAGTGGGTCCACAAGCATCCCGTTTAATACTGGTATTACCTGTACCACAGTTTGAGAAACATTACCCTAAAATAAAGTCAGCTAAATGTCTATGTAAAGCATTTATATTCCCCAGGGCAGCTGTCTGTGCAAAGTGGAGTAAAGAACTATTAAAGCATAGACCAGTGATCTTTTTTTATCATCAGCACAATACATATATACATTCATATGTCTTTAGTGATACAGACCTAAGAGTCCGAAGGTCCCAGATTTTGATGCCATCTGTAACAGCGCTTGTGAGGAAGAGGTTGTATGAATCAGGAGTGCTGAACAATGACTGTGAGACAGAAAACAAACTTGCTTAGTCAGCACATATGGAAAAGTGCTTTTTGTAACAGCATTAGAAAGCCCCCGCAGTAATGTTTTAGTAATGTCTTTTGGTGTTGTAGCTTTCCTTTGTTTACCATTTTATCTATGATATGTTTAAATTCAAATATAAGATGTCTTTGCATGTGATAATTGAGTTTGCATTTCATAGAAGCTGCTGCGTTGTTTTTTGTTTAGGTTTCCATTAAGGAGTGTGAGAACTGCCTTCTAAGAGGGCATTTTCCGAGAAGTTCTGTGCTCTGATGACTTCCAGGTGAATTTTGCCGGAGAGGCGATGGAAATTTGAAGTGGGAAAAGCTGCTTCATTCGCTGTACTCGGCTGCTTGGTCTGCCTCAGGATGAGAGAGTGGAGGGAAGGGAAGACTGATGTTATGTGTGTACTCCAGAGACAGGGGCAATCCTGGTGATCCTTTGGCATTAACCCTTGCACAACCCAATGCCCATAGGCTTCCAGGCAGAGGACCCCTGCTCTGACGCAACAGCCAACCTGAAACAACACTCCACAGGCAGCTCACAAGTGCACACACAAAGCTAGCGTGACAAAGAGCAGGCTCCACTGGTCTAGAGTATAGTCAGCTGTGTGCAAGAGTGATTTGCAGCTATGAAGGTTAATACCTTTAATTCATGCCCCTAGCAGCAGAGTATACAGCTAATCCAGGCCACTGTGACTGTCAAGAGTGGACAAGCTCAGCAAGTGGATAAAGTCCATGTGTCAGGGTACCTCAGGACACGTATCTCATCTGATTCTGCAGTCAGTGTATGTTTGTCATGTAGACCTAGCCTTTAAAGATGCTCTACATCAGGGGTCTCCAACCTTTTTCCTCTGGTGAGCTACCTTTACAAAAGGAAAATGCCAGAGTGCTATTCATTTTAGTGGAAATTGAGTAAATTAGATGTGGTACAGTTTGATGCCTATAAACACAACTATTATCCATTTATTAGTGCAATATAGGCATCAAAATGATACATTTTAAATGGTAATAGGCATTTAATGAAAGAAAATTGTCGTTCTTCAGCACAATACATATGATTCAGAAATCTCTTGGTGAGCTACTTAGACGGGGGTGGAGAGCTACTGGTAGCTCCCAAGATAAAGGTTGGAGACCCCTGCTCTACATGATGAAGAAATAGGTGAAAATGTGACATTGAAACCAGAGAAACATGTTGAAACAGGTGGGTTTAGAGGGATGATTGAAGTTTTAAAATGAGTCTGAGATTTTTTACATGCTATAGTACTGACTATTGAATTGTATTAGCTGTTTTTTATGTACCAACAAAGTTAAACTAGATAGATTAGATTAAACTAGAAAATTACTGAATAAAAATACAGTCTGTGAGATACTGGATTTCATTTTGTGAGCAATGTGTCTTACAATCGTGATACATTCAGAGCTATACCACTGTGGATAAAAGCCCAGGTTGTCTACTTGTTAGACATGGGAAAATTGGGTCCACATTGGGTTGAGACAGTGATGTGGGACTGGGGCCACATAAACCCAAAAGCCTCATGGAACAGCATTGCTCCAAGGCCACCGTGCAGTATGGGATCTCCTCCTGCCATATTGTGGCACTGCTAATCTGCAGCACTGAAGATCCACATTCAAACACTTAGCGAGATGAATGATACAGGTTATGACACGTCCTGTCAGTCTGTCATGGAAACATCTGGATGCATGTTATTTTAACCATGACCTTCATTCACGCCACAAACGTACACTTTTATTCTCTCAAAGATGGACGGTTCCTTATGTAATGCACAAAACTCTTAGATGTATTATGTAACCCTGAAAATTTGCCATAATAGAAATCTTTCTTGCATTTTCTATAGCAAATTATAGCAAGATATCAGAAAAATAAATGTGTACAATTGGTTAAGGAGAAAAGTGCAAAAATTAGCATCCATTGTATCTGGTACATCCATTGCATTATTAGCACCCATAAGCATCCATTAGCACTATTAGCACCCATTGTATATGCTACAATACAATGCAATAAAGATATAAAAAGGCAAATATAAAATGTATATTTTCCTGCTCACCTTGTTTTGTGTAATGCAATGGACTGCTCGACTGTGGGCATGGGGAAACTCTGCAGCGACTGCACTTCTGTTCATGTCAAACACCTGGATGGACCGATCTGATCCACACACCAAAACAATGTCTGATATACAGATTAGGAAAAAAACAACTATACAATCACCTGGGAACAAACATATTTCTCATAACTGTACAAAATTGTGTAAGTGTGTATTTGTAGTGATACCACATGTGCATAGGGGTATTACAAGGTAAAGCATTAGAAACTACAACAACAGACTGGAATGCGGACGTCGCCTATTAACAGGACACTCTTTAACAAATTAACAGTGGAAATCCCAGGGCAAAAGAGGAAGTGAGTCGGCTGGGACACAGAATATGTCCAAAGGCACAGATTTAAATGATACTATTTTGCTGCATGATAAATCATGAAAGGATACAAGATAAGAAATCGTTGATTGAAGACAAAGTTGTAATCTCAGTTGCTGATATAGACAATGATTTTGTCAATTTGATAGCACTGTGCTGTTGGTACCTAGTAAAGAAGAGCTTTTTATTCCAATATATAAAACTAAATAGTTTTATACATACAATGAATATATCTTTTGCAATGCTCAAAGAGATCTTTCATTGTCATTCCTATAAGGTTAAAAAAATGACAGCAATGAACCTCTGTAAAATTGGATACACAGAAGGCAAACTATATACTTGTAAACATATCTATCTAAAAACATAACTTATGAATGTAATATCTCTAGTACTATCAAACTGGGGGTTGAGAATGATGATTCCCAAATTATTATTTTTTCATCATTACTTAAATAATTCCTTGTGGCATACATACTACACCATCAAAATAGTAATAAAATAAACATTATTAGAAAATTAATCTTCTGTTTTGTTTTATACATGGTACTGAAATTCTGAATTTGATTGTGATGTCATGGAAGACAGTAGGGGGTCATTCTAAGATATTTTCTGACCTATAAGGGGTTCCCAGCCTCAAAAAGTTCGAACCCCTGCTCTAGCATGCCTGTTGTTGTCCCCTAAGTGCATAGAGGCACACACATCAAGGGTAGAGGGAACTTGCCTTTTGATGTCATCACAATTAGTGTCTATGTTGTACAGATACATGTGAAGCAAAGGTCCTGATGCCACAAGTATGAATTTGTCCAGATAATAAAACTGAGCACGTCTGATTGGTTTGGAGAAGGCGCTCTTTCCCTGCAGACATGAAAAGAGCTGATATCATTGTTTTGCAAATATTAAAAATGCTATATGTAACTTTTCTGGTAGTGGGTCTACTACTGCTCAACTTCATGGAGAGGGCATTTCTTTGCCTGGAATGTTCCACAGTATGACATTAAACTTATTTATCTCCAAGATCAACAGACGGCCTTAACATGGCTTAGGCGAATCATGAACTCAGCCATAAGTGAGCTCTTGATCTGAGTTTCAGTTTCCGCTTTGCAAATAAAACCACTATTGTATTAAGAACAGCACTGTAACTGTAAGAAACACTTAAAATTATGCAACCACAAAAGACTAGAATAAAATAGAAGCTTATGTTGTGTGAGATGCTGCATGGGACATTTACCATTACAATAGCAGGCTCTGGGCTCTTGTGAGTCCAGATTCGCAGTGTCTGATCCTCGGAGGCACTCAACCACCATTGTCTGCTAAGTCTCCAGCTCACACTGCTCACCGCCTTGTCATGCCCTGTACACCAACAATTGGAGTAAACTCACAATGGCTGAGAAGAGGGGTTTTATAGTGGGTTTGTTTTAATAATGCTGTAGCAGTCCCTTCAGGTCAAGTGATCTGCTCAGCTCAACTCTGCTGCACCCTTGTGGACATTTAGGCAAAGTTCTATTGCACGGACATCACTGGTATTTGGCATTTCAGTACCATATATTTATACAATAGATTATTATTATTATTATTATTATTATTATTATTATTACTGCTACTACTACTACTACTACTACTACTACTACTACTACTACTACTACTACTAATAATAATAATAATAATAATAATAACAATAAAAATCAGGGTTACATTTCGAAAGCTGATGAATATACTACCAAAGTATAAAAACTATGGGGACATGATAATAGTCAGATGTTTCACTATGGGTTGCAGTTTTGACTTCACACACCTGTATAGACAGTAGGGTTGCCCACAAGGGAAGGCCGACACAGTAACACTGAGCAGTCGCCAAGACCACACAAGACTTGTTTTCCATCACCTGGGAGAAAGGAGGAAACACAGAACTTTTCATGGAATTGGTCCTAGTTTTTTCCTGAATTAACTTAAATGGATCATTTAATGCTAGATGGTTTCAGACAATACAGTACAGTGTAATAAACATGTAGTGCAAGTGCAAGTAGAAAGTGAGTTACAGATGATTATAGGAAGCATATAAATAGGTTTATATACAAATAGTGGGGGCATTTGCCTTACCTGAGTATTCCATGCAGTACACAGGTTTGCTTGATGTGACAAACTCCTTCTTTGGCATTATTGGTGCTGTAGAATCATCAGGGTAATCTTGGATTTTAAAACTTCTAAAAATAAATTCAGAGTCTATGTCATAAATTTCTCTCTTATTTTTTATTTTAGAATTTCTTACTTTGCATTGGAAGTCTTTGATGATGGACTTTTTTTAACATTGGTTTTAGGAGTGAACATAACTCTTCTAAAAAAAACAAAGGAAATATGACAATGACAATAATATTAGAATGATGAGATGAGAGAAATGGTTTATGGCTTGAATATATTGTAAACATACCTTGGAGCGCTGGTGTATCCAGATGATTTCACTTTTGTATTAAAGACCAAGGGCTGATCTTTTATTCCCACTGTATGAAGAAAGAGTGTGTTATGCAGGCAAGGCTACATTTAGCAATCGAGAATTTTAATCAGGTGTTAATGCTGAGGTACATTATACAATATATCAATAAATAAAATTATAGAATGCAGCATCATACATTATATGACACTTCTGTACTATGAATGTATTACTGAATGTGGTAAGAAGACATTGGCTGTCAGTATGTTATTATGAAATTATAGTGAGATCACTGTTTCCATACCCTTTCTTTTCTTTTAGAGAGAAAAGCCTGCTTATAGTGAGAGCATTTAGGATGAAACTTTAAGTAAAAGTCTTAAGTACCAATGTTTTGCTTGCCTGTCAAAAAAGAACCATCCATATCCAGCTGTTATTTAATGGTGATTTAGTTTTATGGAGTAGTAAACAGTACATTCTGGTCCGTCCCATAAAGTAACTTGGACTTATGTTAGTGTACAGAAAATGGAAGAAGCCTATTCTAACTAAAGAAAGTTGAGCTTTGGTTATAGCACATTTTCTGTCCTCTTTCTTCTTTGTAAGGCCGGAGAATCAACCCAAGCAGGATAAAAGAGTAAAGTCATTATTCCCCGTCTATTTAAGTTATTGTTACCAGATCAGTTATTTGTATATGATTGTGTTCACTTGCTTTGTATCATACACTATGGATTGCGTTAGCTTGTGCATGGCTGTGGTTTTTGGTCTTCCGTGGCTGTCATGCAGTGCCCATAGACTCCCTGATGATCCCCATGCAAGACTCAGCTCTGGCAGCTCTCTTCTCTCCAGCTGTGGGACGTCTGGCTAACTGGCAGCCTCAGCACTAACTCACAGTGAGAGCCAGATGCTAACCACAGAATAACGCTCCAGTAAAAGAAAAAAAAAAAATCTATGCGGAAAATGTTAAATAATACATCCAGTAACCATAAACCCCCATTTAAGCAACAATGCACATTTAAATAAGTCGTGTGTGTCAGCCAGTGTAGTTTCACGTGACACCAGAACAATTTTCAGAGTCTGTTTTTGGACCTTAATATAAATTAAACTTTTGTTCTATTGGTATTAAATTTGATCAGTTTTAAATTAGATATTAGATATCAGTTTTAATAAGATATTTTGAACAGATTTATTTAATCATGAAACCTTTCTTTTTAGGAACGTCGACATCCTTCTTTAATTGTGCATTCAGAGTAGACTCTGGCAGTGGAGGAGAACTAAAAAACAAAGAGATGGGCAAAAACTGTGTTACATTGCCCAACATCCTAATTTACATTTACATACTATAATGTGTCTTTCTACCAAATAGAGACAGAATGTGTCATAACAGTTTTTTGGACTTAAATTGCAGTTTATAATGTTAAAGTTATAATGAATTACCTTGGAAACACTGAAAGCCCTTCACCTTTAACCCAGGTCTTCTGCAGATCATAGATATTTATCTCCAACAGACTCAAACATGGAGTAAACAAAGAGCTCACAAATAGCTGAATCTGGGGGTATACATTTAAAATAAGTTTAAGATTGTTAGATAGTATAATGGCTAATAAATAAAAACTATGTATACAAATATCAGTTTTGTATTCACAGAGTTATCAGCTTGGCTCACAGATGTAGAATAAGCCCCGGCCATAGTGATGCTCAATTTAGGATAATCTATAAAAAATGTGTAAAAGAAATGTGTATAAGCATTTAATTAACACTTGTGACAAACTAACCAGGTGGAAAGTCCTACATACCTTTAAAATAGAGTACTGTTAACAATTCTGTGGCTGTCAGGTCCAACACATATAGGCCATTTGTGCTTCCAATGCATATCCAGCTAGATTTCCTACAGAGGTCACACCAAACATAAGTCATTTACTACTAGTATATGCTGTGATATGCTGTGAGTATGTAAATAATTAGACTATATGATGCTGCTGAACCCAAAGGAATGTTTTTTTTTTGCAGTCAGATTTTAGAAGATATTTAGTATGACCATTTTATATTGCAAGTCGTGATTTAATTATACCATTGACATTATATTAATCTAATTTTATAATCTAATATTTTGAATGCTGAATTATGCTTACTTCCTAGTAGTATTGGTATATATTTTGACAGAATGAAATAGTTCACGCCTCTGGCCCTAAAATGTGCCCTGTGATGCAGGAGGCCACGAAGATTTGAAAGACCTCCACTGGTAATGTGGAAATCTGTGATGATTCTTCTTCTGCTTGGATCATATTTTCCAGTATGATATTTTTTGTGGAATTTGTGTTCCTACTGCTGGTTGGTATGCATTCTTTTCAGGGGTTACTTTATACCGTGCTATTATGTTCATATAAAGCAAACTGACAAGATTAGAATATTATAAACATTTCATTTAAAGCAATAATCATAATTTAAGCAAGTTTGTAATAACTTACTTTTTATCATCTGTGCCAGGTAAAGAACATAATTCCATTTTTAGAATGGGTTTAGCCATCTCTGTTTCACGTGGACATTGTATGGTACCTTCTGAAGACAACAGATGTAAGTCATTGTTAATCATTGAAAAGAAAATATATTTCTGTTCAGTTACCTTTGCCTGATTGCTCTCCCATAGACTCTTGAAGCATTTTGAGCCTTTTTTCTGTCTTCTGAAGATCTGTTTTGGTCACCAGGTGGCACTTTTCTTCCTTAGTAAGAGAAAAGCACCATACCTAAAAAAGCACTTTAGTATATTCATATAGCCCGTGCGTTAGAATTTGAATGTTATTGCACATTTCCCTAACCTGGCCATCCACTGATCCAATACAAAACTGTTGTGTTTCTGACAAAAATATCACACTGATCAATGGAGAACCTAAAACCGAAACCGTATTTGTTCATACTGTACTTCTGAAAAATAGAACTTTTCCAAAAATCAACTTACCAGACAGGACAAACGACTGATAGTAAACTGATTCAGTCTGTAAATCCCACACCTGAAGAAAACCAGTTTCATAATATTTTAATATTAGTATATTCATTGTTAGTATAGTTCATTAAAGTATAATGATAGTTCATTAAAGTATAATGAAATAACTACATGCTGAATAAAAGAATAAAAACAAGAAATTGCATTGAGTATAGGTAATGCAGGGTTTCCCATTAGTATAGGAGACTATCATGGCCTCCCATAGCCTTAAATTCTCCATCATTGTCTGAAACAACCGTCGACTAAATTAGCATAACAAAATTGGACTTGCTCATTGTATAATCATAAACTTATAAAAGAGACTACACTGGTCAAATGATTGGTTAAAGATTAAATATAGGCAGTTATTTATACTTTTATAGCCACAAATTGACAAAGATTAGATTATTTAAAAATCTATGGGAAACACTGTAATAGCACAACCTTGAAAGTGCGGTCCTCAGATGTAGTGACCAAAATATTATTGTTCCAAGAACAAAACTCGGCAGAAGTTAATGATCCGAGATGACCAGTTAAAGCTGAAATAGTTTCTTGTTTCTAGTTGGAGAAAAGATATATTTCATAAAATTAATCTGTTTATCTCTTATGATCATAGTTGCTATATAAATGTGCCTTACCTTTGAGTTCAGGATATACACAGTATCTGCAGTGCAAGCAGCAACACTATCATCAGGGGCAGAAAAAGAAAGATGAACAACTTCTCCCACCAATGTCCCAATAACTCTTCCAAAAGTAATTTTGCCTAAAAGTAAGGACAAGAACTCAGTTATTGTAACAAATTCTGGATGGATTCGTCAAGGATGCATGACTTAATCAACTATCAAATATAGGCCTGTGTGCGTATGGTTAACAAAAAATAACTTATTTTTACATACCTTCTCCGGCCCTCCTCTGACAACTTTCAATATCCCAGACGATAACGTAATCCGCAGAGGCAGAACAGAGAACTGGGTTATTACCATTTCCAAAAGTCATAACACTGATGGCACTGTGGTGGCCAGTCAACTGCAGATGTGGCTAGATAAAAAGAACATTGTCAATAAATATGCTTCATAACAAGTGATGTGTATTGTAAACTTAATAATTACCTTTTTCATATCCACGTGATAGTAAACAAATATGTCTTTGCCATTCAATACTGCGCAGAAAGATTGACAACAAGCAAGCTGCTGATGAGAAACAAGCTGATCACGAGCGAGACAAAGCTTTTCTGCAATCATCTTAAATGCCTTTAGCAAGTAGTCACACAAATATAGCGTTATCTATGCTCCCCAAAATGAAAAACTTGAATGAAAAATATATATATATATATATTTATACGCCCGTTTTGAAGACGGGACGTATTATGGTATGGCGCTGTCCGTCCGTCTGTCTGTCAATCCATCTGTCTGTCAATCCATCTGTCTGTCCGTCCGTCCGTCTGTGGACACTTCAAAGCTTTGAAGTCTTTGAAGCTTTGAAGTTTAAAGTTCAAAGGTGACACACAGTTCAGAACTTAATTCTATATACAATAATTCAAAGTACGGGCGTATTTTGCCCCGCTGGCGGAGCTCTTGTTTAAGAAGCTTGAATGGAAAAAGCGCTATGCCTACAGGTTACCATGGTGACCCCAAACTCATTTACTTCCGTTTGACGTAGATGGAAGTAAATGTATCACATTTTGTACGCATTTTGGTGTGTCTGCAGTTATATCTGATGCATAAATAAAATTATATTATTATTATATTTTTAAATGAACAAAAGAAGCATTTGGTTGAATTTTTGTTGTTATATTATAATAGCCAACGCATATCATGTGTATTTACTTTCTACAATACTGCATTTAGCCACACGATGGCAGTAAAAGTTCAAATACAGACATCAGTCAAACTCAGAATGAAAATGTGTAAAAAGAAATTGGACACATTGCTACAAACCGCTCGCTTACAAAAGCATTACTTATATTAATTTTTGGATTACCATTACTGGATTTTTGGACATTGTCCCAAACGAAACGTTTGAGGTATGAAAATAGAGGAAAAACAGTTCGTTTCGTAACTCTCAACCAGGACAAAAACAGTAGTACACGTGCTTTAAGTGGATTTCAGGTCATCCCGTTTTAGTACCAAAGGATAAGGTGTTTAAAAAAAGCGTGAATGAAGAGGTGCACCCTGGGTGTTGTAGTCAATGGACACAAACGTTGTCGGTTGGTGCAGGTTGGGGTGGCGTCTAGCGGCTGCTAAGCTGTAGTTGGATGAACCAGACGACGTTGACAGTCCTTGGGATATGACTGTGCTTTTGTAGTGCGGTGCTAACTTTAGCCACGCCGTTAGCAGGATTCACATTTTTTGGATTTATCTAAAAGAGAGAAATTCCTGCGCTAAGTCGTTCTGCTGACTAATTGGAGCGCTCTAACGTGTTTTATTCTTCCTACCGGAAATGATTCTTGTTATGCCTTATCGGAAAGTGAGCTAACACAACTTGAGCTAAATTGCTACTTAGCGTGTCTGGAACTTGTGAAATTCAAAACTTAGTCATCGTGGGTCATAACAGTTTAGCAATAGGACGAAGAAGGTGGATAACTTCAAACTGAATCGCAGTTCAGACGACAGTAAGAGCCAAACTTTGGCGAAGTACAGTTGTTAGCATCTTAGGGCTAGCAATTTTAGGATTTATAATATGAAAACGACACCGTGCGATACATTGGGATTTCTACCTCAAAAGGACATCGTATACAACAAACTCCTCCCGTATGCAGATAGGCTAGATGAAGAATCTAATGATGTTTTGAGTAAAATAAAAGGTAATTTAGCCCGAGCCGTGCAGCTCAGAGAAATATGGCCCGGTGTACTGTTCTGGACAAGGAAACTTTCCACGTAAGTATTTGAAATAAGATTTGTACTTAAAAAAAAAACACACACACACTAATCTTACAGGCACATGCAGTACCTTTTATCATTATATTTTCATGATTGTGAACTTGGAGAGGAACCCTTCTGTTTATGTTTTGCCTTAATGTCTACATACATAGATGCTAATAATGAGTAGTTGAAATACTGTTGATTTCCCAAGAAATGATATCATAGGCCCTTACCGCTTACAGTGATATTGTTATTAATTCAGAAGTTAATCATTTTCTAAACAAGTTTCGTGCAGCTGGTTCTTGTATAATGTATGTCATTCATACTGGCTTCATACTGTGAGTCACTGCCGGCTCAGAGTGCTGGAAAGTTTACAGTGAGGTGACCCAGATTCTTGTTTTTAACTATTTACAAATCATGTTTGGATTTCATAATCTACAGAAAATAGGATTTCGACAGACTATTTTATTACATTTGTTTTAACAATACAATAAGTAAGTATTTCTCTTTACCATACAAAGGTATATGCGGCTGTATGGTCGGAAATTCAGCAAAGAAGACCATGTACTTTTTATCAAGTTGCTCTACGAGCTAGTGACGATCCCCAAACTGGAGATCAGTATGATGCAAGGCTTTTCTCGGCTTCTCATCAACCTCTTAAAGTAAGAGACTACTACACTAACACACTTTACACTATTAGTACACTTATCGATTAGGAAATTAATCACTTTTTCCTGTCGTGTAACTTTTAGGAAAAAAGAACTGTTGTCGCGGGAGGACCTAGAATTACCTTGGAGACCCCTGTACGAGCTTCATGACAGAATCCTGTATTCTAAGACTGAACATCTGGGTCTAAACTGGTTTCCCAAGTAAGTGTAAAGTTTGCATATTCTACCTTTTTGCTATAAATGTTTTTTCATTTCAGATACAGTTTACATAAATGAATACTAGTTCATTTTACTTAAGACATAGTTAAGTAAAACAAATGCATTTTTCGCTGATTTGCTCTACTTTGCATAACATGTACAGTATGCTTACATTTAGACCAGAATCATTAGATATGTGCAGATATTTCAAGGAATTACTTCAACACTCATGGAGAAAATCTGTGAAGCTCTTGAAGCCAGCAGTGCGAGGTGCTCTTTTATGGTGCTATGGGAACATTGTTTCTCACATATTTTTGCATATCACATATTAATCACTATGGTTTAAAACAAGCTGCTTTGGCTAAAAGCTTGCTGAATTTATTGCATATTAAATTAATACATGGCTTATGAGCTGTAAAGATATTTCATTTAATCGTCACTGTGACTGGCCCTTTTTGCTGAATGCAATGTTTATTCCTTTGTCTCCTTTCATATTCAGTTCGCCTCGACCTCGTACATCCTCTAAAAACATAATGCTAAAATTGTTTCGGAGGTGGTAAGAAAAATATTCCTCCTTGTGTTTTACTTTGAAATAATCCTGTGGGGCACTTGTTTTTTTTTCTTGGATAAATTGCATGTAAAATCACAAACTGGCCACCCATACACAGCTTGTACAAGGACCAAAGTCATTCATGATCAATGTTAACATTACACTCATATTGGAGACTGTCGCACTGCAGCTAACAGATTCTCAACCCTCTATCCCCTGCATCTACTCTGATAGGCTTCTCTGGGATCCCTTCTAATTTTACATCTGAGATGTATTCATCTGCTTTGGATTATGACCTAAATGTCTACTACAAAATTCCAAATCTTCAAACAAATGTAATGGTGCTTGTTGACAAAATCTGTTTATTGGTGGTGGGCTGCAGCCTGACAGATGTTTTAGGGGCTATAGGGAGACAGTATGTTTTGTTTGTCCCCATCCTGTAATGTGCTGTGGTGAAAGGCTCTGATACTAAGGTCATTGAAGATCCAGGGCTCCTTTACCCTTAAAGTCTCACCCCTTAACAGAATACTCATAACTGACTGACCCATTCTTGACTGTACTGAAATTGCATCAGATGTATTTGAAATGCATGAGTTTAACTGGTTGGTGTGTATTAATGTCTATTAAGGCAAATCTGTATCAAACCCAGCTATAAATCATGATATGTAAGCAATGGATGAGTCAGACTGTCAGGGCATTTCCACCAAGGCATGGCTTGAGCTTGCATGTGAGCACATAGGTGGGATTCTTGGGCTAGGAGCTCAAAAGCTGCAGTTATATTGGTCATGGGCTTTCAGTGCGATTATGTGACCTCACACATGTCATCTGTAAGATAACCTTGTCAGGGTGATTAAGTAGCTCCATGAACTAAAAAGGCAACCAAAACAAATGTGGCAATTCATGAATTTCAGGGCAAAGGATTCCTTCCTGATGTGAAGGATTTTTTTCTTTGCAGGGGTCCTCTGTTATAATATTTTGACTTGAATTGTGTTATTACTATATCTTTTGAATGGTGAAAGGTCCTCACAAAATCACTCAAATCAGGAATGAATCATTTGTCAAAACCCATGAATATAGAACTCATGCCAGTGACAATTTAAATAATCAGACAACGACAAACCCTGTGATGTTCGGTGTTGGTGACAAAGTTGTAGTACAATGTAGTAGTGCTATTCCAGGCAAGGCATGTTTTGAATTTTAGTAACACATTAGAGCTTTCAACCAGAGTTTGTGTACTACATGTGTTCAGTTGTAGGACAGTATTGAAATCTTTCTTTCTGTTGCAGTTCTGTGGAAAATGTGATCAGAGCACTGGTGAAAAACTGCAGACCGTAAGTGTACACTATGATGTGTTTTGTTTGATATTCTTAAACTAATAATTAGCACTATTTTTAAACATGAAGAAAAACATGTATGAGGTTTGCATTAGCTCGCCATAGCACCACAGATATCCCAGGAGCTCTTGGAGCTCCGTTTGGTCTTGCGTAGATAATCCTATTATCTCATCTAATTCTGCCCTGCCTGAGAATTTCCTGTTACTGTTTCTCGTGTTCCTTTTTCCTGACATTGCCATCGCTCGGTATTGCAATATCCACCACCACGGCTTTGTTCTCTCACTTATCCAGAACCACAGTGTCTGGTTGGTTCGCCATCACCATTCTGTCAGTCTGTATTTGGAAGTCCCACAAGATCTTGGCCCGCTCATTCTCCACAACCTTTGGAGGCGTTGCCCATCTTGATCCTGGGGTTTCCAGCCCGTACTCTGCACAGATGTTTCTGTACACTATGCCCGCTACTTGGTTATGTCGCTCCATGTACGCTTTCTCTGCCAGCATCTTACACCCTGCAGTTATGTGCCGGACTGTCTCAGGCACTTCTTTGCACAGCCTACACCTTGGGTCTTGTCTGGTGTGGTAGATCTGGGCCTCTATTGCTCGGGTGCTCAAGGCCTGCTCCTGTGCAGCCAGGATGAGTGCCTCCATGTTGTCCTTCAGACCAGCTCTCTCCAGCCATTGGTAGGATTTCTTGATATCAGCCACTTCAGTTATGTTCCGGTGGTACGCCCCATGTAGGGGTTTGTCCTGCCATGATGGTCCCTCCAGCACCTGTTCCTCTGCGCCCCACAGTCTGAGACATTCTCTGAGCATGTCATCAGTCTGGGCCTTGTCACTGATGTACTTGTGGAGCAGTGGTTCCCACACTCACTAGTCCTCGGCCTCCTTCCTTCCGGCTCGTGTACAGTCTCAGGGTGCTGGACTTGGGATGGAACCCTCCATGCATGGTCAGGAGCTTTCGTGTCTTAACATCTGTGGTCTGTATCTCCTCCTTTGGCCAACTTATGATTCCTGCTGGGTATCTGATCACTGGCAGGGCATAGCTGTTTATTGCCTGCGCCTTGTTCTTTCCATTGAGCTGGCTTCTTAGGACCTGCCGTACTCTTTGCAGGTATTTGGCTGTCGCTGGTTTCCTTGTTGCCTCGTCAAGGTTTCCATTTGCCTGTGGGATACCAAGGTACTTGTAGCTGTCGTCAATGTCTGTTATTGTTCCCTCTGGGAGTGAGACCCCCTCTGTGTGGACTACCTTCCCTCTCTTTGTCACCATCTAACTACATTTCTCGAGCCCGAATGACATTCCAATGTCTGTGCTGTAGATCCTGGTGGTGTGGATCAGTGAGTCGATGTCTCGCTCGCTCTTAGCGTACAGCTTGATGTCATCCATGTAGAGGAGGTGACTGATGGTGGCCCCGTTTCTGAGTCGGTATCCATAGCCAGTGCGGTCGATTATTTGGCTGAGGGGGTTTAGACCTATGCAGAACAGCAGTGGGGACAGTGCGTCTCCTTGGTATATGCCACATTTGATGGTCACTTGTGCAAGTGGCTATTGGCTTCGAGGGTGGTTTTCCACAACCGCATCGAGTTTGCAATGAACACCCTTAGAGTCCTGTTGATATTGTACAGCTCCAGGCACTCAGTGATCCATGTGTGTGGCATTGAGTCATAGGCTTTCTTGTAATCAATCCAGGCAGTGCACAGGTTGGTCTGACAGGTTCTGCAGTCACGAGCGACTGTTCGGTCAACCAGGAGTTGGTGTTTGGCTCCCCTGGTGTTTTTGCCGATGCCCTTCTGTGCTGCGCTCATGTATTGATCCATGTGCCCGCTTGTCTTAGCCACGATGATGCCTGACATGAGCTTCCATGTTGTGGAGAGACAGGTTATTGGCCGATAGTTGGATGGGACTGTACCCTTTGCGGGATCCATCAGGATCGTACGCCCTTGGGTTAGCCATTCAGGGTGAGTCCCATCCCTTAGCAGCTGGTTCATTTGTGCTGCTCGGCACTCGTGGAGAGCAGTGAGCTTCTTTAGCCAGTATGCGTGGATCATGTCTAGGCCTGGTGCTGTCCAACTTTTCATGTCTGAGACTCTTTCCTGGATGTCTCCCACTGAGATGGTAACTGGATTCTGTTCAGGGAGGTTGCTGTGGTCTGCTCTCAGAGCCACCAGCCACTGTGCATTGGTGTAATGTGATGCTTCCCTTTCCCATATGTCTTTCCAGTACCTCTCAGTCTCCAGCCTTGGTGGGTCTGCTCTGCTGTTATTACCCTGCCATTGAGCGTACACTTTCGCAGGTTGTGTTGCAAACAGACGGTTTATTCGTCTGGCTTTATTCTCTCTCGTGTACCTCTTTAGGCGGCTGGCCAAGGCTTGGAGCCTTTGTTTGGCAGTTTCGAGTGCTTCAGGTATGGGCATCTGGCTGTACCTCTTGGGTACTTGCTTTTTCATCGCACCTTTCTGGGCCTGACAGTTGGCTCACTTCTCGCCGCACTTCCTTGATTTTAGCCTCTAACCGTCTTTTCCATGCTGGGTATCGTATCTCATGGCTCCCATGGTTGCTCTTATAGCCCAACACCTCTAGGATCACTGCTGCTGAAGTGTAGATCAGCTCATTGGTTTCAGTGATGGTTGTGGTAGGGATCGCTCTGAGTGCTGCATTCACATCCTCTAGCAGACTTTCAGCATATATATATCCATCCATCCATCTTCTCCCGCTTAATCCGGCTGGGTACTCATAGCACCTGACCCCCCCTATGAACCCCTCTGCAGGTGGTGAACCCACAGGAGGGTGGACATCATGGTCCTTGATGTTAGTTCATAGGGGTGCGGGCATGTTTTGGGTTGATGGGGGAAACCGGAGTACCCTCCGGGTAACCCATCCAGACACGGGGAGGTACATGCAAACTCCACACAGAAAGGCCCGGGCGACCCGGGGATCGAACCCGCAACCTTCTTGCTGTGAGGCCTGAGTGTTGCCACTCGGCCACCGTGCCGCCTGCATATATATATATATATATATATATATAGCCCTGATTGGTCCATGAACATGTATACGTGTCTGGATTGGTCTAGCTAGCAAACTCCGCCTTCAAATACAAAACTGCTGATGTTGAAAGTTGCTGCTGTTAGCTCATTGCGAGAGGGGTGAAAGACGATGGCGAGTAATTCAAGCCCGGAGTTAGAAGACCCACCACCATCATTTAAGTCGGTGGTGTGGGCAGGGCTCTACAGTGTGCCCATTTCACTCGCATTTGCGAGCAAATATTTCGGCGTGCGAACGAGAAAAACACAACAGGGGCACCTGTGCGAGTGCTTCTGCAGCCACAATAAGGAGCTGCGCACCGACGCAACGTGACAAGTTAAACGTTCTAAATGTATCAAACATTAGGGGCGCACTCACACTAGGACTTCAGAATCTTGCCCAAGCCTGGATCGCCCCTGAAGCGCGGCACGCTTTCCCAGCGCTAGCGCAACCGAACACCTCCGACCGCGCACGACCTCAGCATACGAGCTCCGTGTGTGCGGCGATATCACTCATAGAACAATCTCCGCTTCAAAACACCCCCATGCCCACCTTAAACGAGGCGCGCCGCAGCAGGACCCACACCTGTCCCACTCAGTAGACACCCCTGTGCCGCTGGACTTCCTCCTCCGCTAAAGCGAGAGCTTTGTCTTAGTTTTGTCTCGGACTCGAGCGCATTTGGACTCAGTCTCGTCACGGACTCAAGGTCTGAATACTGAGTGCGGTCATATTTCATTACTGCCGCTGCTTTCGGCAATAAACTTGTGCCGGTGTGCGGGACCTATGCGCTGGAGCACGCGGACACTCCGTGCGGCACCGCCAGTGCGCAGCTCGTCCACCACTGCGCGCACCCAGAAGGTACCTAAAAGGCACCTAAAATAGACCATGTGTTAAAACTTCACTGATGTACCCAGCTCAGTAACCAATCAATATACTCAATGTGGTGCTTGCGTGTTCACTTGTTTTACATGTTTTACTTTTACTTGTTTTACTACAAGTTGCAGTTATCTCAGCTGGAGATTTAGGCAATAAAAAGCTGCCTTTGAGGACAGCCTTTCTGGTTATGTTTTTTTTCCTGCACTGTACCGAAAATGTACCGAACCGTGGGGTCTGTACCGAGGTACGTACAGTACCGTGAATTTTGTGTACCGTGCCACCCCCAATATATATATATGTATATATAAATATATATAAATATAAAAAATATATATATATATAGGATTTTATAGGTGTACCATATATATATATATATATATATATATATATACACACATATATATATATATATATACACACACACACACACACGAGCCAGTAGACAATTCTTGCTCACCCAATCCAACCCACCACTAAATACAAATACACATATACCTCTATATTCCTCTATATTTACCTATATTTACCTTTAAGTTTTGAGTCTGTCCACCCCAATTCAGCAGGCCAGAGCCAGGCCATATTGTTGTCATCTAATGGGTTGTTTGTACCTATGCAGATATTTTTCAGATTCAGCAACTCAGGAGATGCTGGATGAGTGGAGACCTCTTCTCTGTCCATTTGATGTCACAATGCAAAGAGCAATCAGTTACTTTGAGCTCTTTCTTCCCACAACTCTACCCCCAGAGCTACATGATAAGGGTTTCAAGTATGACACATTAAATTACTGCCATTCGATGTATTCGCCAATACACATTGTAAAGCAGTTTGTTTGTCATCAGGTTGTGGTTGGAGGAAATGCTGAGCTTATGGGCATCTGTTCAGAACCTTCCGAGCTGGGAAGTGGTAAGATAAAAATGATCATGTTTTATAAGTGAAGGACAAAGACTTGTATTAATGTGATATGTCTATCTTTTTAGCATCTGGTTAGTCTTTTTGCTCGTCTGGCTAATGATAACATTGGCTACATTGACTGGACTCCCTATATTCCCAAGGTTTGTTTGTTTATTTATACTACAGTCTGGTATTTGTTGGGAGGTTTGCGAAACACTCATGTGAGACTACTGCATGGTCATGGCTCCTCAAGTTTCCTTGTTGATCTGGCAGTTAAAAGCTAGAAAGGGTGTTTCACCATATTTTATTTGGTGTCCGTCTTGTTATCTCTACATTTTAAAGGTTTACAATCACATTTAAATTAATAAAAAAATACTCTCTCACACATATTCATACAATATTTTCTATACAATTTCTGATTTATTTTAGATTTTTACAAGAATATTAAGAAGTTTGAATCTCCCAGTTGGTACCAGTCAGATGATGGTGCCAAGATACATCACCAATGCATATGACATCAACCATGCAGTTTTGTGGGTCTCTGCCTTATTGGTGAGTTCACAGTTTTGATGCCACAATACTATAAGTAACTTTGTTGACTATCTATTTAAAATTTACTTTCAGGGTGGACCCGACAAAGAGGCGCAAGTTCAGCTCAGTGGCCTTTTCAAAAGTATTACATCTTTCTTTCATCCTTCAAACCATGGTCGGTGGTTGGTAAGTGATTAGTACACTTCATTAATTATATGGAAATATTATATCAGTTATATTAAGTAACTCTTTAGCAATAAAGAAGGACACTTCTTTGGACCTAAAGAAAATTATGAGCCTGCTGGCAGTGTAAATGCTTCTAGTCTAATACTGATTCACCATGCTGGTTTAATGTGGCACATGGCATCAGCTGTTTTGCTAACAGTAGGCACAGCCACACATTTTCTCAGAAGGCCTCTTCTTTTGGTACTCTAGGTTTATAGCAGGATCTAGTTCAGACATGTGAGTTAGCCCACAATGCTCATAAAGGTCACTGAAGGCAGCACCACATACCGTTCTGTTTTGAGGAGCCCCCTCCATCACATCTGAAAGCTCAGGCAACAACATGTCCTACAGCACTATTAATGGCATGGGGATGACTCTGTATGTTTATTTTTGGCTGTTACTTGGAAACATGTGGAAACACCTTCTAAGCTTTGTTTACAGGTGAACGTTTTTTGGTATTGATTTAATGTGAGTAAAACAGTTATGGGTTTGATCCATCTTCAACTTTTTGCCCTTAATATTACATTGCCTCCTTTCTTTCTGGCGGGACTGTAACCTTTCTGTGAGCATTTGGACATGAGGGTGGGGACAAAGGGAATCTAGTGTGACAATTAGTTTGTTCTAGAAAGTTCTGTTGAGTAACAAAATAATTTCACACAACTTTTGTATGATTAGTTTTCATGGACTGTCCAAACGATCCTAATTTCTCTTTCTGACCGGTCACAGATGAAGCTGATGAAGCTGCTCCACAGACTCCCTGCCAGTGTTGTGCGCCGTCTGCACAGGGAGCGCTACAGAAAGCCCACCTGGCTCACCCCAATCCCCGACAGTCACAAACTCACAGAGCAGGACATCACAGAGTTTGTCAATAGCATGATGGAGCCTGTTTTACTCGCTATGTTCAGTAAAACAGGCAGCCTTGATGCAGCCAAAGCTCTGCAAAACCTGGCTCTGATGCGACCCGAGTTGGTCATTCCACCAGTGCTGGAAAAGTATGTCTACTGTTAATGGTTTCTGCAATTTAAATAGATTTCATTTTCATCATAATAACTTCACGCTCTAGAAACTGTGAATAATTTGTTTCTCATTAAACAAAGGCCTAATTGTTCTGTTCACTCGGCAGGACGTATCCCGCTCTGGAGACTCTTACGGAGCCACATCAACTCACAGCCACTCTGAGCTGCATGATCGGGGTGGCTCGCAGCCTGGTGTCTGGTGGGCGCTTCTTTCCCGAGGGTCCCACACACATGCTGCCCCTGCTCATGAGGGCGCTGCCTGGAGTGGACCCAAATGACTTTAGCAAGTGCATGGTATTTTCACCCGTCATCTCCTAAGGCTCATTCCGACTATGCTGGTTGTGTTAGGAATACAATAACTTATTCTTATTCTCTTCTCACAGATCACATTCCAGTTTATTGCTACATTTGTGACCTTGGTGCCTTTAGTTGACTGCTCCTTTGCCCTACACGAAAGAACAGACTTGACAGAGGTGAATAACTAATATGAGTGTTTTTAGAACTATTGTTCAAAATTCTATGTATTTAAATTTCTCTTTTTCTATTAGATTGAACGTGAGATGTGCTCAGCTTCTGCTGAATTTGAAGATTTTGTCCTTCAGTTCATGGACAGGTGTGTGAATATTGTATCACATTTGAACTCTTTGTAAACGTTTACCTACCTTAATTTGTTTAAGTATTAATAATACACTTGGATCTGGGCAGATGTTTTGCCCTAATAGACAGCAGCACTTTGGAACAAACCCGAGAGGAAACAGAGACTGAAAAAATGACTCACCTGGAAAGTCTGGTAGAACTTGGCCTGTCATCAACGTTTAGCACAATCCTGACACAGTGCTCTTTGGACATCTTCAAGGTCACTATACCCACATTGGTCCTAACATATGGGATTTCTATGTGTACGTTGTTTTTATGCAATGTAAAAAATTTTTTTACAGGTGGCTCTGGAGAAGGTGTTTAACTTTGCAACCACTAACATCTTTGAAACGCGTGTAGCTGGGAGAATGGTTGCCGATATGTGCAGAGCTGCATCCAAAGTGAGTATAGTTTTAAATACATAAGTCAACATTTAGGTGTGTTTCTTCATCCTTGTCTTATCTCGCATTGTAGTGTCATCCAGCCGAGGCACTCAAGGTTTTTGTGCCACACTGCTGTAATGCCATCAACCAAATCGCCGTCAGTAAGTAACTTTTTACTATGGGGTAAATGAAGAATTGCATTTATGATAAAAAAAAAAAAAAACTTGACATTGACAACTTTACATCCCGTGCAGATGAAGAAGTGCTTAATGAGGAAGAGCTCGACAAAGAGTTACTGTGGAATCTACAGCTTTTGTCTGAGGTAGGCATGTGCAATTGAATGAATGAATGAAGGATCTGCTTGGGTCATTTTAATCAAAAGGTCTACAGCCATTCCTCAGTTGCATTTGGTGTTGAAATTAATTCCTACTCAGGAGGAATACATTTGACCATTTCTTTAGTTAAATTAAATGGCACTGAGGTTAAAAGGTTTGTTTAGCCTTATAATTTTTATATATATGTCACATCACCCAGCCCTAGTCTTGGTGTTTCTACTCATCTTGACACTTTTCTTATTGTAAATGAGCACATTTGGACCTAACCTTTCATTCCCTCAATGCAGGTAACCCGAGTAGATGGAGACAAAGTTTTGCCCTATCGTTCAGAGCTGGTGCAGATTTTGCAGCTGACGCTCCACCTCAAGTGTAAGCAGGGCTATACACTTGCATGCAACCTGCTGTACCACATTCTCCGCTGCACAGCTCTCATCTATCCCACTGAGTACTGCAGTGTGCCTGGAGGCTTCCACCAACCCATCAGTGATTACTTGCCTATTAAGGTACTTATCCTGGATATTCAGGTATTTAGGCAATAGAATGTCCTCTGCAAAGAACCAAATATCCTGTCCTTTTGTAGAAATTTGTTTTATGTTACAGTAGTGATATAAAGTAGCTCCACAGACATGTTCTGAAATTCACTGTATTCTTGATTAAGTTTAGCAGTTCATATTCAATCTTTTCTCCAACGTGTACTCTAAACAGAATCCTACTTTTTAAACATATATTGCAAATCTAATGATAATCATAATTCTCAAATAGATTTCTACAAAATTGTGCAGCTCTAAATTTTGAGCCCATTGCCTGAATTACTATTTCAAAACCTCAATGGAGAATAACAATTTCCAATAGAAAAAAAAAATCCTTTAAAGCTAGATGCTTTAGGTACTCAAAAGTATTTTTTGTTTTTTAAAGGATTGGGGTCGTCCCGGGGATCTGTGGAAGCTGGACATTCGATGGCATGTGCCCAGTGTTGAGGAGACTTCCTTTGCTTTTTACCTCCTGGATCTTATTCTCCAGCCTGAACTTCAACGCCTTCAGAGATTTGCCCAAGGAGAACAGGACTTAAGCAGGTATAATTCAATACACTCAGTGTATGTGAATGTATCCTATGGTCCTTTCAGTATCCTTTACTAACTGTTTTTTTTTTTTTTTAGAGATGATGTTCTGCAGAGCCTCACCATTATCCAACATTGCCTCTTAGGAGCAGGAAGTCTCATGCCACCTTTAAAAGGAGAGCCCATCCCTGACTTGTAAGCAGCATTTCTGTTTAATTAAATGTCCTGTAAAAGACAATTTGATTGTAATGTGATGACATCTAAGTATTATGTATGATTGTTCTCAGGGTCCAGAGTATGGTGAACCTAAATGAAACCACCTTTTATACTGGGATGGAGTATGGTATGGTCATTTAATCTGTGAATCATGTTCAATAATGTTTTTTTGACAGTTTAATTATTATGACATCTGACTTTATATTTCAGATCACTCCAGAGAGAACTACAGAGATGCTATCTGCCGAGTGATGAGACAGTTGCTCCGTATGTTTACTTTTTATTTTTACCCACCAGCTAAATAACACTGTTGTGAGCAGACAACTGACTTTTTCCCCGTGTGTTTATAGATTACATTTTAGAGCACACAGAGGATGACACCAAGTCTCTCTTCTCCATCATCAAGGTAAACTTATTATGTAAACTCATAAAAAAAAAAAATCTCAATTTACAAAAATAAACCTGTCCAAATTATTTTGTAATTCATTGCAAATCATGTTCTGGAGACTACAAAAAGGATTTTAAAAATTCATATCAAACTTTTTTCAGATCATCAGTGACCTATTGCACTTCAAAGGCTCGCATAAGCACGAGTTTGATTCCCGTTGGAAAAGTTTCAACCTTGTCAAGAAATCAATGGAGAACAGAGTGAGTATTTGTGTTGTACTGTTATAATATAGGCCAGGATTTCACAGTATCAAGTCTTTGTTTTCCTACAGCTCCATGGCAGAAAGCAGCACATCAGAGCTCTGCTCATAGACAGAGTTATGCTTCAGCATGAGGTACCAAATCTCATCTTTTTTACATGGGCTCATTTGTATTTCTTGTATTTACTAAAATGTTTATTGATTTTAGCTGCGGAAGCTGACAGTGGAAGGTTGTCAGTACAGAAGTATTCACCAGGACCTGATGAAAGATCTGTTAAGGCTTTCCACAAGCACCTACAGCCAAGTAAGTTCTTCCCACCAGTGTCTCTGGTGAAGATAACAGTCACTTGTTTAACATAATACTCAAAAGATAATGAAAAAACTGTATTTCACAGGTCCGAAACAGAGCTCAAACTGTGCTGTTCACTGCCCTGGGGACCTATAACTTCTGCTGCAGAGATTTGATTCCTCATGTATTGCGGTTTCTCAACCCAGACAACAGCAGTGTTACCCAGCAGCAGTTTAAAGTATGTCAGGGCTTTCTCTATAGGAAACTATTGGTTTTTTAACCCAGAGTTTCCTTATTTGCATTGTCATGACATTTCTCGCTGTTTCAGGGTGCCCTGTACTGCCTTCTTGGGAATCACAATGGTGTGTGCCTGGCCAATCTGCACGACTGGGATTGTATTTCTTTTACATGGCCAGCTATTGTGCGGTCTGGCCTTAGCTCTGCTATGTCCCTGGAAAAGCCCTCAATTGTGCGCCTGTTCGATGACCTTGCAGATAAAATCCATCGCCAGTATGAGACGATTGGCATCGACTTTGCTGTACGACTAGACTTGATAATGATCAGACATTTACCTTCACTAAAATATCATCTATACAATTATTTCTTTTATGCATGTAGATTCCCTCTGAATGCTGTGTTGTGGCCAAGCAGCTTATGGTCACTGCCGCTCCTGTGCCCGCTGAGCCTGTTCCCACAGATGAAATTGTAGCCGAAGGTTTGCAGAGGCAAGAACAGAAGAACACAGAGTCTGTGCAGTGAGTTAACTCTTTTACTAACCTTTGTCATTACTTCGATGACATTTTCTTCAATTCACGCAATAAAACATGTCATGTTTTGTAGGAAATATAATCAACTGATTGTTGACCTGCTGGATAACTTAAGCAACAGAAACTTGTAGGTCAATGTATTTTTGGGCTGATGAGTTGTCATTTGTGAGTTCTTTTAGTTTATCACCTTTTTTTTCTAGGCCTTGGAAATTTGAACACATTGCAATTGGCTTTTTGTCATTGTTATTGAGAGACGACCATCAACTCCCACCAGCTGCTATCACTTTCTTTGTTAAAAGTCTCAATCATGACTCGCTGTATGTTCGCAAGGTTGGTTACAGAATTTGGTTAAAGAATTTATCTTTTTCTTAAGATTTTATTTTAAACATTGCCTTTTCTCTCCATTAGGTGGCAATATCAGCTGTGGCAGGAATCATGAAGCAGATTAAGAGACCACATAAGAAAGTCTCAGTCAGCCCATCTAAGCTTTGTAAGCATTGTATGTAATATAGTTGATCTGTTGGATTTTCTTTTCTTTACATTTACATTTTATGCTCTAGGTGAGATCAAGGGGTCCAGTAATGTAGCAGGAGACCGGTCAGACAACAAATGGCTTCAGTATGACAGCAGCAGTCTGCCGCGCACAAAAGAGGCCTGGGACACGTGTGTGTTTGTGGAAAAGACTCACTGGGGATACTACTCCTGGCCAAAGTGAGATGCTGAAAATACCATATGTATTGTACTGTTTCATATTTATTTTCTTGGGATTTCTAATGATGTTTAAATTTTTAGGGAGCTAACAATGTATGCACCATCAGAGGAACAGCCCAAACAAGACCTAACTAGAGACGAAATGACCGAGGCAAATGCACAATTAGTCATGCTTTGCTAAGTGGCAGTGTTGGTGTATTTATTATAATTTAAATGATTCTTGTTCTATCATTACAGCGAGAACAGATTATATATGACCATTTCACCGACCCTGCCTTCATCAACCAGTTCATTGAGTTTCTGTCTCTGGAAGACCGAAAAGGCAAAGACACATTCAGTCCGCGGCGATTTTGTTTGTTCAAAGTGGGAATCCCAAAATATATACAAGTTATGTTATCATTACAAACAGGGAAATGTAAAAATGGTTCTTTGTTTTATTCAGGGTTTATTCCGGAACTTTCACGATGCCTTTCTGCCCCTGCTGCAGCCGCACATGGAGCGCCTTGTTGCAGACTCCCATGAGAGTAAACAGCGCTGTGTGGCGGAGGTCATCTCTGGTTTGATCAGAGGTTGCAAACACTGGAGTTATCCAAAGGTACAGTTGAAAGTGATACATAAAATATTAAGACATAAAATGCTTAATCTGGACTCATTTTTAGGTTGAGAAACTCTGGGTAATGTTGTGCCCTTTACTACGCACTGCTCTGTCAAATATTACAATAGAAACCTATGCAGACTGGGGCACTTGCATCGCCACTGCTTGTGTAAGTTTAAGCCTAGTTCTTTACGTTGTAACAGTGAAGTTGCTTGCTGCTACAATGTCTTTTTTCTCTTATGTAGGAGAGCAGAGACCCACGAAAACTGCACTGGCTGTTTGAGATGCTCATGGAGTCTCCTGTGAATGGAGAAGGGGGGTCATTTGTGGATGCCTGGTAAACACAACACAAATGATCAAAAATATATGAACAATTAAAAGCACTAACACATTATTTTCCTCAGTCGCCTGTATGTGCTGCAAGGAGGGCTTGCTCAACAGGAGTGGCGTGTTCCAGAGCTCTTACACAGATTGCTGCAATATTTAGAGCCCAAACTCACACAAGTCTACAAAAACGTGCGAGAAAGAATTGGCAGGTAAGGTATATTGAAAAATCCATTAACATTTGATTTGATTGATCTTGAATTTTGTAATTTTTTTTTCCCCCTCTAGCGTCCTCACGTATATCTTCATGATTGATGTCAATCTACCATTCACCAAGCCAACCATGTCTCCACGCATTTGTGATTTTACTGAGCGTGTTTTATTGCGTCTGAAACCTCTGACTGAAGGTGATGAAGAAATACAAAATCACGTGATTGAGGAGATTGAGGTGGGGGAACAAGATGAGAGGACCCAAGCAATAAAACTCTTAAAAACAGGTGGGGTTATTGTAGTAACTACTTATTTGTAGTAAGACCATTCTAAATGCTATCAGCATTTTATGACTCGTCTAAATAAAACCCTTTTTCATACTGTTAGTATTGAAATGGCTGAAGGCGAGTGCTGGACGGTCATTCTCCACTGCTGTTACAGAACAGTTACGATTCCTCCCTTTACTCTTTAAGGTGAGCACTTTTTCCTATCCTGTTTGAAGTACAGTATACTTGATCATGACACTGTGTAATTCCTCATTCATCCATTCAATGTAAAGACGGTTTCAACAGTGTTCATCTGGACATCGTTTTTTGCGGTCATTTTTAATGTTATACTTGATCACTCATGTCTATATGTTACTTATATTCCTTGTTTTAGATTGCTCCAGTCGAGAATGATGACAGTTATGATGAGCTAAAACGTGATGCAAAAACTTGCCTGTCTCTGATGTCTCAGGGGCTGCTCTACACAGAGCAAATCCCCATGGTTCTTGAGGTGCTGCAGGAGGTGAGTCAGAGTACTTTAACACAATACTGATATGCAATAGGACAAAACAATGGTCAAATAGATGCTTCAGATTATGATCACAAACTATGCTATAACCATATACATATAGAACAATATATGTTGTTACATATGTGATACAAATGTGCAAGTGAAGCTCTGTCCTGATCCTTGTATGTAACCTGTTGCAGATTGCTGGCAGTAATTCCTGGCATGCTCGATACACTGTACTGACATATCTTCAAATCATGGTTTTCTATAACCTGTTCACTGTCCTGAGCGACCAGGAGATTGTGAACAGTATCCGGTCACTGGTGATCAAACTTCTGGAGGATGAACAACTTGAGGTAAAGTACATTTGTCTAAACAATGGGAAAGTGGTGTGTGCTCACTAAAGCCAGATTCGCTTAAAGCACATGACAGTCTGATTATATAATAGTTGGCCCAGTATTTGCTGTAACCTGCTTGTTTATGCTAGTGGTGCTCATAGTGTCTAGCTTCACTGTGGTGATTCAGCACTCTCTCTCTACCCTCTGTCTCTTTTCTTGTTCCTATGGAAACGGGAGGCTGCAGTGATCTGTTGCTATGGCAATCGTGTTCAGATTGAAAGAATATAAGGGACACAGGACAGAGGGAAAGAAGATTGGGGGTGGATGGAGTCAGATTTCTATTGGAGTGACAAGTGATCTTTAAGATAATAGGTTGAAAATATTATATTGAATTATTATATAAAATGCTGATAATGGACTCAACCTACAGTACTGTGTGGTTTGGGATTAAAACAATTTACAAGTACATGTAGTACATTTAGAGCCAATAAATTGCGAAAAAATACACAAAAAAAGCAAATCACGTCAGCAAATTACTTGCATACTGTACTCATAATAGTAGATAGTAGAAGAGACAATTTATCCATTTCATTTTTACAGGTTAGAGAAATGGCTGCTACTACACTCAGTGGCTTTCTACAGTGCAATTTTCTATCAATGGATGGCCCAATGCAAGCTCATTTTGAAGCTCTCTGCAAGACACGTTTGCCAAAAAAGAGGAAGAGGGAGCTTGGTGCTATGGTGGACCCTATACCTTCAGCTGGTAATGTTTGTTTAATGTTTTTTTAATCTTTTCAGCCCTGAAACAATGCTTTTTTTAATCTTTTAATTATATCTTATGTTTTTTCTAGATCTGGTACGACGCCATGCCGGTGTCCTTGGACTGAGTGCATGCATACTCTCCAGCCCGTATGATGTCCCCACCTGGATGCCTCAGCTGTTAATGGACTTGAGCGCTCACCTGAATGATACCCAACCTATAGAGGTCCGGAACTTTTAAGGAATTGTGTCATTTTAATAATGATATATTTTCATTATTAGGCCCGAGCGCCAGAGGCTGGCGAAGGGCCTATTAGTATCACATAGCGATGCTCATAGGGGCCGGGAACTAAAATGATGTGACGTGACTCGCCCGTAGTAACCAGGGACCCTCGCCATGATGTAGCAATGTGCCAGGTTTCAGAAAATGTATAGTTTGTCGGCCAAAAAAAAGCGGAACATTGTTCTCGTATCAGAATCATCTTCTTATTTTTCTCCTAACACACTCACCCATTTTCCACCCAGTGAACAATGACAAAAAGTCACGAAATTTGGCCACGTGTTAAAGACTCTGCTTCTCTAACTTTTGGCTATTTTTATTTTCAAAAAATATATAAAATGGCTCGTCAGCGCCCCCTAACGAGACAAAAATACATTAGGGAATACAAATGACACACAAAAAAAAATTGCACATAGAATCATGAAATTTAACACAGAAGTCGATCATGACAAGACAAGTAAGAAATATTATCATGGCCACGCCCCCTGACACACCAGGGGGCGGCCATCTTGGATTAAAGTTTGCAATTTTGAAACGCACTCCTGCAGGTGCTCACCCAAATGGCCTCAAATTTGGTCCATATTATCTCCAGGGGCGGAACGTCAAAAAATATCCACATATCCCAAATCTGTCTGACGGTCTCTGAGCAGTGAAGCAACAAATAATGATCACAAGTTTTGGAAATTTACAAATTGCTCCTATTTGCTCAAACAAACTCTGATTTCAATTAAATTGAACACAGTTCTTAAACTCTCTGCCCTAAAGCTACTGAATGTGGAAAAGTTTAATTTGGTGCATTAGTGCCTCCTATAGATTGAAATAAAACGTGACTCCCCCAAACACATTAAAAAACTCACCAAACTTTGCCAAAAGTTCAGAAATAATGAGACATTCGAGAAAATGTAGGTTTCATGCGTGGGGATCAAAAAATGGCAATAATACATCACCTCGAATATTAGGCTCCGCCTACTCCTATGGGAGCCTTCCCAGCTGAACTTTGTCGTCGAACCATGAAATTTGGTACACACATTTGTCACGTGAAAACAAACAAAAAGTATTATTATGGCCACGCCCCCTGACAAACCAGAAGGCGGCCATCTTGGATTGAAATCTTCAAAATGCAGAGTTCGCATTTTCGCTCATGTTGCGTTTGAACGCACTCCTCTGAAGGCGCTTCACCCACAGGGCTGAAAATCACTGTACACCATCTAGAGAAGTGCGGCTTCAAACTTAACCTCAATTTTTTTGAAAACTGTCACGGTTTACGTGCAGTGAAGCTCCAAAGTTCTATCAAAATTTAGACAATATTCAATATGAAGATTTGTTTCCATTGGCACAGGCTTAGTCCGATCGTGCTGAAATTTGAATCACTGATGCTGATCTCGACCTGAATATAAAACACTATAAAGCATATGGAAAATTACACTATAGCGCCCCCTTGCATTTGCGTTTGCACGGCGCGATGTGCAGGGCATGTCATTTGTAGGGCACTTCATTTTGTAGGGCTAGCCATTTGTGGGGCACGGTGTTTGCGGGGTGCAGTGTAGGCGCACGTGAGGGCCGATCATTGCCGCTTGCGGCTATATTTATAAATTGGACTTGTATCTGTAAAGCATGTTATTTCCTCCCAGATGACTGTGAAGAAAACCCTCTCAAACTTCAGGCGAACACACCACGACAACTGGCAGCAGCACAAGCAGCAGTTCACTGATGATCAGCTCCTCGTCCTGACTGACCTGCTTGTGTCTCCCTGTTATTATGCTTAATACCAGGTAATGAAATTTCACTTTGAAATAGAACCCCAATAACACTTTAATTAATTGAATGTGTTCTTACTATTTTACAGCACCCTAAAGACGACCCTTCATAAAAGGCATACTTACATGAAGAAAAATAATTAAAAAAACAGTACTGAAATGTGACACATGGACTGAACACCTTGTTGATTTGTATTTATCTAGTTCATTTACATTTCTACTATACTTAATATTTAAGGATTATTCATTGCAGGTATGAAAGGCCTGCAGCTTGTAATATTATTGTACAGTGTTTCCTCGTTTCTATCTCATGTGCATGTGCACAAAGGAGTGTGTGTGCATTTTGGAGATGCTTGAAGACATCTGCCGGTGTCCCACACATTTCTCAGGATTGTATCCAAGTATAAACTCTGAGCCAACACAATGTCCAGTGAAGGACGTCCTCTTTACTTCCAATAGTGAACCTGCACACACAATGTTTGTGTGTCTGTTTGATCTATACATATGTATGCATATGTCATGCTATAGCAAATATGCACAAACAGATTTATTATTTATTTTACGTTTTGAAGTGCTAAAGATTTATTTTTTCTGAAGCTATGTAGTCGATGTCCTATTTGAATCATTTAGACTACTCATACTTTTTTGCAATGAAGGGAGAGGAGATGCTCCCCTATGCTGTGCTGTGTGATGTTTGCTGTGAGAAGCACAGATCTATAACCATTATGTTTCGGTGCAAAACCGTAACCAAAATGCCTGTTCCTGAGTTCTATGGAGTATGAAATTTTTTTCTAAAAACTCTGACAATAAACTCTGTTGGTTTGTTTTCACAGATAACTTGAAACAGTCTGAACATAGATAAATTTAGGACCTCACTTATGTATAGTATAGTGCCAAATCTGCAGTGACTTTTTTAGATGGAATGTTTGCTCATTAAATGTTATAATAAAGTTTGTATCAAGCTTTAATTGGTTGTTTTTGATGGTCATGCACCAAAGGTCTGGGGGTCAAAGTACACTTTTGTTGATTAGTTAGCACAGATACCTAGATTCTCTTATAGCCTGTGCTGCAGTCCGTGGCACATGATTATGACCTGCGTTAAAAATTAATGCCTATAGAAATTCATCATTCATACTTGTTGCCTAGCAACTTGTTGAGATGCTGTTAAGAACTGCAGCACGGCAAACAGCCGCTGCGTTACTCCTTCGAATAGGCTACTGTAAGCCTTTTATATTTTTACAACAGAATATTACAAGCATATTAGACCCCCTTTAACAATGAAAAATATAGCCAACAGTGGTGGTATTTATAACGGGCTATGTAACATTTAGTCAAAGAAGTTAGATTCCTGCTGTAACAATCAGATCTATGCGGTGTTTTTTCTCCTCTTTTTCTTGATGGCATTGTAAGGCGAGGTTTTATTTTCCACATGGACTAGCATCCACCTGAATGCAGTGGTTATGCTCATGCCTGTAGCCTACGTAGGCAGTGACTTCATACTCATTTTTCAGCGCACGTCCAGCAGCCGTCGCTCCGACACAAGAATGGGTCCGTTATATCGTCAAGAAAACCCAAAGAAACCGTCAGATTTTGTTTTAATTGTGTTAAATGACTACGCATTTGGAGGAGTGTGTTTTTTTGCCAACATCCGTCCCAATGCCGCGTAATTTTGCCGGATTAGCTCTGAAAATACGGGAGATTTTTTCCCTTCCAAAAGACGCGACGCGTTTACTTGCGGCTTGAAAATGAAGATAAATGGAGAAGGTTTCAAATAACTATGTCGGATGCTACTGATTTCAGATGGTACGTTTTGTTCTGTTATTAGTATATGCGGCCATTGGTGGCTGTAAGGGGCTTGTGCGGCAAATATAAATAGACTAAAATTGAAGTATGCTGTTTGCTGGGACGCGTTAAGGAATAATTGCAGTGGTGCATAGCTACAGCAGGCTATAAACGTAGATGCTGTGTAAAATTGACGTCTGCAGACCGCTAATTGTCGATATACGTGACGTGATTGATAAGATGTGCGTTTTTTTATGAATAAAATAACGATTACTATTCTCTGTCTTTTAGCATCCTGCACCGGTGGCAATGGTGCCCAAGCCAGAGCTGCAGGAGCTGAAAACGTGTTTTTTTTCCTTTTTACATAAGAAGGATGTGAAAAACCAACCAGTAGATTTCAAAAGAAGAACAACATAAAATGAACACCACTGTCCCACCCCCAGAGCTGGTGGGAGTGCCAAGGACACAGAACCTCAGCGTTCCTCCTGGAGCTCTGAGCTCACCGGCCCTGACAGGATGGGCCGTCATCCACACTGCCACCTTGACGTTCTGCTCTTTCCTCCTCATTGTCATCTTTTGTCTGGGCTCTTATGGGAATCTGGTTGTGTTCCTGTCTTTTTTTGACCCCGCATTCCGCAAATTTCGAACTAACTTTGATTTCATGATCCTCAACCTGTCTTTTTGTGATTTATTCATCTGCTGTGTGACAGCACCTATGTTTGCGCTGGTGCTTTTTCTGGATGCCAGTGGAGGGGACGGAGTGTCTAAAAGTTTCTGCTTTGCCTTCCATCTGACCAGCTCGGGCTTCATCATCATGTCCCTGGAGACTGTGGCTGTCATTGCCCTTCATAGACTGCGCATGGTTTTGGGACAGCAGCCGAACAGAACGGCTTCTTTCCCTTGTACCCTGGCCCTGACTGCCCTTTTGTGGACCTCCAGCTTCACCATGGCAGCTCTGCTGACCATGAGGGCCTATCCACGCAGAGATGGTCCCTGTCTCCCACACTTTGGTCTGGGAGGGGGCCAGGCCAGGGTGGTACTTTACATCTACCTGGCAGACTTTGCCTTTTGTGTGGCTGTGGTGTCCGTATCCTACCTCATGATTGCCCAGACCCTGAGGAAGAATGCACAGGTGAGGAAATGTCCCATCATCAGCGTGGACGCCACCTGCCCCCCACCTCCTCCGCCGCTCATTGCAGCAGGATTTGAGAGCATGCAGTGTGGCGTTCAGGGCCCCTCTCTCTATCGGAACCAGACCTACAATAAGCTGCAGAACGTTCAGACTCGCTCCTTTGCCAACAGAAATCAGCCTGTTGTGCCAGGGGCTGCAGCAGGAGCTACGTGCTGTCAGCTGGTGTCCACAGTCAACCTGGCCACAGCCAAAGACTCTAAAGCAGTGGTGACTTGTGTAGTTATTGTGTTTTCTGTGCTGTTGTGCTGCTTGCCAATGGGAGTTTCACTGGCACAAGATGTGCTGTCACCAGAGAGTAACTTTACACATTACCAGTTTGAACTGTGCGGGTTTGTCCTCATATTTCTCAAGTCAGGCATTAATCCCTTTGTGTATTCTCGCAACAGTGCCGGCCTCCGCCGCCGTGTCCTTTGCTGTTTTCAGTGGGTAGCACTAGGATTTCTCTGTTGCAAGCAAAAGACCCGCCTTCATGCAATGGGAAAAGGCAGTCTCGAAGTGAACCGCAATAAGTCGTCCCACCATGAGACCAACTCGGCGTATGTCCTGTCACCAAAGCCACAGAGAAGGCTAATTGATCAGGCATGTGGGCCCAGCCACTCCAGGGACTGTGTAGGCAGCCCTAAAGGCACCGGGGCACGCAAACCCCGCCCCCCCAGCACCTCCACACCCATCAACACCCGCATCGAGCCCTACTACAGCATATACAACAGCAGTCCATCTGCTGGGCCCAGCTCACCCACCAGCCTGCAGCCTGTCAGCTCACAAACATTTGCTTTTGCTAAGTCTTATGTAGCTATGCACTACCACACCCATCAAGATGCACTACAGGACTTTGACAGCACCTCAGTGCATCAGATCCCCATTCCCTCCGTCTAAACCTTAGACATCTGCTGTTATAGATCAGTGTTAATACAGGGATCGTCTCACTTTATGTACCAGGAGATGAACACACAAGTGATGGTAGAGAGTTGATTAACACTTTCTGAGACGAAACCCAAAATGTATTGTAATCTGTTTTCGGCTCAGACTTTCTAGTGCATTTTCACACAATATTGTGCAGGCATGCGCCATCTTTAATGCAAGACTTTGGTTCAAAATGCTGCAGACTACATGAACTGATTTCTGTGCTGAGCCCTGAAAGCAGTTGCTGTAGTGACCGTGTTATGAAAACCTGCACACGTCCTCACATGGCTGACAATGGCATGTGGATGGAGGGACATTTGCTTCTTAAATGTTTGTGATCCTAAAACTTTTTAAAACAAATAAATGTTTGGCAAATGAAAGATGGTCATTCTTAATTTTTTTTTTAATGTTCTGTGCAGTTTCCTTGTCAGTGCATGTCTTAAAACAATGCCGGTATTATGTCGACTGCAGTTGTGCCAAAAAACATGGGTTTCTCCAGCCCTTTAGCACCCTCTGGTGGTTTAATTATAATCCATTCCATAGTTGAAAATGCACAAGTAAACAATTAAAAGATAGCATCTGTGTGATTTTCCTAAACATTACCTATGTGTGTCATTCAGCTGTGCATAGACAGTTGAATTCAGATATGGATTTTACTAATAACTAGCTATGTATATTTATTCCAAATTCCAAACATTTTGTGTTGGTTTTCAAACTGACTTTCTACTCAGAAAGCCAGGTTGTTTTCAGAGAACTAAAAGGGCTCTCTACAATGGGATGTACCTAATACAGTATATGACCAGTACTGGCATCACTGGTTCAGTTGGATGAACTGCTGTTTTTAAACCAGTAGGAACACATTATTACAACTATCATGTCCAGATAAGACCAATGATTTTGAGCTTTTTTTTATTAGTAAGTTCAAATCAGTTGGATTATCTCTGTGATACAGCTCATCAGAATCCCAGTGTGCACTTACATAAAAACAAAATATTCTTTCGATCATCCACAGGCATTTGTAACAGTAATAAAAAAAGTCATCTGCTACTCAGCAAAATCTTGTTATAAGTTAAAATCAACCATACAGCAAAAAATAGACAGCACATATTGCTGCTTCCTGACTCTACAAGTGCAAACTGCCACTGAAAAGTGGCTTTTCATCTCAAAACAAAGCATGGATTTTTTTCTTTCTATATTTGTAATTCCCCTGAAATTTATGGATTTGTTGTTTTTCTCAATTTCCTCACATTAATATTATCTAGGAAAAGCAGAACAAGCAGAAGTGATGAACTGTTTTTTGGGGTGAGGTGCAGTCTATCAGTTAGCAGGATTATTCTGCTGCAGTGGATCATTGGCTCAAACAGTCTTCTGGGCTTATGTTGTATGCCTCATATTTGGCTTTACTGAGTTAGCCAAAGAATCATTTACTTTGACCTCCAATCTTCTGTCCCCTCTCCAGTGTTCTTTGATATAGTCCTTTAGTTTAGCTGGATATTGATAAAAGTCCATGTTCATCTGCTGTATCCAGAACTCTGCATATAACGGGGGATTCAACCTGAAGAAAAGAAGCCACAATGTTTGCTTGTACAAGGTCAATATTTTATACTTTAGCAGCACAAAGACTTGTTTACAGATCATGTGCAATTAAAATCACAGTTTTTTATTAGACTGGAGAGCTATAGAGTGAAACTGTGCTGGAACATTCAGTAAGTTGTCAAAATGCGGAGTCAGACCTGTGGTGCCGAGGTATTATCAACTACATATTTGCAATGTCCAGCAGCTATTACTAAATACTTATTATGATTTTAAAGTGTGGTTTAGCCCTTAAAATGTGCTTGTATTTAAAACAATGCAGAAGAATGATTTACTTTTTTCGAAAATACAAAAATGCCATATAGTGGCATCATATATTGTCCAGGTGTGCTGAACTGTATTTTTTTTAAATTATAAGCAGTAGCAGTTGGCTTGGATAAACTGTACTGTTCTTGTGCCTCTAAAGCAAATGTATTACTGGTTAATTACCTATTTTAAACACTTACCCCAAGGACATACTGACACGTCTGAGGCTCTAGCATGTACACTGTAACAGCATGTGGAGATTCTGATTCCTTACATCTGTGAAATACAAACATAGTATTATACATACTTATTTTTATGCACATTTATGTGCATAATATGTTTGAATGTTTTTGTCACTCACTTGAGTTTCACAACAACCTGTCTTGGTTTGCCTGTTAGATCACAGACATCCCCATGTCCGTAAAAGTGGGAAACTAACCTGTGGGAAAAGTGAACAGTTACTTAAAAATCCTGACTAAAATATACTTTATATTATTTTATTTTATTTTTTTTACAAAAAAAAAAACATACTTGACTTTCTGGACTCCATCCTCCTTAAGCTGGTAGGATCGGGCTACATTTTTCTTAGCCCAGTCAATGTGCTCTTCAACATTCCAGCTCCCTACAACCACAATGTTCTTTCCTTGTTCTTTATCCTGAAAAATCCATTTAATTACATACCTAAACATACCTAAATGTGTTAGAAATTTAAATTTAACATGTAGCAAGCATTACCTCATGGTACTGATGAACATGCTTGCCATAACAGAACTCATATTTCCACCACCCGACACCCTATAAAACACAAAAGTTATGTGACTTTTTTATTTGTAATGCATTTCTTTTTTAACATCAAATTAGCTTTTCTTTTCTTACCCCATGCAAACAGTATGAGCCACTAAGAAAGTCCTTAATCAGCTGTTCATCAGTTAGACGAGAGATGTGCGTTGTTCCCACGGTGACTTGGGTCTGCCCTCCAACTGTCATGGGTTTGTGAGTGGAGGTAAAAGCCTCTTCTCTCACTGGAGATGCCTCATCCTATCGAATTCAATTCAAATCAATGTAATTGTACTATTTTTCCCAAAAACTGCTAGTATTCACCTGCATGTCAGACTGCCTGACCTCTTTGGTTTCAGGGGCACTGCTGCTAAAAGGCGGTTTGAGCTGCTCTTCTCGCTCCTTGTCCAGCTCTCTGAGCCGCTGGGGTCGAAGAGGAGAGTCTGACAATGCCTGGCAGAAGATGGTATTGACTGGAGAAGTCTTGAATCTGAAACACAGGAGTAAAATCCAATGGATCAATAAATAAAACAAAACAATGGGTCTTATTATAATGTGGTTATTGCTCTATGATATAATCAATTTGAGGTTTAACAGATAAAAAGATACATAAGGTAAATTATATTTAACTCTACATGTGCTCAAATATGCATTGATTTTGAATGAGTCTTTTGGAGCGACTGGAGCAACTAGATTAACAACTTTTGCATGTAGTTGTACAAAAAAAAAACCAGACCTGTATTTTGGGTGGTCACAGAGCAGCGGTGTCAGAACCACTACCTCATATTCACAGGTTGTGACCTCAGCCACAGATAAGATCTCGTGTTTGGCCTCAGGGTGACACACATAAAGCACTGATGTAGAACGAGGCAGATTCTGTTTCAGGGTGCAAGGAGTCCCATTCCCCATGTCCACAGAGTAGTATGGGGTCAGTTGTCCCTCTATGTTCTTAGTAGGCACCTGATATTTTACAAGAGTATATATGAATAATTACAATACTACCAAAGCATGTTTTAATGAAAACCTCACAGTAATTACTTAATGACTTACGTCTGTGTCTTCGGATTTTTTACTTTCAGTCTCCTCAGTCTTTTCTGAAAATTAATACAATTAATACAAACTTGGATTAGATTTCTTGTATTAGGAGGTAGTAAATGCAAAAGTCCTCTCACCTGTGGATTGACTCTTCTGGACCATATTGCCCAGGAAGTACTCCTGCACACTGACCTTCTTCACAAACAAACAGTTATTAACCCTTTTTGTGGAACTTAAAGGCTTAATACTATAATAGAAATAATACTAACTTGTCCAGTTTCTTTCTCTTCATGATACTGCCTGACATATTTGCCATGACATACTTCATAGGTCCAGTATGACTCAATCTGCAACAGTGTTAGAACATAAGTGTCAAAATGAAACCTGCCATTGACAGTTTAGTATTCAAATGGCCGTCGTCTGTCTGACCCAGCTGCAAACTGAGCGGTTTGAAACATAGGCTGCCAATGGTGTGAAACAAGGAAGTGAAACTAACCCTGTATGAACAGCTGCTCCGTTTGAATAATGGGTCCAGGAGTTCACCTGCAGTCAGTCCTTTGTACTCCTTGTCATCATCCTAAGACAAATAAATGTATATGTTTTAATGTTTTAATATCTGTATGTAAAAGGGAGACCTGATACATCTTTCCTTTCAAAAACAAAACAAATGGGTGTCTCTCGAACACAGATTAACAAAGATAAAAACAATCTTAATCCTTAGATACAAGTGACTCCTTACCTCATCTCCTGAGCTCAAAGAAGGCAAGAGACACTTGTACTTTTCCTGCTCTGTGGTAGTCATAATAACATAGTCTTCCTCATTGTACAATGCACCTGTCATTGGCTGTAACATAAGTTTACACGTTAACTCTTTACAGTCGATTTTGCATTACACTCTGACTGTAAATGTGTGTCTTACCCGCGTAAATTCAGATCCAGGCCAGGTGATTTTAAAGGGAATTTCATCTGTAAAAGTAGGGTAGCCTCCTCTGTTTGCAGAGATGCCATAGCAGACTTCCAGCAGCCCTCCGAGAAGCACCCAGAGCAGCCCAGCCATGATCTGCTTTCAGCGGCTCCGACGCCGCTCCCCCCGGGCCGACCGGGGCCACACACTTCACACAGATACTGTGCTGCACGGAGGATAAAAGCTCCGACAAGGCTCAGAATCTGACGGATGTCAACACAACAATTGCAGCGGAAATGATCGGTTTGTTTGCCACGTCGTTTTCCGGCCCAGGGGTTGAAATAATAACAGCGACATCTAGCGGCCAACTCATGGGTCTCTCTCTCTCTCTCTGTCTGTATATATATATATATATAGAGAGAGAGAGAGAGAGAGAGAGAGAGAGAGAGAGAGAGAGAGAGAGAGAGAGATGCGGCTGTTGCGGGGTCTGCGAGGTTCAACATTATCCTGCTGCAAATGAACATGGCTGTTCCTTTAGTAACCTGATGGTGTCACTGTTGCTATAAGAATAACCCACAGTGTAGCGTAACCAGAATTTGATTTTGAGCCAGGGAAAGAGGAGGGAAATTACAGTGGAAAACCTGAAACAAAAAGAAGCAGGATTAAAAGGAGAAGGGTGTGGAGGTGTAAGATTTAAAAAACAAACAAACAAACAAACAAAAAATATTGGTCATACTTCCTTTACATTCTTCCACCTCCTTATAGGTCTATCTTACAGAAGGCTACGTTGTTAAAAGGGAATTTTAGAGGCAGGTAAGCATGCATAACACCTTATTAAAAATAATAATTACCTAGTGTACCTTTAAGAATAGGAATAGAAAGACAAAATATGATTCAAATAAATGTGACAGAAATTTCACAAACCTTTTAAAAACTTTTTTTTTTGTCCATTTCAGGTTTTATTCAATGCCACATATTAATATTGCAGGTATTTCACCTGTAAAATTAAATAATGTATAGTATTATTGCATTTCTTTATGCCATTTTCTTTTATTGTTTCTTTTTTTGTCTTAAAGGTCTTCATCACATTTCAGATCCATTCAGATTCCATTTGATTAAACACAATATATATTTGGTTAATATTATCATCCAAATCCTCCTTTGTCCATGTCTGTGTGTTTTCTTGTGAAGTGTTGCTAACTTACCAGGTAGCAGGCCACCTGTTTTGAAATGTGCTTTTCATTTATTTTGCTGGTGCCATGGCTGGGGTGAACCTGATTTGCATAGATGCCTTTCGCACATTCACACCTTATGCATAATTGATACAACTGTCATCTCGAGAACCATAATAACATCAGTCCAAAGGGAGCGCGGAGAAATGAAACCTGGCATTTGAAGGTCTGCAGTGAGATTAAGATGTATCCTGAGCTGTCGCCTATAAACCACACAAGAAATATATCAGCCATCATATCAGCACTGTAACTGTGGATGGACTTTTAATTACATTCAAAACTCATTAACTTTCCATTTTCTTTACCCCCAAGGTTCAAAATCATGACTTAAAAGAGGCTAGCTAACAGGTGTAGGCTACAGTGTGTCATATAGAAAAAGTACAAATAGCCACAGAAGATCTACTGAGAAACTTTTTTGTGCAGTTCTGAATTTCTGTTTGTATTCCTTATAGATTTATCATTGGGATCCAATAATGCAGCCAGCATATGGGTCACAAGCAAGAACTTGAATAAATATAGAGGTGCAGGTGCTGAAGTGACAGGAGGGGAATCCTACACATGTTTTGTGCAGGATGAATACCAATGTTGCATTGAAAACTGTGAGTTCTAGAAGCTGGGCTGTAGTGTGATATTCTGACCTCTGGGTACAAACTATGTTAGTGGGCCTCCACGGGCATGTTTATGAGTTTCAGCTTATGTTAGATGCAACATTTTGGGGACGTTCTCCCATTGAAAATACATAATATTTTTGTTTTAATTTTCTTAACTGTTTATGTGTAGAAAGTTAGCACTGGCTACACACTATATACATTTCATCAGCTGCACGCTCTGCCTGTGACTATGTATGACTTGAAAAATAAATAAATAAATTAAGAACTATAGCATTTTTTATCTACCATTCTGAATCCATAATATGAAAAATACACATTACAGATTTTGTGAGGGCTCCTCCCTGCACTGGGCACTGTGGGTAAACAAGTAGGTCTAACCTTAGCTGTCAACCTAAAAGCTTAGCCTGCTTAAAAGCTTTGTCTTTCCATAGGTGCATTTTCAACTAAGCTCACAGGTTTGATTAGTTTTGTTTACGTTAAACTATAGGGATTCAAGAATATTGTGATGCCACGTGAACCCAACCCATGTCAAACAGCCTGGTATAGGCTTTTTTACCATGTTGAGACCTGCATTTCAATATGCCTTGCTGTGTTTTGTTGTTCCTAATGTAGGTCTGTTGTTTTGGCCTGGCAGTTATAGGCTAAATGAATCTTGTAAGAGCCTACAGCTTGTATAGATTCAGCAAAGAATAAAAACAAGCCGTGTGTGAAACATGAAAGCGATGGATTTGGCCGTGTCAGCAGATCAGGGTGCGTCTCCCCACATGCCTGCAGAGAAGGTAATGAGACAGTATTTTTGTTTGGAAAGATCTGGAAAGGCTTCAAATACTCGTGGCGCTGGTTCAAGGGATTTCATTTCGCCGTGACTTGGCTTTTGAATGACACTATCAAAATATGTCAAGACACACAAGCCCCAATGCATGGAAATGAGAATGAAAGAGTAATTTAATTCACAGCAGATTGAGTTGTGCATCTATCATCATTTGAGGTTATGGGATTTTCTCTTTTCCCAGAGGAGATCTCCTGGTACTGCCTTATCATAACTGTCAGCCAATCGGACAAGGCCTTGACAAGGGCCAAGGTGAAACAAAATCAAAGCTGTGAATGAAGTGAAATTAAATTGACAATTACTTTAAGAGTGAAAACATTAAACATCCTTAAACATCACTAAACATTAATTACTAAATTACACTTTGGATTGCATGTATTCTTCAACTGAAATGTCATAATTTTAAAATGATATCCATTTTATGTCATCTCATGACCCCCCAAGACATTGGGAACCACTGCTATAGGGAATAATTTTCGGGCACATTTTATTTTAAATAGACAAAATAGGAATTTTGAAATAAAGTTCATTACACACCTGTACTGCAAAGTTGATAATACAACCCAATACAAAATAAATATTGTCTAATAAATTATACTGTTTTTATAATTAGGTATGTTAGTTAACATGAACGCTAAGACAGACTCTATTTACAGTTAGTCTTCTGAGCTTCAAACAAAACTAACCCTAATAGCTGCATAATCTTTATGCTGCACTATTTGGTTATCCACTCCAGTATCCACTCCACTGCATTTGCCCATTCATTTATTCGCCTGGCTGCCGTAATGTTATTGATGAAAAGAACCAAAACAATCCATCATTATTTGAACACAGTCACCAGATCTTACTGGCACCAGTTTGGGACACAGATGGTTTAGTGGTGAGGGATATAAGGGATCATGACTTCCATTGCAAGTACAGGGACTTGGTGAAGCTAATGCTTTGCAGCTCAAGAGCTAATGCATTTTATGTATGCAAAAAAGAACCACTTCTTAAGATCTAGTTAGTCTTAATAAAGCATCAACAAAGAGTTAATTCATAATAGACAAATAGTTACTAAGGCTGAGAAACTACTACTACTTTTTTTTTCTTGATACCTATTTCTTTTGTAGATCTGTGACATAAACTGGTCATTTAAAAATGTAACAGTAAATTATTAATTATTAGTAAATTCTACACAAAAATAGTGACTATAGATTTGTGCAAGTACAACAGTAAGTAGGCTACTATAAACTGAAAGTCTAATGAACAACATGAAGATCAGGAAGACACAAGAGCAACCTTCAAAAAGAGCAAAGGTGGTAAACAAAGTTGTAAACAAGTGAGAGTTTACACTGAATAGAATGTGTTTTACCACTCATCTAAGTAAGCTTCTTAAGTTCTCACAGGGCTCTTATAAGAGTAACTACGCTGAAACTAATACACTGTATTTTTTTTATAGCTGGTTATTAGATATTTCATTGAAGTACCATAAAATGTGAACTGTCACCTATAGCATATTCTGATTAGCCCTGTTGTTTTCTTTGTTTGGGGTTAATTGTATAATCTATAGATTAAAGGGATATATCACTGCCGACATATTACTTTTATAATTTCTAGACTTACTCACAGTGGGTAGGAAAACCAAGACATACTGTTACACTGGAAAATATATTACTCAGGTGAAGTAAAAGTACCGGGTCTGTTAACTAGCAATTTTAAAGAGTAAATGCTACTTAATAATTGAAAGAATAGTACTGTTTTACACTGAAGGCGTACACATGTCTATTTAATAGCCTATTTTTTAGACATTTGCAAGATTTTAACCAATTTCACGCCCACAATACACCAGGTCATTTATTGCTGCAGTCCAATAATACAACATTATAACATTGTATTTTTTCTCAAGCAAGATGTTGAGAGCAACGTGAGGTTGCACCAGTGGTCTTATATACACTGAATATACTGCAAACCCACGCAGTACACGCAAGGTTAGGAAGTACTGAGGTTATTCACGCTCTGCCTGATATTTCTACAAGCCAAACAAACTCTATCTAAAGTGCCACACTTTATTATGGACTTTTACAAACTTGTACTGCACTTTCCCCAGGCTTTATTCCTCTCTGTGTGTCTGTGAATTGCTCAGTACACAGCGCCTATTGGTGGAACTCTGAAGGACGGGGTAATTCATATCGGCATCTTGGTATCTGGGAGCCTCTTTTCCAAATGGCACAAGGAATTTGACCTTTTCCTGATCTCACCACTGTCAGACTGTGACCTTTGTGCATGAAACATCCCACAAGTCAATGGACAAGTTACACTGTTTAGACAAGCAACAAATATCGTCTTTCAGATATCAGTTGTCAAAAGCAAAGTTGTTAAATTTGACGCTGTCCACTTATTGCATATCAGTGATTATGGGTGGGATGAAACACAAGGTTGGATCCATAAGAATGAGACAAGACAAGGTTTTGACATCATTTATAATAAATACATTTCACAATTTTGGATTCACAATGTTTTATTTGTTTTATTTAAATATTTAAATTTAGATGACTATTTAGATTTAAGCAGACAGAAGATTTAATCAAACCCTGAGCTGGAATTAATAACACAAAAAGGTTGCAAAAAGTAAGAAAAATAGTGCTTGCTCTTGCTGTTACCACCAAAACTACTAACATTTACTACTGTATAAACACTACAGTGACAATGATTTTAATCAGTTTTATCTATACTATCACTTCTACTGCTATTTTCCTTTACAAATCATCATAGGCAGGGCAAAAAGTAGAAAGTACACATTCTTGTATGTCTTGCAAATATACTTGAATGAAAAAGCAGCTGGCTTCAAGTGGAGTGCAAAAATTCAATAAAAAGTGGAAATAATACTTTCCACCCATTATTCGTCTAACAACACTGTGATTATTACAGAAGAAGTGTACTTTACAGCGCTGTGGAAGTAGAGACTGAGCTTCTAGTGGATAAAAAAAATTCAATTCGCACCCACATTAAATCTGTTAATGTTTTTTTTCATTTTCTGCACCTCTTTTTGGAAGTTAAGAAACTTAGTGAATCAATACTAGCTTGTGTTGTGTTACTCTTTTGACTATTTACAGAAAAAAACAACAACATTTTACTCATGTAAATGTAAAACTCAGCTAAATATTAGCAAAATAATAACATTTTAAGTACACAAATGATTTCTTAAACTACTTGTGGAGGTGGTCACTAACTAAGTGCTGTACTTAAGAGGATCTAACTTTGACTTGAGACATTTGTCCTATGTTAAGCCTTATGATGCTCATTACAGACACTTGATCTGTACAGATGTGCTGCTGTTACAAAGTCTACAAAGAAGGCCCCTGTACAGGTTATGGGTGCTGTCTCTGACTAGCCAGTAGTTTGTTGTATCCTGCTCCTGTTAGTCTCTGAGTCTCTGAGCCCAGAGCTTGTGCGGGTGGGTCTGCAGTGGTTGCTGTCAAGCAATCCCCACTGCAGTCTGTTCTGTTCTAAACCCTGAATAATGCAATCATGATTATTCAAAACAATTATTTATACTGTCAAAAGTTTACCTAAGGAACTACAAACTCATCGTTATTATCTATGTTTTGTGATTCATTAGGCACTGTAGGTCAGACGACTGGGGAAGATTGCACTCCCATAATATATATATATATATATATATATATATATATATATATATATATATATATATATATATATATATACATATATATATATTCTTCTTTGTTGTTAGTCTTTGTTGATTAAAGATCAATCTGTATATCACAGTCTCAACCTGTATTGAGGTTGTAATATCTGCGATCGGTAAATGTCACTTTCCTCCTCCACAGAAGTAGAAAGTTAAGACGGGTGCTCTCTCCCCCACTGGGTCAAGGTGACGTCTATCCCTCTCCCTTCTCTCTCTCCCTTCTCTCCCTCCCTCTCTCTCTCCCTCACTCTCCCTCTACTCCCCCCCTTCCTCCCTCACTCCTCCGCAGATGTCACCTGGTCATTATCCTGAGGCCACCATCTGCCAGGCCTGGGACACGCGCTCTGCTGGACCCAAAAGTCCACACCTCCACAACATAGCTCTTTACTGCTCTGCTACTGCTGCCCTGCTCCTGTGCTCAGCCCCAGCGTCTTACAGGCCAGCCAGGTCATGTCCGGGAGGTACACACTCTCTCTCTAATTCCCTGACCTAAACTCTGGCTTTCACTGTAAACTGCCATGAATTGATGATGGTCTACCTAAGCTTCCTTCACTTTTTGTTTTGTCACCTCTGTGTGTTTTGGGGCACTACTGCCAAAAGAAACTCCCAAATTCCTTCAACCCAGAGTGGTCAGGGAGACTTCTCTTAATGCCATCCACCTCATTTTGTGTGTGCACAACAGTAACACATACCCAAATGTCATAGCTTATTACAAAAAAAATCTTAGAACTGACATGCTTGTGTGATACATCTTTTTAAAGCTTATGCCTTCTAGATTCTGTAGATATGCATATGTGGACTGTGAGTGCAGGCTAACCTACAGTACAGACATTCAAAAATGTCTAAAAATTTAATTTTTTTGTCTCTTAAAAAATACAATAAAATAAAGGCCCTAGCTTGGGCATAATTCATGTTAGGCATTAATAACTCACTAGACTCAAATGTGCCAAATGTTCCAAACTGTAATAAGATGTAATGTGTAATAAGTTTTATTCTGAGCTTTAGGCACGTTTTCTCAAGACAAAAACCTAAAACAAGCCAAAAATGTCTCCCAAGATGCGTCTGATCTGCTACCTCAGTGTTTCTGTGCGTCACCGCTAGACTACAGCCTCTCTAAACAGCCAACCATGGATGTATAGTTCTATGAGCTCAACGCTGAGCTGGTCTCTCAACTCTGCCACACGTCCTGCCCATCGTTGGAAAGCTCTGATAATAGGCAAAAACTTTCTGGAAGAACCAATGACTAAAGAGCTTTGCCATAAACAACACGGCCTAGAAATGCGCAAACTGAGAATTAAGAGGGTGCTCTCCTTTTAGTCAATGGGCTGTGCCAGCTACACCAAACCATGTATTGTCTTGGGGATGGTCTCATTTTGAGTGTGAGGAAAACAAGCATGCCTAACAGTGCCAACAGAAGTGGAAGCTAAGATTGCAAAAGGAAAGCAAAGAGTTCGACATATGTTTTCGTTCATCATTCATCCATTCATACAAACAAGGTCTTTCTTGATTATTTTCCCACATGGAATTATTTTATGGAAAAAACAACTGGATATTCGTTTTCTGAGGATTATTACGGACTAACTGAGTACAGCTATTCCTGGACTGAACCTGTTTTGGACTGACAGAACCGGCTCAAAGGTAAGAAATGTGTCGTTGGTTTGATTATTTTCGGGAATTATAATTTATTGCTCTTTGGGCTCGCTGTGTGACATAAAATGAATGATATGGTTGTTTTACTGAGGAACTAAGCTTTCAAACGATGTATAGCATGTCAATACATGCATCCCGAATCTCAAAATTCCGGTCATCACGCAATGTATGCTGGAAAGGGTCCTTTGAAAAAGTGAGCATCAAACCGCCATGTTTGATTTCCCAGTGGGACTTTGTCAAAGCCAATCTTTTCAAGCCATTTGAACGATATCGCTTTTGTTTCTGGTTCTGATTTTGTCATATTTTAGTTATGGGATTTGGACATCGTAATTGTGTGGTTGTTGGATGTCCCAACAGCGGAAAACGGCTCAAGAAATGGGCTTCTGAAGTTTGCGAACTCCATGACTGCAAAAGGGAATCAGATCTGTGTGACTGCAAACCTCGGTCAAACTGTTTCCCTTCCCAACGGAATTGAAAAATAGTGAAAAGCGAAGGCGATGGGCATCATTGATACAGAGGAAGTTATGAGGCCTGTACTTAATTTTTTCCCCCATATATTTGAGTAAAAAGTGATCTTACTCCAGATATATTGTTTAAGTAGCTCTTGAGATCAAAATGAGTGCTGTGTATCTGCATCTAATTATAAAATGTTTTATTGTCAATTAATCAGGAGATGCGTGTTTAGCATGCTAGTGTATCAGTTTTTTGTAAAATCATGTAACACTTTCAACCATTCTTAGAAATATTTGGAACCTACAAATCTGAAAAATTATTCTTATTTGGTAAAACATTATTTTGTGTACAAACTGAGCTCTACAAATAAACTTACCTAGTCTTACCTAAAGCCCTGTTTAAATTCCTTGGTACATTTTGTTAACATAACAATAGTAGTAGATCTTACAGAAAATTTTAATATTGGCTTTTTTTTTTTTTGGAGTTAAAACTCAAATAATTTAGGATCAACAAATCAATCCATTAACATCTTATTAACTACAAAAGTGTAAGTGTGGTGTATGTAAAAAAATGCCTTGAAAGTTACAATGAAAGTCCCATATAAATCTATCAAGCTGAATGAATGAAACAGCTTTAGGTGCAGAGTGGACCATATTGTTTCCATATGAAAGCTTATAAATTTGAAAGAAAAAAAAATCCATCCATCCATCCATCCATCTTCTCCCGCTTAATCCGGCTGGGTCGCGGGGGCAGCGTGCTGCCCAATACTCATAGCACCTGACCCCCCCTATGAACCCCTCTGCAGGTGGTGAGCCCACAGGAGGGTGGACAACATGGTCCTTGATGTTAGTTCATAGGGGTGCGGGCATGTTTTGGGTTGATGGGGGAAACCGGAGTACCCGGAGGAAACCCATCCAGACACGGGGAGGAACATGCAAACTCCACACAGAAAGGCCTGGGCGACCCGGGGATCGAATCCGCAACCTTCTTGCTGTGAGGCCTGAGTGTTGCCACTCAGCCACCGTGCCGCAAAAAAAAAATCATTTTGAAAATACACTTTGAGATCTGATGAAATATGTCATTACATTAGAAATGAAAGTTAATTGTTAGTCTCCTCATAATGTCTGCAGGCATGTAATTAGTGGTGAAAAGGAGAGTCTTACTTGAGGACATACTCAATCTTGTCTCTCAGGTGTGGGATGTAGCTGTGGGTTTGTGTTCTTTAATTATAAAGTTGTAAAGAGTTTGGATATATTATAGGTCCAAAGAAAACATTTGTACAACCAGAACCAAACTGCAACTGTAAGGCATTATTATTATTATTATTATTATTATTATTATTATTATTATTATTATTATTATTATTATTATTATTATTATTATTGTAATTGCAATGATGGTGAAAACAGAATGTCTGAGCCCCAAACAATACAGGATTACTCAAAAATGCAGGAATGAATGAAAATACAAATCAGAGTAATACATTGCGGTAAAAGTTTATATAAGTAGACTTTGCATAAGTGTCATCCTGTAATAGGTGTACAGTGTGTTAAGTGATTTTATAATACAATAAATAGCTCTATTTATCAACTTGCAGACGCAGCCTTCTTTTCTATTTGCTGTCTGACCTGTTTCTCCCTGAACCTGGTGAGCCTAAAGCCTCTGGATGTGGGAGCATTTGAGGATATGGAGCGAGTGATCTCATCAGGTAAAGCCCATAAACACACTCATCTTCTTCCAGCCCTCATGTCCACGAGCCGCTCAATTTTTCATCATCTCCACACTTCCATAATTTCCTCTGACCACAAAAAGCATTATGGCTAACAGAGCTGTGCACACAGCACACCTTTGATCTGAGAGGGGAGATTCTGATAGTCCATCCTTGACCCACTTTGCACTACGGGCCCTGCAGTATAGTGCCCAGGCTGCGTGGGCACAGCTCCTCCTCTCCTTCTGTCTGCATCAGATGCTGTTGTTTTGGAGGATGCTCTGCAGAATCCTCTGTTGGCAGAGCTTCGGGCCTGATTTAGAAGGAGGTGCAGGATTGTAGGAGGACCACCCTCTAACCTGTACCCCTGGCAACTGTAGCGAGCCAGCTGGTCCTGTCAGCACCCTGACAGATGACCCAAAGAGCGGACACTTTTAGCACATGATTCACCGTCATTTTACGAATATACAGTATGCGCAATGGCCCGGGATGAACAAAAAGCAGGAAGTCATCTGTTATAAGGCCATGCATACATGAGACCCTTCTTAAAGACCCATAGTACTCATAGTTAGAGTAGTTATGAGTATTTGGCTCCTCAGTGATTTCTAATTCTGGCACAGAAGTGTGCTCCTGTGGGGTTCCACACAGTATGTTTTGTGTCTGACCATGTTACAGAAGACTCCCACACACAAACCTATGGCAGTGGGCCATTATTTAGACACTCTGCAGGTTGCTGACAAGACTGAATAAGGTACCACAACAATAACTTAAACACATCAGAATCAGAATCAGAATTACTTTTATTCATCCCCGAGGGGAAATTTTCTTCGTTACAGATGCAACCGACCAAGAGCATGTACATCGAACAAGTTACAAAATAAGCTAAATACAATAAGATAAAAGATAAAATAGCTCTCTCTGGTAATTATTTACATCAGTGACATATTTATGACTATATACATGTGTGAGCCGGGAATAGGATGAAAAGGATTGAGTAGTTTGTGAGTTAAAGTGCAGCGTTCAACAGTTTGATGGCGACAGGCAGGAAAGATTTCCTGTGTCTCTCAGTGGAGCAGCGCGGCAGCCGCAGTCTATGGCTGAAAGAGCTCCTCTGATTGGCCAGCACCTTGTGGAGGGGGTGGGAGGGAGAGTCCAGAATAGTCCAGATTTTGTCCAGCATTCTCCTGTCCAACACCACCGCCAGAGAGTCCAGCTCCTCCCCCACAACATGTCCAGCCTTCCTAATGATCTTCTCGAGTCTATTAGTGTCCCTCACGCGCAGACTGCTGCCCCAGCAGACTACAGCGTACATGATGGCACTGGCCTCCATAGACTCGTAGAACATCCTGAGCATTGTCCTGCAGATGTCAAAGGACGTCAGCCTCCTCAGGAAATAGAGGCGGCTCTGGCCCTTCTTGTAAACCGCGTCCACGTTCCTGCTCCAGTCCAGTTTATTGTCCAAGTACACCCCCAGGTACTTGTACTCCTCCACCACGTCCACATTGACCCCCTGGATGGAGATGGGGGTCACAGCAGCTTTGGTCCTCCTAAGGTCCACCACCAGTTCCTTTGTCTTCATCATGTTGAGCTGGAGGTGGTTCTCCTCACTCCTGACAAAGTTGTCCACTACAGTCCTGTACTCCTCCTCGTCACCACCGCTGATGCATCCCATCACTGCAGAGTCGTCAGAAAACTTCTGAAGGTGGCAAGACTGGCTGCAGTAGTTGAAGTCTGTGGTGTAGAGGGTGAAGAGGAAGGGAGACAGGACTGTCCCCTGTGGAGCCTCGGTGTTGCTGACCACTCTGTCCGACACACAGCTCTGCAAACGCACATACTGTGGTCTTCCAGTGAGGTAATCCACAATCCAGGACACCAAGGAGGCATCCACCTGCATCACTGCCAGCTTCTCAGCCAGCAGAGCCAGCCTGATGGTGTTGAACGCACTGGAGAAGTCAAAAAACATGATCCTCACAGTGGCAGCCGGCTTGTCCAGGTGGGAGTAGACTCTGTGGAGTAGGGTCAGGATGGCGTCATCTACTCCAAGGTGGGGCTGGTAGGCAAACTGGAGAGGGTCTTGCAGATGTTGGACCATAGGCCTCAGCTGCTGCAGGACGAGTCGTTCCAGAGTCTTCATGATGTGGGAGGTCAGTGCCACAGGCCTGTAGTCCATGAAAAAGGAATTGGTGGCTTTAAATGGTAACGATAACTTTGGAACATCATAGAAATTGTTCAATTACACCTTAATAAATGGAACCAATACTTGCAAAAGGAAATAAAAAATACAGCTAAGCACAACTGTGAGAGATGAACACTAAAACTGCAGAATATAAATGCTACTGCATGCTGTCAGTCTCAATGATATAGAGCTGTTTGATTTTCTGCCTCCTCACAAGAACACAAATCAACTTGTAAATCCATCCCACCCACATTGTGCTGAGGAAGAATATCTAGAAATCCAGAATTTCACATCTGAAAAATAAAATAAATTGCTGAGGACAATCACAGAAATGATGGAAACATGAATGGTTTTCTGATTGATATTCACATGAGTTTGGACCGGGGCTGAGAACATCTGGGTGAGTTTTGTGTGTTTTTGAATGGGACACAGCTGCCTCCTGTGTGACACTCTTCATATTTTGCAGATTTGCCATGTGGCTCTGTGCCTTCATCGCTTGAGCAGCCAACGCGTTGTTTTAACACCCGCTCAAAGACATGCAAATGCGCTTCTATAGCGATGCTGGAGTGGGGTGCTAACACCAATTTGTTCTTTTTGCTGATGAAAAGCTCCTACACTGTGGCTTGATTTCCACTTTGTTTCAACCCACAGATGCTTAAAGAGAGGTACTCAAGCATAAGGCTTTTTTGGCATAAAATATCCTTAAATATTTCTGAAAATGTAATACTTTTGGTCAAATTTGGTATTTACAGTATTTTAAAACAAAATTGTGACATTCATTCAACAATTTATAGACAATTTGATTATTTTATTATTGATCGCTTTGAACTATTCATGTAATAATGGAATTTTATGTTGATTAAAACATGCACATTACAACAGTGACAATCCCAAACTAAATCATAACTGTTTGCGCAGATTTTATACTTTAAAAAATCCTGTTCATTAGTAGTAGTAGTTGCATGTATTGAAAGTGAATTAATATGACAACTTATATTCACCCAGGAACTGTTAGTTGTGTTCATCCAACCTAGAGGAAACTTTCAGATGTGCTAATTTGATCACAGCTTTGCTGAGCCCTGTACATGTCACAGCTCCACTCAACACGAGAAGGGAAGTGTGGCACACGTCTCAGCGCTGAACTCACAAGTTTAAAATCCTGTCACACTGGTTGACAAAGTTTATGTCCCTAGTGGCCTCTGTAAGTACTGCAGTTTTGACAATAGAATTCTTTTTTCTCATAATGTCACCTCATAATGCATCACCTGCCTTTTTGGACCCTAATCAGTAACTTCATTTCTAAACCAAAGCTTCTTTTCACTGATGAACAGTGTTCATAATAGCTTGCTCTTACTCTCTCTTTCTCTCTGCATGATTTTTGGTTATTATGGTCACCATCAGTTGTCCAGCAATATATGTCATAATAATAATAACAATAATAATAATAATAATAATAATATTAATAATAATAATAATAATAATTATTATTATTATTATTATTATGCTTTGGATTTATATGGTGCCTTTCATGTCATCTCAGCACACACCATCTTTCATATTAGGCAAGGTGGGTGAAGTCTTGCCTAAAGACACAGTGACAGGGCTTTGTTGGAGCGGGAATCAATCCTCCGACCTTCAGACTGTGGGACCATGAGCATGAGTATAAGCAAGAGTAACAATGAAAAACAAAAAACAAAAAACACTGCTATTTCATACCTGTTATTTGCTCATGCTTTGTGCAAAGCTTTTTTGATCTTATTATAAAAGAAAAACACTATTGGAAACCACACCAACACTTTGAAAAGAGAAAGAGAAAGACACACAGAAAGTGAGAGATTAAAAGCGTATCCAATTTTTAACCCTCTCACTAGAAAGCTCTTTTTGTTCAGCCAGCCATTTTTTATTATGTCAAATGTCACTTTTGGTTTATCAAACTAACAAACTTCAGAACATGGAGAGAATATTATCCCATGGTCCCTAAATCATCCAGTCCAATGAGTCCATTATGAAATAAAATTGAAGTTGCTCCGTGTCAGATGAGGAGAAACAGTTGGACTCATGACTCAGGTCCCTCTGACTTGTCCCTAAAAGCTACCCTTTGGTAAATATCACTGTGGTGGTTAGACAAATGCTTTTGACATTTGAACTGACTGTCAAATCCCACTTGTGTTTGAGCTGATGAGACAAACATTGGCAAATAAAGACATTTGCTTTGCCCAAAGTGAGAATTTCAATGTATGCTTCGTAACTCAGAGCCTAGATCACCAATGAGAAAAGAGAGAAATGGTTGTTTTGGTGTATGTCTTTTGGCATTTAAATGAACATTTCAGCATGTTTTTTTGTCACTGAACATAAACCTATAATCCTTTATTGAGTATTTTGTATTAAGACCAGTTTTTAATAACATTTTCGAAATCAGAATGCGTGAAGGTCATGTCAGAGGCCATAGCAGATGGAACAGTAACTCACCTGAGGTTTACAAAGCTCAGAGCAGTCAGAACATTTCCAGGACAAAGCTGACACCCTCTGTTAGTTCTGATTATTGCTATGACTTATGACACAACAGGTAGCCCATGTCTATGTCAACTTTCACAACTTTAAATGAGCCACATGTCCTTGATGGCTGTAGAAAAGTGCAGTACAAAATACAAGCCTAACTGTCATACACAGCAGGGGAACTGGATAACTGGCCTAGTCCAATTTAAACCAGTTTCTCAAAATGCATGTAAACCCAGGAACTGCCGTTGTATAAAGAAGTGGACTAAGGCAGTGTAACGTCACCCATAGCGTTCGGCTCCAGCCAAATGAAACTCATTGAAGCTAGGGGTTACACTGGTTAATTTACAGTCAAGTTCCACATTTGGAAATCTGACCGCAAGTATTATACCAACCAAAGAGCCCATCAGGAGCCAGGTGATTTGACAAGGATTGAGCCCTTAGCAACGCTGTCAATCAATTGTTGCAAATGCTAGTGAGTGTGACCTCGGTGAAAAAGGGCAGCTCATTGGGCTGTTATTATAATGTTCATGTCTTGATTTACGCACAAAACAGTCTACAAGATCATGTAGAATTGTTAATACATTTTAAGACCAAAATAACACGTTCAACAGCAGCAGTTACAAAAAGAGGGAATCCTATTTTTCAATAGAAAGTGAACTGGACCCAGAATTGACAGAGCTAAATCTTGCCTATGCTCACTTCCCATGCCCACTGTCCATTGCTACACTGTTACATGCCCACTGCGTAGTCTAATCAGACTAGGTACAGCCTGGGGAGAGGCATTTAACTGCATGAGGCAAGAACCAGCCAGAAAAATATTACTATTTGTATGTACACTCCCTTGTTTTAAATGAGCAGTGATGACAATCTATGGCCCCTCCACCATGTGCTGTTTCACTATTTTGGCCCACTACATTAAGTGAAAGTAAAAACTACCTGAGTTTCAGTATGTTCATATATGCTGTAGAGAGCAAATCATTTCCGAGTAACACAATTTAGCATAGTGGAAAATCAAATGAACCTGCATGTAGACTGAATTTTTGGGGCAAAGACTATTTGAATTCAATTATTTAGCGCAGCCTGAGTTCTCTGTGTATGTAAATGTAGTAAATGTTGTCTAACAGCTGCAGTGAGGCTGGTGAATGTAGGTTTTCAGGACAGTTGTCTGAAGTGTGTTGACGTCTGCTACTGGAGCTGTGTTACAATTTTCCTCCATCAGAATTAGTGGCAACTAAAGCCGTCTGCCGCACCAGAACTGGAGACTCACAGAGCTCATGAGAGGAGTCTGTTGTGCTGAAAAGATGCCAGGAAATCCACTCACCAAAATACACTGTGGCCTCAAAACAAACCAGAATTTTCATTTGAACCTTTTCAAAGCTACATGTGCTGTTTTATATTTTAATGTTTCAGAGATAATTGTGGAAAATTAACAAATGACAATCTTAATACTCATCACCGCTACATGGAGTCATTAGTTTGGGGATGCTAAAAAAAAAGCATGTTTGGTCTATGATAGATGGCCCTATTTATTTATTTTAGGATTTTAGGATTTAATGTTAACTACATTTTGTTACTGCTCAACAAATATGGAGTTTAATACTTTGAATCTTGCAGAATATGGAAGTTACCTCTCTCAAAAACTTAGGATATGTTACTCTTTGACCCATATTTATTGTACTTAAATGTGTGTCACTCATAGATGTGCACTATGTAAGTTTTCTGGTGGAGGATCTGCCACTTGCTTTTCTCCATGGAAATGTTATTACATTTTCTGGAATGTTTCATAGTATTGCAGTATGCCAGTTACAAATTATATCTGTGGAGAGGTGACCCCACTCACAGTAAGAATGTATTGTTTATCAATAGAAAGACCTGCACTTGAAAGACAGATGTGTTTTATGCCATACTGTGGAACATTCCTCACCACGGAGACAAGCTGGTGGAGTCTCCCTCACCAGAAAAGTTAGTTTAATTTAAATATCAGTAATTGCACAATACATTCATTCTACATTAAATATGAGCATTGTGGTGGTTCACATTCTTGTGAGATGCCTGGGCCTGATCCACAGCTCCTGGACCTGCCTCTTTTCCTCTGCTCTGTAACGCAGCAGTTTGAATCGATGACTCTTTGTTCGCCTGCACTCTCTCTCCCCTCCCTCCTGCCTCGCTCACCAGGGGGCCAAATGGGCTTCTTCAGCTCAACCGTAACCTTCGCAAATGGCTTCGGCGAGGTACTGTTGAGCTGTTAGCTTTGCCTTCTGCTTTACTTGTTTCTGAGCACAAACACCATCTTTTCTTTCTGCTATCTGGTGTGGGCAAAATGCATGGCTGCCCGCTAATGCTAAGAGAAGGCATGTGTCACCCAAAGCAGCTGAAATTCAAAATGACATTTCTCTGAAAAGATTGCCCCCTGAGTAAACAAGGCCTGTTTGTTTACACATGAATAAGCCATCAGTCCTTCAGTATACTTCGCTGTCATGTACAGCTCTGAATGCATGCAGACAGAAACACAGCAATGCACGATTAAAGACAAATGAAGTGGAAAAAGTAACATCTTCCAAATATGAAGGAAAAAAATGCACTATGAAAATGCAATAGCGACTAGTTATCTGACAAGAATAATTATCTTGTCCTGCAGCAGACAATTATGATCAATGATAACATTCATTAGTAAAATATTCATAATGTAATTTAAAATCCCAAATCTATTAATTATTACAAAGTTAATCACTCTCAACTATCACAGCATGTAGTCTTTAATATTGAATCACTTGTTTGTGCTATAATATGATAAACAATAATTCATAATTTGTTGTATTATTCTTTTAGTTCGAATTTCCTTATTCCATTCAAACAAGTAATTTCTTTTTATTTTATTTCTAATTGCTTTATTCACTTTGGCATGTAGGTGGCACTATGATTTGTCTTAATATAATACAATAGATTAGAATACAGCTAGATTTGTAACTTGATTTATGTTTCTTGATGATGATATCCATGCATATTTAAATATTTTAGCGATTTCTCCCAGGCCGTATTCAAACCTTCCTTACAATTAGCTGTAAGATTCTGTGTAATGCTCAGCCAGCAAGCCCATGTCCATCTTCCCACGCGACAATTCAATATAAAACATATAAATATACATAAACGTGATACAAAACTGTGCACAAACCTGATGCGATGTGCAGTAGTTTCTGAAGGAGGAGTGATTTAATGCAGGGAGCAAAGGGAGGGGAGACTGGAGACTGGAGAGAGTATCAAAAACAAATGTGAACATGTTAATACATTGTTTTTGGTGAATATGAATATGTTATGTGTTAGCAGTTAATACACCACAGAAAAATACCCCATCTTCAAGAAAATGTCAGTAATGTCAGGGTCCGTCAAATACTTTTCTACATGGAGATGTTATTGCTTCTTTACTGTCTGAAATGTTTCACACAGTTATGCTATTGAACCTTTCTAGCTGTGAAGAGGAGATGATAAATGTAAGGTAATGCAATGTAGTGTGGAACATTTTAGTCAGCGTAATGACATATCCATAAAAACAAGCAGGTGATGGACCTCCAACCAAAAAGTTATACAAGTGCACAAGTATTTACTAAGCCTGAAATTGTATTGATAAACTATTCATACATTGTTCATTTGGTGTTGGAACAAAACAATGGACTTTCAGCTCTGCATTTTACTGTTTATGTTTGACCAATTTTTCCCAGTTTCCCCCACTCTTTGTATCAAGGTTAATTATTATATGGATGAGAGTTGGCTAAGGAATAATATTTGTCTGCCTTCTTCACCTCTGCCTTTAGGGGGCACACATTCCCCCACCCACTCCTTATTAGTTTTTTTAGCACAGAAATAGCCTGCAAACTTTTGCATGCTGTGATTTATTGCACACAAATCTGACCCTTACACTGTATATTCCTAGATAATGGGACTAGTGGATTGAGGTGACCTCCCTCCTGTTCCTATTATAACCGCAGCTCCGGGTTCACTGGAGTTGAAAGTCTATCAGGTTTAATTGATGGAGACCTCCGAAGGCAATGAGGCTGGGAGAGCAGGACAGCCCCTCTCTTTGAGCCCAGCCAGGAGGTCCATCTTTGGGGGAGGGAGGCAGAGGGTGTGGGGGGGCATTCAGAGTAATGGTGTGTGCCTGCCCCAGCTCCACGCCACATAAACTCAGACCCCCATCACATTTAGACTCACAGGCTCAGGGCGGTTCACAGGAGGAGAACACTCCATCCCACTTGCTTTAGTGTCTCACAATTAGGGGATATGCTAAGTTTTATAATTCCACAATTAACTTGCTGCAAAGGTTCTTTTACTTCTCTATTTTTTTTTTTGTATTTTAGGGAAGCCATTTTCCAAGAACACCATATTATTTAATTTTCACATGAATCACACCCACATCAGGTCTTATTGTTCTAGATTCTAGCCTCACATTAGAATTAAACATGTTTTTAACTGAATATTTTAAAATACTTTTGTTTCAACATCACTATTATATATATCACTATTAGCCGGATAAAGCGGGAGAAGATGGATGGATGGACTATTATATCATGGTCATAAATCATCTACAGCACCGGTTCTGATCATGTAGCTTTCCGAGTACCACCAGATCTAAACTTGGACCATATTAGGGCCAAATTATGGCTAAAGCTGCTCTAAACTTTGGCTAAACTATGAATAAAGGAGTTCTAAATGATTGACCAAAGGAGGATAAAACCATTAATATATTTGTCTATATGAAACAAATACCAGAGGCCGCTCACATACCACCAGTGGTACATGTGCCACAGTTTGAAAAATGCTAATCTCTTTCTATGAATTGCTAGCGGATGAAACCAACCAACAGAACCACTACTATTTTTTTGTTCAAATGCAAGGGGATCTGGGACCAGAGCATAGAGCATAACAGACACCCATTTCATTTTGGAGCATTGTGCTTATTTGTAGAGCTCGACTTTCAAATATTCTACTTGTAGGATGCCAGTCAGGATACGGTTCCAGACTTTGTAATGCATAAAAGTGTGTTGTCTTTGTGGCCAGGCTATGTTTTGTCATGCATTGTATTACATGGCTATTGTCAACACATTGTATAGTAATTTATGTGACAGAGTATAATTGTAATGCAGATAGATGCTGTATAGTCTAGAGCAGGCTAACTGTGTGTGCTGGTGACATTTCCTGTGCACCAGTGGCTCTCTAAAAGTCCTGGCGGAGCAAATGGAGAGTGCTGGATCCTCTGACAGTGGCCAAATTGAGTGAATTACTGAGCGAGCACAATCATCTGCTGTGGTTAGAGGGCCAGCAGCGTGCCGACTTTTCCCTCTCCACTCTCACTGCAGTCTCAGCAGCAGCACTGTCAATGGACTGAGCAGTACAGTCAGGACTACTACACAGAGCATCAGTTCAAATGATTTTAAACCCTCACAATCGCAATACACAGGTTTGACAATGCAGACAAGAGGCTAGCAAACAGGGGGTGAAGAGGGATACCTGACTCTATGTTATGGTTGTGTAATGAATCTTCCTCTAACGGCTTATTTATGTAGCCTAAAGGGCCCATTAACCTATTTTCTGATCTATGTAATAATCTTGCTTCCTCATCAAAACAAACCTGGTGTTGTGTTTTGTTTGATTCACACATAACACAAACCCGCATATTTAGGCTGTGCTCTTCTCATGAACAGAAAACACTTTGTTCCACCCTCTGATTTCATGTGAAAATTCAGAAAGTGCTCCACTGTACTTTTAAACTCCATACACCTACACTAGAATCATTTGGATAATTTCAGCCATGAGATTGCCAATCTCCACTGAACTAAAGGTAAAAAGTAGATGTTAACTTGAAAACTACCACTACATGGTGTCACAAAGTTGAACAGAGTATTTTGACCTTTGGAAATGTAGACAGACTAATAATAGGGTTACTCAGACATGTGTGAATGATACAAAACACAACTCCAGGTATGTTTTTGAGGAGGTAACATGACTGAAAGCTCACAGGGCACATGGGCATTGAAAAAGAAATGTATGAAGAGTAGTAGCATAGCGTAAATAAACTTGTGTTTATTGAGGATTATCTTTATCATATATAGCTTTTTATCATATCCAAGGTAGACTGCAGTACCAAAAATCAGCAACACTAATAAACTAACCCAACACACAAAAACATTTTAAATATTGGACACATTTTTCTTTAAATCCACCATCGCCTCCGCAGGCAATTTAAAAGACATTCATTCTACCTTCTTTTTCAAACTATTTTTTTGTAGTTGTATTGCAGCGGTCCCTATACTAAATATCAAAAGTGAGGGAGGATTACATTGTTCACATTTTAAAATGAAAAAGCCAATTGACCCTGATTATTACAACAAAAACACAATAAACACATGAACAAAGCCTGTGAATTTGTTTGTCTACAACTACAATACATTAGTTTTCCAGTATCTTCAGTATCAGTATCTTTCTACAATCTACATGTTGCGGCTATTGGCTGCCTTTGAATCATGAACTGGATTGACCCACTTTTATGTTATACAAAGCAGACAGTGAACAAGCGCCTTTGCAAACAAGCATTACCTTGCCTGACTCTTAAGGCCTGAACCACCATATGTGTGAGACACTGCTAGCTCAAGTACAAACAACTGACACGAGAGACTGTGAAACGCAAGCTTTATGTTAAACACCCTTGTAAGAGATTGCTCAGGGCTCAAATAACATGTCTAGTATCATCTGCTGTTTTGAAGGGGCTGATCTAAACTCTGTGCATGACATTGAGCGATCCGCCTGCAGCTAACACAGTGCATGTGCAATCACCTGACGAATGGTACAATCCCCATAAGCAACAGTGGAATAAATCAGAGCTAAAAAAAAAACAGAGCAGGCAGGAGATGTGAGGGTCACATCCTGAAATCAGATGCAATCAGGAGCAAAATTAAGTGCATTTGTTGCCCTCTACATGAAGCCGATCTATGGAGTAAGAAATAAGAAAGCTTTCAGAAATATTCGTATGCATAGGATAGATATATATATATATATATATATATATATATATATATATATATATATATATATATATATATATATATATATACACACATACACACACACACACACACACATATATATATATATATATAAAGGACTAGTGAGTGATGTGCTCAGAGAATGTCTCAGACAGTGGGGTGCAGAGGAAGAGGTGCTGGAGGGACCATCATGGCAGGACAAACCCCTACAAGGGGCGTACCACCGAAACATAACTGAAGTGGCTGATATCAAGAAATCCTACCAATGGCTGGAGAGGGCTGGTCTGAAGGACACACAGAGGCACTCATCCTGGCTGCACAGGAGCAGGCCTTGAGCACCCGAGCAATAGAGGCCCAGATCTACCACACCAGACAAGACCCAAGGTGTAGGCTGTGCAAAGAAGTGCCTGAGACAGTCCAGCACATAACTGCAGGGTGTAAGATGCTGGCAGGGAAAGCATACATGGAGCGACATAACCAAGTAGCGGGCATAGTGTACAGAAACATCTGTGCAGAGTACGGGCTGGAAACCCCAGGATCAAGGTGGGAAACGCCTCCAAAGGTTGTGGAGAATGAGCGGGCCAAGATCCTGTGGGACTTCCAAATACAGACTGACAGAATGGTGATGGCGAACCAACCAGACATCGTGGTTCTGGATAAGTGAGAGAACAAAGCCGTGGTGGTGGACATTGCAATACCGAGTGATGGCAATGTCAGGAAAAAGGAACACGAGAAACTAGAGAAATACCAGGGGCTCAAAGAAGAGCTGGAGAGAGCCTGGAAGGTGAAAGCATCGGTGGTGCCTGTGGTGATCAGAGCACTCGGGGCCGTGACCCCCAAACTGGATGAGTGGTTGCAGCAGATCCCAGGAAGGACAACAGACATCTCAGTCCAAAAAAGTGCAGTACTGGGAACAGCAAAGATACTGCGCAGAACTCTCAAGCTCCCAGGCCTCTGGTAGAGGACCCGAGCTGATGAGGGTGAGAGAGACCAACCACCGTGGAAGGTGAGAAACGCGTTTTATATATATATACATATATACACGATATATTTGTGTGTGTATACATATATAGTGTATATTTTATTATTTTACTGCTACGATATCAATCTCAAAATAAAAATTTATGACTTTCTTCAGTAAGAATACAAATTCACAGACGCAACTATACTGTCAAAAATACATCATCCCTTCACAGGCATTATTTATTGAGCAGATCAAGATGCCGGACTGAACCAGGACTGAACCAGGACGGATCCCAGAAATGAACCATTAGGACTAAACCAGGACTGAATCAGGACTAAAACATGACTAAACCAGAACTGAACCTGGCTGAGTGTCAGGACGGGCCCAGAGGTGAGTTGTGTGACTGCAGGTGAAGGGAGCAGAGCCCACAGGGCTAAGCACAGCTGTGCTCTACGGACTCATGGTTCGCCCTCTCTCAAGTACAAGATTAGTCCTAGTTTAGCCCTGGTTTAGACTTGGTTTAAACCTGGTTTAGTCCGGCATCTTGATCGATGTTTCTTCTGCTCAATAAATAATGTCTGTAAAGCGATGACGTATTTTTGACAGTAGAGTCGTGTACTCATGTGAATTGTGAAATGTATTCGTACTGAAGAAAGTGTAATCATAAATTTTAATTTTGTGATTGTAATTCTTGATGTTGTAACTTTTCAATAGGTATCCTAATGGATAAAATACACACAATACAGTTTATGTATGTCTGGACTCATATGGGAGTTTAGGAATATTTATTTTATGCTCAACCACAGCCAAATATGCACCCCTCATCTATAAAACCATGAGGAAATTAGTCACTATGATGAGGTTAGTTATGAGTTACATTTTGTAGGGAGCTTCCCGTCCAGAACAGGTTCGCCCCCCTGAGCTGGACGCGGGACACTCTAGTCATAGGGAGCTCCATAGTCAGGGACGTGGAACTGCCTGCAGCTTCCACACGGTGTTATCCTGGAGCCAGACTGGGTGACATCGAGGGGAATCTGAGGCTTTTAAAGAGAAGTAAGAACAGGTACCGCCGGATCGTTATACACGCGGGGGGTAACGATACTCGGCGCGGTCAGTCAGAGGTGGTGAAGTTGCAGATAGCGGCAGTTTGTGAATTGGCTAAGTCGATGTCGGAGTCCGTGTACTTCTCTGGCCCCCTTCCAAATTATGCCAATTGTGAAATGTTCAGCTGCTTTTCAGCTGCCAACCAGTGGTTGCCCAATTGGTGCCCGCAGAATGGTGTCGTCTTCATAGACAACTGGAGGGCATTTGAGGGGAAGCCCAGGCTTATACGTAGCGACGGCATTCATCCCACAGCGGCTGGCTCCTCCCTGTTAGCTCAGAATATGATTGCTAGCCTTAGATGGCCATCAGGTAAGACTAGCACACAGAATAGCTCAGGGAGTGTCAGTGACGCTAGGGAGCAGAGTAGACTAGTGAGGCACTGCTCTGTTAGCGAGAACAGCTCCAAACAGGCTGAGACTGTGTGTGCCCCACGTACAGGGGCCTCCTCTGAGCCACCCTGCATGAACAATTCTCCCAGACTGGCTGAGGCTGTGTATGTCCCACGCACAAAAACACAAATAAATCACAGCTAAACTCTGATAGGAAAGGCATCAGATCTCCTAACTTAATAAAAATAAATACATGCGTCGCAAATAAACAAAATAAATGTATAAAAAGCACAAATAAAACTCAACTAAACTCTGATAGGAAAGGCGTCAGGTTTCATAACTTAATAAAAATAAATAATTGTGTCACAAATAAACAAATTAAGCGTGTAAAAAACAAATAAAACTCAACTAAACTCTGATAGGAAAGGCGTCAGAACTCATGACTTAATAAAAATAAATATATGTGTCGCAAATAAACAAAATGATAAGTGTGTAAAATGTGGACTGCTAAACATCAGGTCCCTCTCCTCTAAATCTCTTTTAATAAATGAATTAATTGGCGACTTTAATATTGATCTTCTAGCTTTAACTGAAACATGGCTTCAGGAAAATGATTATGTTAGACTAAACGAATCTACACCTCCAAGTCACGTGAACTTTCAAAGTGCCAGGAGCACAGGTCGAGGTGGCGGTGTGGCCGTCATTTCTCAACTCCAGCCTAATTCTCAGCCTCAAATCTAATTATACATTCCGCTCCTTTGAAAGCCTCACACTATCTATTACGTGCGCCTGGAAAACTGGAAAAACCAAAAAGCTGTTATATTCATAACAATCTACCGACCTCCTGGTCCATATGCCGAGTTTCTGACAGAGTTTTCTGACTTTATTTCAAGTTTAGTTTTGGAATGGGAAAGGATTGTTATAGTTGGAGATTTCAACATACATGTTGATAACAGCAGTGAGTGCCTCAGCAGTGCTTTTGGTGCTCTCCTGGATGGGGTCGGTTTTACCCAGAGTGTGAACAAGCCGACTCACTGTCACAATCACATTCTTGATCTCGTCCTAACTTATGGTATTGAGATTAATGATTTAACTGTTCTTCCTCAAAACCCTATACTCTCTGACCATTTTTTAATTACCTTTCAATTCGTACTAAAAGACTATCCAGCTCGGCAGGAGAAAACTATAATGAAAAGAACAATATCAGAAAAATCGGTTGCTGAGTTCAAAGAAATAATTGAGCCAGTATTAAATGATATGCCATGTGACAATGAGAACAACTTTAATCCAATTATCATGGATCAGTTTGTTGATAGGACAATGCTCACCTTAAAATCTGCTCTCGATGTTGCAGCTCTGCTAAAACAGAAAAGCATTAAACCAAGACCTCCGGCTCCATGGTATACTCCAGAACTGCGATCACTCAAACAACACTTGAGACGCACAGAGAAGCTCTGGCGCCGCTCGTGCTCCGAGCAGTCTCTGAAGGCATGGAAGCTCTGCCTGCTCTCTTATAAGGCCGCTCTGCGAAAAGCACAAACCAGATACTATTCAAACCTAATAGAAGTAAACAAAAGCAACCCCAGATTTCTGTTCAGCACTGTAGCCAGGCTGACAAACTCGCACACTGCCCCTGAGTCTCTTCTCCCCTCAAAGTTCAGTTGTGATGACTTTCTTGAATTCTTCGATTACAAAATTACAACCATTAGAGACAAGATCAATGAAGCCACTCCAAAAATCAGCCCCGAGCAAATTCAGCAAATCCAGTCAGTAACACCAATATCCCACATAAATCCTCTAACAGCATTAGACAAATTTACTCCTGTCTATGAGGTGGAGATTACCTCAGTCATCATGTCGTCCAAACCATCAACTTGTTTGCTCGACCCTATTCCAGTCAAACTCCTCAAAGAAGCTATCCACCTAATAATAGGTTCCATCCATAACATAATAAATATGTCATTAGAAAATGGCAATGTTCCTCAGTCCTTTAAATATGCTGTAATTAAACCGCTTTTGAAAAAAACTAGCTTAAATCCTGATGAACTAGCCAACTACAGACCTATCTTGAATCTTCCATTTCTCTCAAAGATTCTGGAACGAGTTGTGGTGAAACAGCTTTGTCACCATCTGCAGGACAATCATTTATTTGAAAAATTTCAGTCTGGTTTCAGAGCTCACCACAGCACAGAAACTGCTCTGCTTAAAGTGACAAATGATTTGCTACTAGCTGCTGATAACGGGCTGGCTTCAGTCCTGGTCCTACTGGACCTCAGTGCAGCGTTTGACACCATTGATCACAACATTCTACTGCAGAGGTTAGAATGTGACATAGGTGTCAGAGGGACCGCCCTCAAATGGTTTAAATCCTATCTATCAGATAGGTACCAGTTTGTTAGTGTAAACCAGTGCACCTCTCCCTGCTCTAAAGTAGCTTGCGGTGTTCCACAAGGATCTGTGCTTGGTCCAATCCTGTTTACTCTGTATATGTTGCCATTAGGTAACATTATCAGAAAACATGGCATTAATTTCCACTGCTATGCTGATGACACTCAGCTGTACTTATCAATGAAACCAAATCAGACTGATCAAATCGATAAACTCAGTGCCTGTGTGAAGGACATCAAAACCTGGATGACCCTGAATTACCTGCTCTTAAACCCTGAAAAAACAGAGGTCATTGTTGTCGGTCCTAAAGGTCAGAGAGATTCTCTGTCCGACCAGATAATCTCACTTGACAATGTGAGTATAGCCTCTAGCTCTACTGTAAAAAACCTTGGAGTCGTATTTGACCAAAATCTCTTTTTCACAGCCCATATAAACCAAACTTGTAAAACTGCATATTTTCACATGCGAAACATAACTAAAATCAGAAATATTTTGCCTAAAAATGATGCTGAAAAACTTATCCATGCATTTGTTACATCCAGACTAGATTACTGTAATTCTCTGCTCACCGTCTGCGCTAAAGATACTTTAAGAAGCTTCCAGTTGGTCCAAAATGCAGCGGCCAGAGTCCTAACAGGAACTAAAAGAAGTGATCACATCAGTCCTGTGTTAAAATCACTTCACTGGCTTCCTGTCGAGTTTAGAATTAAATTCAAAGTTCTCCTCCTGATATACAAAGCCTTAAACAATATGGGCCCCATCATATCTTCAGGATGCCATTGTCCCCTATCAGCCAAATAGAGCACTTTGCTCTCAGAATGCAGGATTATTAGTGGTTCCTAGAGTGTCTAAAAGTACAGTGGGGGGGAGAGCCTTCAGTTACCAAGCTCCGCTGTTATGGAATCAATTTCCTGTTGATGTTAAACAGGCACCCACCGTCTCTTTATTTAAGACTAGGCTTAAAACCTTCCTCTTCGGAATAGCTTATGACCAGGTTACTTAGTTTGATGTCACTAAGATAAGCTGCCGCAGGAGATAACAAGCTGGGGGAAGTGTGGCAACCTGAGCACTGTCCTCTGTTTCCTCCTATTTTCTCATCAGCATCACTTACTATGTTCTCATCTGTAGCTCGTTCATTGCTATTCACATGTTGTCCCCTGTCCCACTCCCCCTGTGGAGTGTAACTCTTTCAGACGCCTGATGGCAGCTGGACCCCTCTCCTCCTCCTCGCCCGGCTCCTCCTCCTTGCCCAGCTCCTCCTCCTCGCCCGGCCTCTTCGCCCCTTTGGGCGCTACAAAAATAAATTGAATTGAATTGAATTAAGGTCACATTTACACGTCCAGTATAAATCGAACCGAAAACTAGATTGATCAGGTAATCCAATAATTAAATCTAATATCTGTTGTGTGTTTATATGCATAAAAGAAGTAACTGTTATGTTATAAGACAATGTAAAATTTATTTTAAAATAACCAATTTAATCTTTAACATTTTTTCATTCACTTGTGTCTTTGCCACATCAGTTTTTCCTTTTTTTAATCAAAACCTGCAAAGGAGTAAAAAATCAGAAATAAATTAGATTACTCACATTATCCATGAGACTTATCCATGCACTTGTCTCCAGTAGGTTAGATACTGTAACGGCCTCTCACTGGCCTCTCCAAATGAGCTGTGAGAGCTGCAGTACATCCAGAACTCTGCAGCTCGGGTCCTGACTCGAACCAGGAAGTACAAGCACATAAATCCTGTGCTCAGGTCTCTGCACTGGCTCCTTTGTCTCAGAGAATCGACTTTAAAGCAGTCTCTCCATTGCCTAGCACCAAAGTACATCTGTGACATGTTAGTGCTGTATGAACCATGTCACACACTGAGGACCTCAGGAACTGGCCTCCTGCTGGAGCCCAGAGTCAGGACTAAACTCGGAGTCAGCGTTTCAGATTCATGCAGCTAAAACCTGGAACAATCTTACTGAACATGTGAGACAGGCCTTTACTTTGACTCTGTTTAAATCCAGGCTCAAAACAGTTATGTTTAGCTGTGCCTATGACTGAAAGGTTTTCATTTCTCATTCCGCAGTCTTCTCTCTAGTTTAATGTCTCTCTCTCTCTTTTAATTTTATGATAATTATTTGTTTTGATTTGTTTGTATTGTGATTTTATTGTATTTCCATCCATCCATCTTCTCCCGCTTAATCCAGCTGGGTCGCAGGGGCAGCTTGCTGCCCAATCCTCATAGCACCTGACCGCCCCTATGAACCCCCCTGCAGGTGGTGAGCCCACAGGAGAGTGGACATCATGGTCCTTGATGTTAGTTCATAGGGGTGCGGGCATGTTTCGGGTTGATGGGGGAAACCGGAGTACCCGGAGGAAACCCATCCAGACATGGGGAGAAACATGCAAACTCTACACAGAAAGGCCCGGGCGACCCGGGGATCGAACCCGCAACCTTCTTGCTGTGAGGCCACTCAGCCACCGTGCTGCCTTATTGTATTTCGTATTCTGTAAAGCACTTTGTGTACAAATGGTTAAACTTGCCTTGCCTTGCCTAAATATATCTGTTTACATCACATTTCACTGATCAGAAATCAAATATTGGTCAGATTTTAGGTGTGCATATAAACATAGAAACCAAATCATAATTGTTGGGTCTAAATTGTCTACTTTTTTATTTACAAACTTGAATAAGAGTAAAGATTGTTGCTTATGCAGTAGAGGTTTGGGTTCTAGCTTTGAGTATTTTGATTTTATGTTTAGTCCTGGTTTAGTTCTGGTTTAGACCTGGTTTGGACCTGGTTTAGTCCTGGTTTGTATGTTCCACATTGTCACAAGATGTACAGTGCTTTACATGTTGTTGCAGGTTGTTACACAGTGTCTAACACTGTAGTTATTGCAGTATATATGTGTGTAAGAGGATATAAGTACAGCATACAATAAAGTAATTAATATTGTTTTGGTAAAACAAACAAACAAACAAAAACAATCCTACTCTTGAGTGCAATTTTATCTATCCACTTCTGCTTGAGCATAGAAATCTCATAGCATCCAATCACATCCAGCCTTCTGTTCCTCTTGGGAAAAAAGCTTACCCAAGCACGTCTTTCTAATTTGTTAACATCTACATAAGCAGATTTACATATTGTTCAAATTGCTTGTGCTGTTATTTTAAGACAACTCCAAATGAATGGTTTTGCATGTCATGAATTTGATTTACATAAAGCCAAACAGTTTGAAAACCTATGCCGACCTCACAGAGTGGTAGACAAATAGTGAGTGCCCCTGCATTGCCAGAGGTGCTCCTGTCGCTTGAGCCTAATGTATAAGGAAGGGGGTGAGGAGACCAGGGGGAGTTAAGGGGAGTGAAGGGGAGTGAAGGGGAGTGAGGGGACTGCACTGGACACATAGAGATACAAGAGCGGCACAAAGCTCTCCCCCAGGATCGCTGTCAGTTGGCATCCTAACCCAGAGGATACTAATGAGAGACAATGCTGCATCATGCACCTTATGCAACATGCAACACCCAAATGGATCCAGGTTTTATTTTAGCAGGAAAAAGATGGAGGTGTGTACATGAGAAAATTCAGTAGTAGCTTGTTAAGGTGTGATTCAAACCATTTCCAGGTCATGAGGCAGATTGTGATTTTGGAATTGTCTTTCTAGTAAGGTCAATAATTTTTGATAAACTTTGAGCAAAAATTGCAATAATGACTTGCATGTGCTTTGTGCTTTAAAAGTGTGACAAACTGAAAGCCCCACACTGCAGTTATTATTCATTCCCTCCAAACTCTGTGGTGGTAACTCATTTTTTTAGGCAGGTGTGTGAAGTGCTGTGCTCAGGGACACAATGACACGATGCACAAGTCTGAGCTGCCCCACAAGTTTCCATAGAGACTTATAAACAAAGATAATTCATTAAAGATTACAAGATTGCCTGCATGAAAAAGAAAAAAAATACTCCAGGTATGATTTATGATGACAAAAAGACATTAAAGGTGCACTATGTAACTTTTTGGTTGGTTCCATTACCTTCTTGTCTCTATGGATATGTCGCTGCTCTCTTTAAACAGCTCAGCGTATTCAATTACAGGTAGTTATACAGCTAAAAAAACAAAAACAAAAACACAATGCACCTTTAACATGGAAATCTCAAGTTGATTGACATGTGAATGTGCTATGTTTATTTGTATTAGGTAAGATTGTGTAAATGGTAGAATACCCTTTGCATTTAAGACTTCTATGTACAATAAAGCTAAAAAATCAATGCGTACTTAAGACAAGTATGTAAACACTTCAGCTTTACTTCTCAAATTTCAGCCCTACATATTTCCTCTAATAGTCCCGTAAACACATTGACATTCAGTGTGTTCCCTCTATGCGCAAATTAACTCGATCAAACAGCAATAACGCAATATGGCAGGCTATTGTAAACAAATGAGAGACATTGACAGCGGATCAGCATTAATTCAATTGGAATGGGCCTGCCTTGATGTAATTAACATAAGCCTAATGCCCACAGTGGATGGGCTCTCCGAGGGGCTGTGCGTGCTCTCCTCTCTTTTATATTTTGTTATTTGAGACCTCGAAATTCCCTCGTGATGAACCAGTCATGGGAGAGAGAAAAAAAATCACAGCTTTTCACAGCTCCAGATAAGTGGGGCTCTGACGCACGAGATGACTGTGGCTACGTGATGGGGAGGGGGCTCGCGGACCACGTCAATAGGGAATATATGAGACTTCAAAGATACTGCCCAAACTAAAACATTCATAACACATTTAAATATATACTTAAGGGATGAATAATTAAGTTATGTGTGCAGTATTCTGTGTTTCCCCCCGTAATTAGTTATTCAAATATCATGCCAGTAGCTATGCCTAATAAAAAAATCATAATACTGAATTTATTAGCTTAAAAATACAGCAAATTATGTTTTTTTGCTTTTACAAATTATTTTTTGGGAAACATAATAAAAAGTAGTTACTAGGAAACCACTCACAAGCTGTTATTTATGATGGTAAAAGAGGACGTATTATAGAAAATTTATTTTTGCTTTGACATTTGCTTTTTCCCTTTATTCGATTCATTCTCGCATATTTGAGTAATCCTGTATTGTCCTGCATTTGTGGCTTTGTGGTCTTCAGAAATTGCCTGTTTTCACCTGCTCCCTATCCCCGCCCACTGCTCTGTACTATTTCCAGGTCAAACATGTAGAGTTTACAGTTAAATTAAAATCTGCTGTTTGCTACAGTGAAATGCCATATGAGGGGGTGTTGCCAGTCAGTTCTGCACTTTTGAACAAGAAGTCAGTGGACCCATTTCTTTATAAGTATTGAAATGTGTGCAACACTGTAAATGCAATGTTGTGTTCTTCTATGCCTCTCTGGAAACAGCCACACACCCTGATAACCTTTTTTGTCTTTTGAGTGCGATAATAAACAGAGAAGGAGCCAGTGGCAACAAAAACCCACTTGCCCTGGTTGAGGTTGGGGAGCGCTCACACCAGGACTACATGTGCACTGACACGTAATAAAGATATGTCAGACACAGTAAATGTTATGTGTGATCACAGCACACAGACACTAAAGCTCTTATGCTAATTAAATACAGAGGGATTTTCTTTTCACAAGATTATGAGGCTTATGAGGAACACTGTGCAAGCAATCAAATGCCAGATCTAACCATATCTCTGAAAAGTGACGTATTTGTATAACAGCCCACATCTGTCAGTTGCATCTGCAGTGTGAACTGTCATGGGTCGACTCATGGTGTATTTATTTAAATTAAATGGGAGAAAAAAACAACTATAAGCTTCCCAATGAGGAGTGCAGTTAATTTATTTATGTATGAACTTGGAGGTTTGTAATACAGTAATGACGTAAACTCATCATGGTTCACCTCTTGGCTCCGTCTCCTCTTGCTGGCCCAGCATGTGTAGAGGTCAGGGGTGAAGCAGCAGTGCTTCTGTTTCCAGTGAGCTGCTCCCTGAGGTGCTCCTTGAGGTGCTCCCTGCCTATGGTCATGCTGCTCCCTCTCCCTCTGTGAGTGCAGCGCCCCCTTCAGGCTGAGTGTGAGCTGCTGCAGACTCTGGCTCCTCTGCTGCTCCTCCTGCAGCTGAGCTTGGAGCTGTTGACATGCAGCGCTCTTCTTCTCCATCTTCTCCTTGTCCAAACGCAGATGGCCCCTGAACAAGGCCTCGTGCTCAGTCATGTCTCTCTTCAGGAGGTGGATGTACTCCTCTTTACCTTTACAAAGTATCACATTTGGTTTATTGAAGGAAACTGTGTATTGAACCTAAATCTAAGCATATTAAACTGATACTGTACCTGCAAGTTTAGACTGTATCTGCTCACATGTCCTTTTCTTCCTTTAGTTGGAGATAAAGTTTGTTGATTGTCTGTTCTAGCAAAGCCACAGTCTTTGATTGTGCCTGTGTACTCCTAACTCAATATTAATATATTAAATATATCCATATTAATACACCAAACATGTTTAAGTGTTTCTCTGCTATTATTTACCTGTCTTGATATTCTCTCCTGGAGCAGCTCGGTCTGCAGTATAAACTTAATGTTTTTCTCCTCACACAGTTGACTGCTGAGCTCCCTGAGTCTCTCCTCTACAGACTCCAGTCTCTTTCTGCTCATAAGCTCTGCCTCCCTCAGCTTGCGCTCCTTCTTGAACAGTGTCCTCTATGACTTGGATGCTCTTCTGCAGCGCTGTGACCTTCAAGTTGTGTTTGAAGCTAGTCTTCTCCTCCACTTGCTCTTGGATGTCCAGTTTCTTCAGTCTCTCCTCAGTGAGTGTATGAAACAGCTCTTGAGCCCAGAGTTTGACCTAGAGTTATTGTTTTTCATTCTTGAGGTTTTGAATCTTTTGCTCATTGACTTGAGCAGATTCATTAAACCTGAGCTCCAGTTCATCTTCCCTCTGGATATAGAGCTGGACTAGTTCCTCATTGATGGTCTTCTAGTCCTGGAGTAGTTCCTGGAAGTCCTGTGTCCTCCTCCTCTCCTCTCTCAGTCTCAGGTTGGTGCAGCAGTACACCAGACTCCTCTCAGGTCTGATCCTCTGGACCATCATCTTGAGACCCGCTCCCTATGACCAGGGCAGCATCTACGGCGCTTGTCTCGGCTCTGCATTTGTGAAGTGTCTTGAAGACTTGTAGTAACAGCTGATCCTAAAGCTTTCTCATGACAAAATTACCTTTTTAAATCTTGAATTTTGAATCTTAAATCTGTGCAGATTTGTAGAACTTCTGATCTGATGCCATTAATTCAATTCAATTCAATTTATTTTTGTAGCGCCCAAAATTGCAACAACAGTTGCCTCTAAGGGCGTTCCAAGATATGGATGAGTAAAACATACACAGAGACATATCAAAACAGGAATAAACAACATTCATGTAAGGCATTATAAGGTCATTATAAAATCACCATGGCCTTGACGTTCTTCTGGCCGATAAAAAGCACGAAATATGCAAATTATGTTTTCATTTGAATACACTGAATATTCTGTATAATTATTTACACATACATACATTTTTATAAAATCCAGTATTATGTACTACAACCTGTTGTACCATTTACAATTTAGTGAATTAGTTAGAATAAAACATGAAAAGTGTTGTATTGTCTATTGTTAGTGCATTAGCTGTAAATTGTAAACCAAATTCATCAGAAAATGTAGTCATGGTGAAAAAACTGTTAGTCAGTGATTGCACTGCGGCAGTGTGAGCGCTCAACACTCATGCCACTCATGTGAGTGTACAGTGCTCTGTCATTGGACATTTTTCTCTATATCTCTGTCCGTGTCGCCTCTTGACTGTGACCAAAACACATGAGCCAATGTCATCTTTCGACTTGAGCTAAAAAGTGTGGGTCTAATTATAGCTCAGAGAGAAAAGTGTCTGCGGATGTCTTCAAAGACTGGTTCAAACAGCAGTGCTGTGAATCTTTTTAATTACACTGTTTCACTTCATTGCCCATTCATTTATTCATGTATTCACTGTCTTTACCTGATAATTACTTTACTCTGTGTTATGGGTCATGGAGGAATAGAGAGCACTAGGACGTAAGCCTCGGTTGATAGGTTTACAGCTGACAAATTAATGTTTGAGATAAACATGCTGTGAGCAGAATTCATTAGATAAAAAATGCAGAGATTTTCATAGTATAGAAACTAGACTTAATAATGCTGATTTAAGTCATGCTATTCCTGAAACGTTCTACAGAATACAAGCCAGAATAGTGCTCAGTAGCCAACTTACTGTTTACCATCAACTTTAGATCATTCCTAGAAGTCACAGTAACTACCTTTGATGGACCTCTTTTAGGAAACAAATATTCCAGACAGTCCATGAAACCGTTATTCACTTCTGAAACAGCCCTTGTTCGCACAAATGTTGTTATGTTGATGTTAATACAAGACCTGTAAGAACAGTTTTGCTTAAATAAGGATCACTTAAGTTACTAATAGATATGCAAAATACCAGGCCTACTTACACGAGGCTTATTAGAGTGAAATCTAAAGACCTTATAACAGGCTCACTTTAGTTGGTCATATAAAAGGATATACAAAGCAAGATTTCTGGTATTTCTGGCTAATCTCATGCTGAGCCTAACCTGGAACCTATTAAATATTTCTGATAGAGACACATCACCCTGAGGCCTGATGATGTGACACCTGTCAGCTATGATCCGAGAGCAGGAGACAGGGCGATGAAAGGGTGCTCCTCCGCTGGTCCGTGTTGGGCAGGCCTTTGATCACCCCCATGTCCTGGGACAGTCCTGAACACAGACTCAGGAGGAGCAGACCCTTTGAAGATCTCAATCATCTGCTCCTGATAAGGTTATTATGTTGTTGCTCTTTGCCTCCAGGCCTGTAATCAAATGTGACAGAGACTGGCCTGCTGCTGCTCCCACTGGGACCACGAGCAGAAATCTGACAGGACGAGCCAGGGCGAGTGAGGGACACACTCAGAATTATGAGAGCTTTTTATTTGGGCTCTGCACTGCTACATGAATTATGCCCCGCTCTCCAGAGTCTGCAGGCAGTATTTTCACGCAGTCCATTGATTTGTAGTGTATGAAACTATTGTGCTCTACACTTGAGATATAGATATATTTAGTGTGACCGTAAGTCTTTATTTGTTACTTTCTATTATTTTGTTTGGTCTTAGCATTAAAATACAGTGTAGGGTCACAGTACTGTACCTATGGCAGTCCAATGCTTGGATGTATTATTTATTAGGGGAAAAAAGGAAAATAAGAAAAATACAAATTGAACAAATTGAAACACATCTGGATTTTGTGCTATTAAAAGGAAAATTACCTTGTTTAATACCTCCTTATCTATTATGCTTTAAGCAACATTACAAAAGCAACAGGTGCTGCATATTTAAGTTCACACAAAAGCATAGTCTTATTCTTCATTAGCCTTTTCTAAGATCTTCATGTCAGGATCCGCTCCTGGTCTTTGCCTTCTCCTCCTCTCTTCTCCTCCCCTCCCTCCTGTGTCTCCTGATTCTCCTCCTCTGGGCGTTTCCCCCCTTGCTGGCAGAGCGCACACCTGCATCCCATCAACTCATTACCTGCAGTACAAGAACCCCAGCTCTCCAACCAGTCCTCGCCAGTTCGTTGTCTACTCTACGTTAGTAAAACCTTGGCTCTAGATTTGTGTGAATACCCTTGCCTTGTATTTCTTGGACTTACCTCTTCCTAGGGATGGGCAAAATGAGGTCGCATGAGATGATGAGACCTCACAGCCAAGTGATTCAAAATGTGATTCAGTAATGAGACCTCACTTCGCTGCCACCTGCTGTTACTTTGCACACATTACAACCAAATTGTGCTGTGTTTTTCGTCTACATTGTTTGAACTAACACATTGGTTATTTGTAAAGGACTGTATAAAAAAAATAAACTATGTCACACAAATATCTCTTTCATTGATTTTTATTTAGAAATACAATTTTTTCCAGGGTTTTAGGGCCGAGGCGGTTTCTTTTTTTTGAAAGAATGTCTCCAGCCTTGGAGAATACTCTCTCACACGGGACTGAGGATGCCGGGGAACACAGGAAACTTTTGGCCAGTTTATAAAGGGTCGGGTACAACATTTTTGTTTTAGTCCAGTACATTAGTGGATCTTCATTCCTTGGAATGTGAACCTCAGCTAGATACCGGTCTACTTCAACTGTGGCATCTGCCACAAAGCTGCTGGTTCTTCTGCTGTTGCTGATATTAGAATCTAGCACATGCCAAATGTCATCTAAAAAAACAGAAACAGTTAAGATCTATGTTGCAAAAAAGAAAAAACATTCATACAAATTATTGAACACACTCACTTGAATTTGAAGACAGATCTAGAGGAGTAGGTTGAGGCTGTGGCTCATGGGGATTTGCAGCATCTCTCAGAAGAAGCACGCATTCATTTTTTAGCCTGTTTACAGCCTCCTGAGCTTTGGTTTGGCTCAAAAATCCCATAATCTTGAAGCGAGGATCGAGCAGGGTTGGCAAGGTAAGTATACTTAGGGTTTCTAATCTACAATTATGCTCTCGCATCCTCCGCAACATGTTCTCTCCAAGCTGTTTGGCAATGGGGTGGTTCACACTGACAACTCTAGAAGCCAGAGCATGGTGCACCATGTTCAACATTGGAATAACCTTTGATGCAGAAACTCTCTTTTCTGCTGATAACTCCTCAGTTGCCTGGTGGAATGGTGCAAGTATACACAAAGCATCCTTAATAAGTTCATGTTCACATGAGGTTAAGGGGGCAATGTCTGTATTGAGGGATGCCAAGGCTGCACCTACTGGCTCCCTCAACTCATAGGCTCTCTCCAGCATATGAAACGTACTGTTCCATCGTGTGTCCACTTCAATTATCATTTTCAAAGGCTGCTTGCCCATCTGCTCTTGTAATGCCGTTAAGCGATCCTTGGCAGATGTACTGGTGCGAAAGTATGTTGCCAACTTCCTTGACTTCTGCCTCAGGTCATTCATTCCAGCTGTATCATCAAATGATTTTCTAACCAGCAAGTTCATAGCATGAGCTATGCAAATGGTATGCCTGACATTTAAAAGCCTTGCACAAGCAAGCATGTTTGCTGCCCCATCAGTGATGAGGCATCTAACCCTGTCTCTTATGCCCCACTCTTCCATCAGCCTCACATGCTCGTCCGCCAGATGTTCAGCCGTGTGGGACATAGGAAAATGATGCATACCGAGGAGCGTGGTGTTTAATTCATTGAACTCATCAATAAAGTGGCATGTCACAGCCAGATAGGAGTCCATTGACACTGATGTCCACATGTCAGATGTAAGACTCACGGCCACAGCCTTCTGCACCTTTGCCTTATTTTCCTCTTTGGCCTCCTGGTATTTTGCCTCCACCATTGCTTTCAAAGTCTGTTGAAAAACACAAAAGACATAATTATAGACATGCACTCATAATTAAAGATGAACAAAAAGGGAAAAAATGGCAGCACACCTTTCTGCTTGGGAGAGTGTATGTAGGAGCAACTATGGTCATTAATTCCCGGAATCCCACATCTTCCACAATGGAAAATGGACGAGAATCTTTTATGACCATGTTTATTATTCCACCATCAATTCTTGCATGCAGGGAACCTATGATAAGGCACAAGAAAAATATATAAAATAATATGATATCATATTGCATTGTGTTATATTATTTTTGTCCTCTTTATATCCATGTTTTTCTATCAGTGTGCCAGGAATCACTAGTGTGCCTTGAGATGTCTTCAGATGTGCTTAAAAACTGTCCAAAAACCAGGACTAAACCAACGTTTCAGAAGGATAAGACCAGGTCGAAACAATGACTAAGCCAGGTCTAAACTAGGAATAAACAAAGATTTCACCTGGACTAAATAAGTTGTGTGCCATGAAATATATATAAAATAAAAGTGGCTTTACACAAAGAAGGTTGAAAAACACTGGTCTATACATACTGCCATCACTGGAGGCTGCCTCTCTTGTGGGTTCAGATGGTGCAGAAGTCGGTGCAGAAGTCGATGCAGAACTTAGATGCACAGCCCTGTAGTGGCGGAGCATTGGGGTAGTGCTCCCTGCAAATGCCAGCTCTTTATCACAGATTCTGCACCGAACCTTAATCAGAATCAGAATAATCAAATGATTCAGTGTCCATAGTCCATATTATTATATATTATATATTATATATGTGACAGTTACAGGTTAGGTGGTGGTTCATATAAACATAAATGAAATAGGTTAAAGAAATAAAGATTTTAAGACCAGCTGTTTAAACATGATTTTCCTAACGTTTAGTATGTGGTCTTAAGTTAGCGTCTACTAAAACACTCGTTTTCCGGTAGCTGTTATATTTTGAAAAATCATAGCTAAAACTTCTGTGCAATTCCAATTGGTAGCTTTATTCTGAAAGTGTCATACTTCCGGTAAACAACACAAAATGTCTTACATGACGGAAATGCGTGGCACACACGCCATGTCACGGGCTGATGTAATTACTCTATGCGATTGTTGTAATAGGCTTTTGAATAAATATGTAGCTTTTGAGTGCTTTGGTCTTTTTCTATTTTGTAAGATTGTTATGAAAGCCATTAATTTATTTCATTCACACCTTCTTATGGCCAGACACTACAAAGTGTTCCCACATGGTGGAGGATTTCCTTCTTGATGGCTCCATCTGTAAACGGATTTGATTTATTGGCACACTAAATTGTATTGAAAATAGCAAGGTGCTCATCTCAAGAGTGCCAGAGTTCAATATGTGAGTTGTAACAAAAAACACTTTAGTCCAACCCAGACCCCAAGTGCACTTTGAATATTTAAACATTTACTATTGCTTACGTCTCAAGGCAATCAAGACCGTTCTTGTTTCTACTACTACCACTAACTTTCTAACTCGCTGACTCACTGACTCGCTAACTCCTACAAACGCCGACAACACCACAAGTGCCGCCGCAAATTGAAAATGCTTATAAGCGCTTGGAGGTGGGTGAACCACTCTGACGTCACCACCTCTGAATGAGATCTCATCACGTGACTGCCTTGTTCATGATGCACGCCTCATTTTGAGATCTTAATGGGAACGCCCATTTTTGTTCGGTGCAGACCTCAAGATCTCATTTCATTTCGCCCATCCCTACCTCTTCCTGTGTCCAGGTGCCTGCCTGCCAGCCTCCCTGTCCGCCCGCCTGCCTGCCTGTCTGCCTGTCTGCCTGTCTGCCTGCCTGCCTGCCTGCCTGTCTGCCTGTCTGTCTGCCTGCCTTCTGTATTATTTCCAGAATCTTGTAATAAATCACTTTCACATTTACCAATCGTGGTTCGTGATTTTGGGTCTTAGCTAAACCGTGACAGTACGAACTGGCCATATGGACCCAGATTTGAATTTGAATTTATTTTGTAGCGTCCAAAATCGCAACAACAGTTGCCTCGAAGGGCGTTCCAAGATATGGATGAGCCAAACATACACACAGACATATCAAAACAGGAAAAAACAACATTCATGTAAAGCAGCAAATGAAACATTGTCCAGTCATCCCCTGTCCTTAGACCCTCCTTCTCAGCAAGGAAAAACTCCAAAAAACCCAGGGTCCTGGGAAAAAGAAGAAACCTCGGGGAGAACTACAGTGAAGGAGGGATCCACTCCCATGGACGGACAGGCTATAGATGTCCAGGCCCGTGGGCCAGTTCGGTATGGCCACAGCTACCCAGGTGGGGAAGGAGCCAGGGAGGAGGGGAGGCCGGGCGAGGAGGAGGAGCCGGGCGAAGAGGAGGAGCCGGGCGAGGAGGAGGAGCCGGGCGAGGAGGAGATGGGTCCAGCTGCTATCAGGCGTCTGAAAGAGTTCCACTCCACAGGGGGAGTGGGACAGGGGACAACATGTGAATAGCAATGAACGAGCTACAGATGAGAACATAGTAAGTGATGCTGATGAGAAAATAGGAGGAAACAGAGGACAGTGCTCAGGTTGCCACACTTCCCCCAGCTTGTTATCTCCTGCGGCAGCTTATCTTAGTAACATCAACTAAGTAACCTGGTCATAAACTATTCCGAAGAGGAAGGTTTTAAGCCTGGTCTTAAATAAAGAGACTGTGGGTGCCTGTTTAACATCAACAGGGAGTTGATTCCATAACACAGGAGCTTGGTAACTGAAGGCTCTCCCCCCCACTGTACTTTTAGACACTCTAGGAACCACTAATAATCCTGCATTCTGAGAGCGAAGTGCTCTATTTGGCTGATAGGGGACAATGGCATCCTGAAGATATGATGGGGCCATATTGTTTAAGGCTTTATATGTCAGGAGGAGAACTTTGAATTTAATTCTAAACTCGACAGGAAGCCAGTGCAGTGATTTTAACACAGGACTGATGTGATCACGTCTTTTAGTTCCTGCTAGGACTCTGGCCGCTGCATTTTGGACCAACTGGAAGCTTCTTAAAGTACCTTTAGCGCAGACGGTGAGCAGAGAATTACAGTAATCTAGTCTGGATGTAACAAATGCATGGATAAGTTTTTCAGCGTCATTTTTAGGCAAAATATTTCTGATTTTAGTTATGTTTCGCAGGTGGAAAATATGCAGTTTTACAAGCTTGGTTTATATGAGCTGTGAATGAGAGATTTTGGTCAAATACGACTCCAAGGTTTTTTACAGTAGAGCTAGAGGCTATACTCACATTGTCAAGTGAGATTATCTGGTCTGACAGAGAATCTCTCTGACCTTTAGGACCGACAACAATGACCTCTGTTTTTTCAGGATTTAAGAGCAGGTAATTCAGGGTCATCCAGGTTTTGATGTCCTTCACACAGGCACTGAGCTTATCGATTTGATCGGTCTGATTAGGTTTCATTGATAAGTACAGCTGAGTGTCATCAGCATAGCAGTGGAAATTAATGCCATGTTTTCTGATAATGTTACCTAATGGGAACATATATAGAGTAAACAGGATTGGACCAAGCACAGATCCTTGTGGAACACCGCAAGCTACTTTAGAGCAGGGAGAGGTGCACTGGTTTACACTAACAAACTGGTACCTATCTGATAGATAGGATTTAAACCATTTGAGGGCGGTCCCTCTGACACCTATGTCACATTCTAACCTCTGCAGTAGAATGTTGTGATCAATGGTGTCAAACGCTGCACTGAGGTCCAGTAGGACCAGGACTGAAGCCAGCCCGTTATCAGCAGCTAGTAGCAAATCATTTGTCACTTTAAGCAGAGCAGATTCTGTGCTGTGGTGAGCTCTGAAACCAGACTGAAATTTTTCATATAAATTATTGCCCTGCAGATGGTGACAAAGCTGTTTCACCACAACTCGTTCCAGAATCTTTGAGAGAAATGGAAGATTCGAAATAGGTCTGTAGTTGGCTAGTTCATCAGGATTTAAGCTAGGTTTTTTCAAAAGCGGTTTAATTACAGCATATTTAAAGGACTGAGGAACAAAGCCATTTTCTAATGACATATTTATTATGTTATGGATGGAATCTATTATTAGGTGGAGAGCTTCTTTGAGGAGTTTGACTGGAATAGGGTCGAGCAAACAAGTTGATGGTTTGGACGACATGATGACTGAGGTAATCTCCGCCTCATCGACAGGAGTAAATTTGTCTAATGCTGTTAGAGGATTTATGTGGGATATTGGTGTTACGGACTGGATTTGCTGAATTTGCTCGGGGCTGATTTTTGGAGTGGCTTCGTTGATCTTGTCTCTTATGGTTGTAATTTTGTCATCGAAGAATTCAAGAAAGTCATCACAACTGAACTTCGAGGGGAGAAGAGACTCAGGGGCAGTGTGCGAGTTTGTCAGCCTGGCTACAGTGCTGAACAGAAATCTGGGGTTGCTTTTGTTTACTTCTATTAGGTTTGAATAGTATCTGGTTTGTGCTTTTCGCAGAGCGGCCTTATAAGAGAGCAGGCAGAGCTTCCATGCCTTCAGAGACTGCTCGGAGCGCGAGCGGCGCCAGAGCTTCTCTGTGCGTCTTACGTGTTGTTTGAGTGATCGCAATTCTGGAGTATACCAAGGAGCCGGAGGTCTTGGTTTAATGCTTTTCTGTTTTAGCGGCGCTGCAACATTGAGAGCAGATTTTAAGGTGAGCATTGTCCTATCAACAAACTGATCCATGATAATTGGATTAAAGTTTTCCTCATTGTCACATGGCATATCATTTAATACTGGGTTGATTATTTCTTTGAACTCGGCTACCGACTTTTCTGATATTGTTCTTTTCATTATAGTTTTCTCCTGCCAAGCTGGATAGTCTTTTAGTACGAATTGAAAGGTAATTAAAAAATGGTCAGAAAGTATAGGGTTTTGAGGAATTACAATTAAATCATTAATCTCAATACCATAAGTTAGGACGAAGTCAAGAGTGTGATTGTGACAGTGAGTCGGCTTGTTCACACTCTGGGTAAAACCGATCCCATCCAGGAGAGCACCAAAATCACTGCTGTTATCAACATGAATGTTGAAATCTCCAACTATAACAATCCTTTCCCATACCAAAACTAAACTTGAAATAAAGTCAGAAAACTCTGTCAGAAACTCGGCATATGGACCAGGAGGTCGGTAGATTGTTATGAATATAACAGCTTTTTGGTTTTTCCAGTTGGTGCACATAATAGATAGTGTGAGGCTTTCAAAGGAGCGGAATGTATAATTAGATTTGAGGCTGAGAATTAGGCTGGAGTGAGAAATGACGGCCACTCCGCCACCTCGACCTGTGCTCCTGGCACTTTGAAAGTTCACGTGACTTGGAGGTGTAGATTCGTTTAGTCTAACGTAATCATTTTCCTGAAGCCATGTTTCAGTTAAAGCTAGAAGATCAATATTAAAGTCGCCAATTAATTCATTTATTAAAAGAGATTTAGAGGAGAGGGACCTGATGTTTAGCAGTCCACATTTTACACACTTATCATTTTGTTTATTTGCAACACACGTATTTATTTTTTATTAAGTTCTGAGTTCTGACGCCTTTCCTATCAGAGTTTAGTTGACTTTTATTTGTGCTTTTTACATGCTTGATTTGTTTATTTGCGACACAATTATTTATTTTTATTAAGTTATGAAACCTGACGCCTTTCCTATCAGACTTTAGTTGAGTTTTATTTGTGCTTTTTATACATTTATTTTGTTTATTTGCGATGCATGTATTTATTTTTATTAAGTTAGGAGATCTGACGCCTTTCCTATCAGAGTTTAGGTGTGTTTTATTTGTGCTTTTTGTGCGTGGGACATACACAGCCTCAGCCAGTCTGGGAGAATTGTTCATGCAGGGTGGCTCAGAGGAGGCCCCTGTACGTGGGGCACACACAGTCTCAGCCTGTTTGGAGCTGTTCTCGCTAACAGAGCAGTGCCTCACTAGTCTACTCTGCTCCCTAGCGTCGCTGACACTCCCTGAGCTATTCTGTGTGCTAGTCTTACCTGATGGTCATCTAAGACTAGCCATCAAATTCTGAGCTAAGAGGGAGGAGCCAGCCGCTGTGGGATGAATGCCGTCACGACGTATAAGCCTGGGCTTCCCCTCAAATGCCCTCCAGTTGTCTATGAAGACGACACCATTCTGCGGGCACCAATTGGACAACCACTGGTTGGCAGCTGAAAAGCAGCTGAACATTTCACAATTGGCATAATTTGGAAGGGGGCCAGAGAAGTACACGGACTCCGACATCGACTTAGCCAAATCACTGCCAAACTGCCGCTATCTGCAACTTCACCACCTCTGACTGACCGCGCCGAGTATCGTTACCCCCCGCGTGTATAACGATCCGGCGGTACCTGTTCTTACTTCTCTTTAAAAGCCTCAGATTCCCCTCGATGTCACCCAGTCTGGCTCCAGGGTAACACCGTGTGGAAGCTGCAGGCAGTTCCACGTCCCTGACTATGGAGCTCCCTATGACTAGTGTGTCCCGCGTCCAGCTCAGGGGGGCGAACCTGTTCCGGACGGGAAGCTCCCTGCTCTCAGCCCTGTGTCCCTGGTCTCCTGGAGTCCTACACTCAGCTATGTGTCCCTGATCTGCAGTCCTAGTCTTAGCCCTGCGCCTGCGTCTAACTGTCACAAAACTGTCCTGTTCTGGTCCCGGCTGCACGGGATGCGCCGGGGGGCTGCTCTCGCTAGCTGCGCTCATGCTAATGCGGTCCGCGGTCCCTGCTACTGCCTGACTATAACTCGGCTTCAGCGCCTCCAATGAGCGGATCCGCATTTCTAACTCTGTAACCCTGGCCCCGAGGACTGCCACTACGCTGCACTTAGCGCAACTATCCCTGTCACTATCAAATAAGCCAGGGTTCTCACTCCACATGTGGCAACTAGAACAGGAAAGGGGGGCAAGAGTTTTAGCCATGATGCTAGGCTAGGCTAGATCAGACTGAAACTACAAGCTGAAACTACAGAGAGAGAGAGGCTTAGACCACGAATTACGGAGCACTAGATGCTGAATAAACTTCGATGGTTTGACGAAGTACTCAGGCACTAGTTTAGATGTTGGATTCATGGATTAACAGATACAGTAGAGAGACGCTAGTAACAGTGCTCGCAAAACAGTGCTCGCAAAACAGAATTCACTCACCGGAAATGACATCACCGGAAAACCACACCGCAGACCCAATTACCCAGGCCCTCTCCAATCAGGGGGCGCTAATTTGGACAACACAAGCAACTTCTGAGGAATCTCATGGATTGTCAAAGATCTACTTCAGACCAGATGACCCAGCTTGGAAACATGTTTCGTGAGTTCACTACACATGTTTTCCCTAATCCTCTGCCGACCCAGCCTCTGTCTGCCCCTGTCCAGGCCTCCTCTCCTGCTACCCCACCGGACCCAGGCCACACAAGAGAGGTCCATGTGCCAGATCCTGACCACTATGGAGGTGACATGGGGAGATGTGGGGGTTTCCTACTTCAGTGTTCACTAGTTTTCGCCCAAAAACCTAATACATATTTTAGCGATCAATCTAAGATTGCCTTCATCATGGGCTTATTACGTGGAAATGCTTTGGACTGGGCAACAGCTATGTGGCAAAAAAAGGAGATATTTAATGATTATGAAAGATTTGTTAAAGAATTAAAGAAAGTATTTGACCATCCTGTCCAGGGCAGAGAGGCATCTAAACGCCTTCTCACCATTCGCCAGGGCTCACGCAGTGTGGCTGAATATTCGGTAGAATTCCGAACACTGGCAGCTGAAGCAGGCTGGGATGACGTGGCTCTTCAGACCGTTTTTGTTAACGGCCTAAATGAACAGTTAAAGGATGAGCTGGCACTAAGAGAGGATTCCAATAGTGTTGATTCTACCATCTCTACAGCCATCAAATTGGACAATCGCCTCCGGGAGCGCAAAAGAGAGCGAAGTCATCGGCCAGCCCCGTCTTCGTTTTCCAATCCTCCACCAGTTCCTCGCACCCCGTTTGTACCCACGGCACCACTGGCAGCTCAATCTACTTCAGGTGAGGAGCCCATGCAACTTGGACGAGCCCGTTTGACCCCTGCTGAGCGGATTCGCAGAATTCAAGCCGGTGAGTGCATTTACTGCAGTAAAACGGGACATTTCCTTGCCAATTGCCCCACCCGACCAAAAGACAGGGCTCACCAGTAAACTTGGGGGTACTGGTGAGCCATAATTCTACCTCCTCTGCCCCCCAGAATAAAATGCAAATCTCAGCTACAATCTGTTTCCAAGAGTTAACGTTGCCACTTACTGCTCTGATTGATTCTGGGGCCGAAGAGAATTTCCTAGATTTCAATATTGCACTGGAAGCTGGGCTGGCGATGGAACCCCTGGACACCCCCTTAGTGGCTAACGCTTTGGATGGACGGTTGTTGGCCATCGCACAGTTCCCCTCACTCTGTTACTGTCTGGTAATCACCAGGAAGAAATAACTTTTCACCTGATTGCAGCTCCTCACTCACCCTTAATTCTGGGCTACCCCTGGTTACGACGCCATAACCCCCAGTTCGATTGGACTGGAGGGAAGGTTCTGAGTTGGAGTTCATTATGTCATTCTGTCTGTTTGCAGTCTGCCCTTCCTCCCGCTGGTGCTGCCCCATCTCATCATGAGCCACCTGATTTGTCCCTTGTTCCTAATGAATATCATGACTTGGGAGAAGTGTTCAGCAAGGAGCGGGCCTTGTCCTTGCCCCCACACCGCCCATATGACTGTGCTATCGACCTCCTTCCTGGTGCCCCTCTTCCTAACAGTCGTCTATACAACCTGTCTCGCCCCGAACATGAGGCAATGGAACGCTACATAAAGGATTCCTTGGCAGCAGGTATTATCAGACCATCCTCCTCTCCCGTCGGTGCAGGCTTTTTCTTTGTTGGTAAAAAAGACAAATCTTTACGCCCATGTATTGATTATCGAGGACTTAATAACATCACTGTTAAAAACAAATATCCACTCCCCCTTATTGACTCCGCTTTCCAACCACTACATAAAGCTACCACATTCTCAAAATTGGACCTACGTAACGCTTATCATCTCGTGCGTATACGCGATGGTGATGAGTGGAAGACAGCGTTCAACGCTCCTCTGGGCCACTTTGAATATTTGGTAATGCCTTTTGGTTTAACTAATGCACCTGCGGTTTTTCAGGCACTGGTGAACGACGTGTTAAGAGACTATTTAAACAAGTTTGTTTTTGTCTACCTGGATGATATCCTGATCTTTTCTTCCTCCCCTGAGGAACATGTCTGCCATGTACGTAAAGTCCTCCAAAGACTACTCGAAAATAAACTGTTTGCGAAAGCAGAAAAATGTGAATTTCACAAGGACTCAGTCAGTTTCCTCGGATACATTATTGGCAGCGGGCAGGTGAAGCCAGACCCCACAAAGATACAGGCAATTGCTGATTGGCCTCAAACATCAAACAACTTCAAAGATTTCTTGGATTTTCAAATTTCTATCGACGATTCATTCGTGACTTCAGTCAGATTGCTGCCCCACTAACCCGTCTAACCTCTCCCAAGGTCCCCTTTATCTGGTCCACAGATGCTGAAGATGCTTTCCTGGTACTCAAGCAAAGGTTCACCACAGCACCTGTCCTCGTGCATCCAGACCCAGCTCTCCAATACGTGGTCGAGGTTGACGCCTCTGATTCCGGGGTTGGGGCAGTTATATCCCAGCATTCCCCCTCAGATTATAAACTACACCCTTGTGCCTTCTTTTCACGTCGCTTAAGTCCTGCTGAGCGTAACTATACTATTGGCGATAGAGAACTACTAGCAGTTAAGTTGGCACTAGAGGAATGGAGACATCTCTTGGAGGGTACTGAACAACCATTTGTAGTTTGGACTGATCATAAGAACTTGTCTTATATCAAGTCTGCAAAGCGTTTGAACTCTCGCCAAGCTCGATGGGCCCTGTTTTTTGATAGGTTCAATTTCACCCTCACGTACAGACCTGGATCAAAAAATGTTAAGTCTGATGCACTGTCCCGTCAGTTTGCTTCCACAGAGAATCCCGAGGACACTGCCACCATACTTCCACCCTCCCGAGTGATTGGAGCTATTACCTGGGAGATAGAGTCGGTGGTTAAGGAGGCACAGCAGACTGAACCTGATCCAGGTAACGGACCACCTAACCGTCTGTTTGTCCCCAACGCTGTTCGTTCACAGGTCATCCGTTGGGGACATACCTCCCGATTCTCCTGTCACCCTGGTGTTGGTCGGACTATCAGCCTCCTCCGTCGTCATTTCTGGTGGCCAACACTTGGAAAAGACACACGAGAATTCATATCTGCCTGTACAGTTTGTGCCAGAGGTAAATCTTCTCACCAGCCTCCTCCAGGTCACCTACTGTACGTCCTCTCCCTGTTCCAAGTCGACCCTGGTCTCACATTGCCCTCGACTTTGTTACTGGTCTTCCTGTCTCCCGAGGTAACACGGTCATTCTGACAATAATAGACAGATTCTCAAAGGCTGTTCATTTTGTTGCCTTACCAAAACTTCCCTCAGCTCACGAAACTGCTAACTTATTGGTACAACATGTTATACAAATCCATGGTATCCCCCTCGATATTGTTTCAGACCATGGGCCACAGTTTATTTCTAAAGTTTGGAGAGGTTTTTGTGAAGCCCTTGGTGCCAAGGTCAATTTATCTTCTGGATTCCACCCACAAACCAATGGTCAGTGCGAGAGAGCTAATCAGGACCTGGAAGCCGCTATTCGCTGCGTTGCTGCCAAAGATCCAACCACCTGGAGTGACCACCTACCATGGGTTGAATATGCTCACAACTCGCTCTCCTCCGCCGCTACTGGTATGTCTCCATTTGAATGCTCACTGGGATATTTGCCACCTCTGTTCCCTGAACAGGAGAGAGACGTAGCAATCCTTTCGGTAAAGGACCATCTCCAGCGCTGTCGGCTCATCTGGACAACTGCTCGGGCATCTCTACTCCGTTCAGTGGAACAAAACCGCAAATCAGCTGACAAACACCGGACACCTGCTCCCGCCTATAAACCAGGTCAGAAAGTGTGGTTATCTTCCAGAGACATTCCATTAAAAACTGACTCAAGGAAGCTTGCTCCACGGTATATTGGCCCTTTTGAAATTGAAAGAATCATCAATCCTACTGTGGTTAAACTGAAATTGCCTCCTTCGCTCAGAATACATCCCAGTTTCCATGTCTCCCAGCTCAAGCCAGTTCAGTCCAGTCCCCTGTGCCCTCCGGCCGATCCCCCTCCTCCCGCCCAGGTTGTTGATGATTACCCTGTCTATACTGTTCGGCGTCTCTTGGATGTGCGTCGCCGAGGCAGGGGCTATCAATACCTCGTTGATTGGGAGGGTTACGGGCCTGAGGAACGCTCGTGGGTGTCCCGTGCACTCATTCTGGACCCTAACCTGATCTCAGACTTTTATAAAGCTCATCCGGACAAGCCTGGCTGTCCGCCCGGTGGCGTCCGTTGAGGGGAGGGTACTGTCAGGATCCGCTCCTGGTCTTTGCCTTCTCCTCCTCTCTTCTCCTCCCCTCCCTCCTGTGTCTCCTGATTCTCCTCCTCTGGGCGTTTCCCCCCTGCTGGCAGAGCGCACACCTGCATCCCATCAACTCATTACCTGCAGTACAAGAACCCCAGCTCTCCAACCAGTCCTCGCCAGTTCGTTGTCTACTCTACGTTAGTGAAACCTTGGCTCTAGATTTGTGTGAATACCCTTGCCTTGTATTTCTTGAACTTACCTCTTCCTGTGTCCAGGTGCCTGCCTGCCAGCCTCCCTGTCCGCCCGCCTGCCTGTCTGCCTGCCTGCCTGCCTGTCTGTCTGTCTGCCTGCCTGCCTGCCTGCCTTCTGTATTATTTCCAGAATCTTGTAATAAATCACTTTCACGTTTACCAGTCGTGGTTCATGATTTTGGGTCTTAGCTAAACCGTGACACTTCATTCAAATCACTTGGTGTCAAAAAGACTTTTGACTGTACCTTAAATCAATTGCAAATATTAATTTACAAGTCCTTTAATGTATTTTTGAAATATGGTATTTAAATTTATCTCTCAACTGCTGATTTTAGGTATTTGAAATGATTTGTCTTTAATTGTCTGTTTAACATAATGTAGAAAAAAAATAATTCTTTTATACTGAAGCAAATCAATCTTTTTGACATCACAACAGGGACAGAGAAACAAAGCCAGAATCAAAATGTGGGTAGAGTAAAAACAAAGTAGATAAAAAAGCAGTTTTTCTGTAATCTCCCCATCACCTGCTAAAATCCATTGGATTAGGCTGTGCACCTCTGAGCTCACTATAGTGGGGCCTACTGGTGCATGAAACATCTCTTATCACCTTTATTTCATTCAGCCTATTCGTGGCAACTCTCCAAGATCGCACCGTGGACTGAATTTCTTTACAAATGGAAAGTTTATGTGAGAAAACTTAGTAGTGGAAGAAAAAGCATAAAAAATAGTTTTGTAAGACAATTCTGTATGTGCTTTTGATAAAAACAGAGCAATGGCTTTATCCGGAAGGGCATCTGGCAGAGGTAGATCAATAAATTTATCTAACACTGGATCTGATATGAGAAGGTTTAACATGTATCTGTTATGTTGTGGCTTCCTGCATAATGTGTCCAGTTTTTCAACTCTTACCAAGTTTATTGTGTGGTAAGTTGTTTTTTAGCCTGTGATACATTTGACCATGTCCACACATTCAAAATAGCTGAAAAACATGTTGATATCCTTGGATATACATTCTGTATGAATACATTTACAGAAGACAGGACAAATCTGAAGGTCACCCCTCCATTAAACTCCTCTTAAAATGAAAACCAAATGACTATAAAACAGTAAATCAATACTGGCTCAAGACCAAAGATTAGACACAGTCCTTATAGCAGGATTAGCAGCCAAAACTCGCTCCCTTTAAATGGCACATATTAAAGCAGTGGGAGCGTTTCACACACCCACATCTTGTTCCCCCTCTGTCTGCAGGCAGTGACCTTTGCAGTAATATTTCCATAGACATGTTGTTAATGGACAGGGCTGGCATATAAGTGCGCTTTGACATCAAGGCCTTATATAACTACAAACAGGCAGGCTGACAGCGCACTGTGCCAGATACATATTCAGCTCCCAAGGCGGTTGTTTGCTGACTGAGTTAGATGATTAGCAGCAATTATTTAATGACATCCTAATTATGCCACTACAGAGAAAAAAAGGTTCTAATGGTATGTTGTATTACTGCTAATGAGGTGATTGTTTTCTGGTTTAGACACAGCCTGATCACTTGGAATAGTTTTTGAAGTATAAAGACTTTATGCTTAAGATACCAGCTGTATTGCCCAACTTTTCTCTGTTTAAGCAGAGGAAACAGCATCCAGGGGGAACCAGGTGAACACAACAGGGAAGGCTTCACTCTTACTCCGCTCTGGTGTTTTGATTAGTATTACCTATGGAAGGTCTCTGAGGCTTTCTTCTGGAAGGTCTTTCACCACATTTGCTTCCACATATTGTGTAAAAAGCATGTGGTATCTCAAAGGTCCATAGCTAAGTCCTTAGCTATTTTGCATAGTCTCCATACGGGAAAAACAAAGTAATTTCACACAACCCAGCGTGTCCCTTACTTATGTCCTTTGAACTACTAGTTGATTAAAATCCCATGATGATGATAAGTGGTGTGCGTAAGCTAAAGGGCACTTTGGGATGAAAGCTGATTGGCTGTGCATTGTTAGCCCTTCTGTTAAATTTAGATGGGCATGACTGACAGGTGGATTAACCAATCAAGAAAGCCCATAGACCAAAACAAATGTGGATACTTTTTAATAATTTATTTATTAGACATGTTCTATGATGTATGCAGTTACCTAATCCACCCAATTTATCACAAACCTCTCTCTGCCCCTATGAGTAATGCCTAATCAATACCAGTAATGACCATTAATAATTCACATAAGCTATAATTTCATACTGGTTTGGTTGAGTGAGCATAAAATAAAAAAGTCAGTAATAATCTTTGGCTTCTTGGCTTCTTGTAAATTCTAGCCATTTTTATTCATATTCAGTTCATTAGTTACAAGAAACACCCCAATAGTTTTTTTTTTTTTTTTTTTTTTAAACATGTACTTTGCTACTATACAACATGATAAACTATTTAGCAGACGATCAAACGTGTTTTAAAATGTAAGAGATTCCCTTATTGATAGAAATGGCATGTTCTCACACCAAAAAGCCCAAAGTTTGCAGATATTTTCCAGGGCTGTGGACAGTGGGAGGAGTAGGGTCCATTGGTCTATGATCTGTTTAATGGAGGCTATGGGAGTCTCCCTCTGCTGTGCTGAAGGGCCATATGGCTTACAGCAGATGCTTGAAATGACTGCTGATCACATGTGCCACTAAAAGCAATCAATTGTAACTGAAGCACTCTATATGGGGTCTGGGAGATGAAATGTCGCTAGTATAACACAGCCTAGGAATGAAAATAATATCCTGCTGAAATACATATTTACATTTGCACATGAGGTTCAAATGCATTCAGATAAAAAAGAGAGATGGACTTAAAGGTGCACTGTGCAACTTTTCTGGTGGAGGGTCCGTCACCTCCTTGTCTCCATGGAGATATTACTGGTTTGCCTTGATTATGAGTATGGCGTATGGATTATGAGTATGGAAATAAATTTAGTAATCACAATGGAGACAGGTGAAGGGTTAGATCTATGAAGAAGCAAGTCTGCACATGGTAAGAATTCATGTGTTTGAAGGTGTTTTTGAGCTATAAAACACATGTAATTAAACAAATGCAAGGTGAATCTGTTTAATACCCTAATGTGTAACATTCCAGGCAAAGAAATAACATCTCCATGGAGACAAGCAAGAACACCTAAAAAGTTACATAGTACACCTTTAAGCTCTTTAAATCAAGCTATTCTATGTCACAACTGTGTCAAGATTGAGTAGTGTTTCTTCTCACAATAATTGTTCCTTTGCTGAATCTTGCAGCTGCATGTAGAATAATTTGCACTCATTTGCAATGTCACATTGCACACAGAACTTGAAATGGGACCGTCAGTGCTAGTAGCTGTCTCAGTTGTCCCACCTTATCTAACTTTTCTTTTCTTTTTTCTGATAACAAAACAGGACTATAATTGTTACACGCTGTTACTGTATCAACACATTTACCATTAATACCATTTCTCTGGCTGCGTACATCCTCATAAAAGGCTATGGAGGCTAAGCAATGCTACAATGCTAAACTCAGCTCGTTGTGCACAGGGCAGGCTGCTCCCTTCAATGAGAATGTCACAAAGAGCAGAGTGCCCTATTTTCATCAGCCGACACAGGAATTGTAAGATATGAAATAAAGCCCCCCACACACTCACATACGCCCCCGCCTCTCATGCATCAATATCCTGCAATTACAGGCTGTGCTGAAATTGCTCATGCAACCAGGCAATCCATACTTCTGTCACTTTCCACATCTCAAATACAATCTGAGATACAAAGGAGAAACTCAATACCAACTCAGGCATTGTTCAGCATATTCTCACATTTTCACTGTATAAAGAGGAGGCACAAGATGCAGGCAGAGAATCACGCTTTCACTAAATGTCAAACTGTCATAATATGATACTGATAATTAAATATTAACCAAATTAATGAATCAACAGTCTCTACATGAGAATTAGTGAGTCATTTGAGTAAGTTCATGACATTGGATAAAGATTCTTATATTTTATAAACCAAGTACCATCAGAAAGCAAATTATGACCAAAAAGTAAAAAGTCACATGGAAACACGGATAAGATAGACTCACTCGTTTTCCTGGTATTCAGTAACACACATTGATGATTATTTTAATAATGGAAATTAAAATGGAAATAGCCTACCATGAATAGTTGCAGTTCAGGGTAGTGAGCAGTAACTATGTTTTTTTTTTTTTGTGTAACACAGAACCCATTTGTAACAATGTTTTACAAAAAAGAGAAAAACAAAGAGCAAAGTAAGCGCAGTGGCAGTGAATGTGTAAAGAGCAGGTAATTTTCAGAGCAAAGGCACCACGAATGTAGGACAAGAAAGATGACTCGAACATGCATGAAATCAGTGAAAATCTAATGTCAAATAAGAAAGGCTCTTAAATGTCTGCCTTGCACAAGTCTCCTTCCCATCTGCTGATTGTTATTGGGCTCCTTCACATTGACAAAACATTCTGTTCTGGAACAGTACAATATTAAACAGAATTTCTTAACAATTTGACTGGACAGGAATAAGATAAACATTTATTTGTCCTTCAATGGGAAAATTACAATGTAGAAAACGTTAAGAACAGTAGAAAAATTGGAACAAGATAAATTATGCAGTGGTGGAACATACCCAAGTAAAAGTAACGTACTGTATGTAAGTATAAGTCTTAGGTATCTGTACCTAAGTATATAGTATAAGTGGATACTTTTTACTTTTTACTTCACTACATTTGAGAGCAGGTATCAGTACTTTCTACACAACTACATTTTAGAACTTTTTACTCTTTAAGTACATTTTTAAACGGGTACTTTGGTACTTTTACTTTGACTTGTGCCAATACTTCTTCCTCCACTGAAATTATACTATAAAGATTTACAGCAGAATGGTCATAATCAGTGCAGCATGATAAGAATAAATAGCAGGTAGAGTGACTTCAGTATATGGCATCATTTGTACCATAATAATGAACTGAAAGCTAACAACAAAAACAGAAATAAAAATCTTCCTCCACACAAAATCAAGACCAGAGGTGTGATAGGTAAAAAAAAATAAATCTGAAAAATGCCAGTCCAAAGAAGTGTAAAATTTTGAATGCCACTTTTCATGGTTACTCAAAAATCAGGGAGGAGAGAGCAGCAGGCTAATGAAGTAAACACTTTATCAAAAACGTGGTAAAAAGACGAACTGGAGCAGAACAGAACATCTGGAAACAGCAGAGAAAAGCTCCCTGAAGATCCTTGTCTGAAACCACCAGAGACCAAGGCCAGTTTACTTATGCCCCCCGCAGGAACCAGCAAGTGAGAGGAGCGTCTGTGTTTTAAATGACTGTTTGTTTTTCTGGTGAAGGGAAGGACACCAGGGCGAGGACTGAAAGCTAATTCTTACACCTGAGTGCTTTGGCTTGTGTGTGTCGATGTGGAAGACTGAAGGATTTTAAAATGGAGTCACTGAATTTCAAGGAGGCATTCGCACCGTATCTGATTTACAAGAGCTCTCCTTTATTTCATTCATTTCAGGTGTTTTTGCTCAGATCTCGAGGTAGATGTTGAGATCAAATGTTTAGTTATTTATGAAACTGGAATAGAGTTTTGTTTGCTGCACTTCTGCTGTGATGAGTGCATTTATTTTCACCCATCCATTTTTCATAACAATGAGATTATTCTTTGCAGCTTCACAATGAGTCAGACGTGTTGTTTATTTTGTTGTTTATTTGTGTAAAACAAATAAATATGATAGACCTACAAGTTGTGCTCAACTGGCCCAGGTCAGAAATTTGGAGTTAATGCTTGTATCCATTGCTTTACCTGGAATGTTCCCCATGGCATTAAACTGACCTGTCTCCATGGAAACAAACAGGTGATGCAGCTATGCCAAGTTACAGGTCAGGTCTGTGGAGAGCAATATAAACACCTGTAATCAAATCAATGCGAGAACTCAAAAGAATAGCATCACAATTGAAACATCCATCCATCCATCCATCCATCCATCTTCTCCCGCTTAATCCGGCTGGGTCGCGGGGGCAGGTTGCTGCCCAATACTCATAGCACCTGACCCCCCCTATGAACCCCTCTGCAGGTGGTGAGCCCACAGGAGGACAATTGAAACAAGTAGGTAGAAAAAGCTGCAAAAAATCTTAAGATATAAACACTTAACTCTATTAGAAAATGACTTAAAAGTGAAATTATCTTGCTGCATGGACAGATCATTTTACTTGAAAAGTTATCGTAAAATAAACTACCTCTGGACTAGAATTAAGCAGTCTCTGGTCTAGTAAGTAGATAATAAATCTGAAAACAAGATGAAATAACCTGAATAATAAGAAATTTGCAGTGAAGGAACCACTCACCCATTCACGCACCAGTGCACCAAGACACTAGAGGAGAGGTGGGTAAAGTGTCTTGCCCAAGGACTAAACAACAGTATTAAATTGTGAGAACTGGAATCACACTGTCAACCTGGGGCCAGTGAATCTGTACTAATGATTTTTATGTTGAGAGTAGGATTCAAACCTCCAACTTTCAGATTCACTCTATTAAAACTGAAGAAACAATTGTGATAGTAACTGTCTCTACTCTGTCATCCCCTTCAGTTGTGTTAACGGTATTGTATCCAAGCTAATTCACAAGGTTAATTCTTTAAAAGCCTTCATTACAAAATTAAACGGACTGATTTGGCATTGTGTGCTAGCCTTTGCGCTTGACATGAATCACAGATTGATTCAGGTTGAAAGTTATGGAGGGAGTTTGATTTTCTCCAGACCTGAACATGAGGTCATCCGATAAATCAATCTGCGGCTGGGCACTTTGTCAAAAACCAACTACTTTTCCCACAGAACCATGACATTTCCATTCTCACACACTATCTCACCAATTCTACAATATTTCACCCATAAGAAATACTTTTAATGGAGTTACATAAAAATACAGTGTCCTCTAAGCCAACACTGTCCTCTTTTTAATTAGTAAAGTGAAGGTTTTCTTGTGGTTTAGACCTCCAATGACATGCCCTTGACATTAAGTAGAAGTAATTATGAAGCATCGATTCTTCTGGGAATATGATGTGAAACAAGGCTATTTATTACTTTTTATAATATCCCCAGTGAAGATTTTGTTTGCTTAGATGCACGGTGCATGGCTCTGTACAATTTATTGTATGCACCACGGGGCTGCAGTACATCTGTATCTTTGTTGTCCTTGAAGTAGAACCTGCTGTATTATTATATATACATTAATGGGTCTTTATACTCAAAGCAGAGCGTGGTTGTCTGTACAGTCACATTTTGTGAGATTTTAACCATGTTATAACAGAGTTCCTTCAATAAACCTACTCAAATTTATATTTGGATGAATTCATGAGCTGAAGAGATGTGATCAATGAGTTCCTCAGGTTTGAACAGGACAGATTACATCATTAACCAAATTTAGATCAATATTGCGATTTACAACGCACAGAAGTTAAAACTGAGATCTGTGTGTGTTATCATTTAATACTAAATACTCCAAAAAGCATATGTCTAACCAGCGAAGTCATTGTTCTTTTATTAATCTTTGACCAGGCCTTTTGCCCTATCAAGAGAGAAAGAGGGAGAGAGCGAGAGAGGGAGAAGAGAAAAGAGGAAGAGAGATAGGGTGTGGAGAAGGTGAGGATGATGGATGTTACTTTCAGAAGTATTATCTGGCAAAGTTTTAGGCTGCTGCAGCGTTTTTCACATGGTAATTTTCTTTTCTGATAAGTCGGGGCGCAGAGGTACCAAAGTGACTTTCCCACTCAATCCTGATTCCCACACACTATCCACACCCTGTTTTTAAGCCACTCAAAGCATAAAACTCCATAACAAAATCTTGATTTAATGAAAATTCTGTCAATAGATGAGAAAGTGCTTTGTAAAGTCTCATCTTTCTTCTTGAGTGTTTGTGCCTTCCCCGATGGCCCAGACTATTCACTCTCGGTCTTATCGTAGATATACTCCAGACTCTGTGTCCTCCTCCAGACACACTCCTGTCTGCAGTCTGCTCCTCTCAGCTTCATCTGAGGAGCCCAAAGTACCAGGTCTCTATTAGCATGTCTGAACAAGCCAGCTCGTCAATACACAAGAATTTGAAAAATCTATGCTAATGGATAATTCTAAACAAGTTTAATAATAGATATTTCAAATATGTTTCAATACCTAATGTGAAAATTAGATGAAGAATCTATGGGCCAGTCCAACTTCAACTTGTTTTGTATCAGCAGAAAATCTCCCTGAACCGTTGAACATTTGTATAACTGGCATCTTATTTGTTCCAAGCAGTTTCCTCCATGGATTTGAATATGATTTTTACAGTCTTGCAAGTCTCTTTTCTCATGAGCTCCTGCCACCCCCAAAACAGGAATTCAATATTGTTAAACTTTTAGACAGTTTTCTCAATAAAGCTATTTGTTATTCATACAATACTTTATAGGGTCCATATTATGCAATTTTCTGATCTATGTTATAATGATGTATTCTCATTAAAAACATACATGGAGGTGTGTTTTGTTTCATTCACACATAAAAAAAAAACAAATCCTGAATATTTAGTTTAGTTCTTCTCTCAAACAAAAAACTCTGCGCCACCTGCTCAGGCTTGTGGTCATGCGGTAATACAGGAAGTGCTCCACTGTGTTTTTAAACTCCATACACCTTCACTACAATCATTTGGATAATTTTAGTCCTGGAATTGCCAATTTCTACTAAACAAAAGGTAAAAGGAGCTGTTATCTTGAAAACTACAGCTTCATGGCCTCACAAGGTGGATTTTGAGCTTTGGAAATGTACATAGCCTAAAATAAAGGGTGTGAATGAAACAAAACACAACTCAAGGTATGTTTTTGAGGAGACAACAACATTATAAGATGACTTAAAGCTCGCAAGCATCCATTTTGCCTAATAGAGGACCTTTAAAAGATGTTTAAACTTGAAACTTTACAACACTTTCTCACTTTAATTATTAATTTCTCACCTGAGCCTGCATCAGAAGTGCTTAAGTGACTTGTTTAATGCTGACCAGATTGACTCCTGGTACATTATTTCTCGGTCTAAGTCCAAGCTGGTTTTATCTGATCCCAGTGTAGGATAGGGGCTGTCCCACCTTTGTCCTATCTCCATCCTTCTCCCTCTTGACACTTTCTGTGGCTGATAAGAAAACAAATTAGCTCTTTGTCAGACAGAGCCGCTCCATAACTCTTTCAGGTGTTTCACTGAATGCTCCAGCAGATACCTGTATCACTGGCATTACTGGTCCCTTTCAGATCTTACATTTCTTTCCTTTGTTTTATATTTAGAAGTTTGGTTTCACTGATGGCAAAAAATATCCATACAAATAGCCATATTGTTACAAACACCATGAAACTTAAAAGTAGACTGTGGCTTCTTGGTTGGACTGCTGTGTACTATTGTTGTGTCCTTGGGCAAAACACTTGACATATTTTAGTGTGAATGTGTTGATTGGTGGTTGGAAGAGCTGATGGCAGAGTTTGGCTCTCTATAGCAATCTTTTAGAAACCAAAAGTCATTGCATAAATTTAATGCATTATTTGAATTGTTCTTAAAAATGTTTGCTCTACTAAATACTGTTACACAAATACATGCAGCTCCAGCAAACTGCACAGATGTACCCAAAGTAGGTGTAATATTTCACATTATACATCGTATTGTGGAGTATTGAATTCAAATTTGGACTGAGGTTAATGTCTCTCTGTCTGCATATCATATGCAGTATCAGACAGTAGTTGAAGTATTCTGAATGTATGTTTTGCAGATCTCCTCAGTAGCCCAGGTGCTCAGTGCTCCCTGAGTCCCTGTAAGCCACAAGGTACACTTTACATCCTTTTCCTCTGGAGGAGCATGTGAATCCTGCTCTCCACTCTCATCTCCAGTCCTGTCCCTGGTGGGATTTAGAAAGACCCTCTCACTCTGCTGTGCTGTGTCTGATCTCAGCAGGCTGCATGCTAAATCCTACTCTACGGCCGAACCATCTCCGGAGCTCAAACCCCACCACACGTAACAGCTCCATCATTTTGGACCAATACCAGTCTCCAAAGGCCTGCAGTGACTGGCCAGATAAAATGGAGTTAAATGTACCATCTTCTTCTGCTTTTTTCCCATTAGAAGTCACTGGTCACTGGAGCACATCACTGCCACAGAGTCTTATGGGGAATACTCCCTTAACAGCCTGTTAAAGGTACATAGGCCTATGCATTATTCAGGGATTTAAAAAAAATCTTTTAAAAATGTGTTTACATAGTAGTATAATACTAGTAATGTGCAGCATATATTATTGTATTGTATGCTACGCATTACTTCATACTACATACTTAAAAGGGTAATATAATACCATTATTATCTGAAGATGAAAAAAAGGATATATATTTTTAGTTATAAACACAGAGGAGCACTTTTCCAAAAAAGGTGCCCTTGTGATGGAGACAGCCTAAGTATTGCAGAATACATTATAACGTGGATACAAGCTCAACAATGATTTAGCATAAAAAAGTTCCTCCAAGACAGTGACTCAGATTCTGTGCCTGTCATCTAGTGGACTATTATCTGTTCGTTGGAGAGCTGATACTGAGTAGAGACTTACACAAAAACATGAATTACTCTCATATTGATTCACTTTGAAGAGACCGATGTTTGGTTCACATCTGGCTATTTTACATTTATTTAAGTTTTTCTAAATAATAAAAACCCACCCTTCTGCTCTGGCCTACCTTCAACCAGCCTCCAGGTGCAGAAAAAACTGACAATAACCAATGGCTTCTATTTTGAAAACATCTCATTTTTTCTCTATTATGTTTGAGGATATTAATTAGAGTCTGGTCTCATTTGTGGAAAGGTTAGCCCGGGAGCAACAGCTTCATTAGCACAGAGCGGTACGCGGCCAGACAGCTCCAGTTTTCTCCTTCCTTCTCTACCTCTGCTCAACATGTCTTAATTAAAACATGATTGACGTTAGAAGTATGATTCAAGCTTTTCCTACCCATTCAAAAGTACAGCCAATGTGTCATATCAACAAACCAGCAAACACAAACTCCAGACTGATCTCTATCAACACTGGGCAGGCTGATAGTGGCTCTCCTGGCTCTTGTCCTCTGTTTACAAGCTACAAGTGTGATTGGCAAACTCAACAAGGCCCAGTTTGTCCCTCTGCTTTTAGTGTTGGAAATTAAAATGAGAGTGAGAATCGCAGGGTGCTGGAAGTCAAAATAAAGCACAGGTGAGAATGGGCTAAAATGTAGTAAATATGCAGCAGCTGGTCTGTTTCCCATTAACTTTGTAAGCAGGTTTGTTGATGAGGTGGTAAAATTGTCAGAGGAAAACATGAACTGCAGTGAATGGGGAAAACACTGTTAATTCCTGTTTATCAGTCAAGGTTTTAGCATTGTGTTCCTTAATAAATAAACATGTGTAAAGGTGCAGTGAATGGAAACTGGTTTACCTAATTTAAAATGTGCTTTTTCGTTACAATAGCTCTTTGGCTGGGTTCAGTGTCTATTAAGAACATTTGCATAGCTCCTCTAATAGTTGCTTTTTACTTTAATTTCTGATCATTATTTCTGCCAGTTCACTTTTGATGAAATAATTACTAGTGTGTTTTTTTCTTTGTCATTGTAGTCATGGCTGGATGAAAAGTTGCTGTTAATTATTGAGAAAGTAATTTGCTGAGTTATATTGCTTGGTTCAGATTTTCTTTTCGTAATACAGCATATTCTGACTTAAACAAAGTTGAAATAGAACATGCCCCTCTTTTAGCTGTATAAATCTTCATGTAATAGTTCGAGAATAGAAGACCTTTAAAGTGTAAAAACGGTAGATTCTTGGTGTCTTCATTGTCTGGCAGATGAGGTAGAGAGAGAAGAGAGAAAGAGTGAAGGATGGGTAGAAGAGAGAGTGAGAGAAGAGAGAGACGGGAAGAAGGAAAGGTGGGAAAGAGAGAGATTTATAGGGAATGGATATATATAGAGATAGCGAGAATCATGATAAAAATGATAAAAGGAGTGAGAGAGGAGAGTGACAGGAGATAGGAAGAAGGGAGGTAAGAGAGAGGGAAAGAAAGAGAAAGAGAGTGAGTAGAGAAATGGGTAAGAACAAAAGAGGAGGAAGGAGATAGATAGATAGATAGATAGATAGAGAGAGAGAGAGAGAGAGAGAGAGAGAGAGAGAAGAAATAGAGAGAGAGTGAGGAGAAAGACAGGGAGCAAGAGAGAAGAGAAGGATTGAGAGAATTGAGAGATGGGGAGGAAAAGGAGAGATAGAGGCAGAGTGGAGGAAGAGGGGCTGAACTGAGAGAACAGTTTGAATTAATCCTGAAGCAGGTCTTGTGTGACATCACAGTCTGGCAGCAGTGAGGGGCAGAAATGCCTCTATAAATCTGAGCAAATGCCAAGAGAGGAGCACGTTATGAGGCTATAACACAAGCGCGTCAGTGCATTTAAGTGTTAATTATTCATTTTCTCTCCCTCATAAATTTTAACTGCAAGCTTTTGTGATTAAAACAAAATACGTCCACCAAAGTATCCTTTGGGAACTGCCATGCTTTAAGCCCTTTAAAGAAGTTGAATAATTATGGTGAGCCATAAAAACGATCCCTTGGGGGACTCTGTCTATTTTGGACCCTTCACTTAGCGCTCTGGAATGTTGTGCTTTAAGTCAACACTGTGTGCTCTATCAGGCCCATAAAAGACCTCTAAACCCCATTTTCCTCATAAAATATTCTATCACCAAGGGAGAGCTAATTGCCTAATGATCATGTTAGTGTACATTATACTGCCTATATCAGGTAAAGGTGTATAGAAGGCAATTTCCCCTTAATTCATTTAGAGGATGGTTAATTTGATGGCTATTCAAAGCCTGTAATAATCCACTTATCCCTCACATTGCTAATCTGGACTCAGTGCGCTCTCGTGGCTCTCCGCAGACCCTGTGTAATCAGGGACAATACATTAGCATTTTGAACGGGGCGCCCTGATTACCGTGGCAGATATGCATGTCCTGACATTTTTCTTGGATTAATTGGTTTGTTCATGTTTCTGAAATAGTCAGAGTTGAGCTCCCTGTCCATTAGAGACTGCCACTAGGTGTCACAATATTAATACATGGCTGTACTTTTTGTGCTCTTACATGTTAACTCAAGGGAAAAGGGTCTTTCCTTTTTAACTATTATTTTAACTTTTATGATGATCTATTAAATGCTTCAATCCAGTCTATGTACAGTTCACATCAGACCTCTTGACCAACCATAAAACCACACTATTAACATTTTTGGCTCAGCTGAGTAAGAATTACAATGTTTTAGTACGTCTCTGACCACCAAACGCACAGGAACAGTAAGTGTTTTGCACAATGACACAGCTAAAGTTGGAGTCAAACTTGTTACTTACTGTTTTAAGACAGAATTGAAATTCAAAGAACAGTTCATATGGTGGGTTAGAAGGGAGCTGTCCATGGTTCTGATTTCAGTTCAATCGCAGACTTGCTTAATTTAGATAATAATGCTACTATATTTTTTTTAACACTACAGATTCAATTTAAAAAATAAATATGCATGGCTAGATTTTTATCAGTAATTTATTTCTCTCCAATATTTTTTGACAATATAGTAAAACATTCCCCTAAACTGACTCCATCTTTGACATTTCAAAATGCAGAATGCCTTTTTATTCAGATTTAAGCAGCAGTTATAATTTATGTCCCTTTATTGGCCTTGGTGAAAACGTAATACAAGCATACGTTTGATTGTTCAGGCACTTTCACATTTATTCAAATCACCTCAACGAAAGTAAATAATGGAACTTTCTTTCAATAGACCTGTCACTTAAACCCCTCTGCTTTAATGCTCCACACTTTGTGGATGAGCTGCCTTTGACAAATAACAAGGCTCATCGGAATTCCCTGCAGATATTATTAAAAGTAATTAAGCGATAACGCCGTCAAGGTATTAGCCAGACCTGACCTTATTTGAACGTGGCTCATTTTTACGTCCACTGCATTCTGTTCAGGTTTATCGGGACTTCACCATTATCCCCTGTAAATGGCCTTGATACAGAATCCCAGTGAGACTTTTGAGGGCAGTTTGTCTTAAATAATATCACTCCTAACTAACCTGTAGCAAAAGCTTTGTTTTTTCTCTTCAATAAATTCAATATATTGTATATGTTTTATATGAGGTATGCTGTCTGTTTCCATGGAGATGTTATTACTTTGTCTGATCCAACCTATCTATATTGTATTTGTTCAGTTACAGGCATTTATTGCTTAAAGAATGCCTTGAAAAACATGCATGGCATTGTCTGCCTGTCTCCATGGATAGAAAACTTTAATGATATATTGAGGAACATTCCAGGCAATGCAAAAACATCAAAAACCCCATTACGTTAACATATAGCATATAAGATTAAAACAAAAAACAAACAAAAGATACATGGATAAGAGTGTAAAATCCATCTGTCACGTAGAATCCATGGCAAAGGAGAAATTCAATTTGTGAACTGGATAAAAGTTTAAATCAAAGGTGTTAATTTTATCTTCTTATATGCTTTAACTTTTTGGATTCTTTTTTAAAAGACAAAACAGTAAAGTGTGTTTACCTTGTTGACATGTTTCGACTGCCAGCTGCAAGCCAGTTCTGAAGATGGAGCAGAATAACTAGCAACTAGCAGCCAAAACATGTCAACAATGTAAATACACTTTACTGTTTTGTCTTTAAAAATGAACTCAAGAAGTTAATGGACAAAAGTGTATTTTGGTCAAATACGTTTGGCAGCTTATCCAAAGTGCTTCTTCAGTTCTGGTCAGATTGCTGGTGGACACTGCCTTATGTCTGCTTGCAGGGAGGGGCTAACTCCACTGAAACTACTCTGAAACTAACACACCTATTTGCGTAGTTAGCCCTAGATGAAATGAATTTCTCCTTTGCCATCGATACATGGATAAATTACATAAACCACCCTAAATGTCGCATCAAACTGAAAATGCCCCCTTTTCTTGTAAAACTTAACAAAACATACCTTGCCCAGAAACGTTTTGTGCTGTTCTTTAATCTTTAAAAACAGAATTGTTATTTTAATACCCACAAGGATTTGTATCAAGGTCTTATTCAATTCCACATGGACACCTATTGAACTTGAAGCTAAATTTTCATGACTTTTATTTTCCAGACTTGTGCCGAGGGCTTTTCCACTGACCCTATGTGTCCTGGGGGATGTTTGATTATTCCAACACTGAGACCCGAATGTAAAAACAGCTGCTTTTGATTGAGAGACTTGCAGCGGTGGTCCGGACACAGTGGACATGTTCAAGGACCTTTGCGGGGAGACGGAGATGTTGGTCCCTTTTTACTTATGCAGCCGATTAATACCCAGAGTGACATGTTTTGAAGGCTGTGGGTGAACATCTCTGCAGTTTTAGCTTCATGATGTGCATAGATATGGTGTGGGTGAATATTTGTGTGTTTTGTGGTGTGTAGCTGTTGTGAAAAGGGGGAAACCAGGTCAGGGCAGAACATTTAAGACCAAAATAATCTACACTGCCCTTTATAGAAAGATCCAATACAGCAGATAATTTGCTGTTTCGATGACACATCAAAAAAGCTTGTGAAACTAAATTAGGTAGAAAATGTTGTAAAGGTAGAAAAGCCTGGACACTCATTTCAATCAACACACCCAGAGGTCAATTTCAATCTGATGTTACTGGTCTATTTACTATTTAGTTTATAATGCAGTTAAACAAATCCTGCTCTAGTTTTAACGTGAAACTGCCCTGCTTTTTTTTTCTTTTTTTTTTTTTTTTTACATGCTAGCCTCCTTTTGGGTTGTGATCTGCCTGACTCTTCCTCACAACTGTTAAGTACCTGATTAGCATTTGAGGAGCTTGATCCCTCACTAGACCAAAGTGTGAGGACACTGCTGTAAACAGAAGGCAGACACACCATTTTTGTTCAAAGAGAGAATATCTTGTTTCACAAAATAACTTCCTTTACGATTACACTGTTCTTCAACCAGTTAAAAAAGTTCATTTAAGAGAGGGTATGAAATCTTTTTACTAAAATTTGGACTACTTAAAGGTACATTGTGTTACTGTACAATCAACTGAAAGTTAGTACAGCCTGTCAGCTCTCCCAGAGTCTAAACATATCAGTGCTTCATTTCTTTTAGAGTATTTCCAAAGTGTGCATAATATTGTTGGGTTGAATGAGTAATTCGCGGTGAAGAGGTGTGTGTCCTTGTTTAGGTATTTGTACATTTTATTTTGTGTATTTGTGCAGTCCAGAGCGTAACAGGCAAAATGCTCTCTAAACTAATTTCACTTTTCATTTTTACATTTACATGTGGTGAATAAGAAAGTCAAAATGCCTGAAGGACGGAACAGATACAGCTGAAATAGAAGACCTTTTCATACCATGTTTAAATCAGGTTGGGACAATCATGGTTAAAGTTTCAAAAAGCCATTTAAGAAAAATTTTCTAGTGTACAGACATAGTTAATGGAAATAATTTTACATGCTCCTTCTTCAGCATTGTGTTTATATTAATATTATTTGTCCTGTTATAACATCTAACTGGGTCACTTCTTTTACAGTACTTGTTAAGATTAAGAGTTAATGTTAGGGTTAAAAGTGTCACCTTACATACTATGATAGTTACATGAACAAGTTTAAACAAGTTTTGTTTAAAAGTACAATACAAAATGTCCATAGACTACATGATGAGTATGGAGGTGAAGATGTGATCCAGCACAGTTCTTGGCACAGGTCACCTGAACCCTCTCTAATTTTAATGTCTGTGTTACTAATGGAAGAGTATTCTCCATGATATAGCATTTTAAATGGAGCTGACCGAATAGTAAATGAACCACATCCATCTCAGTGACACTGCAGTGCAGAATCATCTCCTCATGACCTTGCTATTTAAAGTTTTTCTCCTCAAGCTGTGTCTTTACCCCAAAGGGGCAACAATTAATCATCAGGGATCCTCCGACAAACACAGGAAACACACACTGTTGATTGTGGCTGCAGGGAGGAAATAAAAGAGTAGTTTTAAGAGAGTTAAATATCCTCAAATCTATTCAAGATAGTTTTATTCATGTAACCATATTCTATTCACAACACTATTATTCAGAGAACTGAAATTCTTATCCCTCCTGAGAGAAGAAGACAGGTACACGACAGGGTTAGTTTGAGAACCACTGTTTGAGAACCACTGTATTACTTAGTTTGGTGGGATACTGTGGGAAATATTTATCATAGTTCAAGTGGAAGTTTGTGGAAAAAAAAGTTCCTAAATGGAATAACTCTACCTAAGTCCAAAATGCAGGAACAATTTATGTGCAAGGAAGGCTTCATTCTAATAGTTTAATTACGCTAAATTTGGTCCTAGTTTACATTATGATTGTTATGTAACTATAATGGAATTACCTCTGATGCCCGTGTCCAACCAGGAAGTAAAATTATAAACTTCACCCAAAAAACAGAAAAATATAGGCAATATTTTAAGTAAAAAATGCTAACAATGTTTTAGCCTGCTATATGCACATACCGTTCCCTCTCAAATAACTATCAAACATTTTTCAGTTCTCACCTCTGTGTTGAAAATGAAACACCTAAACGGGACCCTGAATGCTTGAATTAATTATTAGATCCTAAAAATATGTTATTTAAATAAATGTTGTATTTTTTCTTGAGTTTTCAGACAGTCTTAAAACTTTTTTGGCTGTATTTACTGATGTGTGCATTGTGTCACCATGGTAAGAGATGCACATTCTGCCATACACATACATGTAGAACACCTCTCATATGCTGTCACATAATAAAGTTTCTGTGAGTTGCCCATTGCAGATCACTTTATAAACGGACACGGGACATCGTATCATGCGATTCTCAAGTAGATCGCTGAGCAGGAGGAAAAAGAAGTAGAGGACAAACATTATGAGGCCCAATGTGCAGTTCATTCTCCAGTGACACATGATGATGGACATGATGACAAAGAGCAGCATGAGGAAGAGCATAACAATGGCACAGAACAGACCATTAGAGCTGACCGCCACTGCCAGGGGTCAGGGAGAGGAGGAGCCAGGGAAAAGGGAGACTGCAGGCAGAAAGAGAGAAAGAGAGAAAGAGAGAGAGAAGGGAGGTAAAAAAGAGAAATGTTTTTTAAATATCAGCCTAAACTTTGTAATATTTGTCTGTGTATAAAACTGAAACTGTTTTATTCACAGACCGTGTAGCAGTTTTTCAACAGTTGAAAAGATTTATAAAGTTCCCCATGTGTTCGCTTTGACCGACCATTAAAAAGATGCTTCCTTTAAAAAGACATTCTTAATCTCAGTGAGACTGGATGAGTAAAGGTAAAACACAAAGAGATATGACACTGTTGTTGAGCTAATTCAAAGTCAGCAAATGAGTTTACAGAAATGGGAATGACCCTCCAGCTCAATGTTTATCTGCGGGCAGCTGCTTTAAAATGATATACAACGTTAACCTTGTCCAGCTCCTTGGTGCTCCTCACATCCACTGTGTTTTTGCATTTCTTGCAGCACGTCTTTAGGCTTGAACGTTAAACTCATAGAACCATAATAAAATCTGGAAGATGAATCCAAGATGGCGCCCTGTTATTTTCAATGGCCTGTGCTCATTGGCGAATGACCGCAAAAAGATTTTCATTTACACATTTACTTCCTTGTTTGCAGCCCAAGGCTGTTGGGCTGTGACATCAGAAACGCAGTTTTGACCAATCAGAGCACAAGCTGCTAGAGCGGCGCTAGCGCAGGCTCAGAGCGGGACTAGGCTAACTCTTACAAAGCTGATTTTTAGGCACTTTGACGATTAAACATTTTTTTAATGTTCATATTGTAAAAATACAGAAGAATCCCTACAAATTCCAACCATTATGAAAGCTGTGGATGCCCTGTCAGCTGAACACGGGCAGTTTGATTTCTCAAAAAATGCATTGTGCTTTTTTGGGGGATTTTTTCTTGGGCTGCGGGCTGCAATACCTCTTTCGGCCCATTTGGCCACACATCAGTTATTATACATCCATGGTTAAACTACATAAACGCCACATTAGCAGCATACTCCAACAATAGCAGTACACTCTCCCACCATTGGAGGGAGTTGTCCAGGAAATACACAGTTAGCATAATCAAGTCCAGGACATAAAAGGACACAAACAGTGGCCACCAGATCAAGTTTAGCACTTCATGGGAGGAGGTGACGCACAAGCCGATGACAAACTGGATGTTAAAAACTGATGATGGTCCAAATCCTGATGTTGGAGTGAGTGATGAATATAATCAGAAATGTGAAAAGTTCAGGAGCAGATCGCCCAGCCCCCAAGAAGGCAACTTCACACTGGGAACATAGTCAGGGATGCCCAGTTTTTCTCTGATGACTCCCAGAAGTGGAATGAAGAACTCATCACAAATGATCACCAAGACAAGAGACATGTACATTATCCCAAAAAAGTGAAGTATAATCCAGCCCTGATACCTCTGCTCCAGCGAGAACATGACCCCTGGGTACTCCCCTTTATTGTGGACAAATGAGACATATATTAACTAAAAACCAACAGTCATGGCTCTTATGACAGCTTTAAAGCAGGACTAAAGGAGCTCTAAAGCAGAACTAAAGCAGGACTAAAGCAGGTCTAAAGCAGAACTAAAGCAGAACTAAAGCAGGACTAAAGCAGGTCTAAAGCAGAACTAAAGCAGAACTAAAGCAGGAATAAAGCAGGTCTAAAGCAGAACTAAAGCAGGACTAAAGCAGGTCTAAAGCAGAACTAAAGCAGGACTAAAGCAGGTCTAAAGCAGAACTAAAGCAGGACTAAAGCAGAACTAAAGCAGAACTAAAGCAGAACTAAAGCAGGAGTAAAGCAGGTCTAAAGCAGAACTAAAGCTGGTCTAAAGCAGAACTAAAGCAGGACTAAAGCAGAACTAAAGCAGAACTAAAGCAGGACTAAAGCAGAACTAAAGCAGGACTAAAGCAGAACTAAAGCAGAACTAAAGCAGGAGTAAAGCAGGTCTAAAGCAGAACTAAAGCTGGTCTAAAGCAGAACTAAAGCAGGAGTAAAGCAGGACTAAAGCAGAACTAAAGCAGGACTAAAGCAGGACTAAAGCAGGTCTAAAGCAGGACTAAAGCAGGTCTAAGGAAGGTCTAAAGCAGGTCTAAAGCAGAACTAAAGCAGGACTAAAGCAGGTCTAAAGCCGGTCTAAAGCAGGGCAAAAAAAGAACTAAAGCAGGTCTAAAGCAGAACTAAAGCAGGAGTAAAGCAGGACTAAAGCAGAACTAAAGCAGGACTAAAGCAGGTCTAAAGCAGGACTAAAGCAGGACTAAAGCAGGTCTAAAGCAGGACTAAAGCAGGACTAAAGCAGGTCTAAAGTTGGTCTAAAGCAGGACTAAAGCAGGTCTAAAGAAGGTCTAAAGCAGAACTAAAGCAGGACTAAAGCAGGACTAAAGCCGGTCTAAAGCCGGTCTAAAGCAGGGCAACAAAAGAACTAAAGCAGGTCTAAAGCAGGACTAAAGCAGGACTAAAGCAGGACTAAAGCCGGTCTAAAGCCGGTCTAAAGCAGGACTAAAGCAGGACTAAAGCAGGTCTAAAGAAGGTCTAAAGCAGGACTAAAGCAGGACTAAAGCAGGACTAAAGCCGGTCTAAAGCCGGTCTAAAGCAGGGCAACAAAAGAACTAAAGCAGGTCTAAAGCAGGACTAAAGCAGGTCTAAAGAAGAACTAAAGCAGGTCTAAAGCAGAACTAAAGCAGGTCTAAAGAAGGTCTAAAGCAGGACTAAAGCAGGATTAAAGCAGGTCTAAAGCAGGACTAAAGCAGGTCTAAAGAAGGTCTAAACGGGACTAAAGCATGTCACAAAGATTGACGATAAAGCACACAGGAAGTAGAGTCACTAGCCGTAATCTGCAGTTTTACCTCGATCCGCGCGCTGTGTGGATATAAACAGACCACATAGGAATTCATGTGGAACACTCCCAGCATAATGCCACTGTAAAGTATTAATTAAATATGACAGGAAAGATGTGTAGGTTAATCACAGCCAAAAAGCAGCCAAAACATGTCTTCACGGAGAAAGAAGTCTAGCGGCATAAACATGTTAATGTTACCAAATGTTACCATGTTTTTATGTGCATTGGTCCTGATAAATTAACAAATGAACTAAATAAACTGAACTAAAAATGAGCAAATTTGTGTCAGTCTTCATACAGCAGGTGACGTCAGGTGTGCAAGTCAAGCCACTTGTTTTCACCCGAGTTCCTGAGTTGTTATCTCTCCTTGTGCTGCGTTCATGTGCATTTTTCAGCTCAGAAAAACATTTTCCACAGTTCCTGAGAACCACATTAGAATGCTGAGAATGTAGTAGGAAAGTGAGGAATAAGTTTGTACTGCGGCAAACAGGAAAAGTGAGCTAGTTCTGTTAATCCACTATTTGGAAAATAGTCAGTTGTAGTGTGCTTTCAGTTAGGGAGAGTTGATGCCATCAGTTGCAAAGTATCAATACACTGAATAAATGAGCATTGAAATGATCCAAAGTGAACACCTTGGTGGAGCTCTGTACTTTTCAGACCCTCAATCAATGAACATCAAACTATAGCTAAATAAAGTGTGACACCAAAGCGTACACTGTCCAATACCTCACGTTCCTATATATAAACACAGGTGACAACTGACTGATATGGCTGACATTGATTGGTTGCTACAGCACATTACGGGCACATCTTTTATCAGGCGTGTCACACTGCCCAGTCGATAGGTTTAAGACGACTTAGTGAGCGATGAGTTACGGAGACAGGAAGCAAGCATCATATTTTCCCCATTTCTCAAGACGCTCGCTACAACCCTAAATAAATTCACCTCTTGTATTGATTATCTACGTGAAAAAAACAACATTGTTCAGAATTGTAAATAGTTTTCCCGTACTACTATCTATCTGACAGACAAAAGGTACACTTAACAGATTGAATGCTCTTTGTGTGTCAGTTTGCATTACAGCGGCGTCGTGCACTAAAATAACACATCACATACATATTTCATTGTGGCCCTGTCATTCACAAGTAATTTAATCACACGAGTAATACAATCACGGTTACAGGCCCGGCTCTGCAAGTGGATTAGACTCAGAACGAATCAATCAGCGCTCTGTCAGTTTTGAAATGCAATAGAGCAATCAGTATCTGAAGTGAAACCAGTAAAAAAGAATAACACTTCAGCTATAATGCCACATGCAACTTCAGTCAAGAAAAGGCTCAGTTTTCAAATGGTCAAAATGCAGATGGCAGCCATAATTGCAAAGTTTGTTTTTTAAAGGTGCACTATGTAACATTTCTGGTAGCTTGTCTGAATGGCTCTATGGAGATGATATACTGTAGCTGATAGCTCATAGTGTCATTAGACATTATTAGGTTATTATTAGGAGTCTCATTTTTTTATCACTATTTTTTTCACTGGCTTTTAGATGAAATGAGATGAAATGTAAATTTCATGCTATTAATTAACTTCTACATCTTGTGTCTTATTGTTTTCTATGTTTTAATAGTTGTATTGCAACTTTGACTGTGATTGTCTTTGTCTATTCTATGCTTGCATACAGCACTTTGGCCAAGTGTTTGGTGATAGATAAGTTTAATGCTGTTACGGCCTTTCTATGCAGAGTTTGCACATTTGTCCTTGTGTATGAGTGGGTTTTCTCTGGGCATCAATCCACAACCTGCACCATAGGCAAAGTCCTCCAGTTAAGGCAGTCATGCCCAGGCCTCGATCAGTATCTGCATTGCACAAAGGTTGCCCCACTGGTCTGGACAGATTGCCCCAGTGGCATTGAAGGATGGATTTCACAGGAGGGATTAATACGTATAATTTATTCTTATAATACACATATAATATACAAGAATACATGCTGCTTTCCCCCACTCTAGTGAAAGGTGCATTATTATAGCTCAGGTATGACAATAATGCAAGTATAACCTTCATAGATGCATAATATCAGACCATAACTATTGCACTTGAAATGACTGTAAGCAACATCTTCCTTCTAACAGATAATAATTTATATGTGGTGCTTTTACTCAAGTGTGGGCTTCATAGCCCACATCTAACCAGCGCTCAGTAAAACACATTTCAGCCCCTGGCTCAAACAGGCAGTTTCACATGACCCTGATTTGAACTCAGACTGTGAAACATATGGCCCAAGTCTCAATTATGCATAGCTTGGACTTAGCTTTTAGAAGGAAAAAGCATGCTGTGTTATTTCCATGTAAGGTGACCTCTTTATGACTACATTTGGATAACACAGATGCACATACACAGCTTCACTTGATATCCCTGTCAGAGATAATTTAGTTTACAGACTATACATTACCAAATGGTGCTTACAGAATTTTGGAAGAACAACTGAAAATAGTCTTAGCACCTGGCTTAGGGATTATGTAGAAATCTATATAATTTTGAAAGCTGAAGAGTGGGCTGTCGTCCTTTGAAATCCTGCTATATGGTGTCAGGGGAATTGGAGGCAGAGCAGCTCAATTGGAGATTTGAATGGAGTGTGCTGAAGCATTTTAGGAGCGCACTGAGCCAGAGCATAAAGACACTCTGCAGACGGAGGAGGAGAGGAGCCTCCATAATTAGGAGCCCAGTAAAACATACACCAAGAGGCAACTGTAGACATGAGAGGTACTTTTCATATATTGGATACTGTGTGATATATGTCGTAAAGAGAGGTCTTCTGGATGTGCATGCAGTGAAATCCCTATGTTATTGTAAATTATATGTTTCAGAAAAACCATAAAGGCAAAAAAAGAATGTTTTGAAAATGCTGCATTCGCTGAAAACAAGGTAACAATCTTCCATCTTGAATGTGATATGTCATACTCCCAGATGGAGGCAAGAGACAGTTTTTTCTATTGAATATCTTCATTATACTTTACCATGAAATATCCAAGAGGTAAATTCACAAATGCTGAACCTGATTATTTATATGTGTGACTACACCCAATAGCGCAGTGTATACCAAAATCTGCCTTTTAAAAATATTCATTAAGCTGCCACCCAATAAATATTATTGCCTTATAGAATACTTTGACCTGGTAGCCTTCTCTTTCAGGTCACAAAGCAGATAGTCTAGTTATTTAGTAATTTAGGCCAACAGAGATTGCTTTGCTTTTATGGACAGGAGCTGGAGCTGTCCATGGTAATAAGATCTACGTGGTGAGGATAGCATGTGCAGGGTATAGGTGCAATGCTGCAGCCCCAAGGGCGTCAGTTTGACTTCAGGGTTGGTGGGGACATAAGCTTTTAGTTTGAGCAGGGCAAAATGCAAAAATAAAATACACACAGTCAGCGTACCCGTTGTGCCCATTTGATTTTTGTTTTTAAATGGGAAAGCTTTAACCATATAACCATTTATATGATGTAATTTATAATTCATTGCAACTCACTCTCTATTCAGCAACACATTTAAATTAACTTTTTATTTAGTACTTAGTATTGTTCTTATCATTCACATTATTATAACATTAACATTATTATATCAGTAAATAATTTTTTACTCCTGATTCTAGTCATTAGGGGATATACAGTCAATATATACTGCTATTTCAATATAAAGTCATTTATATTAAATATATACTCACAGTAAAAAAGTAAATTTAATGTTTGTTGTGACAATATATGAGTTTGATATTTTGATCCAACTACCTTTGATCATCCAGGACAAAGTTGGATGGAATTAAAATTGAATTATGTGCTTTTGTGATTTTGTAAAACCAAAAGCTAAAAAAGTACAATTTAAACCTCGTGCACCCCTTTAAAATAATCACACACAAAACTGTACACTGGAAAAGAATACCACAATATTTTTCATGCAGTAGGGATTTTTGTCCAACTTTTTTATATCAATGTCTTCATTTACTTCTGCCCTAATCATACATACCAAATATTATAAAATATTTTGACATTTTAACCCTTAAAGTGCCATTTTTGACAGCAAAAGTATCAAATTATGTGCATGAAAAAATCTATTCTACAATTCACAACAAATTTTAATTTGTTTGTGTTGGGATTATCAGAGGCTGGGGATGTCATAAAATAGTGCCACCACTGATTTTAACTTTTTTTTTAGTTTTTGCACAAAATGCTGTTTCCCCTAAAGCCCAATTGGCTTCCATTATAACCACACATTTTTTGGTTGCACTGACATAACATTAGGAAATTATGAATTGTGGATTATTACAAGTTTCTCCTGTTAACAAAAGATAAAATTAGTGATTTTTATAAAAATGACTGAAAATGTTAATATTATGATTATGCTTGAAATGGTGGACCAAAAAATCATAGAAAATCTCCAAACCGGCTCCTCTAGATCCGACTCATATCATTTTCACCTCAAATATCTACATCACTGGCCTTCAGTGTTGACTAAATGTCTTTCTATTGATATAACCTTGTAATGAAATACACAGTAAAAAGAGAAATTTCAGACACTAAAACAAAAAATTTTGAAGGGTTTTCAAAACCAAAGAATGAAAAATAAATCACAAAGTAAAAATATACTTGCAACGTTTTGAGTACTTTGATAATAGACCGTTCAATTAATGTAACCTTGAAAAACAAACACAGAAATTAAAAATACATTGCAAAATACACAAACCAATTGGCCAATATTGGTGCTATTTGGTGCAATATAGCCAACGTTATGCAAACAAAAAAAAAAAGTTGAGATGTACACAAATGTACGTAGGGGTGCAGGAGGGATTAGAGTGATCTACATCTTTTATGAATATTTCCAAACGCACCCTCAAAAATTTAACAGTGACCCCATTAATCTACTTCTTCTGAGAGAAACCGCCTGCTCATTCCCATACTTGCTGAAATTACAGACCTCGGCCAACCTCAGCCTCCACAGGCAATCCCCAGAAACAGATGAATAAATTAGCCTGAGAAAAGAGCTTTTCACTTCAGTCATTTTCACAATACACAGCAGCTATTACATTTAATTCCCAGTGTGTCCAAAACATGTCCGCCTGGCAGATGTTTATTTATTCAACAATGCACAATAATTGAAACTGCACCAGTCTGTTTAGAACTTCATCCAGCCGTGAATTCATTAAGTGTTTCTGCTCTGATAAGTGGCAGGCGAGAGGAGACCAGTACAACAAGTGTCTAATCTCTCACTGCATGCTCTGGGGTCTTCTGATGGAGTTGGCCATTGAGTTTGTGGTTCACTTCAGCTCCTGGCAAAATATACATGAGGAGTGTCATAGCCGAATTAGACCACGATAAGTTGGAAGTTTTCTGGATGTTTCCTAATTGCACATTCATTATGCGCATTACCCTTTCTAATTGTGCTGCTTTGTTGAAACTAACTGCTGAATCCTTCAATTTGGTGTCAGAAAAAGATTGAATTCTTCCAGCTGTCACAACAAGAGAGTATGTTTGTGTTTCTGACAACTAGTGAGAGACATTAAAGATATTTTTGAAATGCATGTGTACATTTTCTAGTTGAGAAAATGCTGCTTGTTTCTTTGGAGATATTATTCCTTAGCCTGGAATATTCAACAGTAAATTAATTAATCGCTCAGGTTACAGGCTACATGTATTGTTTTTTCTTACTTGGCTCCAAAGTAACACATGTGTTAAAGAAGACCTGCTGTGCTTGTGTATTCCATCCATTTTCTTCCGCTTATCCGGGGCCGGGCCGTTGGGACAGCAGTCTAAACAGGGACTCCCAGACTTCCTTCACTCGGACACTTCTTCCAGCTCCTCCAGGGGGACACCAAGTCGTTCCCAGGCCAACTGAGAGACATAGTCCCTCCGTGTCCTGGGTCTTCCCCGGGGCCTCCTTCTGGTGGGACATGCCCAGAACACATACCTAGGGAGGTAACAAAATGATGACACTGCTGAATCCTACACGTATCATGATTATGAGAATAAAATTGGAGAACGAATTAAGTACAGAGCTGGGTGCATACCAGTGGAAGTTAAAATGAAAGCTGATTAGCAAAATGCTGTCTTGGAAAAAAGCGATTACAGATTGCTCAGACTTGCCCAAATCACTCCAGTTACAACTTTGTGTGAGTAAATGGTGAGGAGAAACAACTATAGCTAAAAGCTCTGAATAGTAAATTCTGCACAATAGGTCTGCTTTAATATAACAAAATAACTTTAATATGTAGCCACACTGTGTCTTGATTTATAATGTGCTTTTCCAACTCCAGTGCGCACTCAAAGCACTTAACAAACCACTTGTCTATTCACACCCAAACATAAACCAGTTTTGCATCGGCAATGAAGGCAGGGTAAAGTGTCTTGCCCAAGGACATAACAACAATATGCATTAGTAGTAACCTTAATCTAATCACCAACCTTTGAATCCATGAGTGAACACTCCACTCAGCTACATGTCATCTAATCAGCATGCGTATCCTTTTTCACCCCAAGTTGATTCTGCCATTTTGGATATACTCCTCCCCGCTCTTTTAACTATAACATTTTGGCCTTATCAAACTCAAATCCCATTTTTCCACTTCTAATCTCAACCGAACCTATTGACAGAACTTGTAATGCCAGTCACGAGCCCCATCTTCCCACCATGTTCAGTCCTGGAGCCACACTTTGAACTAGTAGCTGTGAGTTTGTGTGTTTCATGTCACTATAGGAGCGATGGCTGCTGTCTGTTGTCATGGCTGCATACAAAGCACATGTGAATAATGAGTATGAAGTCCTCTGTATCAGCAGTGTGCCTCTGCTGTTTTGTTTTTTTGTGTTCGTGTGTGCGCACTAGGGCTATGGCTGCTTCAAGCACTTTAATCTCTGTCCTTGAGAGTAATCTTGCCTGTGTGCAAAATGGCTCACTTTATCAACTTGGTGGCAGCGCGCCCTGAGTCTGGAGGCAGCAGCAGGAGCACCGATGCTTTTCTCCAGACAGATCAGAAAGAACAAGCCCAGGATCACCTTCTCCACAGGCAGCGCCAGAGAGAGGACGACGGGGAGGACTTTTAAATGTTTCAGAGCCACGTTTGGTTCTGTGATCCATGAATGACCCCTGTCTAAGATGTCAGCTTAATCACCTCAAACTCCGTCTCAAAAGGATGTGAGGAAAAAACCAGTCGATTCAGCACTACACTTGATTTCTAAAGTAAAATGACATACTGTAATAAGGTTTTTATTTGGATTTGATATGGCAGGAGCATATTATAGCCAGTATTTAACCAACATGTTTTCATATTACTGTTTATTATTGATCAGTTTGTTACAGCTTATATATGCCACACAACTTAATTGTTTCGCTTTGCCTGGAATGTTCCACAGTATAGAATTAAACTCATTTATCTGCATGGAGATAAGCAGGGGATGCCACCAAGTTAGATTTGTAGAGGGACAACTTTGCTCACAGTAAGAATGCATGATATTTTTGAGAAACAGATTACTGAGTAATTGCAATGCAGATAATTCAACGCCATAGTGTAGAACCTTCCAGGAAGCCAGAAAATATATAAACTAATTTACGTGTCTAAAAAAAAAGTCTGTGCCCACAAATGGAGCTAAACCAGCACCTATCAGAAGAGTAGACATTTGTGACCTCTAGTCCAGCGAGGTTCAGTTGGACTTCCGATAATTTATTTTCATTAAATTCTTAAACTGGGACTATAAACCAGGACGAGGGGGCTTTGTTACTCTCACACACTTGGAAACTGAAGAACAGAAGAAGGCGGACTGCAGATGGCGCTATCCTGCCTCCACTGGTAGCACGACAGCGCCAAAACCTGTATAAATCAGCTGATCAGACACGTCACAGCAACATCACGCCACCACTCTGAGGAAGACCTGTCAGATATGAAAACATAATAAACAGTAAAAAAAAATCAATGTCCTCTAGTGTCATCACGCACGCCCCTTCCCGTGATAATGCAGAGATACAAAATGCACAAAGCCAGCCCTCATCGCATGTGAAATGTACCATGTCCTTGGAATACACCACAAACCAAATATAGTGGAAAAGATTGGCTGGTCTGAACCCTTGACCTCCTTGATAACCAGTTCACTCCCCGGCACCTGTCTACAATTGTGTTTTGCTGAAATACTGAACAAATCCTTTAAATGTTTATGACCATGTGTCAAAGCACTGAGAGAAAGGTAAACCTAGATTTGATTATACATTTATAAGGTTCAGATCAGGGTCGCAGAAACAACAAAATTACAGATTGAGGCTAAGATTGTCAGTAAATAATGAATGAAATAAAGCAGATGTTGTAATATTGAAAAGTTGAACATTAAGAATTCCATTTGAAATCATCAAGAAAGAGTTTAGTATTTGATGAGCTGTTTTATAATTGGCTGTTCTTACCGTATTGCACCTGAATTGACAATAATGTTATGAAACCCAGTGAACAGCAGACATGTCTCTTTGGCTTCTCACAGAAATAAAAATGGAGTGTGCTGCAGACCCTGGGAACCTGCCTTAGGGCAAAAACACACTTTTTTTTATTTTTTTTTTTAACAGCGCTCCTGACCAGCTCCAACTCTCTGCCCTTGGCTCCTGCTGACATCATGACTGCTGTGTCCATGGTTACACAGTCTATCCCTACATTATCTAGATTTACAATAGGATGTATTCATGTAAAGTGAATAATAATTGGTATAGTTCATGGTAATATCATTAAAAAAGCATATAACATTGAGATGGAGGGCATGTCAAAAGGGTCTAAGGGTCTTTTAGCTATCAAAACACAGCTGTTTTGACCTAGTTTGTCGTTTGTACTAAATTACCAGCTAATCCACACGAAACCCTAAAGTTCAATGTCTTCTCTATTAGCACTAGAAAGCTGATTTTTTTTCAGTCTGATATTAAAAAGTGCTGGCATTGTTCAAACACGCAGGCACACTTGTTCTTAATTAAAAGTACTCAAAGATTAGATCAAAATACCATGTAATCCTTCATTCATCCAGGAATGGTTCGTATCTGGTTGTGACTCCCAATCAGAAGTGTCTCAAAGTAACAAAATTTGTTCTCTGCATTTGACCTGTCCTTCAGTGCGATTGAGGCAACCTGTCAGGAGCAGAGGGCACAGCAGATTTTGACCTAGGCATGGTAAAAACTTCCTTTGCTTCTCAAGCTGAAGGCACACTGGCAAAGATTATTAAAATGTGTGGTCCAAACCTGTGACAAAAACAGAGAAGATTCAATATATGGATTTTTTGTTAGATAATTTATTTCCAGTGAACTGTACAGTTACAGACCCTGCCATCCATCTGAAATCATATCTAGTTCTAATGGTGCAGTGTATTTACCATTCTTGACTTAGTAGAGTAAAATAGCTGTCCTCAAAGTTCAAATAATAGCATGTTGTAAAATGCAGAGTGCATTAATGTGCCGGCAGCTTTAGCCGCTCATTAGCCTGTCTGTGTCTTACACCGCAGGGCTAAATTGGGTTAAGGAAAACATGCACTCAAGCAGGTCACAAAACAGCGGAGGGCAGCTTTAAAATCAGGTCATCAGAACAGAATAGGAACAGACTGCTCTCTCTCTCTCTTTCCCACAACAACCACCTTCCAATAGCAGCGGTCAAGAGTCACCTCCATAACCTGTTTTGAGGTTAAAAGAGAGAGGTGATCAGGGCTGTGCTGGCCCCGCCCCCCTGGTCAAACACACACTTCTTCATGTTTCCTACAGTCCCAGTGGAGTCGTTGTGAAGACTGATCTCAATTAATCTGCAATGAGGCTGCACTGATGGTGCTGTATAGGGCAAAGTGGGTTTTAGGAAATGGGAGGAACAAAAACTAAATGAATGAAAACTTCTGAAAAGATCTTGCAATGACAATACTATAATTTTCTTTTTCAAGAATCTAAATGCTCTTTATTGGCCAAAACTGTAATGTGTCAAGTTGTACAAAGTGCACTAGTTTCTGTAGACATTGTATTGCTTTGCTGGGAATATTCCACAGTCTGGCATTACATACCGGCTTGTCAAAGCCTGATCCTGTCAGATCTCAGAAGCTAAGCACGGCTGGGCCTGGTTAGTACTTGGATGGGAGACCACTGGGAAAATCAGGTGCCACAGTTGCAAAACCTGTTGTTGTGTCCTTAGGCAAGGCACTTCAGCCACATTGCCTAGTATGAAAGTGGTGTGTGTGTGTGAGTGTTGGTAGTGGTTGGAGGGGCCGATGGCACAGATTGACAGCCTCACTTCCATCCGTCTGCCCCAGGGCAGCTATTGCTACAATAGTAGTTTACCACCACCGAGTGCGGAGTGAATGAATAATGCTCTGTAAAGCGTCTTTGTGACAAACAGTTGCCTGTGAAAAGTGCTATATAAATAGAAAACTTACTTACTTACAGTACTTGCAAAATTACCTATTGTGGGAAATTCTATGCAAAGAATCACCATAATAGCTGACTTCCCACTGGAAAAGTTAGATATGCTGCACAAAATTTCTAAAATTAAAATTTTATATTTGCACATGAGGCAACTTTTTCATATGCTTGCTGCTTCGATTCCTACATTATTTTATTATATTCTTGGGCATGACACGTCACCCATCTTGCTGCATTAGTGAAACCCTAAAAATGCATAAATACCAAGATCAAAAATAAAATGAAGACAATTTAGGGGCGCAGGATTTTCACACGTTTGTACCTTCCCTGTGTTTTAACTCTATGACTCAAAACCCTGCTGTGATTGCATCAGTATTTAAATAAAAGATGTTTTGAAGTTCCCAGCCCTGCAACTTATGCACAGAGAAATCAAAGCCCACCTGATCAAAATGTGCCCAAAAACAATGGAAATACCTTACAAATATTTGTCTAAATTCTACGATAAAACACTGGTTCGGTATTGAAAAGACGCCAGGCCCAGATATGTGACAAAAGCCTGGGAAATGTCATTGTGAATCCTAAACTGCACTTGAGGAGCAAAGAGGTGCGCAGACAATCGTCTTGACATTCATGTGCTGTTTATTTAGCTGCAGCTATTTGTGGCCATGGCGGCTGGTGTTATTGCCTCCGGTGAAGGGGAGAGAAGGTGCCGAGGAAACAATCAGGGGACCATTCAGGGCTGGAACATCTGTTGTGAACAAATTAAAGTCACCATTACGATGCACACTATTTACAATGTCTTCTACAGCCAGCCACTTCTGCCATATGGGCTCATTTGGTATAAGGGTGGAAGAGATTTTCCATGGTACTTTCTTTTATGAAAATGTTAATTGCAATGTTTTTTTTGTGTGAAATTAATAACATCCTTATTTGTACATTTCTATTTATGTTTTGGATTTGTGTTACTAACATCAAAAGGACCCATGGTTACATTAATAATTAAATTTAAAGGGCAGGTATTTTCTGGTCTATGTTATAATTTCCTTATCAAAAAAATAAAATAAAATAACTGGACCTGTTTTGTTTCATTCACACATGTTTAACACACAAATCCTCCAATTTTAAGATGAATTCTTCTCTTAAACAGAAAACACTCTGTGCCATCAAGGGGTAATACAAGGAGTGCTCCACTGTGTTTTTAAACTCCACATTCCTTCACTAGACTCATTTGGATGATTTCAGTCCTGAAATTGCCAATCTCTACTGAACTAAAGGTAAAAGGTAGTTATGTTGACAACTACCACTTCATGACATCCCAAGGTGGATCAGAGCATCTTGATCTTTGGAAATGTAGACAAAATGTGTGAATGAAACAAAACACAACTCCAAGTAGGCTTTTGATGCGATAGGAGCATTATAACATGACTTAAATCTTACAAGAGTCAGTTTTGCGTAATATAGGACCTTTCAAGGGCACATAACATAACAAAATGATCTTACCAGGTGGAAAAAAAGTTTAAAAAAAAAACAAAGACAGAGAGGTGGAGAGCTAATAAATACACAAATGTTTTATTCTAGATATCAAAACTGATACATTTGTTTTTGTTGGTTTTTTTAATCCAAAAGTCCTATCCTAAAACAGCCACTAAAGCCACTTAATCCAGTTATTCTATAGACACAGCCCCTAAACTAGATTAGGCAGGCAGTACAGGTTCAACTATGAGCACCCTGGTCTCAGTTGGGGCATCACAGAACCACCATGCATGTCACATCCGCTTATCCCCACCAAAGTCTAACATTCATAAAGGAAGCGAAAGGCAAAACAAGCTTATTTGTATTGCATAATTTGTACAGAAAGTAATTCAAAGTGCTTTACACAATAAGAAAGACAGTAAAATCACAATACAAGCAAAGCAAAACATACATAAGCATCATAAAAGAAGAGAAGAGAAAAGAGTGAGGGAAAAAAATCTTTCAGTCATATGCACAGCTATTCAGAACCGTTTTGAGTCTGGATTTAAATGTAGTTAAAGAAGACAAGAATCAGATTGAAATGAAATGCACATAAAGATAATATGGTGAATTTACAATGATCTTATGCCTTCTATTTCTGCAGTATTTGGTCAGTAAAATTTTATGTCAAAAAACCTTTGTCAAATATTGCAATGTCACAGAGTAACCTAGAAAAAAAAATGATGCGAGTGAATCTGTTTCCACAAGGTTAAACAGCTACTTCTGTCAATTTAGGAGCAGCGCCTCAGGGCCTCAGCCCCGTTTGGATGATAGAGAAAATGTATAGAGGTGGTATAGAATCATGCTATCTAATGTATGATTGACATAACCGCTCCCTCATGAATTTGAGCTTCCATATTGAGGTGCAGTGGCTCAAGTCTAAGTATAACTGTTATACATCATTTTTCTCTTTTAGTAAAGGGAGTGTGAGGCCAAATTTGTCATCTACTTTTAACATGTTACATATAGTTAAATCAGTTACGTTTAGGCGATTGAGCGAGATTGAGGTGATTTATAACATAAGAACAGCAAACCTTTTTTCTAACACAGTTTCAGTACTTCCATAAATTCAAGTGTTGCAATGCAAACTAGTAGAACAGCAGGAGAGTAGCAACAGCAGGAGAGTAGCAAAATAAAGATAAATAGACTAGAGCACACTGCCTGGTATGAAAGTGGGGTGTGCGCAAGTGTTAGTGGTTAGAAGGGCCAGTGCCAGCAGCCTCAGTCTTCCCCAGAGCAGCTATGTCGATAGTAGCTTCCACCACCAAGTGTCGAGTGAATGAATGAGACACAAAAATACAAACATACAGGTCGTATAGGTCAAAATAGTAAGACAAATATTGTGATGTTAGAAACTGCAGCTGAATACCTTTTGCATTGCCTCTCGCCCGTGTATATGGCGATTTAGTGCTTTGGGGCATGTGGTCATTAGAAAAACACTGAAGTTGAAGCTCGAGATGGATCGCTGTGTGGGTTCTAGCAGAGCGGCAGTAAACAGGTCAGACCCATGGCACCCTTGTGGCCATCTCAAACTGAGAAACTGCACTTACAGGCCCACTCCCACATTTAATCATGATTAATACAAACTCTGAGAGGAAGAAATTAGTAAGTCTGCCTCCCAGCCTACCACTATTGTTCACTATTGCATCCTTCAATTCCCATCTCAGCCAAGTGCAAATGAACACTGAAAAACTGTGAAAAAGCTGAATGTATAAATGAGCTACCATTTTCAATTATACCCTGTGTTATAAATACACTTGTTAAAAAGCATTGCAAAGCAGTGCTCAATGATGCCATAAGCTTAGCAGATGTCATGATTAGGAAATTAGCCAGAAAATATAAAATAATTACCGGTATTCTGTACCAGATATGGTGCTTTGTAAGCTACATATTCCTAAAATGCTAAATGTGGCTCAATGTGGCCATACCGGCTTGTCAAAGCCTGATCCCGTCAGATCTCAGAAGCTAAGCAGGGCCGGGCCTGGTTAGTACTTGGATGGGAGACCACTGGGAATTCCAGGTGCCACAGTGGGGTGTCAGTGGCAAAAAAGTCGTTGTGTCCTTAGGCAAGGCACATCACCCACATTGCCTAGTATGAAAGTGGTGTGTGTATGGCAGGACTCCCTTGAAAAAGAGATTAGTAATCTCAATGGGACTTTCCTGGGTAAATAAAGGTAAAAATAAATAATACTTTCACTAACCATAACACCATAGTAACTGCAAAAGACAATCAGATCTACTGCTACAATTTATTTTGTTCCATAAAGCACAGTTTAAAAGCATCTGGTAATTTTGTTCTGAATTCACAGTAAAGGTCTGTCTCCAAAGTGTGGGCAAATCTTTGCACAGATTGACATGTTGCCAAACCACAATAATATAAGCACAACTTGTGAACTGCTCATTTTTTGGATTCTGTGTTGACAGAGCTGAAACAATGAAACACATTTGAATAGCTAAGCACATCTTTACAAAATAGTCCTCAGTTTGTCTCTGAAGGTAATGCTATTATTCCAGTATGGAGTGTGATTTGACACTGAATTGCTGATGTATTTTATGTAATGTTGTACCATGTCAATCATTCTCCACAAGGATATGACTAATTAGATCATCAAAGGTTTCCAGTATTGTCCAGTCCCACCAGCCCTGTGAGCTACTTGCACGTGAAAGGTGGTGTTTTGTTCATTTCACCTGTGTTTGTGTTTTATTTGGGCAGATGAAGTGATTGTGACACCACCATGAATCATTTCCCGGCTCCGTGGAGAGAGTTTGGATCTCTGAGTCAGCTCTGAGTATACAAGGCTAACACTGATCCAATGCTTTTTACTTTACCAGCAATCAGGGATAAAGAGACAATGCAGCAGTAAGATTTAGGGTCAATTACAAAATTGTGTGTTTTACATCATTTACATTCAAACCATGTTAATGATAGAGACTACTGTGTGTTGTTTGCATATAAAGTGTTATAAAGGAAGTACAGCTGGTGTGTTGTTAGCATGCTAGTCGTTAGTAGCAGTGATGTGACCGCAAAACTGTGCTCTGGCCTACGGAAGTCTTGAAATGTACTTATAAACACATGGTAATGAATAATAAGAATGCTAGGATGGATAGGAGAACATTATTTAGCTGGAGCAGAACCTGGGCAGCTGTAGGCCGATTGTGAGCTAGGCTTGGTCAGTCATGCCGTCTAGTTGCAAAGCACTGGGAAAAACCCAAAACATGACATAGTTATCTGCACATGGATCAATTATGTTTGGTCTTCCAAAGCAGGTGTAAAAAAGGAAAGCCTCACATGTTCATCCTCTATTGCCTCCTAATCTGTGTGATATTGATTTGAGCAAAAATAAGCAGCTATCTAAGTTCAATTATAAAATCTATTTCTTTTGCTGCTTGATGTTCTTTGATCCCACCATCCTCCTCTCTCATGCAGCGGTCGGCCGTGGCTCATTAGCACAGATGATATGTAATGATGTATGGATCAGAACCAAAAGTGTATTTAATATTCTCAGAGAAGCAGAAGCACGCATCCATGATAAAAACAAGTGCATCTTTTCTGATCTGATGAGTAACGGTGAGGGCTGATGTAGGAGTACCTGGAAAAAAACAAATGTTTGTGAGAAGAAGAAGGCTTTGGAAATTTGAAAGTGATGTAGATACAGAGACGTGGAGTTCTGTGATTGTAGGGAAAATATCTTCAGTTCTTCAGTGCTTCCTCTCCATCATCACTGCAAATCACTTTACTCAGCAGGTACAGAGATATGCCATCTAATGTATGAGGGAACTGATGGTACATGACTCAAAGTAACTCAAGTAACTAGCTAAATTGCTCAAAATGTGTTAATAAAATTTGCATTTGTCATAATCCTGAATGATAAGGTAATGACTATAAAGCTTTCTTAACATGACTTTCTCTTACCATGAATGACTCAAACATGTGTCATATTGATCATGCAAGAGACACTTCAAATCTGGGGACATGGCCAGAAACACAGCAATTTACAAAATTATGATAACATCCATCTTTTAGTAATTCCAGTATAGTTTTTTTCTATTTTTATAGTAATTTTTGCTTTTCTACCTTCACGGCATTCAAAGCACATTTACACCTTATACAGACACTGGGGCAAGGTGGGTTTAGTGTCTTACCCAAGGACACAACAACAGTATTCATCTATGGAAGCCTGACTGTCAACTCGTGGTGCAGTGGCTCTAGCTGCCCTAACAATGATGTTTACACCAGGAGGAGGATTCGAACCATCAACCTTTGGATCAGAGAATGACCACTGAGCTACTGTTGCTGGACCCATGTCTTTTCAGCTAAGACAGTAATACACCAGCACAATTATTTTCTCACCATAACGTACACAACTAATTTCTCTTGTGAGACAGAACAGATAGTTTGGATTAGATCATTGTAGAGCTCTATAATAAAGGAATCCAGCATAAGAAATGATCTGTTATTTGCAGTAGGTGGACACTGTTACATTGTTGGGCTGAGGGGCATGCCTAAAGCCACTGGGGGCTGCCTCTGACCCTCTGCTCGTCCTCTTTTATGCTTCTCTTTTTAGTAGACTCATGCTGCAGACAGATACAGCTTTGTCCCACTCTTGCCTGTCGGGAGAAGACATAGCTCTGATAAGGCTTTCTTCACAGAGGGACCAGTGAAAAGGCCAGTAATGGCTTTATTATTATTGTATGAAATTGACTGAAGCTTGCAAATGTGCAATGTAACACGTTTAATTTATGATTTAATTGAATAACTGAGAGAATAATTGGTTTACTGCGATAAATAAGCAACTATTGGAGACTTTTCAAGCCATCGTGTTAATTCCCCGGGGTAAATTATCCATTTGCTGTATTCTGTTGACTGTTGGACATGTATTGTATTCTTTGTTTGTAATATTATGTTCTATTATATTTGGATACAGTGGTAAGTTGAGAACCAAGAGACCACATAAATAATTTGTATCTGCTCCTTTAACACTGTGGACAATTATAAACAAATTATACAATATTTCAATAAAACAGATAATCAAATTTTTAACCTGGATGAAACGTTCACAGTTCTGAAAGTTTCTGTCTGCTTCTAGACGTTACCACAGGTTACCAGAAGTTTTCATATGTTTCCCACTCACCTGGCAGTAAACATTGCCACTGCCATTGTTGATGTATGTTTCAAAGTCTGATTTCCAGCACTTCAGTTTGATTGCTGTTGTAATATTAGGGTTAGCAAAAAACAATTGAAGTGAATTTCATTAACACCTGGAGTGGGGTTTAAAGGGCCTATATGACACTGTTTTCTAATCTATGATAAAATGATGGTTCCTCATCACAAACACTGGAGTTGTGTTTAGTTTCACTGATTTATGTTTAACACAAAAACCCTACATAAATGGCCTGTGTTCCTCTCTAAAATAAAAAATAAAAAACACTCTGTTCCATCTTGTGCTGTCATGTGGTAATACAGGAAATGCTCCACTGTGTTTTTAAACGCACATTTGCTGGAATCATTTGGAATTGCTCATCTCTACTGAACAAAAAGAAAAAGGGAGCTGTTAACTTGAAAACTATGGCTTCATGTCAAGCATTTTGTGCTTTGAAGATATAGACAGACTAATAATAAAGAATTACTCAAAGATATGTGAATGAAAGAAAACACAGGTCCAGGTCTGTTTTTTCATGAAGTAACAACATTATTGCATGGCTTAAGCTCACAAGAGTTCATTTTGAGTAATATAGGATCTTTAATTAAAATATGTCCCAATAGCCATGTCTAGATTTACTTTCAGACATACCTTTGTAAATGGAAGCACCACCAATAAAATACACAGTATTGTCTCTATGAACAAGAATAGAAGTAAAAGCATTTAGCTTTACTTGCTGGCAATTCACTTGTGTCAGGCCGAATCAGACCATCTCCAACTGTAAATGGTTGACTCTGCGCTCTGCCCTGATGCCAGTGCTGCACCGCCTTTGCCTTTTGCTACATTTAGAGGAGAGGTTGAAAAGCTCTTTTCTATGGTTTATTGCTACTTGGATTAGAATAAGGTAAAACTAAATGGTAGTAATTCCAAGCAATTACTTTCTTTCTGACCTTCTTTCTGACATTCAGTGTAGCATGAATTCATTTGTATATGCGTGTATTTGCGTGTATATGTCAAATAACTTTAAATTCTTATGGGGGCTTGTCTGTGCTTAACAAGCCCAATATGTCTTATACTTCATACTTCAAAATAAATAAACAGATACTCATGTTGTCAGTCTGTCTTGATGTAAGAAATTGTCCAGTTTTATTGTAGGTGTCCCTGATAGAATAAATTACATAGTAGTCTGCCTTGTTTTTTTTAAAAGTTATCGTAGCAAGCCTCTAAAAGGGTTGGAAGTTGCAAACTTGTGAGACTTGACTTTGCCGTCAGGTGAAAATAACTCCAGTCTGTGACTAAAATGGCTGCACTTTTATCCAACAGTTCGTGATGACAGTAAACTCTTGAAAGTCTTCAACAGCAGATCTCCACTTCAGAGGCTCCTGATAACCCGAGGACTCGCACCTCTTCTGTGTTTCCTGTGATCACTTGACCATTCACACAACCGGGAGGGTGGTTTGTTGACAACAGCTCTCTCTACTGCTGCTCCTTGGCCCCTTGCTCATTCAGTGTCTCTCTCAGTTTCTCTCTTTGCAATGAGCTCACCTGTGCTTGTTCAAAACCACCACAGTCCACGTTCTAAAGGTTTTTAGTGATAGGTAGAGGACTTTTCAGTCTTGATTTATGGATTGGTTTTCAATTACAAGCTTCCTTATTATAGCTCTAAGATGGCAAAGATAGCATACATTTTTAACACACATTTTTAAATATATATCTGGAAGTTATTTTTTTGGATTTAACAATGATCATAAATTAACCCTAAAAAGTGATCTACAAATTTTAAACCTTTTGTATCATCAACATAAAGGGGTTCCAGTAAAACAAAAAAGCAAAACAAGCTAGTGCCTTAAACAACATTGCACTTCATGCTTCTGTTATCTTCTCTTTTCTTTAAACCGTAGTCTATGCCAGCAGGCTAGTGCTAGTGCAGACTGTGTTCTCCTTCGTTCACAGGGCACACTTAAGACCAAGGGAATGTTTGTCAGTGGTGTTAAAGTGACAGAAATTCCACTTTTGTGTATGAAAGGGCACATGCTTGACAGTTTAATAGAAATGCAGGCAGCCAAGCATGTCTCAGCATAGTACTTTAAGCTGTCAAAACGAATAATGATATCTGATAGTTACTTCTCAAATGAAAATCAATTGTCTTTGCTCCACTGGTCCAGCAGTTGGAATATTTCCTTATCTTTTTATGTTCATCCACAGATGGTAAACTGACATGTGTAACCACTTTATTCTTATCTTTTCATGGCAGTGATTGGCAATAAGGGCTGTGATAGTGTGTGTTATTGCACAACTGTAGCAGGGTGGGTTCACGTGGTCTAGTCCTGCTGTGGAGGTCTGTCATGCTGGTAGATGAACAGACAGGCTGACCTTTGAGTCGCTGTGCTGTTTGGGAGCCAGTCGAGCATTGCCAGGGAGCGTGCTCAAGCTTTTGTACCCACAGTACACATGAATAACAATGTGCCCATAGACTGCCCTGCTGCAAAAGCCTACTGGGAGGAGATGAATACTTTTTATAGACATATAATATCACAGGAAGCTACAAGCAAACATCTTGTGTGTGTGTGTGTGTGTGTGTGTGTGTGTGTGTGTGTGTTGGGATCAAACACATTATTAACTTTAGGAGGATTTTAGGTATTCAAAAGAATTAATGGATATTGATAATGGATATACATTTTTTTGCACCATGATGCGATAAAACTTGAAGAAAATATATATTTCTTTTCTCAGGTAGTGGTATTGAATTATACCATAAGTATATTATCATTTTGTATTTAATTAATTGTAAATCACCGATCATTGACATGGTGGGGCCATTACACAAGAGGGAGCTCTGGGAGCATCCCTAGCTAAAGCTTAAATGTAGCATACAGATATATGGCTTTGCTCATAGTTATCATTTCATCTGAAAATATAACTTATTTAGAGCATTATTCAGTAAACCCAACAAGTAATGCTTCAAGACATATAGCAAAACCTGTTCTCATCATCCTATTGGAGAAATTATATTATGAACTTCAAATCGCCTGCATGTTTGTGAGTACCACACGTCAGTCAAAGCATTGGGTACTAAAAAGTCAGCGCTACCTGAGACCTACCAGGCATTGGAGGAGAAGCCCATGCACTGGGAGACTGGGTCTCGTGCACCAGAGGCACAGCACGAACTGGACGGAGGTGGGCTCAGTGCAACATCAGAGCAACACTGTGAGGTACTGGGTCCTCAGGGCAACAGAGTGGAGCACAGCTGCAGATGGAGGCTTGGAGACTGACATTAACTGATGAAACTCCACACAATGTTCTATGTGAAGCTGAAATCATTCTTAACAACAGACCAAGCATTAAAGTTCCTAATGACTAACATCTATTCATCTAACACTCACTGATTATAATGCTGATACATTTGTTTAGTGAACTCTGTCATATTTAGAGAGAAAGGAACTTAACACTTTGTGTTAAGTTTTGTTATGTGTTTCAAATGCAACGCATAACCAAAGCTTATGTGTTATTTTTCAGTTTACAATTGTAGTTTTATATATATAACAGTATTTTTCCACCTTATGAAGAGATCTATTGACTGTTATTGGTTTGCTCACAGCGGTCTAGTAATCCATAAAAAATAAAAAATAAGCATTAGGAGAATTTTGAACATTTGCACAGACCACAGGAGACTTAAGTCCACAAATACTCACACCTCGACTGATGCAGATAGAACATCATGAACTGAACTTATCCTCAGTTTCACTTATAAAAAGTACATCTCAAGAAAATAGGATGTTGATCCTGTACAAAAGGTAGTTTATAGATTGCATTTGCACAAGTATATTTCTGTTTTCAAAATTGTGTGACTACCCCTTGTGTAATGGAGATACTTTCCAGGCCCAGAAGAATAGTTAAGTTTTATAAGTTGTTGTATTACATAATATGTACACACTCTTACTTGTGTAGTAGTTTTCTTGAATCTTTTTTTTATTCTTAACCAAAAAACCTCATAGACAACCAATACTAACTATACTATATACTGTAATAATAATAATATTTTGAAATGGTTTTAAAGGCCTATTCACATTTTCCCTTATTTAACATTTGAAAAGCATCGTACAAACATTTACAGTACTACTATCATTACACAGCGTATAAGTTCCACATCTGTAGTTTTATTCCTGTGAACAGAGACCTGAGCTCTGAGCCAAATGAGAGTCCAGCTAATATCAGCCCCCGGTTCTCTTCTCATGTACAGTGCTTTCTCAAGGTCGTGTCCAGGCTTTAGAGCTGTGATAGGCTGCTTATCTCGTCCTCAGGCCAGACCGGGCCAGTCCATTTATCAGCCCGCGTTAGTTACAGCCGCGAAGCCTGCTCCAAATGCACAAGTCAAGGTTTGTCTTAGCATGTAAACATATGCACATACATTGTAGTACATAAGATTCACGGCCCTGAATAATGAATGAGGAAGTTGCAAATGATCTGTTTCAATGGAAAAAAAAGCAATTTTGACAGGTACTGAGTGGATTACAAAGGGAATTATTGCAATGGTCACGTATGGTCTTTTTACTATTTTGTATTGGAAAGAATCTATACCACAAAAGCACAGTACAAAATACACAAGTTTATTTTATGATAATCTCAGGAATAATAGTATTTTAGTAAAGATTAAGATCATGAGATTACTATAATGAGAATAAGAGATTACTTATTTATTAGACAATACTTTCTAAGTTTGGAAAACAAAAAAACATTCACTAATTATGTATATTTTAGTATTCTTTCTACATTAAAGTGAAAAATCTTAAAGGTCGGATATTACGCCAAATTTGTAGTCATGTTAGGATGTTGTTACCTCATCAAAAACATACAGATTAATAATAAGTCTACTGTACATCTCAAAAGCTCAAAATGCTCTCTTCCACCTTGTGATGTTATGAAGCGATAACTTTCAAGTTACAGTTACCTTTTACCTTTTATTTAACAGTGATTGGCAATTCCAGAGGTGAAATTATATTTAAAAAATGTAGTGAAGGTGTATAGAGTTTACAAACACAGTGGAGCACTTCCTGTATTACTACACTGACATCGCAAGGTGGAATAGAGCATTTTTCAGGGTGTGTGTGAATTAAGCAAAATACACTTCCAGGTATGTTTGTGGTGAGGCAACATTATAACAGAGATCAGAAATAGTGTAATATGGGCCCTTTAAACTAAATGTATCTTGCCATTCACAAGTTGAATGGCAAGATGAAAATTATGTTTGAACATAACCTGTGCCTGCGTATAGTACTTGACTGATTACTTCCTACTTTTTATATTCAATAGCTGTTTCTGATGTTTACTCCACTCTGTATTCACCATTAAAAATATATGGTAGAATTGACAGTTTCCTATATCTCATAAAAGTCAGTGTGTCTTTAGGAGGAAAAGCAAGGGCAGAGTATATGTGGGTGAATCATCAGTAGCATCAGCAATCCCCTGAAAGCCACAACATAGGGTCCTAGAACAAGATAAATGATGAAGAGAGGAGCTTGGTTACATTCATCGACAACACAATTGCCCAACTCTACCCCATCCCGGCTGCTCCCTCTGTCACTGTCTCCAGGTGTAATGTACTGTATAATGGGGCTTGCTGCACTAAGCCTCTTTTTATTAGTTTTCTTTTTATAGAGTGTGATTTGCACAAATAATTTCCTAGTCTCCATACGTTTGACATGGGCCACTGCTCCGGGTTTTTACACTCAAATTAGCACTTGAGCATGAAAGCGCTGCCTCTTGTAGGATCATGTACAAAAATCCTATTATTTTTTAAGGACTTATGCTGTAGATGAGAGGCATGTATGTGACTTTTGGCAATAGCGTTTTGTATGTAATTTAACCTCAAATCCCACAACCCATTTTTATAATATAGGGTTCATTTAAAGCACATTTAAAGGACCCATATTACACTATTTTCTGATCTATGTTATAATGTTGTTTCCTCATCACAAACATAGAGTTCTGTTTGACACACAAACCCTGCATATTTAAGATGAGTTTTTCTGTCAAACAGAAAACAGTTTCACCTTGTGATGTCATGTGGTCATACAGGAAGTGCTCGACTGCATTTTAAAACTCCATACACCTTCAATAGAGTCATTTGAATAATTTCAACCCTAGAATTGCACATCTCTACTTAACTAAAATGTAAAAGGTAGATGTTACAGTGAAAACCACCACTACATGACATCACAAGGTGGAAGAGAGCATTTTGAGCTTTGGAGACGGACTAATAATAAAGGGCTGCTCAAACATGTGAGAATGAAACATCACTCCCGATGTGTTTTTGATGAAGAAACACCATTCTACCATGGCTTAAACCTCATAAGAGTCCATTCTGATTAATATAGGACCTTTAAGTATACTGTGAGAGATATTAAATTCAGTGGTTGCTATGGACTACTTTTTCAATGTTTTGACTTGCGTCATTGTACAAAGCAACCATTCAGGTGTAATATTAGAGCCATTTGAGAAGCACAGACAACCACCAGGGCATTTTTGTAGATCTGGTGTCTATATTCAGAACAATGTACTTTTGATAATATTTTGAATGAGCACTCATTAGGCCACATTACCCAACCTCCTGTTGCTGGAAAAGGCAAAGTTTGACTGCTACAGGCTGCCTTCATCTAGAAAAAATATTTCGCAAATTTGTAAGAAGTCACATGCCTCACTCTATGATGATTTGAAATGGGAGCTGACTGACTGTGTAAGAGTGGCCCACCTTGTTTTACCTTTCCATCTGAAAAAGCTGTTCTAAAGCTGTGGCGGTGGACAAGAAGTTTGTGCATGTTAAAACTGTACCAAAAGGTTTGTGAGAGCTAGGAGCACATTCTCTCACGGAAAAATCACATGCCCAAACTTTATTTTACATGTTCAATATCTGTCAGACAGTGCAATATAATGAGTATTATTGTTTTCATAATGAAAACCTGGTTTGAAAACATTAAAACAAGCATCCATACAATCATTTCTAATAGACCCCTTGGAGTAACTGTCACTCATTAACCATAGTCCAAGTTGCGCACTGCCTTGGGCCTATATAGTGTTGACTGACTGCAGTTGCCCAAAGCCAAGTGTTATGATGGTGAAAAACAGCGTTACTCTATTTTCTATTCTTAACAATAGTGTCTGTGCATTATGGATGAGCATGGACTTGCTATTCACCTGGCGTTCACGGGTCTCGCAGTAGCTGAGCACTGAAGGTATGCTTTTGGCATGGAGCTCCTGGCTCTGGTGTGCAGGGCTTTGATCACATCTCCACAATGGCTGCCTGGTGTGATCCTACTTTAAGCTGACAGTGCAAAGCTCAGGCTTGTGTGTGGCTACAGGGAAAAGGCCATAAGAGATGAGGGATGAGGTTTGAATAAGACTGGATTAGTGCGATGGATACTACAACCAAGGGACAATGGTGTGGCTATTCAGTGCAATGGTGAATTATGTATGTGGGACTGCTGCTTGCACAGTAGTAGTCGACAACAAGCAAAGAAAGATAGCCTACTTCATGAAAACGTCTGCATTGTATGTGATGTGGTTTGACTCACATTCATAGCATTAACAATGGGGAGGAAGAAGTGAAGTTGTAGGCAAAGACAGCTACAGATTGTACAGCATGCAACATTTTCACTCCCAAATGTATAGGCAGGGGGGAAAAAACATGAGCGGGGTTGTCTCTCCACAGATCTGTCCTGTAACTTGGTCTGGTTCGATCTCCGTGAAGATAGAAAGGTTTAATACTATACTATGAAACATTCCAGACAAATCAATAACATCTCCATGAAGGAAACCAACTGACAGAAAAGTTACACAATGCATCTTTAATACGAGGAGTTATACTTATATTTCTCATTTGTGACTATAAAAGGATAAAACAACAACAAAAACTTTTATACAACAATTAAACTTCTGACACATAGATGCATCAAGGCCTACCAGCAGTTGCCCTCCCACTGCATAATGTCTGTGTACAGTTCACTTTGACTAATTGTTCTATTACATTCAAGAAAAACAAGAGAAAAGCTTTGTCTCCATTCAAGACGCACATATATCCGTCCTTCAGTGCACAATGCAGGCAGAGAACGAAAACAAAGGGAGGTAAATCAGAGGGAGCAAGTGGTTGAGTGCGCAGGGGGAGGCAAGGCTGCAGACTCCGAGCTCCACCGTGGCCGTCCTTGAGGAGACCTTGGGGGATGTCATGGTCGTGCCCTAATGGAGTGGATATGTTGCAGTAAAAGCTTTGACTCCGCAGAGGAAAGTCCCTGCCCTGTCAGCTGCAGCCTAACAACATCCCCCTTAAAAACCTGGGAAGATTCAGTTGGAAGGAACCTATAATTTGTTTCTGTGTAGGTTCTCTGTGTTGATGTCACATGTATAACCAGGTGACTAGTAGTAGCTCTGTTTTTCTGTCCGGTTACTCATACTTTGTTACATAAGAAAAGAGATTTATTTACAGACATTTTAAGACCAAAATGACAAGGCTCACTGCAGCATGAATCTGTAGTTTTCAAGTTTACAGCTACTTTTTACCTTTTGTTCAGAAGAGATTGGCAATTCCAGGTCTGAAATGATCGAAATGCTTCTGGTGAAGGTGTACGGAGTTTAAAAACACAGTGGAGCACTTCCTGTATTACCACATGACAACAGAACTCTATGTTCTATATGTAGGATTTGTGTGTTAAACATGCCTTAAGCATCTGTGAATGAAACTAAACATAATTCCAGGTATGTTTTTGATAAGGAAACAACATTATAACATAAATCAGAAAATGGTGTAATGTGGGCCCATTAAACCTTAAAAAACGCTAGTGAATGAGTTCTCATGTCGCAAAACACATCTGCTGTATTTGGTTGGAACTCCTTTGTTGAAAATGTAATGTAATATAGCTTGGTTGTCTTCACTGTTAAACGACCTTACTGTCTGTGGTGTTTTTGTCCTTGTCAGATAACGTGGTGCCTCTTAGCTCACTCTCCAAGAACAAGCTGTGCATCTGGACTTATATTATGCTAAGAGGCTGCTCAGCTAATCTGGTCCAGCAGACACACACTCACAGCACATGAAATGGGTTTAACTCCCTTTGTTTACTAAGCTCATCTTGCATCTGAGAGTTCGCACAGTTGGTTTAAAGATCTGTAAGACACTTGGCTACTTGTGGATAACCCAAATCACCAGCGATTAGCAGTCATCGTCAGGAGGCATCACCCGGGGTCTCATTTGTTTGACAAAAATCTAAATTCAGCATGCGGCCCATAAACCGTCCACAGAAATAGCCAATCTGTGAATTGTTCTCGATCTCCAGTCTGCCATTTTGGAGCTTTAAAAGAAAACAGTAAGAGCCTCAAAACTCAATGAAGCAACAGCAACAAAACAGTTGGCAGAATGGGCCAGGGAGCCAGTTGTCATGAGAACACAGCGTCGGCTCAGGGAACAAGGAGACTGCCTGCGTTCATTAGCTGAAATAGCGGCGCGGCTTTATGTGGATATAAAGCAGATTAATTGGATTGTGGTGACGTGTTAGAAATGTGACACTGTTATGGAGGCTTATGAGCACAGCTTAACAGCAAAAGCAACGCCAATCCAGTTTACAGAGGAGCCAGGGAGAGCTGACAGGCGCATACAAACAGCAGGTGTGCGGGGAAGTAACAGCATTAAGAGTGGCATATAGTTTCATAAGGTTTGCTCAGCTTGAAGGCCAACATAACTTTACAAAGAAACAGAATTAAGTTTGATCCGAAGAATAAACAAGGCATTTGTGTATTACTGTAATTAGAGCAACTTGGGACAGTGTTGGTCTTTTCAGGAAACCAATTTACATTTAGAGCTTTGGATCGAACGGCAAAAAAAAAAAAAAAAAAAAAGAACAATATAAAAAGTAAACAAAAGACCTCATAAGATGCTGAATCACAACTGGTAAAAATAATTATCACTCTGTAGTGTCAGGATACTTTTGAATGAATGAAGTTTAGCATTTAGCATATACATGATCAAGGTAATCCAGATTTTTTTTAATCTAGGAGTAGTTTTTCATTCAATGTCTTTAGAACACCACTATAAGTTATTTATTTATTTATTTATTATTTCTTTTTATTTGATTGTTTTTGTTTTATTTTGTTTGTGTTATGACTTTTTTGGCTCTGTGTTATGTTTCCACAATTTGACCAATTCAGTTTGTTCAATTCAGTTGTTAATGTTTGAATATGTACACAATAAATTACTAATTACACAAAAGAACAGCACTATACTGTAAACAACTTGCCAAATACTACTTTTTCAACATTTCAAACCTAGAGCAACTCATTCAAACATTGAGCAGACGATGGTAATCCACACACTCATAGCAACTTGATTACTGCAACAGTATCTGAGGAAGAAGAAACTGACCCAGATGCAAAGGACCCAAAACTCTGCCTCAAGGCTGCTCCTATCACCCCAATTTCAAAGCTTTACATTGTCTCCCTGTTCTTTTTTGTGTGTCACAGTTTTAGAAATAAAAGGTTCAAGCCCAGGCCACACAGCACAACAACTACAAACAAATTAGGTTACAAAACACAAACACAAGACTTACAAACGTAGTACTTATTTTTTTTAAGTATTTATTTTACAAACGTTTTAAATTATGTAATAATATCAAACAAATCAAGTTAAAATATTAAACTAAATCATGCAATAATGTTAAAGTAAATCATGTATTATAATCATGCAGGAAATCATACATAAAATTAAAACTTATTTTATGCCAGCAGATGCCAGTAATGTAAACAGCTGTAAACTAAATAATGTAATAATATCAAACACAATTTTGTAATAATATTTAACAAAAGTATTCAATAATGTCAAACCATCATGTTTTATAATCAAGCAGGAAATCATGAATCAAATTAAAACCCATTCCATGTCATCAGATCCCTCCAGATCCTGACATGTACTTTAATTTGATCTTTTTATGCTGTTTCTCATAAACTTTGGAATTAATGACCCATTTACTTGTAAACAATTATCTGTAAAAAAAAAAAAAAAAAAAAAAGTAATACAAACTTTCTTCAGCTAAAGTCAGACAAGACAGAAGTCATAATCTTTGGCCCACAGAAACAAAGAGACAGTGTCAGCAAAAACTAAAACCTTCAAATCAGGCTAGAAATCTATGGGTATTGATGGACTCAGACGTGAACTTTAACAGCCACATCAAAACAATAACATCTGCAGCTTTTTACCATCTAAAAAACATAGCAAAAATCAAAGGTCTGCTGTCTAAAGCAGACTTGGACAGACTTATCCATGTATTTGTCGCCAGTAGGTTAGACTACTGTAATGGCCTGCTCTCTGGCCTCTCCAAATGAGCTGTGCAACATAAACCAGGAAGTACGAGCACATAAGTCCTGTGCTCAGGTCTCAGTACTGGCTTCCTGTGGCTCAGAGAATAGACTTTAAAGCAGCTCTGCTTGTGTACAAGTCTTTCCATGGCCTAGCACCAAAGTACTCTGACATGTTAGTGCCGTGTGAACCATCTCGCACTCTGAGGACCACAGGGACCTGTCTCCTGGTGCCCAGAGTCAGAACTAAACACGGGGAGTCAAAGTTTTATTTTTATGCAGCTAAAACTTGCAACAGTCTTCCTGAACATGTGAGACAGACTCTACTTTGACTCTGTTTAAATCCAGCCTCAAAACAGTTCTGTTTAGCTGTGCATATGACTGAAAGGGTTTTAATCCACACTCTTCTCTCTTCTCTTTTAATGTGAATTTTATGATGATTATTTATGTTTTGATTTGTTTGTAGTTTGATTTGAATGTTTTTCTTGTTCTGCAAAACACTTAAAACACTGAAATACTTTTTGTAGACAAATAAACTTTCCTTGCCTTGCCTAAATGTAATTCAAGGGACAGTTCGGAATTTTGGACATAGGGCCTCATTTCCTAGTGAGCCAGAGTGTTGGAGACGTGTGGAGACACTTTTTAAAATATTCCATCCAGGCCTTGTATTTGGAGAGGTCACTGGTGCTAGGCTAGTGCATGTCAATGACCATTGTTGTCCTGCCACTAAAAACAGTCTTACCCACTCCACAGTGCACCCGAGCTAAAACAATTATGACACCAGACTGTTGATGTAAATTTCTGTGTCGATAGAATCATTTTAGAAGTAAAACCAACCCTGCATTTGAAAGATTTATGTCTGAGCAGCAGCAGTGAGTTGTACTTCCTGATAGAAAGCTTGGCAGCTGTGGACTGATATATGAGAAAATAGTCCCTCAACATGCGACAGTTCATGTAATACAAGGCTAGTTTTATTTCAAACATTATTCTATCAACACAGACATTCACATCAACAGTCTGGCCTAATAATAGTTTTGCCTCGGGTGCACTGTGGAGTGGGTAAGACTGTTTTTAGTGGCAGGACAACTATGGCCATTGACATGCACTAGCCTAGCACCAGTGACCTCTCCAAATACAAGGACTGGATAGAATATTTAAAAAAGTGTCTCCACAAGTCTCCAGCACTCTGGCTCACGAGGAAATGAGGCCCTATGTCCAAAATTCTGACCTGTCCCTTTAAGGTCATTATTAATGTAAATAGATGTAAACTAAATAATGCAATAATGTCAAGCTAAATCATGTATTATAATCATGCAGGAAATCATGGATCTAATTGAAACCCATTCCATGCCATCAGATCCCTCCCATCCTGACATGCACTTTAATTTGATCCTTTCAAGCTGTTTCTTATAAACTTTAGGATGAACAGCCTTTATTTGTGTCCGGTAAACATAAAAACAGCAAACCTTCCTATTTGTGCAAGCGGTTCCTGCCCCCATAGGCTCACGACCACTATAACTAAATGTACTTAAGGTTATTATTAATGTAAATAGCTGTTTTTACATGCATTTGCCTCTGTAACAGACTGTGTGACCAATGTGAAAAACTCTATACAAATACACTTACTTTTGAAAGCAGTAGCAATAGCAAAAGCTTTCAGTACAGATTTGGCCAACCAAATAGCAATAGAGGTATGAGGTGGATTGATCTAATTTTACAATAAACCCAAAAGTACAAGCCTGAAAGCAGCAATATTTTTACAGAACATCCTGAATGATGATTGTGGTCCAGCTTCCTTGTGTAAAAAATACTTTTTCTGTCTTGTTTTCACTAGGCAAGACATCCAGACATTTCAGAGCATTTTGTTAAAGTCAAAACTCCATGCTCCACAGACTGTCACCTGTCACAGACTTCGCATCAGTACCAGAGCCTGCAGGCCTATGTTCAGTCAAAGACTCTCCCCAAAAACATGGATCCCTGTTCCACATGTCAGACACTTCCCATTGCGTCTGCTGTCTCCAAATATCACAGTGAACTTCTAATAGCATCCAGAGTTTAAGATTTGAAGATACCACCAAAAGATAGCCAGACTCTTTAAAAACCCTGGCCAATGCATTTCAGTTCTACCGATAACAATAATATAAATAGACTTCAGCTACCAGAGCAAATAAACAATTACTTTGACAGTGGAGCTCTGTCTCATATGCAGCCCCATCTGCTCCACACTGTTCCATGCACTCATCATCTCCTCATAGCCTCACCTTATGGCACACTGTTTCCTCCTGCCTCAGAAAATCACCAGCAATGATATGCTTGGAAATATTTTCATACTAATACACTACTACACATTTCCATACTATATATTACAAAAAAATGCAGTATGCAACTTTCTGGGGGTGGCACATCACCTGCATGATTCCATGGAAATAGATATTTTGGGACATACTAAATAAAAATGAGGTTTGTGGAGATGTGAACCCGTCTACATTAAGCACACATGTTTTTCCAAGCTTTTCGATGTTCAAACTTTGTCAAAGCCTGATCTCGTCAGATCTCAGAAGCTAGGCAAAGCTGGGCCTGGTTAGTACTTGGACCACTTTGAAAATCAGCTGGGGTGCCAGGGGCAAATTTGTTGTTGTGTCCTTATCCAAGACACTCTATCCACATTGCCTAGTATGAAAGTGGTGTGTGGGTAAATGTTGGTGATGGTCAGAGGAGCTGGTGACACAGATTGGAAGCCTTGCTTCTGTCAATCTACTATGGTAGTTTACCACAATTTGCAGTGAATAAATACATGGAATTGTTAAGTGACGATATATAAGATGAATGCATTATTATTATTATTATTATTATTATTATTATTATTATTATTATTATTATTATTATTATTATTATTATTAGAATGAAAAAAAATGTTAAAAAGTTCAATACTTTTAGATTACATTCTGTTACTTTGCCTGCCCCGCAGTTACAGTTACTCACATAACAAAATTTGGATGAATGTCATTAACCTCAACCTTCATTTGGGCTTTAAACAAAAACAAAGTGAAATGTATTTGCGTGTTCAATTTGAAACTATAGCTCTGAAGTGTCAAATAAAGGCACTAACCGTAATCAGGTGATACAAAGCTTAGCCGACATCATGTGGTTGTATTTTTGATATTTTACCTTTAAAAGCTCAGGCACAGTGCGATAAGTAGCAGCCTGGAGCAGATAGAGTTACACCAGTGTATTTCTCAAAGCCTTTTCATGGCTAATTTGCCGGGCCGCACTCTGACAGCTGGTTGTTGTAAGTGAATAAAGAGGTGTCTGAGGTGAAACTAGGAAAACCACACGACACTTGACACCACTGTGGTCCACGTTGTGCACACTTACCCAGACAATATTCCCCTATTTAAGTAATGACTGCATTTATTAGTATAATTCTTGGTTCGAAATGGAAATAGTTTGGATATTTTATAGTTTTTTCAATATTTATTTTCTTTTTAAAATCTGCACTATGGAATTTTTTTGGTTGGGGATATGTCATCTACTTGTTTCTATGGAGTTGTCATTGCTCTACCTGGAATGTTCCACAGTATGACATTAAACAGCTCTACCTTATGTTTATTCAGTTAAGTGGTTTTATAGCTCAGAAATACCTAGAACTGTCTCTTCACAGATCAGAAAAGCATTTGACAGACCTTCCACTAAAAAAGTTACACAAAGCACCTTTAATTCTATTAAAAGCACAGGGTCGTTCTGCTATTGAGGTATTTTTTTCACATGTAATAAAATAATCATATCTCTCCTTGCCAACATGGGACTTCAGTATAAGTTATGTTAAGCACTGACATTAAAAATTCATAAAAATGCATACATTAGACATCTTTTTTTACAGCAAACTCAAACATTTCTTGATGCTTGAATTTCAGAGTTTTGGATTACTGAATAAACCAGTCAAATTTAAATGTTAATCCAAAACTAGGCTTTTTCACAGAGGACGAAAACAGTTTGTAAACAGTTGTCTGAAGCATCACTGAAGCATATCCAAATGAGCTCCCCCATTATAAAACCTGTGGTGGTCGTGACTGTGGCGTTAGTTTCGGGGGTCTCCTTCCCCCTTGGGTCTGCTGCATTTACTCAGATTATTTTAACAGACATGGAACCAAAACATTTTATATACGATAATAAAATCTACTTCTCTTACATCACTACTCATTTTAAATAATTTAAATAATAATGTGCTGGATTAAAATTACAGATGGATTGTCAGGTTGTCTTAAGTTTAATAATAATGAATGGTTTACATGGAAATGAATGGAAATACATTTTATTCAAAACTCTTTCATATAGTGTATCCATGAGTTTCAGAATTATGAAAAATAAAGGCTGGTTGACATAATAATTAATAGCAAACTAAGCCTATTACATGTTTTGAATTGTCCTCAAAATGTCACCTATAACATGAAGCTGAAAAGCACAAATCAATTAACTTCAACATATCGTTGAATGTTACAAAACCAAACATTTCTCTATTCAAAGGTAATGCTATCAAATATTAGCTCTTATGGTTTAGTGAAGTTTAGCTTATACTCACACGGGTTCCAATCACAGCTGTCACAAAAGAGGCAAAGAGATCTGACTCACTTGACAAAGTTTTAGACCAACATAGCCATTTAAATCAATCTAAATCATTTGGGCTATATGTTTTTGAGCAAACTCTCCACATATTCTTGTATTCAAAGCTCTGAAAGGGCTGGCCTTTGCTCTGCTATGCTGTCTGTAGTGCAGTGCAAGGAGCGAGACAGTGTGTGTTGACAAAGTCTGAGTGTCTGTCTGCTACAGTGGGGCAGGAGGAAGTGCCTTTGTAGCAGCTGCCAGGCTAATTAGCTGCTCACTGAATTATGCATCAGCAGAAGTGTCATGGCGTGTTAGAAACAGGTAGGTACAGACAGTGAGAGAGGCAGAGCTTAGGAGACAGCTGTCATACAAAGCATCTAAAGACTGAAAGATATCATAGAAAGAAAGATATCACAGGAGTTCACAAGTGAGTTTCACTTCATGATTCATGAACCTAACATCTTGAGAGGAAAACCCCCACACTCCCCTATATGTTCAGATAATGACAGATATTGGCCTTTAACATTTAAACGTATTGTGTTTGCAAATGTGACAGCCTTATTATAAGCTACATAACATAGCTTTCAATTTGCATATTCATTTTGTCTCGTATTAATCATAGATTACAAATAGGGTAAATGCATTATGTAATAAATAGCTCAGTGAAATTGTGGAGCTACATTGTCTAATAACATTAGCATTTACTGTAATGGTTCTTTTACTGTTTGCAAATGGTCTTTATAATATACATATATACAATACATATAACAAATGGGTTATGGTTGGACAGAGCCACTGCTGATGTATCTGCCCCTAAATTAAAATTAATTAAAACATTTTCTGATATTTATATTGCATTTTCACATATGTTTTTTATTTTACATTTTGTTCATTGTAAACTGCATAATTGAAGACTGTGACCTAAAATTCAGTTTTAATTTAGTAATTAAAACAGGTCCATTGACTTCCTATTCAAACTGCAAAACTGATTCTCTACTTGCCCTCCAGCTTTTCACCATACGTAGTACCAAATTTTCATTCACTGTGTTTTCATTAAAAAAAAGTCTACATCTTTTGAATAATTATAAGTACAGAAGTGTGAGTGGGGATAGGGGCAGGTGAAATAGGACATGTTCTGAGCAGGACAATACATCATTACTCAAACAAGTATGAATCACTCAAAATAATAATGACAAGGGGAAACAATTTTAACATGGCAAAAAACCTTTAAGGTCCCAACATTGAAAAGTGTTACCAAGCAGACGTTGCACATTTCATGTTGTCGTTCTTTTCCCGTAAGGCTCTTGTCCTTGCCCTTGTGTGTGTGTGTCACAGGAGCCACAGTCCACTGTAGCTGTGTGAGAGTCACTCACCTCAGAGCTCAGAGCAGTCTCCCTGTGGTCAGGAGCACAGATGGTAAAAAATGCATCCTCTCTCTGCAAAGCTGTCCAGTCCTCCTGATCCATGGAAGAATGTTATAGGCCAAAGTACAGATTACATATTGTACATTAAGTTTAGGTGATTTAGTGTCAATGTGCATCTAAAACAAATAATTTTACAATTTATTCAACAAATCTAAATCATATATTCCATGTTTATATTTTAGATGTTTTAATTATTCTAAATTGCATAATAACCATTTCTATCATCATGGATACCAAACTAGGCCAAGTTACAGATCAGATCTGTGGAGAGGCATCCCCCGATCACAGTCAGAATGCCTGTTTTTGTAGGTATTTTAAGCAATAAAACCATCTGTAACTGAATGCGTGTAAAGTAGAGCTGTTTAATGTCATATTGTGGAACATCAGAAGCAGAGTGATGGCATCTCTATACAAACAAGAAGGTAATGGATGTTTAACAAAAAAGTTACATAGTGCCCCTTTAAATTACTTAATTTTTATCATCTGCTGACTTTAAAGTCAGACTACACTAAGTAACTTTTCTAGCGGGGTGTCCGCCACCTGCTTGTCTTCACGATATTGTAATTGCTTTGCATTTGCATTAAACTTATCTCCATGAAGACGATAAGTGATGCCACCAGGTCATGTTGGTCAAGTCTGCTCAAAGTAAGAATGCATGTTTTGCAGGGTAGTTCTTGAGCAATGAAAATATATGTTATTGAATAAAAGATTTGCTCAAGTTTGTGGAACATTCGATACTAGCTAACATAAGCTAACATACAAGAACATTCACACAGACAGTGGCTCCCTCTTTTCTGCATCACTCAAGGAAAAACTAAAACTAAAACAACACTACCCACGCCAGTCCATCTTTCTCACAATCAGGGAATAATTCAGCTCCATAAAATGCTTCTTTATAAAAGAAAGATAGATATTTATATGACTGTACACTGTATCTATATAACTGTATACTGTATCTATATTTTTGGCGTACTAAGCAACTTCTCCAAGCAGACAAGCAGATGGTTGACCTCACAACAAAAGTTACATACAGTATACCTTTAATGTACTCTTTTTAATATTTTCCGGTCTAAAACATAAAGAGCAATTCTAAATGTACTCAATAACCTTGTAGTATGGGCCTCTATTGCACTGACTAGTTGTTTGGCTCTCTGTAAAACATGCGCAGAACAGCAGAGACAAGTGATTGAATGGGATAACCTCAAAACTCAAGGACTAGATTGTTATTAGCCACTATATTCTCACAGGAGAGCCGCTTCAGTCAGTGTCAGTGGGCTGCTTTTTATTCTATGCGATGCTGACACGTACTGAGAAAAATACAAGCGGCCATTGTGAAAGCCAAGCACATTCACCACCTCTGCCATTGTGTACGATAGTCAACAAGCCCTGAACTGCATAGACTGCCCTGTATAAACTAAATAAGTCTGATAGAGTTTCCATTCTAGTGGCTCCCAGTAGGTCACCATTGTTGATATAAGCAGGTTTAAGTGTATTCATGATTTCATTTCCATGCATGCCTCCAATCCAGGTACATTAAATATTAAAAGTACCCATGCAGTATCTCCAAATGTCATGTGTCGATAGTATTGAGCATGTGCTGCACTTTAGCGTGGGCCTGGCTCGATATGTGCAGCAGAAACACTTTCTTAGTGTCACTCAAACAAGGAGGAGCTGCCATAAGACAAAGAGCTCTCTGTCTTCTTCAAGGCTCAATGTGGAGCCCTATATTGATGCATTGAAGCTCTTTAAGTATATGGGTCGTTGGCTGGATTTGCAACAAGCATCTTATACTGTATATGCAATAGTGAATGTTTAAAAGACCCATATTCTGATATTTTCTGATCTGTTATGATGTTGTTTCCTCATCAAAAACACCCCAGCAGTTGTTTTGTTTCATTCGCATACACACAAACCTTGCGTAATTTTGAGTTCTTCTCTCAAACAGAAAACACTCTGTTTCACCCTGTGATGTCATGTGGTAATACAGGAAGTGCTCCACTGTGTTTTTATACTCCATACACTTTCACTAGAATCATCTGGATAATTTCAGCCCTGGAATTACCAATCTTTACAGATGCAAAGGTAAAAGGTAGTTGTTAAATTGAAAACTACAAGAGTCAGTTTTGCATAATAGGATCTTAAACCTAAATAAAAAAGAAAAATACTTCAAATGTGCCATGATTTATATTGTTGCATTTATGTATTTATTTTGTATTACTTGCAACAGAATACGAATACTATTATAATTAAGAAATATGAAAATATATTCCTAGAAATTATGCAGGAACATCCAAAACTGTACTACAAAATCACTTTAGCCCATTAGGCCAGTACCATCCAGATGCATAAACTATTAGTAATGATAATGAATGAGAGCCAATGGTAAGTTTACATACATGGTAAAAGAATTTCTGGCACTTAATATTCTGCGTATGGTACACCTCATAATTCTCTGGATAGTTCAGGCTTCATTAGTCACGACTCACGGCCACGTAAGACAAAACTGAGACATGGTGAAGGTGAGAGCAGAATGTAAAGAGCCCACCCACAGTCACTGAAGCCCACAGCAGCACAGTGGTGTTCAGAGGACTGGGGACTAGCACAAAGGCCCCATATTCTATAACATGAATTTATCATTTAAAGAGAGGGTATTTTACTTCTATGGGCTATTAACTGCTAATACATTTACACATTTAGATCAGCTACATTTTATTGTTTTGAAAATGCTATACTCACCAAAAACAACATATGAGCATGTTTTATACGTTTTTATAAGAGTCACCCCTCCCTTTGCTCTATGCTTAAAACTATGCATCGAACCTGGCCTATGGTGTTTTTTTGTTATGTTAAATAATTTATTTCAAGCAAAATGTTCCATTCAGTGCATAATGCACGCCTAAAAATCAGCTGAATCCACTGTTTCTCTGGATAGGGCAGCTTTTTGCGCGAGTTATTGTCATTTTAAAACCTTTTCACAGTAAATCCTAATCTCCAGTTCATCAAAGCCAATGGTTTTATTTTGAAAGACTTTAGTTGAATATAGCAGTGCAACTTTTCTGAAGTTTTGGGCAACATTATTAACACACGACTTGACTTTGCGGTGCCTGTGATGAAACAAAGCTGAAAGAAACTATGAACAGGAAGGGTCGGCTGCTGACAGCTCCTCAAAGAGCCACGGCAGAATCTCAGGTCTGTGCCAGACAGGAGAGTCACAAGGGGGGTGCTCTGCTCCTTCGGCCAAAATCTCCTGTGTTTCCTGATTGTCGCTCCCCCAATGCACACGCCACATTCAGAATGCAGGCAATATTAATGTATTATTAAAGTATATTAAAGTGTCTTGCTTGAGGACACAACAACAGCACTTGATCCAAGCAGGAATCAATCCTTCAAACTTCAGGTTGATGGACAAGTGCTTTAAATGAGCCTCTGCCACTCCACTGTCAAACTGTGTATTTTTGTATTGTCTTATTTTATTTAAAAGGTGCTAATTACTATGTAAGTTAGACAGGGCACCTTTAAAATGGACCATGATCTGGATGTTGAATTCATAAATAAATGGAAAACTGGAACAGTTTGTGACATTGTGTCTATTCTTTAAACTGCATTTGATCATGACAAAATCCTGATCCAGTTGTATTTGTTTTGTGACCATGAGATTGGTGCTATCAGCAGATATTATAACAGACAGAAACAACCTCACCTTTGGCAGCCCTGAGAGTTGAGCTTGTATCCATTTAGCGCCCTGTAAACCAGATTACCTGATGGGTGAGTGCTGGCGGGACTGCTCCAGTAGAATGTGTGAGCTGTGGGAGCAGGGCCCAAAACCAAAGCAACTCTGTTAATCTCTGAATGGGACAACAGCCATCACTGGACAGTAATCTAGAGATGGAGCAGTGTTATTATCAGCACAGGAGAGTGCTCAGCTGTGGGATCAGACTGGTGCCAACAAAAACACCATAGACTGCAATGTACAACATTCCAGGCTAAGCAATAACTTCTCTGGTGAAAAGCAAGTGGTGGACACCCCACCAAGCAAAGTTACAGGTCAGGTTTGTGGAGACATAAACTCACTGGCATAAGAATGTTGTTAAAGGTTTTCAGTGCAATAAAAGCATTCACTTTTAAATAATGGCTTTGTATTAGTTTATTTGACTGAAATCCTGTGGAAGTAATTTAATTGGGGAACATATCTGGCTCATAGTTAATTGTGCATCAAGTATAGTTTTAAACTGACTCAAGTCTAAATCTTATACTATCTATATGCCCAATTGTAACACATTAGAACACCCAAATAGCACTGTCTGTCTGATGGTTTGTTCCTAAACTGTATGGCAGCCCTGGGAGGTCTGAGTGACGAGTCTCCTCCTGCATCAGAGCTCTGTGCTCTGTGGACTCTAAAGGTCAGTGCTGCTCCCACTTCAGTCTTTTTCACCTTTGTGCTCAGCCCAGGCATTGTCCATCATCAGCACACAGCCATCACACAGTCTCCTGCCTAATGGACTTCTTGAGGATCCATAGACAGACTCAAGATAAATGGTAAATAGTCCAAATGAAGATGGTTTGGTGCGAGGAGATGATGCAGGAGGGCTGGCCCGCTCGTCCTGGTTCTACATTGATTCAGCTGTCAAACTCCTCCGTCTAATCTCCTCCTCAACAACAAATAACCCTCACCTCAAAACAATATTTACGTTCCAAAATACTGTTGCATATGCGCCAAATGTCATTCTTATAATTTTAATCTACACAATTTCATTATATTACTATTTTGTTACATTTACTAGTGTACTGAGGACATGATAGAAGTAGTGTTAAAAGCAACATAATGTAAATACATTTTGTATTTTCTCTGTACAGATTTCAAATATCCTAATTCCATTATTATGATTAGCAAACAGTAAAGAATCACAAATTATTTAGCCTTTTTCTACTTTTATTGGGAATTTAAAGCATTGCATAAGCAAAGCGTACAATGCTCACAGAACCAAATAAAGACAAGGGAGCCTACACCTTGTCACACACGTGGGATGCAGTCCTGGACAAGGCATCAGACAGTAGGGGGCATGTCACAACATCAGCACATGACGTTTCTGAAGACTACAAGAAGTATCTGAACCAGGTAAACAAACACTCCTCCTATCTGACAAACAGGATTGTGATCTAATAGATTAGAAAACTGAGGACAACATGAACCTGTCTACAATAGACACAATTCGATTATAGCTAGAGTCATTATCTGATCAGCATGTCCTGGATGTTTGTCAGTCCCATGAATTTGTTAATTAGTGTTTGAATATTTCTCTTCTCCCTCCTTGTCATCTTCCTTTGAATCCATGTCAAAGCTTTGCTACAGTAATAAGACACAGGCACAGGCCCTGGTTTGGAGAAACGCAGGTGCAGCTTCTTCTGCCTTATTCTGAAGCTAAATGCTTGTCAAATGCACCTATTCAAGTCCAAGAGAAAGAAAATCACTATTTGTATTTTTGTATGTTTCATTTTACAGACAATTCGTCCAGATTATCTCCATGAAATATGGGAGAAAACAAACAGACACAGCGTGATGTTTCACCTGATTAAACCTGAAATCATAGCAAGTTTTAGTGTGATAAGTTAGAAATGACATCAATTACAATAAAAAAGACAATGGTTAAACATGAATACAGTTCTACAGACTGTACCACATGAGGGGGTATTCAACTCATTGTTTTGCAACATACAAATTTTTATATCAAATGTCTGGCTAGTCCACTCACCTCTGGCAATAGTACACAGAATTGTTAAACATATCTCCATGTAACTGTCCTTTAGAACCAGTTCTTATCTAATTGTCTTAAAATGGTGAGTAAAGTATATGTCTGTTTTGCTGTTGTTTATGTGATTATTCCCTCCTGATTGAAGAAGAAAATTGTAATTAAACTCACAGTATGGACTTTGCGCAGTAACAGTTTGAAGAGAGCGGCCAACATGGACAAAAGCCAAGATTGATCAATAGATTCTTCTCAGACTGGCTCCAGCATTGATGAACTCTAAAGGATTCTCCACTCCTCTGTACAAGTTCCCACTAAAATGTGCATAGATTAGTTGCATGCCAGCACTAATTTCCAAGAATCTCCCTGTCAATAATCCAATAAACTTTTCTCACTGAAGACAAAACACTAGCTCATACCAAACACGATACATGGTCCCATGGGTACAAACCCTTTTGATGAAGCTGTACTACATGCATCTGATAACAAAAAAAACAGTTTTATCGTAATTTTCCCATTGTAAGAATTGTATATTTTGGGGAAATTTATTTTGCAATTCTTTATTTTCCAATTCTTATCACACAGCTATGCTCAACAGAGTTGCACTATTTGTTTTCTTGTCTTTCAAGGTTTTTTGAACTGAATACATCAGCATTGCTTTGATTGCTGTGATTTTTTTCATGAAGGAACAAACAATGGAAATGTTTATGTAATATATTTTATAATAAAATATACACTTTGCGACTTGATGTGGATATAAAGTGCTTTCCATATAAAAGTATATATAATAGTTCATCCACAGTTCAAATGTAAGGAATATAACACTATTCATTAAATGACCCATAGCTCTAAGACTCTGCTCTGTCCTGGATGAGACTGCCTGGAATAAGTTGGTAATTGGAAACATAACTTATCCCCGCTGTTGCCCTGTTCCCAATCCTACAGAAGCAGTTTTATCAAAGGCCTCACAGAGCACAAGAGAGGCATTTTTTTTTCAAAGGCCTGACTGTTCCAATCTCAGAGATTAATGAGTGGTTTATGCCAAATCTGCCACAGAAATGCAGGACACTTCCTGCCCCATATCCATAAAACAGACCTGTGCTGTCACTGCACTGCACACTATTAGGAAAACACAATATTAAAATTAAAGTTTAGCTGAAAATGTTTCCACAGCACCACTCATTGATTTACATCCTGCATTTGGGACACAATACACTGTAACCAGAATCAATCTGACCTAAACACATCCATAGAAATGGAAAAGGCAACACGAGGCTCATCTTTGGATTAACATATCCACAACTGTTTGAAAATATTCAGACTTTTCAGACAGACAAGGCAATACTATAAAACAGCAAAAACAAATGGTTATGGTACAGTCGTGTCTACAAATGAATTTCCACTTGAAAAGTTTAAGTGAATTCTAGAGATTTACAAGGTAAATTTAGATAACCATTGTTGCATTGAATAGTTATCTTAAATTTTATAGTTTCACTCAGAGAATATGAATTGTGCACATGATCTCAAAACACACTTTGAAAAAGCAAAATGTACTATTTGTGAAAACATCATTAGTGAGCCAATGTTACCATTGTTTAGTGCTGACTATTATGCATGCAGAGCTAAATTCCTCCCAGAGTTCTCATCTGCCAATTATTGTTCCCCGAAGCTGCTGCTCTTCAAGGGCACATGTTTATTCTATGTGCCTTGTTGTACGGCTGGCTGCAGGCAACGGCGCCCTGCTGTGAATGAGTTTGCATCTGATCTAAGCTACATTTTTACTATCTACATAAGAATGATTGCAGCTTTTATATTCTGTTATGAATCCCATAGTGGCAGGTGATATGATAATGAATTCATAACACAATGTTCTTAGAGCCTCGATCACAACTGAGGGTGACCAATAGAAGGTGTGAGTGGGGAAAGTGTGTTCTCTGAATCACAATGATACTAACACCAAAACACCATATCGTCATATTAATGTCCAGCCAGTGAGATAATTTTGTTGAAAGCAATCCTTATTTTTTTCTCTTTAAGTTAATTTGAGTGGATATTCAATTATGTGCAGCCTATATTTTTGAACAGAATTTCCATATAGTGATAATTATGATTTAACCTGCCCAAAGCTCCTGTAGCATTAAATACACATAAACAAAATGGCTGACTAACTCTCACTTCTCACAGTGCATTTAATACTTTCCATACTATGACAACTGGCAGTGTCATATTTTATTAAACTGATCCAACCCCTTTTACAGAGCAGGGAGCAAAGTAATTATGGGTCTTAATTGAAAGTGGCAGTGAATCAGAGTAAGGGGAGAGATGGTCCTTGCATGATGACGAGGAGAAAATTGTCTTATCAAACTAAAAAGGCGTATCTCATAAGATGCATACTGCTATATATGTATGCTGGGGTTGTCGTTGCAGAGTATTACACCAATGGGACACTTTTGTGAGACTGAAGCACACTGACACATTTAACTTGATCAGGTGGTGTAGAGGACTGGCGGGTATTTCACACTGAATAACCATCACAGAGCTGTCTCTCTCCTCCATGATGTGTGCATTGAAATTATACCTAGCCCCACGAGGAACAGCTAAATGCAATCTAAAATGGTGGAGGTGAATTTGTATTCCTTATAGACGATAGGAGGAAATATATAGCAAAGACCAAATAAAGAATAATGGTTATAGTTTTATATAGGACTAGGGGACACTTTAGATTTGTTTTATTTATTCACTATAGTAACCAAAGAGTAAATGTGTGTGGAATTACAGCAGTTAAAGGTGCACTGTGTAACTTATCTGGTGGAGGATCTGTCACCTGCTCACAGGCGACCCTACGTACAGTAAGGATTTATGTTGTTGTTGTTTTTGTTCTGTTTTTAAGCTATTTTTGATCAATAAATAACACCTGTAGTTGAATAAATGCAAGGCAGATTAATTTAATACCACAGTGTGGGCAATTTAACCATAAGTAGAGCCCTGCCCTCCCGCGGGAGGCCCACAGGACCCGCGGTACCCGACGCAAAACAATGCGGGGTGGGGGGGGATACACTAGAATAAAGTGTAATTGCACATCCACTACAGTAGTTGGCAGAGAAGCTCTCATTGTCCGTGTGCGCAGTATTAGCGTTGTAGTGTGGAGTTTTTGCACCGAGCAAACGCACACACAGCACAGAGCAGGAGATATGAAGTGCGGAGAACAAACTGTATGTAAAGCGTCTGTAGCGCTTCACTGTGACTGCGGTGGGAAACGAGGAAAGATCGCTGTGTTTACTGTGTCTAAAAATGTTGGCATCGGACAGCTTGAGGCCAAATAAATCACGGTGTTGCCTAAAGACATTGCACCCCAATCACGCTGATAAACCGGAGTTTTTTCAGCGAAAACGTGCCGAATATCGCCAACAATCCTCGCTTTGTGAATGCTCCTTCAGTAAAGCAGGGGCACTGTGAGCGTCATATAAGGAGAAGCAAACAGCAGAGGAGCTGATCCTGCTGCAGCATTAGACATGGACTCTGTCACGCTGGATGAAGCAAATGCACCGAACTATAACACGGACCATCTATAAAAACATCATGACGCAGGTGAGCGCAGCGCGAGGTACACGGGAGAGACCCTGGAGTCGCTTTGAAGACGCGACTAAAACATTTGCTCTCGTATGTTGGCGACTGAAGGCGAGGGTGTGATTTGTTGACGCTTGGTACTGGTTCAGTGGTTCTTCAGAGCATCCATAGTTAGTCCCTGGGTTAGAGGTCTGAGCGGGACAGAAGTTTCAGTCCCGCTCCTGCCGCAGAATCCCTGAGAAGAGATGAGGAGAGGATTTTGCGGCCTGTATTGCCCCATGTGAGTTTACTGTCCTGTGCTAATAAAGTTATTTTTTCCTCTTTCTTTTTCTATCTATCTGCTCATCATGCAACCCTATTCATAAGTGATTCCAAAACATTTTTTGTCTTTTATACTAAAGGTGCATTGTGTAATTTTTAAATTTCATTTTTCCACCTGCTGGCCTCAGTGAAGATATTACTGCTTTTCCTGGAATGTTCTGTAGTTTGGAATTACACTTTTCTATATTGTGTTTATGCAATTCCACATTTTCATTGCAAAAATAAATATAAAAATAAATAAAAACTTGGCCTGGTGATGTCTCCTGTTTAATGCTGTATTGTGGAGCACTCCTGGCAAAGCAAAAATATCTATGGAAATGAAGCAGCCATGTCTAGTTTAGACCAAACTGGCTGAGTGAGCATCTGTTTTAAAGGAGTGCAAAGACAATACTTTTCCATTTAGTGTCATTATTACATTGCAGGTGCTATGGCTCCATTTTAGACCAGGGTCTGTAGCAGCTGATGTAACTTCCACTAGAAACAGTCCATACTGCACCTGGACAAACTCTGAACAAACACTTTTTTTCATAAAAAAAAAAAAAAAAAAAAAAATCAAAGGCACCAATCACATCCTGCGGACAGAATCCCATTTCCTTATAGTTCCAGCCACGCTAATTAATTAAAACCAGGCTAATGGAAAAGCATATTGTTTCCGAGATATCCTTTTGAGTGAGATAAAGTTCAAAAAGGCTAAATTAAATGTTGTAAAAAAGCAAACGCAGACACATTTTCCCACCTGACATGAGCGGTGGCAGTTTTCTTTGCTCTTGTGAGTGTGGAGCAGTGACATGTCAGATGTTACCAGTTCATGCTCTGCTGCTGCCTGTGACTGACAGTCTGATGTGTCCATAGACAAACAGCCAGCCTCAAGTGACTCAACGCACTCTACATCCTCCAGGGGGCGCTCAAGAAGAGAACAAAAACAAACCACTACTAATGTGAGTACTGCTTCTTTTGGTTAACTTAAAACCAATGGTGCATCAGTATTAAAGTGTGTATGACAGATTTTTATGATTCCCCAAATTTTGGTGATATAACTATTGCAAATATAAATTATAGTTTTACACCAATCAAAAAGCAATTTGTTGAAAATTACAGTAAGTAGAGGGTTCAAATATTAATGACATCACACTAGAGAGAATTCTGTACAAAACTTTGGCACATTTTACACCTAAGAAATACATTTTTTCTGATATTTTAAACATGATTTCAACAAAATATTTTTTTAATATCTGTTTTTATCAGATAATCATTTCTGTGTATATCAACAGCGTTTTTCTGGGTAACTCTTTTTGGAATTCCCTAGTCTAATATCACGATTTCAAATCAGGAAGTATAATTTTAAACAAACCAAAAAAGACCAAATTGGGAAAAGAAGTGTCAATGTTTTGCTTCAACATTAATATTAATAAGAGCTATGTTTTAGAGGTGTTATTTAGGAGCATGAAAGATGAGAAATAAGCAGCAATGCGAAGTCAGCAATGTGGCAATATTTCAAGAAGTACAGTTAAGAATTCCTATGTTGTTTATGTTTTTGAACTTTTTAAATCATGCATTTCAAGTAGGATGAGAAAAAATGGTCAAGGAGAGAGGGAGAGAGAGGTGGCAGATATCTTCAAATGTGCAGTTTGTGTTATAAGTGATGATCTTTTAGTGGTATCATAATAATATATTTTTAGTTTTGGTGTTATTTTTCCATCATTCAGAAACCCATAGTTTTGCCATGTGTTTGGTTGGGTATTTTTGATTAAGATATAAAACAATTTGAATTCAGCTTATTCCATTTTGTAATCTTTTTGTATGATAGTTTGAATACACTACTAAAGGTTATAATATTTTCCCAAATGAATAGTGACCAATAGCAGATCTGAGACTGAATACAAATACAATATTATCCAAACAGATACCAGGTTTTTGTCCTTTCGCTGTCTTATTAAACCTCAAATACCAAACACGCACCTGCACAAAGTCTGCAATAGTGCGGTGAAGGTCTTTGCAGCTGAACCTGAAAATTAAAAGCAGAATTAATTTTCCGAGGCTTTTATCTAATAGATAAGGGGAGTTCGGGATCATATTGCTGTGTAAATTTGATCCTCGTAGTTGAAGCGTGTCTGCTGCAGACCTTTTCTGTAAAGGACAAGACCTCTCAACTTATGTGTCAAGACATACTCAGCCTGTAGCCCAATGTTATAGACGCATTGTATAACTTTTCTTTTGGAAGGTCTGTCAAATGCTTTTTTTCCATGGAGATATTATCACTTTGTCTGGAATGTTTCACAATATGGCATTAAATCTTTCTATCTTCATGGAGACCAAACCAGACCAAGTTACAGGTGAGCTCTGTAGAGAGGCAACCCCGCTCACAATCAAAGTGGTGTTTGTTTTTCTAGGTATTTTTGAGCTATAAAAGTATCAAATTTAATAAATGTAAGGTAGAGCAATTTAATGTCATACTCTGGAACATTCTAAGTAGAGCAATGACATATCCATAGAAACAAGCAGGTGACAGATCCTCCACCAAAGAAGTTACACAGTGCACCTTTAATGCACATGATGTAAGCAAGATCCAAAATAGAAACAGGACGTGATTACTCTTAACATAAAGATTATTAAGTTATTTGACATTTATAGTAAGTGCAATGACCTCACTAAAGGAAGCCAGAGCTGAGACAGGAAGGCACTATAGAATGAAATGTGATTAAAGATTGTTGTCAGATGCCTGTGCTCCTTCAGTACTGGTCCCTGTGGATTCAATTGAGAAGCAACAGATGTTCTGAGAATTGCAAGACAAAATAGACAAAGTTTTTAAAGGTCCTACATTAAGCAAAATTTACTCTTGTGAGCTTTTAGTCATGTTATAATGTTACCATCTCAAAGACAGTTTGTCTAGATCTCAAACTCAGAATGCTCTGAGTGTCATGCTTTCAACTTAACAGCACCCATTTACCTTCAGTTTAGTGGATTCCAGGACTGAAATGATCCAAGCGATTCTAGTGAAGGTGTATGGAGTTTAAAAACACAGTGGAGCACTTCCTGCATTAGCACATGACATCACAAGGTGGAATGTGTTTTCTGTCTGAGAGTAGAACTCTGCAGGGCTCAGAGTTTTGAGGAACATATATTGTTTGAGTTCTATGGCAATTCATAATGTTTTGAAAGACTGATATGTATTTATGTATATAAAAATAAAATTAATTTGAATTGAAAATCATGATTGACCAAAAATACGATTCATGATATGAATATTTTATATGTTATATCAGCTATAATCACAGGTAACAATTTAAACTACCAAGCTCCAGCATTCATGGTTTGATTATAAAATACCCCTGTTTTTACAGACGATACCTAATAAGTACAGGGTGTGTTGACAGGTGAATTGAAATGAGAGAATACATGCAGCCAAGACTGTAAATCACAAGAGAAGACACATTTGATTGCATTGTACTGAACACAGCCCTGTAATCGTTCTCTCATTTGTTGAACACTGAACCAACAGCCCCCCTCTCTCTGTAATCATTTGCAGTGAGTCCAAAGCAGTCATTTCTGATCCTCGTCTGATGTGCACTAATAGTAGAGCTGTAAATGTCATGCTTTTAACTCATGTGCAGTTTAATCACAACAATAATTATGTCCCTCAGCCAGTGAAAAGTGAGGGAGCTTTTATGTACAGACATTTTAATGGTTGAATATAAAACAAGTCGTACAGGGATGATATAATAAAGGATTGCCCCTTGCCGTGTGAATCACTTAATCTGACAGTATATACCAGGCTTTGACATACCCCATTACTTCAAACATTACAAACAATTTTAACACCCAATCAAACATGAAATTAAGCACTAAATCTAGAAAATAAATGTTGTTTGAAATTCTCAGGAGATATATGTATATATTTTAAGAACAGAAGAAAATACCCAAAAGCTGTACACACTTTAAGAATATGTTTTTTTAATAATAATGAACCACTGTAGAGCATCAATAATGCAAATGACTCCAGTGCAGTCAATAATATGCAATCTCCTATTCCATCTAGTGCAAATGCAATTAAACATTCATTGTGTGCTATTTCAACAATTTGAAAATAATCTATTTCTTTGCATCTAAAAAGTGTGGTAGATTCTGTGCATTTTGAATTAAATTAAATCAGATTATGGGGCTAGTGATAAGATATTCTCGCGCTGATTGTTTCCACTACTGTTCTGCCCACACTGTATATTTTGTATTATATCCAGTTAGTCTATTTTTTATGTTTTTATTGCATGTTCTTATTTTTATTTGATCACAGTTTATTTCTAAATTCTAAGCTTGCATATTTTGTTCATTGACAATGGCAATGAAAGGTCAACATTTAGGCCTCCAAGTACTGCATAAAACTGTTTTGTGTGTGTATTGGGAGGATTAAATGACTGTTAAATACTTGAATAGTATTTAGCTTTATAGAAATCAATTCCATTAATGTTCTTATTTCATGGTGGCTATTTTCATCTTACTTCATAGCAATGCTTACATTTCCCTCTGCTAAACATGGCTGACTCATGTGCTGCACAAAGATGCCATCAAAGCCTGTTTGGTGCAGATTCAAAGAGAAAGACAGCGCCCCCTGGGACATGGAGTCATATGGGAGGAAAGTTGGGCCGTGTTTGAAGCAGCAGTAAATGAGGCGCTTTGCTCGTATGGGAGCAGAGGAGACATGCACACATATACCTGCACATGGATCATTTCACTGCAAGGACAAGTGGCACATCACCTCAGCAGGATCCTCTTGTGACGACTAATGGAGACCTTAAGGCGAGAGCTGGAAATGAATCGTGCACCGGCTTGACTGATTAGCACGATCTGAAACACACAGTTTCTAAGGAAAAATGAAAGACTCGCTTGATTTCTTGGCAAGAAGTGAATGTATGTTTGATGCTAAGTAGTCAGCAATAAAGGTAATAGTTAGGGACAGGCAATGGCTTTTGAATCATTTCAACTGATCATATGTAACATGTCATGTCATTAGAAAAGTTAAAGTGTTACACCAATGGTTTAATATCAATTTTAAACAGTTTGCTCATAAATTGTAGATTTGGGAATACTCCCGGCACTGTATTCTCACTCAAATGATCCTGGCTTTTTCAAAGGGTTCCAGTCTGCTGCAAGTTTGTAATATCTGGGTTTGCACAGATGTTATTAGAAAATCACAAGAGGCGAGAACTGGCAATAGCTTAACAGTTATATTTGCAGAACCACAGGATATTTTTGTAAAACCACAATTTAGAAATAATAATTGTATATTCTGAGTTGCTCCTATGCTTTTTCATACACAAGTTCATGGTCTTATTTTCCAGCAATATGCATAAGGGAATTTCCTATACGAGTTTGTAATACCCATACAGTTTTGAGGAATCATAATGAAAATGTGGCAGCACTTTCATCAGGTCCATAGTGGCAGACAGGTTAAAGCCTGTTAGTGGTGGCTCATGTAATATGTCCAAACAAAATGAATTTGCTGGTGGAGAAACTGATGAAAGTGAGAGGGTACAAGGGATTCAATGAATATTTTACTTTTTTCAGTAAGTACCACTCCATTGCCAGGGTGTATCATATCTGTATTGGTTTTTATTATGTATTCATTTTAGCCTGTAGTTTTGTGTGTGCATGTGTCTGCTACTACTGCTACTACTATTACTGCTTCAACTACTACCATTACTACTACCATTACTGCGACTACTGTTACTACTATTGTTACTACTGTTACTACTCATACTATTACTTTATCAAGCCACAAGGGAAAGTATGTAGACACAGTAGCTCACGCAATATAATATCATAACAAAGAGCAAAAATATAAATGGTAATAATACATTCAAAATAAATAGCAAAAATAGCAAGAGACACAACTGAGGCACAAATATATGAATGTATATGTACAAGTCAAAATAAAATATAGAATATCGTAATACAATATATTTCAGGTATATACCAGAGATGGGTAAGGAGAATTATAATAGTAGGAGAATTATAATAGTAGTACTATACCATACTATACTACTACTTATATTGTGTGTTGATAGCGTCGTGTATTGGATTAGGAATACAGTAGATGTTTTGAGACTATTTATTCATCCTTCTGCAATAGACATGAGGTAAAGTTGGCGTTGTCCTAATCATATAAGCTGCGTGACAATTTCTGTAATTAATTCCATTTCAGTCTTCTATTTCTGTCCTGACCAGATGTTGCAAAAAGGTGATGTTTTATCACCTCATATCAGATGCACAGTTGAGAATTATTTCTATTAAAAACATGAAATCGCATAACTAACACTGTATAAACAGTCTGTTTGTATCAAGAAGCAAAGTTAGAAATGAGTGTCACATAAAACAGTTCACCAAAGTTCATGCAAGAAGCAGAGCCCTTCTTTCCTGACCTTGATAATGTTTTGTAACTACAGTGAATCTTTAATGAGATATTTTTCATGCAAAGTTGACAGCTTAAAATACTCTTACCATCCAGTTTACAGTGGTGACAAGTAGAGAGAGATTCTCTGTTGTACAGGTTGAGAAAGTTGAACCAAAAATGAACTTCTTAAAGGCGCACTAACTTTTTGGTTGGGGATACACCTGCTTGTTTTTATGGATATGCCACTGCTCTGCCTGGGATGTTCCACAGTATGACAGTAAACAGCTGTACCTTTATTCAATTACAGGTGCTTTTATGGCTAAGAAACAGGCATTCTGACTGTGAGCAGGTTCGCCTCTCCATAGATCTGACCTGTAACTGTCCTGTCTGGTTTGGTCTCCACGATGATAGAAAAGTTTAATGGCATACAGTGAAACATTCCAGACAAAGCAATAACATCTCCATGAAGAAAGGCATTTGATGGACCCTCCACCAGAAATGTTACACAATGGACCTTTAAACACAGCCATGTATAGCTGTGAATTGCTTGTTTGTACATAGTTAGCTTGCGGAGAAATTGTAGAAGAACTGAATCATAAAAAATAAACTTTCTTTGGTTGAAATGCGCCAATTTGTGACTCTCAGTTCAGTTGCCACTGGCATAACTGACACAGTGTACCCTTTGAGTCCGCCCCAAGCCTACATAAATACATGATTTTCTGTTGTCTGTTTCAGTCATTATAAATACTTAACCAGGCAGGTCACTCACTCACACCTAAGCGCCCGATCTTGTGTCTATGAGGTCGAAATTCATGCGAGTGGGCTGCAGCTCCATCAGACGCTGACTCTAAAATAAAATAATAAAAGGAGAGGAATGAAGGGCAAACAAGGAAGAGGGATGGGGGCCAGCGGAGGAGCAGGGTGCTATCTGGAACTGCTGAGCTGTAATTTACTTGAGAGACGACAGCAGAGATACACGCGGCAGGCCCAGACGGATCGCTCCTGGTTATGAGGCGAGTGGGACATCCGTTATCGGGCGCCTAAGTGACACGCCGCCTTGATTGTACACAACATCGCCACAGCTCCTCAAAGAGCAACGCCCGCTCTAAATCACACCAAACTCCAGCGTTCTGCTCGTGTCAGTCTCAGCAATATGCTTCTCTTTCACATTTCCCCACACAGTTCCACTTTGATTTCATAACTTACAAGTGACTGAAATGAAATACTCACTGTTCTAAGGGAATAAATGGAATGCACCAAATTTTGTACAAAAGTGTTTGTTTAAACCAGTCAATTGGATTAATATTTTGGATAATGGGGTCATGTGGTGGCAGAGTGGTTAGGTAAAATAGTCTCTCATTTGTCAAATAAATGATTTGTGAGTTTCAGATTTGTGTTTTCTGTCTCCTTTTTAGCCTAAGATTTGTAATAATTAATAGAAAAAACTTAGTAGTCATTACTTAAAGTGTTAAGTGTAAAGTTCATACCTAATAATGTAATATTAGTTTACAGTACTAAATTGAGAATTGAGAATTAAATACTTATTAAAATATTTGATGTAACATTACTAATGTTTTAAGAGTAATCATTACTAAGTATTTGTTAGTTAAAAGGATAGTTCTGTTTTTTTGACATCTGTATGGCATCCCCGTCAGCAGTGTCGTGCATCAACACTGACTTACCTCCCGACAGCGTTCGCTGAGCCGAGTTCTTGCCCGGTTTTGGTGCTGACAAAAGTAGTCTGGCAAGTTGCCTGTGGTCATGAAAATAAAGCATTTTTCTTCTCAAAACAATATGTGTTCAAAAGAGTGATAAATTTGCATCACAAAACAGGAGCTACCAAAAAGTCAGACCTCATAATCACTTGGTACTATTTTCTCTACTGTTATAGCACTGTGCGCTGCTGCCAGGTGACAGCCACGCACAAATCCGACTCTTTTTTCAGTAGTTCAGCAGTGTTTATGTGCTCAGAGTGTTGACTGCTGCAATGCGATAGAGCTAATGTGAGAGCTAGTGTGATACGTATATAAGGCTGTATAAGCTATTTAAGGATATATATACATATATATATATATATATATATATATATATATATATATATATATATATATATATATATATATATATATATATATATATATATATATAAGGGCTGAAACGATTCAATGAGTTAATCGATTAAATCGATTAGAAAAATGTATCGATTTTTTTTTTTTTTTGCCTCGATGCTTCGTTTTATTTTCATACGCTCGGCGATGGCCGGAACCCTTTGTGGTAGAGGTAAAGTTTCCGCACGACCACTGCCCTTCACTCTACACACAACAGCGTGGCGCCCATGGATGTATAATAAGAGCATAACCTCATGTCCTCTGGTACGCCGCGCACCCCTCATCTTCGGTACGCCGTGCGCGGTACACTCCGGTACTCCTCATCTCCGATACTCCTCATCTCATCTCCTCATCTCCGGTAAACCGCGCTCCTCATCTCCGGTAAGCCGCGCACTCCTCATCTCCTCCGGTACGATCCGGTACGTCGCGCTCCGGTAAGCCGCGCTCGTCATCTCCGGTACGCCGCGCGCGGTACGCTCCGGTACGCCGCGCACCCCTCATCTCCTCCTGTACGCCGTGCACTCCGCGCGTGGATCGTGTCTTGTCATGTCATGTACACTCCGTGGACCGCGCTTCCTCCTGTGTGCCTCTAAACCAGAACTAACACCAGGACTAAAACCAGGTCTAAAACAGGTCTAAAACAGGTCTAAGACAGGTCTAAAACAGGTCTAAACCAGGTCTAAACCAGGTCTAAACCAGATCTAAAACCAGGACTAATCCAGGTCTAAAACCAAACAAGAATTTGCAGGAGTTGGTTGCTACATTCATGTAGTTTTAAAAATCATGACAATATCAAGTAATCCAAAGTATTCAGATTACGTTACTCACTTTAAGTAATTTAATTGATTACGTCACAAACTACATTTTGGGGTATGTAATCTGTAATCTGTAGGGGATTACATTTTAAAAGTTACCTTCTCAACACTGATGCTACATCTAAACAGAAACAGCCCCGTACATTACATCAAGTGGAAAAGAAACCGCGAGGTAAATCAACCTTAGCCTAGCGATAATTACGTTTTTCATGTCCAAAAGACATGTATCTATATTCGGGTTCATAAAGATCTCCCCTTGGCTCTGTGCTAAAGGTAGTCTTCATCATCGGTGTCGTAGTCACACATGTTGTCGTTAACTTTCTGAGCAGTAAACACAGTGAAACAGGAGTGATATGACCGGTGAGAAAATAGCACGCCAATCTGAGCAATGTAACTGCCCTCTTTATGGTGCTCTTTGTGGTTTCATTCATAAAAAATAAAAAGACATGAACAGTATCAGAACATACACATAACATACAAAAAATTAATGAAAGGGATCAGAAAGAAGAATAGTCATATGTTATCCACCCCCTTTTCCAGACAATACTTTAACACCGATAGTCACTTTAAAACTTTAAGACATGTCAAGACATTTCATTTCAGTCTCAAATATGAATCAATTGCAAACAAATATCTTCACTTTTATGCATAACAACTTAGTAAACTCTTCAATACCAGCCCACGTGAATGCCAGATTCCCAGTGCAGAGACTTGGTCCCGGCAGCGACAGGGCTCACAGCTGGAATTGGACTGTCAGGCACCGGGCCCAGAGCACCAATTATCAGAGTGGCAGCTGCTGATAACTGCCAGCAGACAAAACAGCAGCGTGAAATATTAGCCCTCTCTAAAGCACTTTTCCTCATCTCCCTCCTCCTCCTTCTCTCCATCCTCCTCATCCTCTCTGAAACGTAGCTTTCCCAAGTTCAGTGCAGCCTAGTTTTAAAGTATGCAATTTTCAGCGCACATATTTTGTCGAAAGGTTTTTTGGATGGATCTGACCTTAGTCCAGGCTGTGACACTTCCAGTGAACTATAACTTGCATAACATTAGGCTTGCCATAGTTGAAGTAGAAGGTTCAGAGACAGGTTCAGGCAAAGAAGTGGCATGTTGACGTGAAAGCAATAGTGTGTAATAGTACTGTCTAAAACCAAAGAATCATCTGCTAGCTCAGAAGGGTGAATTAAAAGTGCTAATTGATAATGAAAACATCAAACATGTCAACTCACTGTGGTCTAATTAAGCAATAACGTGTGTTTTTTTTTTTTGAGAAATTTGATTAATTTACATTTTTAGCAAAACTGCATATTTAATTGTGGAGCAGATGAATTACAGATGTGTTGTTTTTCAAGAGAGTAGGGAGTTATAGCCCTTTATTTGATCCTTATTTTACCAAGTCTCACTAAGACTAAGAATCTGTTCATGTTACTGCTATTCAAAATTGTATGTATGCTGACAATGATTCATAAAATGATATAAACACACATTCCTTTGTTCATTTCCCTTGCATTGTGCATTGTGTAACTTTTCTAGTGGAGGTTCTGTCATGTGCTTTTCTTCATGAAGATGTCATTACATTCTTTGAAATGTTTCACAGTGTGATATTAAACCTTTTCTATCTTTCAGGAAGACCAAATTTGTGGAGAGGCAACCCCGCTCACAGTCAGAATGTCTGTTTATCTAGGTATTTTTGAGCAGTAAAACCACATGTAATTGAATAAATGTAAAGTAGAGCTGTTTAACATCATACTGTGGAACATTCCAGGCAGAGCACTGACATATTCATAAAAACAAGCAGGTGACGGACCCCCAACCAAAAAGTTACATAGTGCACTGTTGTGGAAAAAATTATGTATCCCTTGATGATAAATAATTAATCCATTTGCAAAGCCCAATAAGTTTTTGGAATACGGACAAAGGTTTATTCTTGTTACAGCAGATATGGACAGGGCCTAGGACTGCCCTGGTAACAGTTTCTCCTCACCAGCAGTACAGTATGTCCCTACCACATTCACCCCCCAGAGCCTCTCTCCTGAGTCTTCCCTCCCCAGAGCATCTGAGATCTGAGTATTTATACAAAAATACAAGTTACATACATATCAGAACAGAGTGACATTTGATTCACACAATAGTGCTAATCAACTTAACTTACATTTGAGGACAGCTAAGACAACAAAGGGTTTCCTGAGGGAGGAGATAGTTCTGTCTGCTGAGCCTCTACATAATAATGACTACTCCGATCTCAGGTAAAAATCACATTCATTTACACAAAGACAGACTGAGAGAAATCTTTTCACAATATAAATTTCCATCACACATTCTCCCTTTTGATTATTCATTAATCAAACTTCATAAACGTTCATTGTCACAAACAGAACATGCAGAGAAACGGTGTGGATCCAGTGTGATAGTTCTTGGAGTTGAAGTGAGTTCCATTAGTTTGTCGAGTTAAAAAGGTGGATATTCAAAGATATTCAACAGTTCACTTTTAAGGAGGATTGTTGTGTTCAGTTTGACTATTTTCAATATGATATGTAGTCACAAGTTGAATCTTGCTTTGATTTGATGGTAGCACTGTTCAGTTAAAGCTTTCTCATCACCTGTCCTCTGTCCATTTACCTCTGACCCCACATGGCTGTAGTCTCCTCAAGCAGCTTGGCCTTTCTCTGAGCCTCAGCTCGTCTCCAGACCGCTCACTGTGGTCGTTCTTTGTCTTGAAGGGCATTGTCAGGTTACAGGTCTTGGAAAATGGAAAACATTCTCTGATAGAATCTAAAACTAATTTTCTAATATTCCACATGTATGTGTCAAATTTGTTCTGAGCAGACATCTGTGTTGGTTTAGTTGTCTTCTGCTGTAAGAAAACACTTTACAGCAACTTTCATTTTTCTCAGGCAAAATTTTGCAAGTTAAGTGAGTAGAATAGATATACCATAGGTGGACCTCGCTGGCAGAGTAATCCTTCCCATTAGTATCTGTAGCCATCATTAATAACATGTCAGTTTGAAGCAAAACCAGCTTCAACAAAGATCCTTGACTTATCATTAATTATCCATGGATTTGAAGTTAATGGAGCGAAGCAGGCCTTATCTTTAATTTAAAGTGAATTAAATTTAGAAAAGATGAACAAAAGGATTAGTGCAGCTCTGAAGGTGACCCCACTGCCTGTTCCAGCGTGTGAACTTTTCCCTCAGTATCTGTTCACTACCGGCTGTGAGACAAGAGACACTCACTGAAATAAAGGAGTCAAGATGAGCCCATTTGGCACCAGGTTAATAATACATGTCACAGTATGTTTAGGAGAAATCAGTAAAGAGTGAAAACCTCTAAGGCCAAGAAGTTCGACTCAGCACAGACCTGGGAGATTCTGAGATATGAACTCATTCTGGGAAGATGGGTTTTGGAGGAACCCAAGTTTAAAGGGCCCATATTACACTGTTTTCTCTTTCTGTTTTAATGTTTCCTCATCAAAAACATACCTGGAGTTGTGTTTAGTTTCATTTACACAAATGCATATTTAGGCTGTGTTCTTCTCTCAAAAAGAAAACACTCTCAATTTAAAAGATGTAGTAGGAAGGTTGAGATGGTGTGGATATAAGATTTCACACCTAACAAAATGGATATAAGGCTTAAAGAGTGGGCTTCGCAAGGGTTAACTGCATAATGAACTCTTACAAACCAAGGGACGATTAAAAATGTTTGAAAACTTTGAAAACAGGACATGGTTGAAATAACAGTGATTTTTTTTTAGATTCCTCCAAATTAGAGATTTCATTGAAAAACTATTGAAGGCTACCAAAGAAAAGTATTTAAATAATCTCCTGATTGCGGCGTTTGTGGAGGCATATACTGTAAATAACAACCAAATTTCAAGATGATTATATAGAGGACTGCAACAAACAAAAGGAATATTACTCCATGCGAAATAAAAATGGGAAAAGGAGGGACATCTAACCATATCTGATAAGGAATGGGAAAATCTCTGTGCGATTCAATGGAAAACTTCTAACTCAATAATATGGAGAGAGTTTTGTTGGAAGAATTTGGTTTTTCACAACACCAGTCCAGTAAAGACATTACATGAAATCATCAAACTATTGGAGGCAATGTAGTGGACTGGAGCCAAATCATTACCATATATTTTGGACATGTCCTCATATTGTTCCATTTTGCAGGGAAATTCATAAATCATTAGAAACTGTGTTCCATTTTGACTTGAAAATGTATCTGGGTCTCCTGATGGGTGAAAATGTGACATAAGGTCGTATCTTGCCCCCAATCTCAGTAGCGCAAATGCTAAGGAGTGGGTGTGTCCAGGTCGGGCTGTAGTTCGATGCTGGAGGCTGCAGTAGGACGGTACAAGTACATACAGTATATGGCGATGGTGTCTGGACCAATATGTGCCAGCGTGGGTAATGTTTGTAATTATATATGGGTATAAATAAAGCTCTAGAGCCTCACAATGCAAGTATGTACCAGTAGGGGCGCAAGAATACAGAATTTTAGATGGGCCATGCCCATGACAGAACTGGCACTCCGCGCGCATGTGCGGCCCTCTCATGCGCATACACTCTGTCAACCTTTTTAATTTTCTCTGCATTCCTCATTTCATCTGCCTCTCATTGCGCAGCAGACCAGCGTCTATCTCACACACTCCCCTTCTCACAGCAGACCCATTGAGGGCTGCTCTCGCCATGGCTGCATCCACTCCCATCTGTCCTGGTTCCACTCCTTCCTGCCCCGGGTCCACTCCCGCCTGCCCCAGGTCTACTCCCGCCTGCCCCGGGTGTGCTCCCACCTGCCCCAGGTCCACTCCCGCGTCTCTCACCTGAGGTACAAGTGTCCACCGCTGCTACTGCTGGCCGCTCACAGTCTCGTCTCACGGGTGTCCACTGCATTTGGTCCCACACAGGTGGATGTCTTGCAGATTATGGAATTGTTCATTGTTAATCTTAAATGTTTCTGGCGTTACCGCGTTGTGCAGACTTGGATTAAACTATTAACACAAGGGGAGGTAAATGCACAACCTGCATTTGCCCTGCACAAGTGCTCATGTGCACTATAGCCTACGTCTCTATATGTCTATGATGCGCTGCCGAACAAAGCTCTACTGGCCGCTGCTGTCAAGAATGCAGCACATATTTGACGTGCGTCTGCTCCGCTGTCATCTCGAGCTGTCAGTGAATGCGCGCAATGATCTCTGTGTCTCCATGCAGGATTATGTACAGTTCTGATGGCAGCCTACCTACTGGCGACTAACTTTACAAACTAACCAAAGTGGCACAATGGGAATAATTTGTTCACAACATGAAATGGGACTGATGACAGAAAGGGTAGCCTACGAGGATGTGAGGAAGTGTGACATCACAGCATTAGGACCGAAAACATACTTTAGGACATCACTGTAAACGACCTCATGTGAATGAGCAGCTTTTGTACAGCTCCAGATCAAACCAAACTATAGTGCAGTGCTAAGCTGATACAGAAAGCGGGCGAGGGGCAGTGCTCTACTGCGGGAGGGCATCTGGAAGGGGCATGAACATCCCACATGGCACACGGACATGTTATAAATGTTAAGCATTTATCATCCTAATATATTTCCAAATAAAATAAGTCTCGGGCATGTTACATGCTGTTTTTCATGATATTTTTAAGATGCAGAGAATCACGTTTAGTGTAAGACAGCAACAAGACAAATTTAAGACCAAATGGAAACGGTGGATTGAATTTATCAAAACTCTAAGACTAGACTTTGTTTGACCCTTTGCTTTGTTTTTGTTGCAATTGGTTGGTAATTGGTAATAACTATTCATGTGTACACCCCACATATTATATTGTATTTGTCTTTTTAATACCACTTAAAAAATGAGAATTAAAGAATTAAAGAAAAAAAGAGAAAAAGGAATTGCCAATCTGTGCTGAACATAAAAGTAAAGTAAAGTAAACGTTAAAAAAAAAAGTAAAAGGTAGCTCAAGTTAGCTAAAAGGTTTACAAAAAACACAAATTACACATGAATTACACAAGACAACCCCAGATATATTTTGATAACGTAACAACATTAACATGACTAAAAGCTAAAAAGAGTTAAAATATTTGTCTAATATAGGACCTTTGACATCCAGCATTCAGTATACAGCAGCTTTGAGCCTTATATGGACAGCGAGTAGCACAGATAATGCTATTCCTATTCACTGCAATTGGTTTTGAAGGATATGTGTGTTATAACTGATTTTTACCATTATTTCGCTCCCTAGAAAGTAAATATTATTAAATATTGCCTACAGTTAGTAGTTCAGCTGGTACCCTCACAGTTTATTCTGAGTACTTTTTAAGATGGTGAGTTGGTTGTGTTAATTACATTTCTTTCCTTCCAAGTGTCTAAAAATATTTACACTGTTGATAAAACTAACTCTAAAAGGCCATGATTATTTTTCTTTCTGGGAGCATTTGATTTGAAGCATGGGTCTGTGAATTGAAAGGACATCATGGAGTCTCTCAGGTAGTAATTACTATCTCCTCTACCAACACCAATGAGGTCCTTATTATAATGACTTGTTTCATCTAAGTATACACAGCAGCAAATTAGAGCCCAATAACAGGAATAGTAATTAGTCTGTAGTGAAATGATTGTAGGTGAAGTGAGAAGGAGCAGCAGGGAGCCAAGTGCTCTTTCACTCCAGGGCTAACAAAAGGGAGAATAAATCTTCAGTGGGCCTTTAAAAGAAGTGGGATTACATCAGTGTTAAATAAAGGCCTATTATGAAGTAAAATGGCTTGTTAAATTTTACTAAACCTTCAAATAAGTTTATTATACGTCAACCTTTAATCTTTTCTGTGTGCATTTTAAATAACTATTCAGATCAAGTGCAGAACATAAAGGAAAAAAAACAACAACATATATACGCCAGAGATTGTGATTCTTGTAATTGTCATGGCTACAACATAAGTGACTGTTGAAGTAAAACCGATATTTGAAAACCAGATGTGTGTAGGAAGACTACTTCTATGGGAAGGCAGGAGTTTCCGTAGGAAGGCCACTTCCATAGAAAGGTAGGAAATTCCATGGGAAGACTACTTCTGTAAGAAGGAGGGGACTTCAGGGAAGACTACTTAACAGGCTAACAGTGGATGGTAAGTAGGAGATGTATGTTTGTAAGTGTCAGTCTCAGCTAAATATTGTCCATATAATTCCCACTTTTGACCCAAAGTAGCGGTATAAAACATAAACAAATCACTTTACATTATATTAAGTCATCAAAATACTATCACCCCAAAATATATGTTAAAACATACTGGCATCACAGCCTCACAAACTTGGACATAATTTGTTCCCCTGAGTTTGAAATCTGAGCGTGTTCTCCATGTATTATTAAGGGAGAATCTTGGAAAAAAATTGCCTTCAAAGTCTTCTGTCAGAGGATGAAAATTATCAAAGCAAACTTGGAGATCAATGTCTTTCCTAAAGTTTTCTTCAGTTTAGCAAAAGGCATATGCTTCTATGGTTAATAAATGCGTGTTTTTATACTAGTGTAATATATAATATATAATACAAGTTTATGTGCAAATCTGCGTAAAGATGGGTCATTGTTGGAGATATAGTTAATTATTAAGAGTGACTTCAGAGGTCTATGGTGCTGTGATGTGAATGCGTTCATACATGTTTTTATACCCTCTGGCCTGTGATTCAGTGCCTCCTCTCCAAAGAGAATTGATAAACATTTCATAAAGTTCAAGGGGTAACTGATTAGGAAAGTAGCTCCAAACACAGACAAAATCAGCTCCAATAACTGGGCATATGAGCTCTGTGTATGGAGCTCTGTCAGTAGTAGCTAAACTTTACCCAGATCAGTTGTGGGTAATGGTTAGTCACTGGACTTTCCCATGGGGGACCTGGGTTCGAATCCCCCCCTTCCCAAGTGCATTAGGAGCAAAACCAGTGCGGGTCCTTGGGCAAGACCCTTTACGCTACTGCCCACCTCATACAATGAGGAGAGGTGATAAAACTTACGGGATGCCGGCTCAGACGTCGCCCGGCCAAACAAGGTCTGCGTCAGGTGTCGAGGAACCAGGACACCTTGATGAGAAATGGGCTACTGGAACAAGACGGAAATGGGTGAGATGCGAGAACCAGGCTCTGTTGGAATGCTACTACTCCAGTAACCCTAGTCAGAGGGGTTACATGAACAGGATGTGGGAGAAATGGTTACTACGATACCCACAGTCCAAGCTAACGGCCAAACAACTAGTAGCTCAGTCTTCAAACATCCACAAACCATCATGGCAGGACAAACCCCTAGATGGGGCGTACCACCGGAACATAACTGAAGTGGCTGATATCAAGAAATCCTACCAATGGCTGGAGAGGGCTGGTCTGAAGGACAGCATGGAGGCACTCATCCTGGCTGCACAGGAGCAGGCCTTGAGCACCCGAGCAATAGAGGCCCAGATCTACCACACCAGACAAGACCCAAGGTGTAGGTTGTGCAAAGAAGTGCCTGAGACAGTCCAGCACATAACTGCAGGGTGTAAGATGCTGGCAAGGAAAGCGTACATGGAGCGACATAACCAAGTAGAGGGCATAGTGTACAGAAACATCTGTGCAGAGTACGGGCTGGAAACCCCAGGATCAAGGTGAGCAACGCCTCCAAAGGTTGTGGAGAATGAGCGGGCCAAGATCCTGTGGGACTTCCAGATACAGACTGACAGAATGGTGATGGCGAACCAACCAGACATCGTGGTTCTGGATAAGCGAGAGAACAAAGCCGTGGTGGTGGACATTGCAATACTGTGACCCCCAAACTGGATGAGTGGTTGCAGCAGATCCCAGGAAGGACAACAGACATCTCAGTCCAGAAAAGTACAGTATTGGGAACAGCAAAGATACTGCGCAGAACTCTCAAGCTCCCAGGCCTCTGGTAGAGGACCCGAGCTGATGAGGGTGAGAGAGACCAACCACCGTGGAAGGTGAGAAATGTGTTTTATATATATATATATAATTGCACTGATCAAATCTCAGGTGAAGTGATTAAATCTGGTTTCGGATAAGCAGATTGCATACCCCCATCAGAAAAGTTACACAGGACACCTTTAAAGTTGTGTTTTGTTATAGATAATGGCAAGTCTGAACAAGCCTTGTTCCTGTGATATATTTGAGTGCAGTTCTCCTGGCTCTTCAGGCGTGTTCTCTGATCCTCTGGTGGCTTCATTAGCTCACTGTGTGTCCCATGAGACTGAGGCAGAGACAGACTTCAGTCTCACACAGGGACCTGCTCACCGCTGTCCCACTGCTGTGCTGCACGAGGCACTACAGGAGACACATCCTGGTGGTCAGAGGCAGAGGGGTGGACCTGAGAGTCACGATGTGGATTCAAGTTAGACCTGAATCATGAACCTGATCAACACCAGTATCTGTGGACTTCACTTGACCCCTGGAAAGATTTGGTGCCCTGTTAGTGGAGTTAACACGCCTCTTCTAATTAACAGTAAATACAATCTTGAATTTCTTTAAGAGCTATTGCATATTAAAATATCAATTAACACGCACCTAATTTTATGTCGACATTAAATTGACTTCAGTTCCTTTATGTGGTTGTAAATATCATTAATGCATGTCTAAAGTATGCCTATGTGTCACAGCAATACCATCCACAAATTTTAACTTCTCAAACATGAACTTTTATTATATTATGGGCCTTATTGAGATGACATTATAATTATCTTTGAGAAAAGGATGCTGCATACTGTCAACTAAATGTTCTTTTCAAACAATGCATTTCTCCAGATATATTTGCCACCACTGTTGGAATGAAAGTCTATTAACACAAGCAAGATGGCCTCTGAGTGTTTGTGTGTGATGTTTAGCCTTCACGGATGAGATGCAACAGTAATTACAGAAAGTGTTGTTGTGAATGGAGTTACCACAGCAGCAGACCACACCTCAGCACTATGTAAATGTACCACTTGGACTAAAGGTAATTTTCTAATAATGAGTTGCCACTGTAAGTAATTATGTTGTGATAAAGGTGTGATATCTTTAAATCTGTTGCTATGGAGACAAGATGGCCTTCACTTGAATGCACTTCAGTGACAATGCTTTCAGAAATAGCAATACAAACTATATTATAAAAATCTATTAAAGAGTCAACATCAGTCCTGTCATCAGCTAAGCAGAGCACAATGGATTTCCTATGGAAGAATAACATTAGCCACTAAATCACAATCGCATGCTAACATGATGTGCACAGCCTTTATTCTGAGTTAGAAGTTGTTTTTATTTAGTTTTGTTATAGAATAATAAAACTAAAACATACATTGGCCAATAATGTTTTGTTATAACGCAGTCATTTAACATAGTTTTAATGGTCTGAAAGAACTCCAGTGTAAAACGAACACTTGAAATAACATCAAAATGGTCAACAAACTAGTTTTAACTTCAGACAGTCCAGTCACTTTCTTCTCTGTAAACTTTCATCTGTATCCGTGTAAGAAAACATGTCAGCAAACCTTAAGGAATTGACTAAATGGAAGTGGCACTTTAGGGATGTATTCTCAGCTATTTTGTGTAGTGGACTGTGTCAAGGGAAACAGCAAAGCTTTTTGCACATAAAACGCCCCGCTCCAGAGGGAGAGAAAAATACACAAAAATACAAGCGGCTGCTGGCAGCCTACTAAACTCTGCACTACAGGCTCTCTCTCATATTAACCGGAGTCACCAGGCACGCCATCCACCCCCAAATCTAACTATATGTTCATTATTCAAGCCTCTGGAGTAACACGTGTCTGGGGAATACTTGCCATTGCAAATGGTTGATGTTCCTCATTTGTTAACATGCATGTCTCTACTGTTTTGTGGGAATATGACAGCTGAATGCAAGCAGAGAGAAACTGTCCACATATGTTCATAATCTATAAACCTGGACATGATATAAGAAAGAAAAGAATATTTAATTCAAATTTGTCTTCACAATGCATCCACAGCCAAATGTATTTATATTGTTTCATTTATTTTAATATGACACAATACATGATAGACAGTAGTGTCTCTAATAAATCGTGCAGTTACATCATAACACTCCAGTCTGGTTTCTGGACATGTTCACTCACACCCCTCCCTCCCCTGTGCAGAACCTCGGCTGCAGATGACTAAACTGACCAATCAATCACCGCTCCCAGTGACATTTTGTTTTCCACTTGGCTCCGAGCACCATTCACCTTTTGTGCAGCCGCTCGACCCCTGCGCCGCGGAACAGGCCCACGATATTAGGGCTTTGTGAGTGAGCTGCCTGTATCTCATCTGCACTTGTTTTCTTTTTCTCCTCTATTGATATGGCTCACAGAATGGCCTTTACGCTGCTCCACACTTCCTCCTCCTCCTCTCCTCCTCTGCTCCCTCGCTCTCACCCGGGCCTAATTACACAGTGGACAGAGTAATCGATATGGGGAGAGTGAAAGTCCCCAACAGGCGGACAGAGGGCCCTCCTAACTCTCTCTCCTCCACCAGTCTCATACTTACACTTGCACACTAGTAAGTCATCTTGACTTTTTACAGATATTAGAAACCAGTCCGGGTTATTCCCCATGGCCGACAGCTGCTGGATAAACAGGAGAAGTGCATTATGTTTTACCTCCAGGCAGCTCAAATTCATGTCTCGTAGGGCGAGCTTTGTGGCGTACATGTTGTGCAATGCAAATTTGAACACACTGAATCCTAACAAGCAGAATTACAATGCATAATATTTATTTTAGTTGTTAGGCCGATGTTGTGTTGTGAATATTCCATTGTCAACAGGGCACTCCATGGTGTGAAGCTGGAAACAAAGACGTGATATTGAATTGTAAATGTTGCAGCACTTCAGTCAGTTCCCACATCTGAAGCTATTGGAATGAAATGAGTGCATACAGTAAGTGAGACTCTGCAGCTCAAAGCCCACCTCCTATGTTGCAAAGTGTGTTTTCAATGTGTTAAATGCAATCTTTATACAGTTCTACAGGGTTTTAATGATTTGCAAATGAAAATGAAGCTAACTGAAAGTGGTCTACATTGGTTTCCATGAATGTTCATCTTTGATGCAAATATGTGAAACCCAACTTGCTCTCCATGTCCTATAGCATCTGTCACTGTTGATTTGGGAAGAAATTGTAATTATTTCCTTACCTGCTTACCATGATCTGAATTTATAAGCAGCGCAACACAAGACACTTAGAAAGCTACAGAATTTGTTCAAAAATCATTCAGAATCACTTTTAGGAAGGTCTTAATGATGTATTTCATTGAGATATGTAAAATAAAATGTTTGAACTTTTATTTACATCTGTCGTTACTTGAAGGATAAACAGCTGTTACATAACACATTTGTATACATTTGTTTTCAGTGGTATTGGTTAATTTTGTATTAATATGAGTCGTCACATTGGTTATTGGCAGACATACAAAAGTATAGAAACTTAACTTCATTTGATGGAAACTGTTTCCTGGTGAGACTGAATTTTCTGCCTTGATATGGAGATGTGCTGAACTTATTTAGCCTCCCTCAATAGTCTAAAACACAAAAAAGAAGACAAAAATGCAGTGTAAATGTGTCAGTGGCCTGGTGTTTGTATGAACCTTATCCACAAAAGACTTCAAACTGTTATTCTAAATTAATATCAGAAACACGTCTCTAAAAAGCTGAGGTATAGGGCATGAAATTGGTATTATAAAGTACTGCACCTTTTCCCACAATGATTTAGGAATTCCGTCGACATATGCGTGTGATACAGTCTGTCTCCTGCTCATTCATGCACTCCAGGGCTACTGACGCTACAGGAGGAGACGGAGAGCACACAGGCTTGGCTAATTAAAGTAGGTAAACTTGAGCAGACCTGCCTCGCTCTCATTGACCTTTATCAAAACACTGGCATTCACGTCGACCCCACACTGGCACTGTCCAGAGAGGTGTGCGTAAACAAACTCCAGCTCATTAGACTGGAAGAGAGAGCATCACATCACCACTGTCATCTACAGACAATATTACACTCACACAAGAAATACATAGTAATCCTATAATGGAAGAATAACAATGCACACGTCTGAATCTCCACGTAATGTAAACTGGTCCTGTAAGCATGTCTGCAGTTTTTTCTTAAACTTTGTCCACAAATCTCTTACAGCTGTGGAATAAGTAAAGGTCCTATATTACACAAAATGGACTCTTGTGAGCTTTAAGGTATGTTAGAACCGTACTTCATGAAAAACATACCTGGAGTTATGTTTTGTTTCATTCACACCCTTTATTAGTCTGTCTACATCTCCAAAGCTCCAAATGCTCTGTTCCACCTTGTGATGTCATGATGTGATGATTCTCAAGTTAGCAGCTACCTTTTACCTTTAGTTCGGTAGAGACTGGAAACTGCAGGGTTGAAATTATCCAAACAGTTCTAGTGAGGGTGAAACAAAACACATCTTCGCATGTGTTTGTGATGAAGAAATTACATTGTAACATAGATCAGAAAATAGCATAAAACTGACCCTTTAAATCATGTATTTTTGCTTGTGTGTCTGTGTTGACTTATTTTGATAAAATACACAAAAATAGTAGCAAGATCATATGTCAGCCTTGAACTTAAACCCTCTTACTCTTCACTAGGAAGCACTTGCTTCTATGCATTATTAGTATGCATTATTACAGTGGTAAATTAGTCATTTGACGTTTATGTTGCTGCTTTGATTGTATGTTAAAGGTGCACTATAGAACTTTTTGGCTGAGGGTCAATCACTTGCTTGTTTCTATGGATATGTCATTGCTCTGCCCGGATTGTTCCATAATATGACATTAAACAGCTCTACCTTACATTTATTCAATTTACAGGTTGTTTTACTGCACAAAAATACCTAGAAAACCTTTTGCTTCTCCACAGATCTGACCTGGACTTGTTTAGTCTCCGTGAAGATAGAAAGGTTTAATGCCATACTGTGAAACATTCCAGACAAAGCAATAACATCTCCATGAAGAAAAGCATATGACCGACACTCCACCAGAAAAAGTTACACAATGCACCTTTAGTACAAGTTGTTAATCATTTCATATACGCTCTTGTTAATATTGCACCTATTTTCTACAGTGTGTTGTGTAACTGTGGTTCGCATGTACACGCACTCTCCCTACGGACAGTTTTAACATGTAATCATTTTTACTGCCTTGAAATTATGGTGTGAAAACGTCAACACCCAGAATAAGAGGATGTACATTTGCATATATAGCACCATGTCAATGTTTGGATAACATTTTTACTGTCCAAAAGACCAATACTAACTACCAATAAGGGGGGGGGGGGGTCTTGTTCACATGCACCCCAAAATCTGATTATAATTTTCTTTCTGGACCTTTAAGACCACTTGAATGACAATTAAAATGCAAAATCTGATGTGATTAATCAAAGAGACCATGATTGGAAAGAAATGAAACGATTTGGTGTTACACATGTAAATAAAAAAAATACAATTTATAACTTGGGAGGGTCAAACAAGTTGAACTGCAAAATTGCCAGCCTTTTGAATCTATTTCTTGGATTCCCTTTGTGATAGACAATGCAACATAACTGCAACTAACTAAATAAATAAATATCTAAGATCATTTTTCAAATATTATCTTTCCATTTGTGTCATATGACGAGTTGTGTTTTTGAATAGCTATAAGAAGACATGCTATACTGTCTGGTCTTATCTGTACTCTGTTGGTTTCAGCTCCATTCTGTTGAGGTCCATTGTATGTTGTTCTTATCTACCAGACAATAACATCCAGCACTTGTCTTGTGAATGTGAATGTGCCATGTGTACAGACAGAGGGAAAACGAGAGAAAAAAAACAAATCAATAAATATAAAAGTAATATATCGGTTAATTCATTAGAAATTCTGTGAATTGTAAAATAAAAGCAAATGATGTATAATATGTCAGAGTAGCTGGACAATGTGGTGTTAGGGGTACATCAACTGCATCACAGTAAAATAGTAAAATAACTATAATTTTGTGGACTAAGTATATGTCATTTTTCTGTCAAATCTCCCATATTGTTAAAAGCAGCCAAATATTACGGGGTTTCAGATTACATCACAACATTTTTTTACAGATACAGATGGGAGGCAGCTAAAATGAATATAGTTAAAATGTAGATTTTTGTTGTAATACAGTTAGTTCTTGGATGTAGTCATTAATATAAATCAGTAGGTTCAACATTTGTGAACTTACATTTTGAATATTTCATGACGAAGTACAATGCAATCAGTAGGGAAAAGTGTTTCTTGCCCCCCATCGAGGAGTAGGACATCATCACATTCTTGAATCTTAAAACAACCAAAATCCCCAAATGTCAAATATTCCCACGCACATTTAAAAAGCTGTAGTTCTCACTGTGTATTATACCTAGTGTTATATTGTTATGTTATATCTCTCTCATTTCCTGTCAGTAAAACTCTGATCAAAATAACCTTGGCATATATAAAAATAATACTTCTTCTCAAAACTGAACTGATCTGACCGCTGATCTCCTCCATCTTGCTCGCCCTTGCTATCTGTCCACATTACAGGCACATGTACCGTAAGGACGGGAATGGAGGAAGCTTTTAAGTGCGCTTTTAGACAGAGCCGGCGTGTCTCTGGCGTCAAGTCGACAGGAATCCAATAATTCCAGGGTCTCATTAAGTGTGGACAATTTACCTGCTGTTCTGTGTCAGGGGCAGATACACCAGCCCTGGAGAGCCCCGCCAATGCTCCAGTGAAGCTATTGAGCATGCAGCACAGCATCTAGGCTTCCACTATTCTTATTCAGAGAGGGGCCTTCTCCAGCTCCTGTGCCCCCTACCTTCTATCCTCCCTGCATCCTCACCGCGGACAAAAAAGAGGAAATCAATGCAACCAGGGATCAATAGGACTCCTCCATTACAAAGCCAATCTGCTCTCCTTTTTTCAGAAAAGATGATGTAAAGTTCAATAGTGAAAATAGCTGTAGTCTGAGATGAATTCAGAGGCCCCAATTGTTGCTATTTGTAACAAGGACCCCGCCATTGAAAGTGCGAGGATCGATAGAGAATAGCCAGTGTTAGTCATATCCGCACGATCCGCTATCATCTATTCTGCAGTAATACGTCAGCGAGTCTCTGAAGAATACATTAAAAGTATTTTACTCTAAGACAGTATTAATGTTTGACAATCATTCGTTTTAAGGGCTCCTAAACATTACAGGCTGTTCTGGGCCATTTTATTTTTAAACATAACTAGAACTAAAAGAGTCTAAATTGCACATAATAAATTGCAGTGAATTTATGAGTCTTTGAAGGGCCACTGTTGCAAAGGCTTAAATCAACCCTTAATATTCGTCTTGTATTATCATCCATAATGTAGATTTATTCTTTATATTTTCCAACACTAATACACTATAGCTTCTTTATTTGACTACCTGCAACTCTGGATCCCTTTACACTTCACATTCCCTTAAACAAAATCTGGATTAGATCAGGACTAAAGAAGAACTAGAACAGGACCAAAATGGGCTCAAAATGGTTTTAGATCACATAATGATCAGTGAACGCAGCCAAAAAGCAGCTCTCAGAAATCTTAGCACATACAGCACCCATAAAGGGCCCATTTTATGCCATTTTCTGATCAATGTTATAATGTTGTTTCCTGATCACAAACATACCTGCAGTTGTGTTTTATTTCACACATTCTTCTTTCTTTCAGAACAGAAAACACTCGGTTCCACCTTGTGATGCCATGTGGTAATACAGGAAGTGCTCCACTGTTTTCAGCATTGCAGTTACCAATCTATACTGAACGAAAGGTAAAGAGTAGCTATTAACTTGAAAACTACTACCTCATGACATCACAAGGTGGAACAGAGAATTGTGAGCTTTGGGATGTAGGCAGACTAATAATAAAGGGTTACTTAAACATGTGTGAATGAAACAAACCACAACTTCAGGTGTGTTTTTGAGGAGGTAACACAATTATAACACTCCCAAGAGTCAATTTTGTGTAATATAGGATCTTTTCACTATCTTTGAGCATTCATAGCTTTACAACAGTTTTTTCAGATGACAATGTAACATATCAGAGTTTGTAATTAGACTGCAGTGTCCAGTGGTCTGATTTGGTCAAATACTCTTGCTTTTATAACATATTCATACAAATTACTTGCAAGAAAAATGGGTGCACCAGTTTTAAGACCTTTTGTAATGGCGACACAGTAGCGTAGGGACACATGGAAGCCTATCTGTCATCTACTTTAATGTATTACTGTTGTCAAAGGTTTCTTGTTGTATTTTGATATCACATCATCTATCGACTCTGTTTTTCACCCTTTAAAGGTTACCATGTAAATTTAGCTTTCAATTTTATCACACATTACCCACCATTTATAGCATGCATCTATTGTGCAGTGAAACACGACCCAATAAAATCAGACAGAGATCATTCCGATACATCTCATCTTTGAAACTGAAGATAAATGGAGCTTTTGTCCGGCCAAGAGAAAACATTTCATCAGTAATTTAAATGCCATGACGATTAATCATATCATAATGGTGAGACCCAGAGCGGAGATTTTTATTTTAAGTTAAAGTCTTATATTTTCAGCTCCATAAGATTGGGGCATAATTTCCTGCTGTTAGTGCTGAGTGAGGCCTTAATCTCTCCTCTCCCTGATGCACTCTCAGCAGGCTCTCAGACTTTATCAATCATGTATGACATATTAGGGCCCGCTTCTCCCTTCTCCACTGTAAATGCTTAGAACACTTAGATTACTGTTAACAGATATTAAAGCACATTTTATCCATGCATTCATAGTAATTGCAGTCTGTCTGCTATGGTAATTTAGAAACATACTATGTGAACTGAGATTTCAATTGATTAAAGGTCCTATAATACGCACAATTCAGTCTTGTGAGCTTTAAGGCATGTTATGCTGTTACCTCATCAAAAACATACCTGGAGTTGTGTTTTGTTTCATTCACACACTTTTTACCTTTTGTTCAAAGAAAGGCAATTCCAGTGCTGAAATCATCCAAATGATTCTAGTGAAGGTGTATGGAGTTTAAAAACACAGTGGAGCTATTTCTGTATTACCACATGTCATCACAAGGTTGAATGGAGTGTTTTAAGTTTGAGAAAAGCTCAGCCTAAATATGCAGGGTTTGTGTTTCATACATTCATATGTGTAAATGAAACAAAACTCAATTCCAGGTATATTTTTGATAAGGAAACATTATAACATAGATTAGAAAATACAATTTCTATTATTAAACTGTTTTAGTTCAATGTTGTTGTTTACAATAAACAAAATCTTCAATTTAAAATATCTATGTTATAGTTAAATTTGAAATGAAAGAGCATGATATGTCTCATGTGTTAGGTGAATTGACATGCACACACTGCTCCTATATCCTATAATTACACTGGCTAGTGAAGGGGAGCTTAGCGAACTCCTGTGACCCTGTTTTTTCCCAGCATTCATCCCTTGTGGAACGGACTACTTCCTGTGTCTTCTGAGACGCGCTGTAAGAGATATGGCTACAGGTGATTGATTGAATAATCCTCTGCAGGCCTTTATCTGAGAGCACTTTGTCACTCCATCCAGGCTCCAGAGCTAATCTCAATATCAGCTCATGCTAACAGACAGGGCTTTGGAAAACAGATGTGCCTCATTTAAAAACCTCACAAGACTCTCTTTAGTCGAGTGCATCATCAACAATGAGGAAGCATAATCTCTCACATAAATAAAGAAGATGGCAATTCAATAAAAAAAAAAAAACAAACGTGTCTGACATTGTGTATTTAAATAAATGAAACTGCTGTGTTTCAGATAACGTCACAACATTCTATAGGCCAATATTATTTAATACAGATGGGGGCAGCTAAAATGATTGAAAATATTGTTAGAATGCTATTTTTGTTGTAATACAGTGAGTTCTTTAGTCTAGTCATTAATCGAAATGATCGGGTTTAACATTTGTGAATTTACTTTTGAATATTTAAAGGTGCATTGAGCAACGTCTCTGGTGGAAATGTTATTGCTTTGTCTAGAATGTTCCATGGTAGAGATTTAACCTAATCTCAAAGGAGACTACTATAGGCTACATTACAGGTCAGATCTGCAGAGAAGCAACCCTATTCACAGAGAGAACAATTGTATTTTTGAGCAATAGAGACACCCGTAATGAATAAATGCTAGATAGATGTGTTTAATCCCATGGCTGAATGGCTAACACTCATGCCTCACAGCAAGAAGGTTCCGGGTTTGGCCCTCAGGTCACTCGGGCCTTTGTGTGGAGTTTGCATGTTCTCCCCATGTCTCGGTTTCAGTTTCCCCCATCAACCCACAACATGTTACCCTTATGAACTGAAATCGAGGATCGCCCGATGGGTCCACCCCTCTGTGGGTTCACCACCCGCAAAGGGGTTCATAGGGGTCGGGTGCGCAGAGGACTGGGGACTGTGCGGCAAACTGCTGCCTCCGCGACCCGGTCAGATAAAGAGGAAGAAGATGAACAGAGCTCCATGGAGACAAGCAGGACCCTCCACCAGAAAGGTTGCAAAATACACCTTTAATGACAAAGTACAGTATAATCAATAGGGATAAATGTATCTGCCCCATAGACTGTATATATGAGTGGACATAGCTAACCCGTTAGCCGCCGCGTGCCAAATAGGAAGTTCACCAGGAGGCTCTTTCAGCTCCTTCTCTCCCGTTTTCCCATTGAGTTACATTGAGATCTTATCACTTCTCTCTCTGTAGCTGTTGCTGTGAGCCTCGTCATTTCGGTCTTAACATGTTCGTATGAACCCTCTCTACCTGATCCTGAATTTTTTTCTGCTATTTTGTCCGTCAAAAAAAACCCTTTTCATAACATAGAGCCTGGCTCCAGATTTGCCCCATAACCGTGGCATCGCGAGCCTCATTTGAGCCGCGCTGAACACTATGGGTGACGTCACACTCGCTTAGTGCACTTCTTTTGTACAGCCTATGGTCTGCCCCCATCTCAAACTATGACAATTATATGCAAAAATATGAAAACCACCAATAGTATAGAAAACGCTGAGATCAAATGATCTGCATAGGGAAATCAGCATAGGGAAAATGGTGACATAGTATATTTAAATAAGATGACTATGTTTTGACAGCTCCCCAAAAACCTTCATAATGGCGGCAAAGCAATCCCCCAGTCGCCGCTGAGCAGACAGACAGAAATGGGGCAGTCATTCTGTGCCAACTACATCTGTGGCCACAACCAAAAACTCAATTACACCATCATATTCATCTACGCACAACGGGTAAGGTGTCTTGCCCAGGGACATAACAATAAAATGCAATGCGAATATCAGTGTGTGAAGAACTAAATAGTGTGACTGTCTGAGTGTTTTTACTGGAGGTGATGATTGGGAAGGGTGTGCTGAGAAGGGCATCTGGCACAGTGCCTTTTTTCCAATAATTAAATTTAGATTATTTTTTTTCCACACAAATGCTCTGGCTTCATCCCACAAAATCTCTGGTATAGAGGTTGAATTTAATGCATGTTTTGGCTATTTAAGGGATTTGTCAGACCTGCTGGCTTTTGTTAGTATTAATTCACAATATTCTTAATCACTGATGATCAACTTTGCTCATTAATTTGTTGTGGTTTGTAATTCCGCCAGACTGCAGTGTTTTCTAATCAGATTCAAATCAAGCTCATTTTGTATTTCCACTCATGGCTATTTCCCAGTGTGGGGCTTATAATGCTGACCACACCTTGATCCTCATTACATCCATAGAAAGCAGACTGTACAAATCAATGGCTGACTCCTCACTTTAACCTTGGCATGTCATTAGTGGGTGCACATTAAAGCCAGGCTTGACTCCTGCTAATTTATTTAAATGAGGATGTGTCCCGGTACAGGGGAGTGGGTGAACCTTCAAAAGGGAGTCATGCTATCCTGACATTCTTACATAAATGAATATAGATTTATTGTTTTTTAAAAGACTTTGGGCTGCAGCCAAAGTCACTTGCTCTTGTTGTGAGGTGTGTCCCCATTATTAGATCATTTCAGTCTGTGTGCAGTGTATTTAGAATAGCCCAACTTGTTCACATTGTCGTCTTAGGTGCATTGTGTAACTTTTCTAGTGAAAGGTCCGTCAAATTCTTTTATGGAGATGTTATGGCTTTGTCTGGTATGTTTCACAGTATGCTGTTAAATCTTTCTATCTTCATGAAGACCAAACTGGACAAGTTACAAGTAAGATCTGTGAATTGACGACCCCGCTCACAGTCAGAATGTCTGTTTTTTATATTTTTGAGCTATAAAGCTCACTTGTAATTGAATAATTGTAAGCTGTTGTAGAGCTGTTTAATGTCATACTGTGGAACAGAGAAGTAGCATGTCCGTAGAAAAAAGCAGGTGACGGACCATCCACCAGAAAGTTACACAATGCACCTTTAAGAATAATTTCTAAAAAAAAAACTTTAAGACGAGAAACTATAGCCAAATATGCTCAGAAAGACAACTAGCAGCTACAAGTGCAGCGTTGCTAAGATAATCAATATTACCAGAGATTGGCTGATTCCATAGTGTACAGTCTAAAAACAGCTGAATTAGTAAAAAGAGGGCTGATTCTCCAGTGTCCTTAAATTCATCCAGGGACCACAGATAAGGAGCATGTGAAAGACTATATGAGAGCTAGAGCCCAGTTCAACAAATCCAACCCAAATCCAGCACAGGTCTCTCTGGAGAATGTTCAAAGGCCTTTGTGTTCAACTGTAGCTTCAGCTTCATCTGCAGCAGCTTCTCTGCCCATCACCAGTGAGGTCTGCAGATGGGAGAGAGAAACAGAGGAGGTAGATTCACATTGGCTAGAAGACTAAGTTTGTTTATACACAGCACAGAAGAGCACGGTGAGAGAAGAATGGGACATATCATGTAACGTTCACTTTTATGAGCTTTCAGTTCAGTTGATTTTTTGTAGAATCCAAAGTCATAGCAGCTGTAGCCTCGCAGTTCTTACAAAATTGTTTATTTTACCAACAGAAAGCTAGAAAATTGGATAAGCAGATCAACCAACATTCACAGCTTTCAACCATGTCTCTCACAATTAACTCCCTCTAAGTTGTATTTTGAGTGATTCTTGCCTGAGTAATCTGGTATCGTCCTGCATTTGATCCTTGAGTGTTTGAGTTTAAAAATATAGTGTAGTCATTAAAAGTGTGAGACATTCAGTAATTACAACTATTCTGATTGCATAAATAAAATGTCTCATATTATACATAAGTGTCATGCTGTACAGTTGTATGTCTTACTAGATGGTGCATTATACAGAAATGGCAGTCCACATTGTGTTTTGTGTTTGCATGTATTCCATGCTGAATGTGGACATGTCCCTGACTCTCTCCTGCTGCAGGCGGCTGCTGCTGACAGATGCTCATTACCTCCAGAACAGCCCTTCATTAGAACGATGGGAAATTTAATATTTTAAAAGGAAGCATACCCAGTCTTTAAAGTCATAATCCATTTTATAGATATTGTCAACGAATTTTAATTGGAAGATAATTTTAGCATTTCTGTTTCCACCCAATGAGAGCCCTCCCTTCCTGTAATGACATTATAAATTCACAAGTACAAATTGGGAAGAGGTAATTACTATCACCAATTGGACTTGTCTTGTTCCATATGAATTTAGACCAGTTTCTTTTCTCAGTGATTCCTTGAAAAGTTTTTCCTTCAATAGTAAAAGCCTTGTTAAACTATTTCAGTCATCATAAAACACATGCATTGCTGTTTCAACCTTGATGGAAATAGTGACCATAATTCAAATGCTTATCCCATTATTGCTGAGTTTCAGAAGACATCACAATGTCTTTCAGGTCAATAATATTTAATATAGAATGGGGACAGCTAAGATTAATATTGTTAAAATTATTGCTCATTTATATAGTAATACTTTTACCTTGGTGAAAAAAGGGGTCTGAACCAGGCAAAGCAGTTGTGTCCACTGATGTTTTGTGAAAATATTAAGTTATCTGTTTGCTTCGTCATAATAGCGTGTGTTAATGTTTTGAGACCATCATAGACTCAAATGATCACTGTTCTCCACATGCAGAACATCAGTGAATGGCATAGGTACAAGTGAAGTGGAACATGTTCAACAAACTTCTATTTTGAGCAGAATAGAAGTAAGTGATAAAAAAATGTGTTGTGTAAGAACATGGAAGGAACAGAATGTTATGTCTGTACAGAATATGTCTGGTGTTTTCAATGTTCTGTTACCAGCCTTGTGTCATAGAGCTGCTGCTTTTTCATCGACAATGGACTTCTAAAGAAGCACGTAATGTCTCCATGACTCAAATATTGTATTGTTAACTGGCCTATTCCTTCCTTTTACTCCCTCCAAACTATGGCATAAAACCAGAAAGAAAAATTAACTGTATTAACTGTAAAGTAAAGTAACTCCATAACTGCGGTGTATATAGGCCTACTTCACATTATCAACAAGTCAAACTGTTGTTTTGAATGAGGTAAATTCTTATGGAGATCCTCCAACCACAAGGAGTATTTTGCCTGGAAAAACAAGAAAGGTCTATTGTGCAGTTACATTAAAGGGTCAATATTACAGTATTTTTTTATTTGTGTTATAATGTTGTTTCTGACACATTTTTAACACACAAATCTCGAATTTTTTAGGCTGTGTTCCTCTCTTAAACTGAAAACACTGCTTTCCACCTTGTGATGTCATGTGATAATACAGTGCACCACTGTGTTTTTAAACTCCATACACCTTCATTAGAATGTTTCTGATCATTTCAGCCCTGGAATTGCCAATCTACTAAACAAAAGAAAAAGTTGCTGTTATGACATCACAAGGTAGAACAGAGCATTTGGAGCTTTGGAGATATAAATACACTAATAATAAAGAATTACTCAAATAAGTGTGAATGAAACAAAACACAACTCTAGGTATGTTTTTGAGGAGGTTACGACATTATAACATGGCTTAAAGCTCATGCAAGTCCATCTTGTGTAATATAGGACGTTTAAAGCTCTGAACTTGAATAAGAGGAAATAACTATCACAGACATAGACAACTCAGTGTCCCATCTATAGACTGAAGAACGTCCAGCATACATCACAGTAACACTGTTATAACGATCTAGATACATGAAGGTTTGAACGAGTATGTGTGTGGAAAAGTGGGCCATATTCTGAACTGTTTAATATCTATGCCTTTCAAACAGAACGGAGAGGTTGTGATAGGCCAAACCCAACTGGAAAAAGTGATAAATTATAGCTGGCAGCACGGTGGCTGAGTGGCAACACTCAGGCCTCTGTCTGGGCCTTTCTGTGTGGAGTTTGCATGTTCCTCTCGGTGTCTCGATGGGTTTCCTCCGGGTACTCCGGTTTCCCCCATCAACCTAAAACATGCCCGCACCCCTATGAACTAACATCAAGGACCATAATGTCCACCCTCCTGTGGGCTCACCACCCGCAGAGGGGTTCATGGGGGGGTCAGGTGCTATGAGTATTGGGCAGCAAGCTGCCCCCGCGACCCAGCCGGATTAAGCGGGAGACGATGGATGGATGGTTTTGCAGCTCATTTGCTTTGATTGACTTCGGCTCACGCTTAAAAGGAAATGAACCCGGACAGGAGTGACAAGCCTATTCAGTGTAATGCATTGTGGGTATTCGTGGGGCTTCAGATTTGTGCCTGCTGTCTGGAAAATGCTACCTTCTCTCCGCCATCGCAGTGGTTAATGAAGTATGCTCCCCGGTGATGCTTGGCAGTTTGACGAGAACAGGGAAATCTTCGTGCTTCACTCCCTTTTGTGGAAAAAATAAGGACTTGGGTGAGACTGGTGCATTTTGGGTAATATTTCATCACGTCAAGTTAAAACTCTCAGACGCAGCAAGCGTTTACTCCACAGCTGTTAATTTAAATGAGTAAATTGTATAGTAGCTCATTTCAGTGCTGACGACAAATATAATGTGGACCAAATGTCATTATCTGTTTTTTTTACACTAATAAGCTGCTCATTTATACAAGGGTTTTCAAGTCATGAAAAGCTAGCAAACTGTTGCCATGGTACCTTAATCATTAAAGGCCCATATTACGCTATTTTCTGATTTGTGCTATAATGTATTTCCTCATTCCAAACATGCGTGGAGTTGTGTTTTGTTTCATTTACACATGTTTAACACACAAATCCTGCATATTTAGGTTAGAGTTTTTCACCCAAACGGAAAACACCCTGTTCCACCTTGTGATGTCATGTGTTGACACAGGAAGTGCTCCACTGTGTTCTTAAACTCTATACACCTTCACTAGAATCATTTTGATGATTTCAGCACTGGAGTTGCCTTTCTCTACTGAACTAAAGGTAAAAGATGGTTGTTAACTTGAAAACTACCACTTCATGACATCACAAGGTGTAGACAGACTAATAATGTAGGGTTACTCAAACATGTGTGAATGAAACAAAACCACTCCAGGTATGTTTTTGAGGAGGTAAGAACATTCTAACATGGGTTTAAGCTCACAAGCGATAATTTTGCATAATTTAGGACCTTTAATATAACATAATATAGGACACCTTAAATTTTTGGAAGTTTTTAAAATAGCATCCATAACTTGATGTAATTTTAGTCCAAATCCCATCAGTTTTTTAATCACACTTTTTAGAATGCTAACTGACTATCAACTTTATCAATTTTATTCCTATAATATGACACAGACAGACACCATTCTTACAGCCACACTGTCCATGTCCTCTGAATGTCCTCTCTCCTAAGATTGACACAGAATGTATTTTTCCAATTTGTTTGAGTCTTTTCTAATCTTCAAGGGACCCAAGTTAAATCCTTGTCTTAATACAGTGGGTTATTGAGGCATGTAAAATAATTTATCCACTAATGCAAGGAAAGTGAAGTCTCGCTGATAAGAACCAGTCCGACTGACCCACGGATGACCAATCCTTTGATGACACTGATTTTTGAAGATAATGTGCCTCTGTGGGTATTTTCTTTACACTAGCCTTAAAGGACCCATATACACTATTTTCTGACCTATGTTATAATGTTGTTGCCTCATCAAAAACATACCTGGGGTTGTGTTTTGTTTCATTCACACATGTTTAACACACTGTTCCACCTTGTGACATCATACACTAATACATGAAGTTCTCCACTGTGTTTTTAAACTCCATACACCATCACTACAATCATTTGGATTTCAGCCCTGGAGCTGCCTATTGCTACTGAACTTAAGTTAAAAGGTACTTGAAGGAAAAAAGGAACTTGAAAACTACGACTTCATGACATCACAAGGTGGAATTTTGAGCATTTTGAATTTTGGAGCATTTTTGGTTACTTAAACATGAATGATGAAACACAACTACAGGTATGTTTTTGATGAGGTAGCAGCTTTAAAACATGGCTAAAAGCTCACAGGAGACATTTTTGCATAATATAGTGCCTTTAATGTGCATACGGCTGCATTACAAACAAGTCATTAAATAGATAGCAGGCTGTACACAGAGGAGGAACTGCATGTTTATTAATAGGATCTTAAAGCAGAATTGAAGTTCAGATGATGCATCATGTTGAGTCATGCATGTGCTGAATTGTTTCATGGATGTTTCATGTGTGGATATTGATATATGAGCTGTGCAAGTGAAATGCCATCAGCATGTTTAGAGTGTATTTGGTATTAAGTACTAAGTCATTATCATTCTTCATTCATTCACTCATCACACAGACAACTATTAAGTCATTCAGGCTTGGTTCTTTGAGATTCACTAATTGTGACAGTGTTCATGTGGAAAGAACAGAGAGTGTTGCAATAGTAAGAGAAGCTAAAGCTACATCTTTGCAAAGAGGTAAGAGCCCTAAATCTTCTGCCTTTCAGGAAAACAAGTAACATTGTCTGCATCAGCATGTCTCCGGTTTGAGAAGGCACACTGTGAACCTGCCCTATATCTGTAACCTACTTTGGGGACATAAATGGCATATAAATGGCTTTTCAAATGTTTCCACACACAATGAAATCTCTTTGGTAATACAACTATATGGGGCAACTTCTCTAAATGGAACAACATCCCACAACATCCTGTGTCATGAAGGCATCCCAGAGGAAACCCTAAATGGTGCAGTCACAGTCTCACAGAATGCTCACACAACTTCCCTGTAGTTTAGGTCAGAACACTGCTCTATATTAGCATTTAGTAACTTTGTAAAACATTTACTTATAAGAAAGCACAACCCTTCAGAGTTGGATTCTGATTTTATGTCCAGTGTTTCAGCTAGAAATGGGCCCATGGGAAAATACCACTGAAAGACCCCTCCTGGGTATAGAACCCAAGACCTTTTTGTTCGGCATTATCCAGCCAATAATACACTGATATTGCTGTGAATGCATTTATGAAACCTTTAACAAAACAATCACTACAAGCTGACATTGCATTAAAAGCTGGATTGTCACACGGTTTGAGTTTTCAAACTCACTATAATCTACCTTGTACATAAAGCCTTCTGAGTCTGGACAACTTTTGCTAACAAGGTTGAAGGAGTAAAAACTTTAAAATTATCATGCAAAATTATTTTAGTTAGACATAAAACTTTATTTCTCCCTGTGGTGAAATTGTTTTGCAGCAAATTCAATATTGTTTTGATTTTGTAGAATTTTACTCAGCGAATTAGCTGCTGTGATGGCTAAAACTCTGTGGGATGTCCCTCCTCTTCCCAAACCAATGAAATCAAATGCCATTCTAGATCAATATTACAGAAGCTAGCCTTTTTAGCTCTGTAATATCAGTCTGGCAGTTGCCAGTTTAAAAACAATGCAGATCATTATTTACTTAAACTAACCCTATACATTATGTGTTTTTCTTTCCATTACAATGACATGTGAGAGGTGCATGGCTGAATTTTTAGTTAAAACTTGCTCTGTCCAACATTAAAGCAGCTGGCCTCATGCTGCTCTTTGCTTCTCTCTGAAAAATCACTTGATCACACAGTTTAATGAAGTGAACGACAAGAAATCTTTAGGCAGCAGAACAATAGAGCGGCGCGCTCATTAATCACTTGTTCACAGTGTGTGCCTATGGCCTCTGTATCAGCAGCTCCAGCCTCAGCTCAGTGGACAGCAGGTCACTGTCTGCTCCATGGAGCTCTTATTACTATTAAAGACAGCTTTAGTTTGGACAAGCCGCTCTCCTCTCTTAGTTTGATCAATATTATCCCATTACTGTCTAAACTCTGCAGAACACAAGTCAAATTTCAAAGACACTCCATTATCTGCTCCAAAATGGCCTGAAAATTAAAATACCTCATCATAAGGTTATTATCAAATGTTTATTTTTGGCATCATTTCAGTTTCAATATCTCTCACAAATTGCTCTTAAGTTGTGTTAGATTTGTAATTCAATACCGTAATAGTTATTTTATTGTTACGTGATAGCATTACCGTGACATAGCAGTCCCATCAGCCAGTGCAGGAAGGCCACGGTGTACATGCATACTCGTACCAGTGTTTCACTTACCTGGCCATTTTTCCTCACACAGTCATAGCAACAGTCAGAGGTGCACACTTGATTGCTGCTCAAACATTCCTCTCGTCAAAGCCATTGTTCCATTTCCAAACTTTTCTCCATGTGCACTGTGCACGTGCAGTCAGCCAACCCGAGCACACGCTCTTTCACATTATGTTACCTCTTGAGGAAGTCACGTGCCGTTTTCATAATGAATAATATAATTTTTTTCCCTATCTGTGCTTAGAGCCTATTATTAGAATATTTTTGTTTATGGTAGTACTTGTGGTCTTTCTTTATTAAAGGAGGGATGCCTCTATTTCTTTTGGTAGAGAAATAAGCATGTTGTTAATTGATTTGGGGTAGGGTCCTTGTACTATAAAAGGGGCCTCCCACCACCCCAGAGGCAGTGTGTGTTAAGGGAAAGATCTGTGTATACTGCAGGCACCAGTGCCAGAGCTATCCAAGGGCTGCTACGGACTGTAAATATATCCTATCTTTTCTTCATTTTTTCGCTATTTTGTGCAGTTCTGGGAATAAAATAACCAAGTCTATTTTGACTCCTACTTTTTCTTCAATAAAAACCCACAACAGTTACTATTTTTGAATTATGTAAAGACAATTTTAAAATATACTGAATATAAATCTTTAAATTGTCTTTACATAAAATTATATGTAACTCAATCTGCTGGTGGTAAAGCATAAACATTGTAGAACAGTAAGATCCAATAGCTTACTGGCTCACTGGCTGATGCCAGCTCCCACAAGTGAATACTGTTGTGTCCTTGAGCAAGACACTTAACCCCCAATGTGTCTGCATACACTGGTGTATGAATGTGTGTGCGGATGGGCTGTATGGTGCTTAAAGTATACCATTTAATTTAAATGGTAAATTAAATACTCATATTGATATTATTAAAAATGAAAAAAAAAACTGCCTAAAATGCACTATTGCAATCTAAAAAAAATCTACAAAATGTGAATCCGTTTTTGCCCACATAAAAAATTCAACTGTTCTTAGACATGTGCTCAACTTTACAGTGCACGTGCCCCTGTAGTTATTATGAGTGACTGTGCCTTCAGTAAATAGTCTGTTCCGTGCAGTGGCGCCCACAATCCCCTATGATAAGGCAAAGAAGCTCTATAAAATGGTGGGATTACTGTTCGTGATCGGCAGGTGTGTCAACAGTCTCATCTTATCAGGCCATTTCACACCAGCCTGCACTCCAATGAATATTATTCTACATTATCATCTGCTTTACAGATGCTGCCCACTGATCAGGCCGCTCTTAAAATCAGCTCCAGTCCAGACTTGGATACATTTAAATTATACTGTGTCCAGAGATCTTCATCACTTTTTGGAATAACAGTTTAAAACAGTACATTAGTTCACTGGGCAGTACATTAGTCATGTATAATGTTGTGTGACAATATAGGGGTTCAAGTTGTAAATGAATACATTTTTGCATCTATTGTAAAGAGATTGTGTATATATCTTTACTTAGGCTGCCCATAGGTTAGCCTGGATGTGACACCAGCATCAGTTTCTAGCAGCCATGACTCTGTAGGTTTTACTCAGCTCCTCCTTCCTTTGCTCCTGTCAGTGTTCATGTAGGATGACCTTCGCTGCTGTGCCGAGCTGGAACTGAGCTGTGAGGTCCATTCTTGTAGCAGCAACTTTGTTGTTTATCGGAGGAAGGCATTTAGAAAGCCCTGTATCTAGAATGTGATCCTGCCATTTTATATTGTTCACAGCATTCACATGTAGGCGCCATCCAGTTAATTCTGGATACTGTTAATGTCTAACCAAACAATAATAATACAATAATTACACAATAAGACTGTCTCCACTGGAGACCAGATTTGATTTCCATAAGTTAGACCATGTTAACCCTGGACTCATACAAGAACCCAGTATCAGTCTTGAAGAAGATCTCTTTGAGCAGATGGACAAATATCCTGACAGAGACTTTGCTGTGTACACAACCATCAATGCTAAGGCTGTGTTCACACTTGTCCTGCTTTGGCCCTGGTTTGATTTTGGTTTAGTCCTGATGTACACTTGGTTTTGTCCTGTTCTAGTCCTTTTTGATGATGTGTGTGTTGTGGATACAGTTATGGTTCAAAAATATAATATTTGCAACCCCCGCTTTACCATTTGTTTTACCTTTGCAGAAGACAAGCTGAGGGCCTCAACTCAGTCCAAGATGTGACTAAGATGTTCTACAAGGAGTTCTTCAAGCTGCTGGAATGATATTTGTTAGTAACCAAAACTGTAAACTGGAACACTCTCCTTGTGTTTTAGCTTTTATTTCTCAGTGTTCATTTTTTACATTGTAGAAGATCCAGCTCTAGTAACAAATAGTTTAACGGGCCTCTGGGAACTGACCAGCTTGAAATGACATGTTGAAATAATTCAATAAGCCATCCATTTTCAAAGCAAATAAATCAGGAGTAATGGTTCAATACTTCAATAACATAAACAATAATCACCAGCCATATTCTATAAAACTGACAAAATTACAGTCTAGGCATGTGCTTTTCTGTCACTCACAGCAAAGCAGAATCTCAAGCTCAAGTGATACTTAGTTGGAAACATAACATAAAAAAATTGGTGTATTCAAAGGATCTCATTACAAACTCCCAGTCAATAAAGACTTCAGCTTTTTTTTTTTTTTTTTGCATTTGTCCAGAAACTCTCCGTTAATCCAATTGGTGACATGTTAATGCTTTGTTCATGCATCTTCAGTGGGCTCATTACTTAAAAGTCAATATGATCTCTAAGCCTCTCAGAGCTGACCACGTGACAGGCTCTTGGTGGTCTTCATTTCCATTAATTTCACCAAAATGAAATTCAGACTTGTGTAGACATTGTTCCTAATCTAATAATGGTAATGATTGAGATTTGCAAATTCAATCATCCATAATCCGAGGGACGCTGTGGCTCTCTACAGGGAGATATCGAGGTCCCAGATGATAAAAACGGATAAAGTAGAAAATAGGACTATGTAGCATCTTTCCGAGACTGAATTGTGGAGACTTATTTATTTCAGTTTTTTGTTATATGATGCCATTCAAAACATATGGTATTTTATTTTGACTTGATAAAGAACCCATATTATGCTATTTTCTGATTTATGTTATAATGTTGTTTCCTCGTCAAAAACATACCAGAGGCTGTGTTTTATTTCATTCACACATAACACACAAATTTTGCATATTTCGGCATTTTGAGAGACTAATAATAAAGGATTACTCAAACATGTGTGAATGAAACAAAACACAACTCTGGGCGTATTTTTGGGGAGGTAACATTATAGTGTAATGTATTATATTATTGTGTAATACAGGTCTTTAATCCTATGGCAACAGTCTCTTGGCAACAACTTTTCATCACTCTGAACCCATGGATACAAATGCTATACTTTTGCTTTGATGAGATGCTAGCATGCTAATCAGACTAGGGTTCAAGATCAACGGTAGACATCGGCCGCATGCCCAGAAATGTGTCTTAATTAAACTTACCCCACATGTACATTTGGATGAACTCAGGGGCAACTACTCTCATTTTTCATTTAGTGACTACATTCAAATTTGTACGAGCTCCAAGAGGAACAAGACAGGGGCACCTTGAGTCACCTTGGCCCTGTACTGGCACTGCTAACTACACTTCTTTACCACAGTCATAAGTGGAGTAGATAAAAATATGGAGTCCCACATAAAGCAGAATGCAGACTGAAAATATCAATCACAAGGTCTTTTTGCGAACTCATTTTTATACTGTGAGCTGTCCATTCTTTTTTGTCTCTTTCCCACACAATGGTTTGGGACATTATAATTATTTCTGGCAGATTATGTATTTTTTTTGTCCTTGTAACTGGATTTTTTCTAAAGTTTGAACATACCAACTCCCATTTCACATAGTTGGCTGCGTAGTGTTCAGCAATGTCAATGTAAAAAATGCATAGGCTATCTCAAATATTGAAATATATAGAGAACATGTGTGCTGACTGTGTGCTGAATGATATAATATTATTGTGAAAGATGTATTTCTCTGTATCAGTCACACGATTGCCACCCGAAATAACAATAAATAAAAATAATAATAATTTATACTTGCATTATAAAATTCCATACAAGGAAAATGCCTTTCTCCAGGACTGCAAACACATTCTTCTATTATGAGAATTGTTTTAGAGCAACTAAAAACTGTGTATATGTAGCACAGTGATTGGCTTAAACCTTAAGATCAGAGTGAGTTTAACCCTTTAAATGCTGGTGAGAGATCAGAGGAGGATCTGTCCTTCCTGATGCCGTGCGCAGGCGGATGACTTTCTTCGAGGCTTTGAACTCACACAAATGTCAAAACACGATCAAAGACGGGCCCAGTTTAGTCTATGGACTTTAGATATGTTTAGATGGTCGACTGTGCTGTAAAAGTCAGGGTATTTGTGGAACATATGTCTTTACTTCTTTCATAGATCCACAGTGTTGTGCTGTTATGATAGAAGAATAGAGAAAGTCATTCAATACTTTTATGTACTATCTTGAGTGACGTCAATGGCTCCTGTCCCCTGCACCTGGAGAATGAAATCACACTTCATTTTTAGCCATACTTATGCAAAACGGCTCCAGCAACATATCTATGGGTGCACTATGTAACTTTTTTATGTCACTGCTCTGCTTGGAATGTTCCACTGTATGACATTAAACAGCTGTACCCTACATTTATTAAATTACAGGCGGATTTATAGCTCAAAAATACCTAGAAAAACACACTCTCAGGGTTGCCTCTCCACAGAGCTGACCTGTAACTTGGCCTGGTTTGGTTTCCATGAAGAGAGCAAGGTTTAATGCCATATTGTGAAACATTTCAGACAAAGCAATAACATCTCCATGGAAAAAACCCTGCACCAGAAAAGTTACACAGTGAACCTTTAAGTCTGATTTATTTTCTGTAAATGTAAATGAGCGTTCAACATTCCTACCAAAGTAAAATAATGAATACATCTGTAGTAAGTTGTGATCATGACAATATTTACTAATCATTCACAATGAGAAATGTTATTTTGTAAATGATGACATCTTTCTGTTCAAAATAAGTGAGAACCCACAACTCACCGTCTTTGTCTCCTTTTGTGTATTAAATGATGGGGTTGAGTGGTATCTGGACAAATATTAGATGCTCACCTGGAGATGGGTAAGAAGAGCAATAATAATTTCATCGTCGTGGGTTCAGAAAAGAGGGCTACTCTGAGAAAGTCAGGTTATAGCTTTGCACAAAGAATAAAAAACACCAAATCTTCTGCAAACATCACAAAGTTCACAAAACTCAGGCAGAATCATCAAATATTTGATGCACACTTCCAGCTGCAGTGAAAGAAGAGAAATAAAATCCTATACAAATAAAACGGCAAATTCTTATATGATTTACTGATCCCTACTTTGTGTGAAGTTGGCGGCTACATTGATAAAGCTCTGTGTCCCTCTCTTCTTTGGATCACTTAAGGCTGCGGGATTACTCTTGCATGAATACAGCTTTGTGATCTTATCCTGCACTGAACCTAGACACAAGAATTATATTAATGTTAAATGCACTACCTCTGCTGTCATCAATCTGTCATCCCACAGGCACAACTGTAACCTTAAAGGGAATAATAATGACTAATTGACTTTTCTGAGCTTTTAATAATGTTATTATGTAATAGTGCTATAGTGGCCCTCATTATTATCTTACTCAAAGTCATATTTTGATTGATTCGTGCATTTTTGAGTAATCCTGCATTGTTCTGCCTTCGAGGCTTGAGTGCTCTGAATTTTCTGTTTCCACCTGAAAAATTAACACGTACGGTTAAAAAATGTGGCAGATTTTCAACAATAAAACTGCATAATTAAAAACCTGCTGCTTATCACAATGACTTTTCTGAAGAGGCCAGTTCAATCAACAGTTTTTGTAAACAGCAGTATTGATCTAAACCAACAAAAATGTAAATTAATGATATACATAAGTTATAGTTCAGCACTAAATACCTGAAAAAAGCATAACATGTTTTCTTTAACAATGACTCTTAATGTCTTTAGTATCAGAGAATGGGTCTAATCTTTATTCATTGTGCTTCATCTGTTTTATGTAATTAATCCTCCCACTGGAGATCATACTGGCAAATGAGCCTTAGGGGGTGTACCTTTGAGGCCCAGACTATAGCGAACCACGTCACCACTTCATGTCTCATCATCCTGATTACACTGTATTGTGTTTAGTTTAGTGTCAGAGCAACCAACTTTAACCCATCAGAGGTTCTCAAATGGTGGTACAAGTACCGCTTGAGACACGCAAACTCCTTCGGTGGCAACTGGATGCTTCTGTGCTTCTATAGAACTTAATTCAGAGTCATTTTAGTTGTATTTTCCTCCTCCCTACTAGTCCAGGTTTACATCTGGTTTAGGCCTAGTTTTAACTATCCTTCTATAATGCAGTTTTAGAAATGGTGCTATTCGGTAGGCCTAATGAAAAGTTTACCAACCAGAATCCACAGCATCTTTGCTCACAGGTAGATCAGCTAACCACTGGAGAATGTTTGTTATTATTTAAAGAGACTCTTTAATAGATCATTAGAAAAAAATAAAGGGCATATACTTGATCCATATGAATTCAAGAGAAAGTTTTTGAAACAATCCAAAACCTGATGCTAACGTATAGGTTGACTTGGGCTATGTCTCTGGATTCTTCGGCTCCTCAGGGTCCCAGAGGAGACAACGCAATTAAACAGGTGCCCAGGCCGAGATGAGCTGAGGCTGAGGGGCTACAGTGACCAACTAGTCTAGCCCGATGTACTGAGTGAAATCAAAACAAATGGATCTCAGTATTTGTTTATACTCTATGTAATGTATACTGACAGTGTGTCCAGGTTAAATTCTTGTAGTGGGACAAGTAGGGTGAATAAACATAGCTTGACTGCTAATAATTTCAATGTGTATAATAAAATATAACAATGTAAAAAAATATGTATGTCCCTGTCCTTTAACCTTTTATTGTTATTATTTTTTTTATTTAACCAGGAAAGTCCCATTGAGATTACTAATCTCTTTTTCAAGGGAGTCCTGCCATGCACACATCACTTTCATACTAGGCAATGTGGGTGATGTGTCTTGCCTAAGGACACTACGACAGTTTTTGTGACTGGCGCCCCACTGTGGCACCTGGAATTCCCAGTGGTCTCCCATCCAAGTACTAACCAGACCCGGCCCTGCTGAGCTTCTGAGATCTGACGGGATCAGGCTTTGACAAGCCGGTATGGCCACGTCCTGTCCTTCATTTTGTACTGTTCTCAGGGTTTATTTATTTACCTCACTACCTCTTACAGCCCACTTTACAGTTTAACCATAGGCCAAGAATTACTGTCACCCCTATCCGGTGAATACAATGGTGTGTTTTATGAAAGAAACATTGCTCTTGAGCTAAAAATACAAGATGAGGCAGAACCAGCCTCCTCTCTATGGAATATAGTGAGACGCCCACTGGTGTTCTCGGTCATTCAAACCCTATATACATCCACAGGGACAATGCTGGCCATAAATAAAAAATGGGACATAAATAAAATAAAAAATTAAGCCTAACTGAAGAGGGGCATTAGCGTCTCCAGGGTGATTAATCTTTTAGCTGTTCTCATAATAAACTCTTAAACCATAATGGCCTATTTACATTGTTCTCTCCTTTGGCTGTTTTGGTCAGTGGTACGTTTGTCCAAAATTGACAAGGGTAGACTTAACTTAAACTATTCAGATGATATCCAAATCAATGTTTATATTGTTATGTCTTTTTAAATTGCGGCAAGTTGAATGTGTTTCATATCTTTTATGGAAAGAATATCCATTTAAGGGAAGCTTTTCATGCAGGAAGTGTCCCGTGTTTATAATCTGCTTCAAAGTTAGAATCTTCAAAACAGTTTTCAACTTGTAAACTTCAATTTGACATTTGTTCAGATGAATTACTTTGTATGTATTTTATTGTTGGTCTAATAGAAATGTTAGATTACATATTTACAACTGATTACATTAAATAAAATGAAATAAAATGGATTGTTAGACAGCTAATCTAAAAAAGAAATGGTTGACACTGGCTGACATTGCATGGAAATTAGATCCCATTCACTAAAAGGCTTCTGCTGTACTCTGATGTAGCGCGTAACCGTTGCCCGGGCTGTAAATACCCTTAGACCAGAGACTGATGAGCGGTGGAGGCAGAGGCGCTGTCCAAGGCACTGCATTCGGCCCCTCCCCGGTAGACATCACGGAGAGACACGTGATTCTCGCTGTCTGTGGCTCCTGACAGTCGCTGGATAGGCTCAACGGGGGAACCAGATTGCACCTTCTCCTCCGCTGAAGTTAACGGGATTTTCTCCACTGCGCACCGGGGACGGAGCTTCCATTCACCCGGTCCAACTGGCTTTTCGTCTTTTACCTTTTTTTCTTGAGTTTGTGTTTTGGACACTGGAAACTAACTTCATAAACGGATTATTGGAGGTAATGTGAATACTATAGGCAATCGAGTTTTAGTGTGAAAGTATTGGTGTTTTTTCAATTAAAAACTGGTCTCGGTAAGACAGTTTCCTCGTAAAACCAGGCAAGATTTGGAATAGGACGCACTATCCTGTTCTATTTCCCAATGGGAGCTTTTAGAAAAATAGCTATTTACTCGTAAATAGTTCGGGGTCCGATTCAAGTAACACTTCAAAAATGCCAGTTTTTTGCATCCAAAACACGCTAATGATCAGGGGTCCAAGTAGTCTCACGAAGTCGTTCGTTATTCGTGTGCGGAGTGAGGATGCACTGCTTTGCAAATGAGACGAAACGCTAACTTAGATTCGCTGATTGCAAGTAAAATGGATTTTAATTCACGCTCACGATGCATGTCTGTTCTTGAAGGAAACAGTTTTCATAGTTTGTTTCTCTGTAATCTATCCAGAGATGTTTGGATCCTTGGGTTAAAAAGCGATCCGGAGCGAGAGGGGAATAGTGATGAGGCAGACAGAATGGAGCAGCAGCGGACTGTGGAAGGCAGCAGCAGCGGTCCCGCTCGCCGCTTCGTCTCACACAGACCAGGCTTTGTGGAGCGAATGACGCACTTATTCACACGCTACAGATGCTCGTTATTGCGCGCACGTAAAGGAATGCCATCGCTGAAAATAAACGAACTTTTGGGACTCGAGTCAATACCCCTAAACAAATCTGAGTTAGGCGACCAGTGATTATTAAGATATTCTTATCTAGATTCTAAATGATCAAACACATAAAAAAGACTCGGGATTATAGTGATTGATTTGATATGTGATACAGGGGGTTTCGATTTGCCCCATGTGTGCATACAGGGGCTGCTCTGTGCGATGTCTGTTTTGTGTGCAGCTGTGTGCTACCAGGAAAGCCTGATATGAATCTAATGATATGGTTTGAGAAGACACAAAGGCCTGTGTGGAATAAATGCTGGAGGAGTGTACCTAAAACACTGTGATTAGACTGATGATAGTGTTTAGAGTGAATGGTGATGAGGGTTTTGGACACAAGCGTTCAACGTAGAAGTCGAAAAGCTCACTGTGTTTTCTTTCTTCCTCTTTTTTACAGCATTGGGACTAAGGAGCTCTCTGACAGACAGCCTGCCTCTTCTGTCACGTCAAGTTGGTTACATATGGCATTTTTACAGAGGATGCAGGGTGAAGAGCCCCAGGCGAGGCTCCTAGATCCTGACCAAAGAAAAGAGGCATGAACATGAAGCTGCTATTTCACCTCGAGTGAAGCAGTGTCTGACTGGCAACACAAGAGACACTTCCTCATTATACAAATTAGACCAACGGTGCCAATGGATTTTTGACTGCGGTTCATTTTTGATGTAAACAGCCATGGCAGAGAGGACCTTTAGACAGAGCCCAGCGTTCTGGAGCGAGCAGTGACAGCTTTGGCAGTGGCCTGGCCTGTGTGAGGTAATGAGATTCGCTCCAGGGAACAAGTGGTGGCCAAGAGTTTTGCATTGCACAAACCAAGTATTTAAGCATTTCTTATAAAATGCACCTGTTAGCACTGGTGTGCCCATCTAGACAGGCTGATTTATAACATCCTTACTTATTGGAAAGATAAAGTCAGACTGAACCCATTTCATTTAGACTTCCTGTAGTCAGTGATTTCACCATGGTCCTCCAGAAGCCCAGTGGTACCCATGTCCTGTGGGTGGCTCTTGTAGTGTGCTGTTTGTTGGAGATGAGTTCTTGTCTGGAGTTCTCCGGAGCTGAGGGCCAGTGGGCCAGATTTCCCGTGTGGAACGCATGCTGTGAGAGTGAGATGAGCTTCAACATGAAAACCAAGAGCTCCCAGGGGCTCCTGGTGTACTTTGATGACGAGGGATTCTGTGACTTTTTAGAGCTACTCATAGTCAACGGTAAACTCAGCCTTCGCTTCTCCATCTTCTGTGCTGAGCCTGCCTCCATCCTGTCCGACATCGCAGTCAACGACAGCGAGTGGCACAGCGTGACAATACGGAGAAACTTTAAGAACACCACTCTGGTCGTGGACAGTGAGGTGAAGTGGGTGGAGGTGAGGTCCAAGCGGAGGGACATGACCGTCTTCAGTCATCTGTTTGTTGGAGGGATACCTTCGGAGTTACGCTCAGTCGCCCTGAGGCTCACATCTGTGGCGGTGAAGGACCAGCCCCCGTTCACTGGGTGGATAACCAACATCACAGTGAACAGCACCGAAGCCCTGCTGGTCAACAGTGAGGGGGTCCTGCAGGATGTGTGTGGTACTGCTAACATGTGCTTAAATGGAGGAGTGTGCAGCCTGATCAACGATGAGCCCACCTGTGACTGCTCCCACACCGGCTACCAGGGCAAGGACTGCAGTGAAGGTAAGGCATCTGACTCAGCCCATACACAGAGCAGCATGTTCTCTGTCATTTAGAGCATTCCCCTCCTCTATTTCGTCATGCGCCATTGATTTGCTAAACAGTTTGTTTGTATGGCTGTCTCTCCTACAAGGCCTCATTAGTAAAACTTGCAGGTGTTTCTGTCCCCTAAGGTGTTCTCCATTCTTATCAAAGTAGCTCCACAGGGATTGGTTGACCTATGAAACATCTCCAATGGCTTACCCCCAACCACCATCGAGCAGTCATTGTCAAGTGAGAGGAAGTAAACATGAATTAAACCAGTGACCTCATTGAAAATGGTCCAAGCACTGCGCAGGCTCTCAGATCAAGTGATTCGGTTCATTATCAATTCCAGATGGAATTACATAAAATTTCCACCTAAATACACTTCTTACAATTATTTAGATGTATTTGATTATCTAAAACGTAAAAAAAATGTTAATACTCCTTTGTCTAATATAGAGTTAGCTACAGATTAGTATATATTATAATTCTTCTTTTACTATTGATAACAACATATGGATTAGAAGATCCCTAGACTGAGCAATGATTATGAAGGATGACTGTAGTGTGAATGTGATCTGGGATATTTAATGTAGAATTTTGCTGGCATTGCACAACTGAGTTAATCTAAATGTGTAATCTAAATTATTTTGCAAACCTTTCTTCAATTCCGCTGTTTTTTATAACCAAACCTTCAGTCACTAACTCAATGAAAACATCAGCTTTCCACAAATGAGTCAAGTGTTTATTTAACCTGCTGCAGATCAGGGAGCTGCATGGCTTTATTAACACAGACCATCAAAGAGTTTGTCTAATAAGAACTCACATCACAGTCTTTTCATGACTGATAACAACCCATTCATGTATTTAAACAGCTCAAATCATCCCATCTTAAACTGTTTTGTATCAGAGGTTAATCAGGCTTTTGTCAGGTTAATGAGCAAAACACTCCACATTTATCAATAGCACTTTTTTCATGTTAATCGATTATTGACTTTATGATGTTTTGAGGATGCAGTGTCATTTGTATAATTCTAAACAATATGACTCTAACTCTATCTCATAATGATTGTCATATTCCCCCCTGCTTTTTGTGGAAATCTCCAGTGTGTCCACAGAGCAGGTGAGCAAAGTCATTATCAAGATTTAAATGACATACTATACCAGGCTTTCCCTCACATACTTATATTGATTTCATACGAATTAAACAGACTTTATTCATTTGTTTGAGTTTATAAAGTGCTCAGGATCATGCAAGACTTAGATCAAGACTGTGATTTAGTCATTTTGTTCAAATGCCCTTCCAATTACACTGCAACACTGGTGTACTGAATGGGCCATTTTACATTGTTTTCTGATCTATGTTATAATGTTGTTTCCTCATCCAAAACATAGCTGGAGTTGTGTTTTGTTTCATTCACACTTATGCAGGAATCCTACACATTTAGGCTGAGTTCTTCTCTAATACAGGAAAGGCTCCACTGTGTTTTTAAACTCCATGTACCTTCACTGGAATCATTTGAATGATTTCAGACCTAGAAGTGGCAATCTCTCCTGAGCAAAAGGTAAAAGGTAACTGTTAACTTCTAGACTACCACTAAATGACATCACAAGATGGAACAGAACATTTTGATCTTTTGTGATGTAAACAGACTAATATAAAGGATTACTCAGACATGTGTGAATGAAACAAAACACAACTCCAGCTATGTTTTTGATGCAGTAACATCATTTTAACGTGACTTAAAGCTCACACTCGACAATTTTGCATAATATGGAACCTTACAGAATTTTGAAAAGCATAACAAATTAAAAATTACATTACATTTTCTGATCATTCTGTAGTGTTAACTCTTTATCACAACAAATCATGGTGTAATATTTGTTCTTATTTTATGTAGTACTTATTTCTCCTGCTACAAACTCATGTGGTATCATGTGAAAGCTTGTGGGTATGACCTCATTCACCACGGGAACATTAAACCTGTAGGAGTGGTTACAGTATAGCCGTTATATGGACTTGTGCCTAATTAGGTTGAGTTAGTAGCGGAGCCGAGCAGCCCCCTGCTCCGGAGCATGTTTGAACGCAGAGCACAGCTGGTAACTGCAGCTGCACTTTACTGCTGCATGGTTTGACAGCTCTATGACAAGTCTTCATTCCTACCATTGTTCAAACTAATAGAGTGGCACATATTTTACAAACAAGTCAGCCATTTTGTATGTGTCAGGTAATTCAGTTGTTAATCTTCTGAGCAGAAATCACATTATTAAACTTAAGGAGAAATTGTGATGTTAAAATCATTGAGCCCTTATATCCTAAAATGGAAATCCAGCTCTGCTTAAAATGACTTGACTTGGAGTTGTTTTAGTTGATGAGGTTTAATTGATTGTTTGATTGATTTTAATTAAAAGTCTATTGTGTAACTTTTCTGGTGGAGGGTATGTCATCTGCATTCTCCTTGGAGATATTATTGCTTTGTCTGAAATGTTTCACAGTATTAAACTTTTCTGTCATCATGGAGACCAAACAATGTCAAACAGAAAGGCTTGAAATAATAATTTAAAAAATGCATTGAAACAGGTCACAAATATTTTAAAACAACTGAAATTCTCTAAGTCCTGATTCAGTCAGTTTTAGATCTAGAAATGAATTCTTTCACATTCAAAGCAGTCTCCCCACAGCTATAATTGCTTAAAATTAAATTTAACTTCAATGTCTGTCCTAATTTGAACCAATATATTTTAGTACAAGTCTTCAGTATCAAAGAGACTTATAAAAACTGCAATTACACACCTACCATCACTGGTGTCTATTTATAGCCCAATGTGACACTAGCATTCAAAGACAAGAACACTGAATTTCTTCAGGAGTCATCAGTGTTGAAATTCATGTTATGATCTTATGATACTCTGATACTTAAATTACAGGAGTAATTAATAAGTGTGGATTGAGACTTAATGCAGATTGCTGCTCATGTATTCAAAGTTGTTTTTGTCTTGATATGAAGATTTGCTTTCATGGCATTTGCAAGTGATGAATGCTTCTTGCCTTTTTTGGTATTTAATGCTAAACTATTTACATTTTGTTCATTGGTAACAACCTTATTGATTTAAAAATATAGAGTCAAGCTATTTATCTCAAGGAAGACTACTACAGGCTACATTATAGGTCAGATCTGTGGCGAGGCAACCCCATTCACAAAGAAAATGATTGTATTATTATTATTGAGTTATAGAAACACCCGCAATGAATAAATGCGAGGTAAATTAATGTGTTTAATGTCATATCATGGAACATTCCAGGCAAAGCCATAACATTTCCATGGAGACAGGGGACACTACACCAGAAAAGTTGGGCAATGCAAGTGTTCTACACCATTGTTATACTTGTTTTACAAACTTGTTCCACTTTGATCAGGGGAAGGAAGGATTACGGGCTTTTGTGCTGACCTGCCAAATGCTCCAGCGTCCAATTCCGAATCAGCACAGCACATAAACAATTATTGAAATGCACTGTGCCCTGGTCAGCCCTGATGTCTCATTAGTGAAATCACATAGATGTGGCATACACAGCTCTATATTTGATCCTCACAGTAAATAGGATGATAGAGTCACTGCTCTGGGCCAAATTGTCCAGGTGAAAATGGGATGCTGCATTATATGGAGAGAGGGAACAGTAAAGTGTAAAATATAATAAAACTATACTATCATTTTTTTTTTTTTTTACCATTGTAGCTGTTAAAGGCCCAATATAATGCATCATGTAGGTTTTTATAACTATGTGTAAGTTCTTTAGACATAGTATTTTGTTAAACAGATGGAGAACATGTAAGTTAGCCTTAATTTCTGAGCAAACAAAAATCATGATTGTGAGCAGTGCACAATTCAAATGGGGCTAAAAGAGTAACTGTTTCGTTGTGCACTTGAGATTGAGTTTGGTAATGGACTATCCCCTAATGATGGCAGAGCTCCTGGTATGTTTTTCACTAGACAACAGAGTCCACAATAATAATGATAGTGCATCCTTGTGCTCACTAGAACTATTTAATTTCAATATGTGGCACAAATCCTAAAACTGTCCAATCATATTTTCTCAAACAAAGGTATTCAAAAGCAAATGATTTATGATATCTTAGAAAACAATATTGCATCTTGAACATCTAGCATTTCATAATCATTAAAGTTGGAAATAAAATTCATATCCTGGACACTTCTCTTTATGCATTCACTTTGAGAGGCTACATCCTGTTGGTAGCTAACCATTATTTGTGTGCTTTACTCTGGATCCCATGCTATTAGCTTAATGCATTTCTTCTCTTTTGGTTATGACACTTGTTCCTTAATTGGCTGTGAGCCGCTCTAATTGAGTTTTAATCAGCGGCAGTAGCATCACATGACTGGACGTCCTGCCAGTAAGAGGGGCCTTAATAGCTTTGGTGGGCCCTCAAGTACATTAGAGCTGTGTTTTACATCATCTGTCACAATGATCACTCACCACCTGCTCAATGGACGAGGTGTGACAACTTAAATGCAAATGAAATGCAGGCAAAATGTTTCCTGAGAGAATAAGATGTATTTTAAAAAGAAAATGCTCGAGATACAGCTGTGTAACTTTTATTGCTATTTTTATTTCACTACGGGTGTCAACTCAAAATGCTCATAATACCTTTGAAAATACACATTCTTATTTTGAGTGTCCACAGATCTGACCTGTAACTTGACTATCGATTCACTGGTATTAGAAATCGGTGCTGATATCCCATTTTGGTCTATAAATTGGTGTAATAAGATCATTTACTGGACAATTTTACAAAAGATTTTTACCATATGCCATCAGTGCAACCTTAAACTTGACCTTGTGGCACCAACCGCTTGTCTCAATGGAAATAGATAAGTTTGAGATAACTCCAGGCAAAGTAGTAACATCTTCACAATGACAGGCAGGTAGCAGTGAAGTCCTTCAGAAAAGTTGTAGTGCCCCTTTAATTCAGCTTGTTATAACAGTTCTTGGCTGGTGGTTGTACAATTATCTGCTGTGTGAGCCTGTTAATGGGACACTATTGAGTGTTTGAGCATCAAATGTATTATTTATTATGATGAAGTACAGCTATTCAAAGTTAAATTTTCTGTTTGGCTGAAATCTTGGCATCATGCCTCAAGTCAATACTCAACAATTTGTGCCAAGACTCTCCAAGGACGAGGCTTGTACAGTGCAAGTGACAATAAAATACACGAGGAGGAAGTGAATGGTCTCTGGCTCCCCTCCAGTATCCACAAGCATGTGTGTGTTGGGCAAACTGGTGACTCATCTATTCTAACTGCCCCCAGTGAATCCATGTCTCACATTGTCTTAGCTCTGTTGCTCACTGGCCCTTAGTGTCCCCACCTGTGGCCCCTCCTTCAGTTGTGATTTGCTGCCCACCCTGACAACATTCAGTAATATTAAGACAAATAACATATGGCAGTTAGTAGCTTTATTTTCTTAGTGTTTATGCCTTAAATGCATTTATTCATGGAAAAGAAATCATGGAGTCATAAGGTCTTACTTGCATTGTATTAGTGCTAAGGCTGAATGGAGACATATGGAGTGAAATAAGAGCTTGTAATCATGTATGGTTCTCCCTCATGATTAGCTTACACTGAGTTGTGTATGAGTTGTACAGCCATGTACAGTACTTACTTGTGATTGTTGTGTATGTTTCATGGATCTTTTTTTCAAGACAATCTGCTGCTTCAGAGAAATGTCACTATATAAAGAGCAACAGAGGATCTGTTCTGCAGTTTTTATCTATGCCATGGACAATTTGATCCAATACTGTGGGACATTTCAGATAAAGTAATAACATCTCCATGGATACAAGCAAGCGCCAGACACTCCACCATAAAAAAGTACACAGTGCACCTTTAACAGGAAATCAGTGGACTTTTAAATTTTTTTTATATATATTTAAGTCTATAATACAAAAAGTAAAATAAGGATCTACATAATGTTAAAAGTAAAAGCACAATAAATAAGCACATCATGGCAAAACTATATTAAGTGCTAACTATATTAATTGACAGTGATGACAGATCAGCAGCTGTAGTTTGAATTTGCATATTCACTGGAGAGCTGTCCATCATTCAGTCAGTCATGTGACACATCTCTCCCAATGTCAGTCACAGAGGGGCTCCACTCAGACAATGCAGTCAGATTAATACCACAATGCTGTATGCCAGTTTAAGGACAGATACTGTACTGGGATCAAAAGATTAGAGGGATTTTCCCCCTGGATTTTTCCTTCTTTAAATACAAACTCTCTGACTGTCAAAAGAATGTTGCTGAAATACGGTGACACCAGGCCCCTCCTAAAGTGGATCGCTCCCTCACAAATAAACACAGAATACAAATACCAGTTATGCAACCACGCTCTGTACTGTACTGTACCGTTTCATTGTCAGCACACAGAGCTGTCACCTGAAATCAATGCAATATCATGGGATGCATAATTCCAACAATAGGAGCGATTTGTTGTGTATGCCGGAGAAAATTCACATTACAATAGTGTTTACCAGAAAAGATGATGACATTTGCATATGTGTGTTTCATGTAGGCTTTCATGGTTTGATTGTGCAATGTTCTCAATGAATAATGTAATATGATCATGAATGAGGCTAGGGAGAGATGCACAAACAGAATCTGAGTGTCTTTGATGCTACTCTGTATGGAGAATGAAAAAAAAAGATTTAATTGAAATCGTATTATAATTTGTTCATATAGGGGAAAAAATAATTATACTGTTTAGTCAGACTTGGTTGGAGCTGTTGATTTTGTCAGATTACGTTATGATGAATTAGTTGGATTAGATAAAATATTAATGACAAGGCAAGTAGAAATATAGATTTTTTTTTTGCTTTTAATCCTACGAGAAAAAAATAAGGTTATGGGGTCCACACAATATACACTATATTGGTAGGAATAATATTATGAATTCTCTTGTATAAATTTGTCATCTGAAAATAAATATAATTATTTAGCTAGCTTGACTGATCTTGAGTAAAGTCAAAGTTGAAAAACATAGACATAGTTGTTAAATTTAAGGGCCAGTCTTGCATTAGGACATATGACAGTCGCAGATGTCTTCAACCTTCTGAGATTGTAGTACATGCTGCACTTTGAATGGCACAGATATTCAGTGTATATGGGTGAAATGTTGACACAAAACATTACCACATCTTCTAATGTGTAGTCATATTATATTACCATATGGCTTTACATATAATTTACATAACAGCTTCCTTTCCATAAGAGTGTTGAATCATATTAGTCTATTGCTTTTCATCAGATCTTAAACAGCACAAGTCCATAAAGACTTCTCTGGACACTTCCTCCTCAGTTTTGCAGATCTGTCTTTTATTATAGTGGTGCTCTTAGCTACACTGAATACTCATTTTTATTAATTTCAACCCAGCAACACAGTCACACTTCAGATGTGAATTTGTCACATGTCAGCTTTGGGATCCACAGTTTCACTAAAAAGCTGTTGAGCTTTTTATCGAGAATAGGTCCTTAGAGTATATTGCTTCCAAGTAGGTTTTTCTACTCTTTTAATTTTTCTTCTAACAAACTAAGATATCCTCATAACGTCCTTAATTAGAGAAATGTCTAGTGCATTATAATAGATATAATCTAGCCAGGGATTAACATTATTACCACTATGGTATAAGATGCTCTGTTGATCCTGCTGGATCATAGGCTCTGTAAGATGTAGGAGAAAGGTCCTCTTCACATCTGCTTCCTATGTGCCTGTGCCGTCTCCTCGGAAATGTCTCCACTGGATTAATGTCCACACACCATCTGCCCTGCTCAAGTTTGAATAACAGCATAATAAGATGCAATAAACACAACACCTTCTCTTTTACCAGCAGAAGGCAATTATAAAACATAGTATGGGATTGTACATTCAGTGGGTAGCATTTCTGTCTGTAAATGAAACAATCATAAACTTAAAGGTGCATTACCTTACAGTACAACACCTTTCTAGACAGCCCACCACCTGTTTTTTTTTTTATGAAGATGTTTTTGCTTTGCAGGTGATGTTCTACAGTATGGTATATAACTATCTTACATTTACTCTGTTTAAGTTGCTATAGAATTACCTGGACAAACATGCATTCTTATGGGATTAGGGTTCCAGAGATCTTACCTGTTACTTGGCCTGTTAGCATCATCCGGTTTGCTATGCAATGGTAGCTCTAGGGACACAAGCAGAATACTTACATAGCACGCCTTTAATGGCTTTTGTTCATGCTGTACTTACCTTAAGACTTGTCGTTTCCCTGATGTAAACAAACTGCATTTTACAAGAGCTAGAAATGCCTGTTTGGGCTTTCACTCTTGCAAGATTGTTCCTTGACGTAGATTTTCATGTTCCAAGTTAAATTAATGTTTTTGAAGAACAGATCTGCACTCTTTAGATCAAATACTATGTAAATATTGCTATAAATTATCTGATCAAAAATACCTTTTCAAAAAACTGATGACATTATTGTAGCCATGGAGATTGGCCTAAATTACAATCCTTCCTCCATTCATTTCCGCTATTCAAAAAGGCTAGTTGTCACTCGTCATATGTTTCCTCTGCTCATATGGGACACCCGCTCCTTCATAGACACTCAGAGCCTGTGGGAGTGTAAAATCCTGCTCAAGTTGTCAGACACTTTTCTCCTTTTGTGCTTTCAATAATGACATCCCACACAAAAGATGTCAGCTCCCCAAAGTGTCCTGCAGATTTCTGACAGTGCCGGTCGCTCCTGGACTTGAAATTGTGCAGTATCGCAGTATCAATTTCCATTTGAATGTCTGGTCACGCTGCAGCTTCCTCCCTGTGTCTCTGCTGCCTGATAATGAGCCAGTGGCGAGTAATGTTGGATAGATGCATTCGGTTTGCACTGAGATAGGCCCTCACTTAGACTCATTACTCTTGATTTGGTTCAAATTGTAATTTAACAACAAATCGATTCTCAGGCAGAGCTGACCTTTGCTAGGAGCTTTTTACATTTTGCCTCAAAGTGCTAGTGCGACGCTGAGAGCCAGTGGACGCCCAGCCCTCCCGCTATTTTAAAACCACTGTCTCATGTGCAGTTCGCGATGGAGCTCTCGCCTTCTGTTCAGATTTGTTTTTGTCGTGGCTGATGGAAATACAAGAGCGTTCTAATTAAGACACACAATTGGATATAAGCTCTTTGAAAACATGTCTGCACAAATATGGGAACAGACTTGCACAGCATTTTGGAGAAGATAAATCACGACTTTTCAATTTGCCCGAGTTTCCATGCAACTCATTTTGTGCACAAATGACTAACAGAACAGTAATATTGGGTATCAGCGGCTATGAGAATCTCTTTTTCTTCCATTTGTGTGTCAGCGGATGCCACAACAAATCATTTGTGCAGTGATTTAATGTGCAGTTGATATAAAGAATGTAACTTTCTTGATGCCACACCTCATTTAGTATTCAGAATTGGCACCAAAAACTACATTGTGATTCCCATTGTAGACTCCATAAGTTAAAGATACTGTACCTGACTTTTTTCCCATCTATTTGAACAAAATTTGCCCCAGTACAGATATTTTATATAAGCAGTTTTTGAGGTTGAGTAGGTCCGCTGTGTACTGTCTACATATATAGCATGTTATTGTCAGATATTCAGGAAGTGTGCAGTTAGCATGCTAGGTCCTGAGCATAACCATCGGCTCTAGCCTCTGAAAGTTTTGAAAAGCACTTCTGAAGTCATTCCAGTGAATAAATAGGATACTCAGAATGCATAAGGTAAGTGAGGATCACTGCCAACCATTTAAAATGAGCTAGTTTTTAAGAGAGTAAAAATCAGGTACAGTGTCACTTAAAATCATCCATTCTATTATTGCATTATTTAACACCACTCACTCTGTTTATAATATTGTCAAGTTTGTTTCCTGGTTTTGGCTGTTCTACACAGTATTTTATACCCAAGTTGTAGTTTGAAGTGTAAAGTCTTTAAAGTGTCTTTCGATGGGCCCATTTGTTTAAGAGCTGCTACATTACACAGACAATTAGGCTCTCAGAGCTGGCTGCAAAAATCATTTTCAAGCCTATTATAATAGCACTAATGGTCACACTTAGTCCTTGAGTATGGACTAAAAAATGAAAGATTTTAGAGAGCTTCTTCAACAGTATGTAAAGGAATAACCCATCCGACAAGAGGAGTCAGGAGCACAGGAAACCTCAAAAAAGAAGTGTTCATTTATTTCTTGACCTTTCTTCCACAATTAGATACATTGTGTGGCAGACTAATTGAATCTATTTGAGTAGAGTTTACAAACATGTGACTGGTTCCCACACTTTGGCTTCCTTGTTTTATCAGATAATCTGCAGTGTGGAGTTGTGGTCATGTCAAGGTTGTGTTTATGAGTCAGAAGAAGGTCAGATGTGCACGCTAGTCCTGAATTATAAACCGATCAGGCACAACATTATGACCACCTGCACACTGGGATCCACTTTACAGGGACCCATTTTTCACACAATCTGCCATTAACATTTAGCCTCTATTTTACATACAGGTATCATTAAGGTGAACTCCCTACCTGGAGTTGTGTTTTGGTTCAGTCAGACATGTTTAATGCTCAAACCCTGCATATTTAGGCTGAGTTCTTCTCTCAAACAGAAAATACTCTGTTATACCTCATGATGTCATGTAATACAGGAAGTGCTCCACAATTCACCTTCACTAGAATCATTTGGATGATTTCAGACCTGGAATTGTCAATCTCTACTGAACAAAAGATAAAAGGTAGCTGTTAACCACTTCATGACATCACAAGATGGAACAGAGCATTTTGGTCTTTGGAGATGTAGACAGACTAATAATAAAGGTTTACTCAAACAATGGATGAAACAAATCACACTTAAAGTTCACAAGAGTCCATTTTGTGTAATATAGGACCTTTAAGGATACATGCACAATATTATATAATTTAATATTTGATTGTGCAGCATAAAATAAAACATAAATAAATACCACCCAGGCTATTTAATGTTATGTTTGAACAGACACACAGCACATCCCATACAAAATGCATCCATGATAATTGACAATATTTCTAGTAATTCCCAAAGTGTAGTGTTTTTGGTAGCTGTCATTAACACATCCTCAGTGCGAGCTCAGTGTTTTTTGGTGTAGTGTTACTAGCACAATAGAACCGTGATCACTTTGTCAGAAGGGATTTAGTGGATTAACGTCTCTGGATTAGGATGGAACCAGCTGGGTACATTTGTGGAAGAAAGTGTGTTCATGCGTGTGTGTGCTTGTGTGTGTGTGTGTGTGTGTGTGTGTGTTGGATAGGATTCTTGTTTTAATGGGTTTTGCCAGATGATAGGGCTGTTAGACCCAAGCTTTTCTTTATTGTATTATCCAGCAAGCTAGTCCCATCTGCAATACATACAAGAATATCATATTTTCAGCAACATCTTCACTTAAGATATAAACTAGTATAAATATTTTCATACAAAAAAAAAAAAAACATATAAAAGTAATTATGGATGGACTGTCTGAGAGCACCTTTTACATCAATAAGAAACCATAATAAAGTGAGCTATAGTTTACTGTCAGTCCCACGTCTGAATAAATGTTGAGATAGTCATACTCCACATAATGTTTATGCTGAGAAAAGGAAATGAGTGTCTCTGGTTTGCTAAAACAGTCTATAAAATAATATGGTGGGGAAGGGATTCTTTCACTGCAGTACAATAAAACCCAAACCCATTCATTTTAAAGCATCATTTATTTACTTGAGTATTTTCGAAGAATGTGTTTTAAGTTTGGTGTTTGGTCTCAGTCTTGTTTTCCTCATGCGGTTGGCTCTATGCTAGTTTCTGACAGAATGCCTTTGCAGTTGTGTGCTGCTTCATCATCAAACTAACTTTTTGTGAACAAAGTGCACTATTTATTGATTTTTCTTTCAACTGCTGAATCTGATTTATCTCCACATCAAAAGTTTCCAATTTACATCAAAATCCAAACACCACTAGACACCGAGCTAGTGGAATATCAACTACTACTTAAGTCAAATACACATTATGAAAATCAAACTGCTCACTGTCTTTGTAACTTGTTCACAAAATGATATAATTTTTGCATGATGTCTGGTTTGGAATGGGAGCCATTGATGATGGTAAGTTTTGGTCAGAGATCTGTCAATCTGAACAAGAAAGTATTTTAAGAGGTAGGACTTTTATGTGTTAGTCGCCTACCTGCTGTATGACAACAACTTTAGTTAACATAGCGATTACAATTCTTGCATGTGTTACATTTGTTTGATTTAGACGAGCTGAATGTTTTCATTGTGGTCCAACTCTGGGTGTTGTTCAATTGTTTTTGCATGCTTCTTTTCACTCTGACAGACCATGTTATTTGCTGTACTGCTAGCACATTTCTCTCAGTTACTTCAGCTCTATGAATCCCCGTCTTTCAATCTAAGCATTTCACACTTTCACAAATCTCACTTTGGTTTACAAATTATAACAATGTTTTACTTGTAAAGTCTGTTTTTTTTGCATTCCAATTCAGTTCAGTTTTACTAGTATTCCCTAAAGTGTGTGACAAAACTAATGGAAAAGAGCTTTTGAAACAGCAGGCCCCCTAGGTGCATTGTAACCAGAGGGATTGCCACACGCGTTCTTTATTTTACCTTTTGTTTCTTGCGGCGCATTTCATCACAACCAGTCAAAAGCAATGCCTAAATTTAAGAAAACTCAAAACTCTGGTGTATCAAATGTAATAGTTAAACCTTAATTCATAGTCATAGTATTGCAAAGAGACAAAAACTCAGTGATTCAACAAGGCTTGTCATTTAGCAATCTCATAAAACATTCAAGTAGATTATGGTTTCTTATCCTCCTCCCTCTCTTACCTCAGATACAAATCTTCAAGGTTAAAATCAAATATTCAGGATTCTCTCCCATCCCCGTGCGGCACTCCTGGTCAGGCTAGAGAAAGGGGACAGAATAAAAAGACCAGTCCATAAATCACAGCTGCTCCTGAAGGGGGAGCAATAGGTCACTTGCATGTGATGTTGTGCCTTGCATGCTGACGACATGCAGAGGCCCGTACTGTGTGCATGCTGCTTAATGAGTGTCTCCTCTCTCTCCCTCTGCCTCTCCGGCTCCAGAAGACGACCCAAACGAAGGTGGGTGTTTTATCTCTGCCTTTGATTTTATGTTTCAAGACTGTTTTCATACAGGTCAAAGAGGGTAAGTCTGTCTCATGAAGATGCCATCATGTTAAGTGGACTTGAGGCTCTGAACAACTGCAGATTGTTTGGCCAACTGTATTTGTTTTGACTTAAGACTTTAATTAGTGTCTTGTTTGTGGTTGGCTTTGTGTCACATCTCATCACCACAACATGGACAAATATTATGAATGATGTTTTCATTTGACAGCTTTATTAAATTACAATGGTGCCACATCTGACAACACAACACAAGCTGCTTACTTAAGACTGCCATGATGTGAACCTTAAAGAGGTAACAAGAAGTAACAAGTGCAGTCCTCAGATCATTTTTTGTCGGTCCTGAGGCTTCTTGCCCAAAATACTGATATGATCTAAATAAAGTAACATTGCACTGTGATATGGACCTAAAAATAATGTTCCCTTTATTACTGTAGCTCACTGTATTGACCACCGTCTGTGGCCCTTTGAATATTTCCCTTGGTGAAAAAGGTTTTGGTTAATGTGTACATGTTACTGCAGTGTTGGTTGTAAAATAAACAAATGAAAACCAAAACCTCCTTATGTCAATTCTTTGTCTGTTCCTTTTTGGCCAAGTAAGCAGCAGTGTTTACAGAACCGGGAAAAACAGATAGTAGCTGCAGTAGAAGCGATAGCGAAATAATTTGCCCTCAGAATCTTCAATTACATTTCGTCATTATGTTGATTTTCTCCATTCCATTAATTGTCAGTGATATTATCATAGAAACTAATGAAAAACAAATTGCAAAGTACAATCAGCTTTTAAACGCACTGTTGAATTTCATTATTGCCATTAACTAACAACTCACATTACTCACCTGAATGAGCACCTCTTCTGTAATAGTAGATATTATTAAAGTTCAGTCAACCTCAAAGTACCATGTGGATTCTGCCATGTTGTTTTTTTCTCCATATAATCTGGGTCAAAGAAATGGAAGCTCTTTACTTCGTGTTAATTAACTGTAGTAATGTGTTCTAGTACATTAGCTCATTGTCTGTGCAAGGTTATTTCTCTACTGTATTTCTGTATTTCTTCAATGGGAGTGGACCAGAAGGCTTTTTAAGGGCCTGTAAATGTCATTAGTAAGTTGTTGATGATGCATGACAACTCTTTTGAGGTTGACCACATGCTCATCATTATACCCATGTCTGTATACCCCACCCTTTGACTACCCCCTGCCCAGATCTCTCCCAGCACCTCCCAAGTTGTAACGCTGGCATCTGCTCTTGTATGAATCAGATGCCCTCAGCTTTTTTCCCATGATCCCTTGCTCTCTTCTGACTGTACTCTTGTTTTCCTTAAAGGTCTGGCACACCTGATGATGGGCGACCAAGGTATGAGCTAAACTTCCTTGTTCCTTGTTATTCCCATTGTTCCGCCGTTTCCTCCCAACTTGTGTGTTTTTCCAGGCTTGAAGCTTCTCATATCAGCAGCTTTTTTCCTTTCTTTTCCTGAGTGACCTAGTTGGTTCTCCCATGCAGGGACTTTTTCATATGACCCCATTTTAAACTCATTTGGTTTCAATCCGTCTCCTCTGCTGAATAGCTGTGCTCTCTTGCCTCACATTGTCTTGAATTATTCATTTAGATGGTACATTTAGATGTGTCTTATACTTACTGTATGTGGTTAAAAAACACATTTACATTAACATGGGAAAGAGGCTGTGGGACATGGCTCTCTGAATGTTTTAAGCGGATCTCCCATTGGCTTTGTGGCGCCATTGCATGTTTTCATTTTCTATATGGGCTGCACAATATATACAGTAGCAAATCTTTTACTATTACAATATTGGCTAACACAAAATCTATATAGAATAATAGGGCCGATTATGTTACGTATGGCTATAAAAACAAACTAAATGATTTTCCACTCTATAATTCAATATTCTTATTTTGGTACTGCTTAAGATGTAGAGAATTATACCTTATTTAACCAGTTTAGTTTCAGTTTAGACCTGGATTAGTGGTGTTGTAGTCCTCTGTATGTTTTGAGTCCGTGTGTCAGGCTCCAAATGAAAAATTAATCAGGACCATAAAGAAAATTCTCAGGAATCACGACTTTTCCTAATATTGTGCAGACAATGTTTAGTGTGTGCATATCTCAGTTCTGCAGAGGAGGTGGGATGTCAAATGTTGTTAAGAAACATCCTGCATTCTCATATTTCTATTGCTCGCCTCTGCTGCCATCGAGCTTCTCTCTCTTTTTCCTTGTTTTAAATTGGGCACTTATTGGTGTCTCCTCTCCTTTTTGTCTGGAATCTGCTTTCTTCATGGAACATTTCACCAAATCTTATAGGTAAAAACAAAGGTACTATCTTTTATTTTTACTCCATCCTAACCACACTGTGTTGGCTATTCTCATCCTCAATGGTTGTCTAATTGTATTTCCGACTGTATATTGTTTGAAGGTAGGTGCTTTTTGCATTGCTGAAGCCACCTGTTTTTCCTTTTTGCTCGGTGCATGTTTATAAATGAACCTCACATGGGTAAAGGGACACGCTAGTTGTTGTCCTAGTTCTGATAGCGCACCACCACCTCCACCATCACCCAGGGGTATCTCCGGCATTTTGTCCCCATAAATGGCTGTGTGTTTTGGGGTGGATGGTACTGGGCGTCCCTCCCCCTGGCTGTGGTGCTCCCTCATGGGGTAAGTGGACTTCTGATCTTTGCTCTTTGCTGACTCTCCTCCTCAGGGCAGAGAGGGGAATCTTGGCTTCTCAGGTCCCTGCTGAGCATTCAAGGTAAAAACTTACAATTATTTTTCATTGCTTAAAATGGCAATACAATCATGCTGCAGTTACTTTCATGCTTTTATTACCGACTGAATGGGTTCTTCATAAACTCATAGCATATATACAGTGGTGGCCAAAATTATGTGTCATATTTATTAATGAAAATCCACCAAATATGACGCTTTTTTGACACTCAAACTAACTTTATAATAAAATGTATCCTTCTGTCTTTCCTTAGTGTTGTTAACGGGTAAAGCTAGACAAACCAGCCATTCTAACAATCTCTCCAGCTAATACATAATAGAATGGTGGGTGATGTGTCTTGCCCAAGGACACAAAAACTATACTGTTTTTATAGCCTTTTTGAAGCTCAAACTTTACCATTTTTAGGATTGCTGTTGTTATGGCTACCTCTTCAGTCACATTTACCTAACTAGTAGACTCCAGATTTATAGTCATGTTTTTGTTTTCTTATTTTTACTGCTGTTTGTGTAATGGGGAAAGCAGAGATATAATTTTGGTCACCACTGCATGTTTTGACATTGCCTATAATGAATGACTCATTTGATTGCTGTCATCGTGGCTCTTATAAATTTGTTCATTGCTTTTGCCTCTTCATTTCAACATTAAAAACTGTTGCTCAATTTGAAATGATTGTCATGTCAACCCTTGTGTAATTTCTGAATCTGAAGCATCGACAAAAAGGTAAGTCTGATGGCCCGTTCAGACCGCAGCGTCAAGGTGTCCTGTTTACATACAAAGTCTATGTGAATGTCCTGCGTTTTTGTGGCGCGTCTTCAGGCGTCAGCGAAGCGCGAATCAGGCGTTGATGTGGTGTGTCTTGAGCGTTCAAGCGTCAGAAGACATGCGTCCAAGGCATCAGCGTCAGAAGTTGAAAAAGTTTAATTTTTTACTTTGGAGCTCGGCGGCCCAGACGTCAGAGCTCCACAGTCTGGAGCTCCGCGGCCCAGAGCTCACAGTCTGGCCTCTGCTGATATGTTTTCTGTAATAAATACACTAAAGACACTCTTCTGACCAGGGAAACAAGGCACTTGCAGACCCAGCTGACACCCTGGACGGACGTCACGTACTTTTCTCTCATTTGTCCACAGCATCCAAGATGTGCATCGGGAGCATCTGAATTCAAATGCAAAAGCGTCCAAATAGAGGCGTCCAGGACGTTCTTTGATGCTGCGGTATGAACGCAGCATCAATCCTGCATGCTGTTGTCTTGAAACACTCACACAGTGTCCCATATACTTGCCCTGTTTGATACAGTTACACTGAATACTGTCAGGCTTACACACCACACACATTCACTGTCAAAGTTTTTTCTTCATTATGAACTGCTGCTTTCATTTGTCCAAGGTAAGTTTTTGTTTTATTCACCACCACATCTCAACAGCACCGATGATTCACACAGATCAGCGTGACATTATACACACACTTGACAGTTGCTGTTAAATATAGCACCATGTCAAGCGCATCTTTGGAAAATGAATAAATGGGCTTGAGCTGACGCATGTGAGATGTCCTTAGATTTGTGTACATGCTTTGGTTGAAGGTTAGGCTGCTAAGTTTAGCTTTTACTTGCTGTGAGAATGAGTAGCATAATGACTTTGATGGTCTGATCCTGTAGTTGTTAATAAGATTGGGAAATGGCCACTTACACATAATGAACGATGAATTAGGCTGTTGTATTGTGTTATGGTCTTCATTCACAAGTTACTAGTTATTTATTTTACCACAGGTCTGTGTTCACGCTTCCAAATTTGATCCTGGTTTAGTTTTAGTCCTGATGTAGACTTGGTTAGTTCCTGTTCTATCTGGTTTCATCCTGTTCTAGTCATGTTTTAGTGCCAGTTAAGTCCCAGTTTTGATGTGTTGTGTGTGCAAATGTGACCAGAGTTATATGAAAAAAATCAGTATATATCAATTGTATTCAAATCATACATTTACTGCTTTATTTAGTTTAATGTTTGTTAATAGTTTCTTCCATTCAGTTTTAAGCCTATAGATTTTAGATAATCAGGAAAATAAATAGAAATAACCAGATTGTGGACATTTTGAGAACCATTGTCGCATACGTGTATGCGTGGTTGACCAGACCTGCTCACAACATATACACCCAAACTAGAGCAGACAAAGCACTCCTTGTAGATACATTTAAAGAACTGGTGCTCTGTTGTTTTCGCTGCCCTATACCAAAGCCACTAGTTTTTCAATTGTGCAGTGGTGCAGGTTGTGTGTGGCAGAAGGAGAGCCGTGGGGACAGTCTGAGAGATGCTGACGAGGCACAAATGTGACATATACGGATTGCCTTGTTTCTAATTTGGGCTGTGCTCCTCGGTCCCCTGTGTTGTCTTGTGTTTCTCTCATATTATTATAGTCTGTGTGGTCCCAAACATGTCTCCCTTTAAATAATAGAATCTACCTTAAAGTATTGCACAAAATGCTCTGGACATGTTTACATGGCCAGTGAGAATCAGATAACCCAATTTTGGTGTGTTTAGATCATAAACTGTATAAAGAAATGGAGGGAGTGTGATGTCACCCTTAGCGTTCGACTCCAGTCAAATGAAGCTCACGATGCTTGCAGTTATAGGAGTGAATTTGGAGCCAGGTACAAATACATTTATGTATAAAATAGCTAAATCAAAACACCAGTATCATGTAGAGTGTGTTAATATGGACATTTTAAGACCAAAATGATGAGGTTGACAGTTATGGAGAGAGGGGTGACACTTTTCCAATATAAAGTCAGTTGGAGCCAGGGTCAGGAGGAGCCGTAAGTGCCCCCATGAGCACTTGTCCATTTATATAAGATAAGATAAGATAAGATAAGATATCCTTTATTTGTCCCACAATGGGGAAATTTCAGATTATATATATATCCAGTTTATGGTTTATATGCATAAAAGAAATAAGATAATCAGAAATGCCTGGTCACATATGTTAGTTAAAGTGACCGTTCTATTTGAAAGACTAAGTGCAATGAATTTTTTATAAAGCTTTAACATTTTGTCTTTCAATCATATCTTTGCCTCATTAGTTTGCCCTTTTTGCATAATGGTCCCAGAATACGATCATATTTTCAATGGACATGTAAACACTATCACTATTTCATGACTCCTCTTTAGGAACAGCACTGCCATGTTAACCACTTGTAGACTTTAGCCTTTCACATCCTGGTTCCTCTGAGGCTAGAACACTATGTTATGTTTGCTAGTTCTGTTTTCACATTTTCATCTGGAGCACATATCGTGCTGTTGTAAAACCTCTGGCGCACAAATCATGGGGGTATTTAATTGCTGTCATCTGAATAAAGTGCTGTTCTGGAGCTTAAGGGAAGCCCATGTGCGCGGCTTACAGGTACAGCCAGGCTATTTGTGAATTAGTGTAGTTTCTAATGTAATTGCTTTCACTGTCTAAAGATGGAGATTGTCCTGTTTCATTAGAACATGCACATTACAGGGATTGGACTAGCACGGGCTGCAAATCTCCCAGGCTGTTTACTCATGTGTACCCACTTCTACGTGTCAAATGAGATGCATGTCTGAACCGAAAACACTCCCACTTGCACCAGAGCTCAAACACCTGGGGTTTATGGTGTAACAGGGAAACAAATTAAACACGAAACATGACAAAATGACAGCTATTTCAAGGACGTAGGTGTTTAGAATAGCATCCATTTCTCAGGAGATAATTCAGCTTTCTGTTTTCACCACATGACTCATTTGTTCTACATATGCTTTGATAAGTACCGTGTTACATGCTGAGAACAAACGCATTGGGATAACTACACTATATCTAGGCCAGGTTTGATGTTTTAGCACTTGAGTTGTTGCAGTTTCATGCTTATTTAATGACTTAGCTGTACCTGTCTCACATTTAAATTAATTATTTTTAATGCTCATGAACATGCATTCTTATTGTGACTGGTTTTGCCTCTCCATAGATCTGATTTGTCTCCATGGTGATGCATAAGTTTATGTGACTCTGTGGGACATTCCAGGCAAAACAATAACATCTTCATAGACGTCAGAAAGATACATGCTATGCCTTTAAAATCATTTTTGAAGGTGCATTGTGTATCGGGTAGAGAATCCGCTACCTGCTTGTCTCCCTGGAGATGGTATTACCTTGTCAGTGTTTCACAGTGTCAGTGTTTCACAGTGGTGTGGCATTAAACTTATCTATTGTTTTATTGCTCAAATAACATGCACAGCTACAGTCAGTGGCCCATCCTTTGCACAGATCTGACCAGTATCTTGTCTGGTGGCATCTCCTGCTTGTTTCCATGCGGATAGTTAAGTTTAATACTGTGAAACATTTCAAGAAAAGCAATTAAATCATCATGGAGATACAAATGTAGGCAGACCCTCCACCAGAAAAGTTACATAGTGCACCTTTAATAATCAATAAAATACAATAACAATAATGGTTTCTATTTTTCTAGATCTACTCCATTCAGTGTTTTGGCTGTTGATGCATTCTCTCTCTTGAAAACAGCAGTGCCAGTTGCAGTCAAGAGAAGTACTAGTATCAACTTCAGCCATTTCATGGGAGTGCGAGTGGCATACTTTACATGACAGCTCAAATTTGCCACTTGTCGAGGGCCGAGACATGCACAGAGACACGTGTGAAACCTCAGGCTGCCCAAAATAAACCTGTCACACTTTTTAGACTCATTCTGAACTTGTGCTCCACCACTGTGCTGCAGAATATGCAAGGTAACGCTCTAGTTTGTAAACAACTGAACACCTGTGCTACATCGAATGTCGTCGAAAAATATCTACAGCTTAGTCATTTTTCTCCAAATATTTGTCACTAGCTCCATCCTTGGTCAATCAAATATTTGTACAGCGCAGTACTATCGAATCAAATAATTTATTTCAACTTTGTAAATAGTAAATATTTTAACCCCTGGACAGGGTTTTAGAGGTTTTTGGGTTTTTTTTGTTTTTGTTTTTGTTTTTTTGTTTTTACATTTATTTGTATATTATAGTTTTATCTATTGAGAGATATTGTTAATAAAGTATATTTTTATCAATATTTGTACAGCTGAAAAACACAAACCTCCTTAGTCATCTTCTTGACCTGGTAGTTTCTTTGTCATTGTGAAGACTAGAGAAAATAAAAAAATGATATGCTAGGTGCTGTATGTACATCTACCATCTTAAACTAGAAAAATAGATCTAGTCCATTTTAAACACATTTGCAGTGGTCCAAAGTTACTCCTTACTTACCTTATGACCTTGAGTTTATGATCACTTTTTTCTGGTTTTGCGGTAAAGCAAGCAACTCGCATGCAAAGCCACACTTCCTGATTATCGGACAATGAAACACTTTAAAATTAGATGCAGACAACACTCAGTAGACATATTTTGAGCTCAACAGCCACTTATACAAAATGTCCAAAATGTGTACTGGGGCAGGACAAATGTTTGCTTAAATACATGGGGAAAAATCAAGTACAAGTCTTTTAAGGTAAAAAAAAAAAGAAAACTTTAAGTAATATCATATTTTTGAAATGCTTTTGTGAGACACATTTAGAGCCTTTTATAATATAGCAGCTAGACATAAAGTTTCCATTGAACGAGAGCAAAGCCTATGCTCCCTTTGTGGACAGACATAACAGATAATCCTACCATCTTGATCCTATTTCCACATTCTAACGTTCTTTAGTCACCTCTTATCTGCACTTTTATTATGTCAGATGTCAGTGGGAGTAAATGTTGCAAAACTGACAGAGAATCTTGAATGAGAAAAACTTTTGCAGCATATGGCTAACATCAGAGCCATCTGCTGTGAGGAGCTCAGTGTGGAGAGAGAACTGAAATCCAGCTGCATACAATCAAGCTCTTTTTGTTTCCCTCAGACGCTTGTGTACTGACATCCTGTGAAGATTATGTTAAAACCCAGAATAACCTTTAGCTTCAGTCTTGTCTAGGGATTTCATGGTAAATATCTCAGGTCACAATAATAAGTAATTGTCACAACGTAAAAGATGCTCCGCCTGGAATGTTTGTTAAACTGCTTTACTTTACATGTATTAAATTACAATTTATAGCTCAAAAATACCTACTAACAGGCATTCTGATGGTGAGCTGGGTTGCTTCTAACTTTGGTTTTCATGAAGATAGAAACATTTTAACACCATACAATGACAAGCATTTGACAGACCGTCCACCAAAAAAGTTACACAATACTGTATTTCACTGTATTTCCACAAAAGATTGCATTTGAAGAATTTTAGCTGCTTTCCTTCTGTATTAAATATCATTGTCTTATAAAATGTTGCGATGTCACCTGAAACCCAGCCGTTGCGTAGCACTTTGAGGTGATTTTTTTATACCCGACTCCACTGCTGCAGCTTTTGTATTGTATTTAAAGGATGAAACATTAATCTCCAGCTATGGGTTTCAAAGTGCCACTATAATTGAGCTGCAACACAATTTTGGTCCCATTCCTCTTAAGTTAAAACAGAGAGGGGTAAAAAGTGTTTACCCAGGCATAATCTCACAACTGTCACTGTTTTGCTCAGCAGTGACTTTCTATGGTAAATTCTGCTGAGAGCTTCCCAAGGAGAAGTTTAGCAAAGATTTGTTCTTGCATAGTTAAGCAAGTAAACGGCCAGGCTTCATTATAAAGCTAATTCCTCACTTGTCTGCTTCAGTTATTCATACAGGGCGTTCTGTAGCCGCTTATCTGTAAATGTCACAGTTAAAAATAGGGATGTGAGACAACCATCTGACCATTTGTGGTGTTGAATGCTCAGTAAACATGCACCAGGAAAGACTACAGATTGTTCCAGAACACATAGGCTTTATCCAGTTCAGCGGCAATTGCTTTGACTTTTTCATGTTTATGTTTGTCCTCATCCTAATATTGATATTCTGTGGATTTAAAGATTAAAGGTGTATTATGTATCCTTTCCAGTGTGGGTTCTGCTCCTTTATCTCCATGGAGATGCTTTTGCTTTGCCTATGTTCCACAGTATGGGGTACATTGTCTATCCTGCAACTATTCAGTTTTGTTTTGTTCCAACATAACTTTGTACCAAAATACCTTAGACACATGCATTCATACTGTAAGTTGGGTCACCTCTTCACAGATCTGATCTGAAAACTTGATGCTTGGTGGCATCACTTGTTTGTCACCATGGAAGTATGTTTAATGTTAAACTGTGGAACATTCTAGCAATGCCAACACCAGAAAAGTTACACAATGCACATTTTAACTAATTGAGTAGTCATAAAAAATGAACAGTCCCATCTAATTCTCTATCAAAAAATGAAGGAAGCATTTGAAGATCCCTAAATAAACCAGGGATATGCAATGGGACATAAAATTTTATGATTTCCCAGTGGGTTAGGAGTCTAAATACATTGGATTTTAAATCATTTAAAATGTTTACTTTCTTCCATCACTACAGACTTTTCCTTGACCCTACCCAAGACCCTATAGCACAGATAAGACGCACAGAAAAGTTTACACATACAATTAGGATGTTCTGCCAGCCTGTGTGAAAATATAATGGGTAAGCATGGAATGGTGATGACAGTGTGGTAGTTTTGTGTAACATATAGTCCCTGCATGGCAGAACTGTATATTTGGCTAAAGGTTGATTGCAGAAGTAGTGGTAGTAGTGGTAGTAATAGTAGCCATATGTGGTAGAAATAAAGTTTGACTTAACTGACAAAATCAAAGCTAAAAGATCCTCATACTTGAACACGATCTGTGGCTGTTAATCATGGCAAAGGCTGGAGGATGGACATCGGGTATAAAACCTAAAAATTCAAAATCTTAAAATGTTGAACCTCATATGACTAACTAAACCAGGCATATCATAACCTTCACTGTGCAAGCATATCTGGCTATTCTCATGTTCAGAAGTCAATACATTATAATGTAACATCCCTGTCCTGCCTTAGCCGGCTTGTGCATTGCCACAAGGCCATCACCGCCAGCTACAAACAGAGTAATTGTACTTGATGGGTCACCGAGGTACTTTACTGCTACAGAGATGGGAAAAACACACTGCTACTCTAAAAAGACTGGTAATTGCCCCAAGTGAGATTTGTGCATCTTGACAAGGCAGATTGGCAAGGCTGCTCTAAAACCACAAAGATTAGTACATTACGACACACTGAAGTCCTATGGGGGATATAAAGTGCATAACAAGGGTTTAAAGTAGACTAGAAAGGGTACAAAGCAGGAAGAAAGTGGTAGCAGCAAAAGCTTTGGTCAATTATAGCAAACCAATATTATTGTGTTAACCTATCTGGGTTTGCTAATGGTTTTTAGACGTACAGACAGACCAAAGAAGGTTCAAGATTCTTTTCTTTATACTGTGCAAAAGTAAACTTGATAAAGTCCAGTGTACATTAGAGCTAAGAGTCATAAGTTTTGGACTCATGATAGGATATTATCACGATACGGCGATACAAGCGATAAATGATATACTGCACATGATATTCTGTAATATATTGCTGTTTAAGGACCAAATACATTTTAGCAAAGTTAATATGAAATACATCTCCACTAAATATGCAACAAAACTGTAGTGTGGTCTCACAAAAAAAAAAAAAAAATCTAAAAGATACCAAAAAATACTCTTAGCAATATATTGATACAGCAGCCCGTGATAATGATACTGTATCAGCAACATTAGTATCACGATATATTTCGATGCTTTTGGACATACTTAGTATTCATAGTAACTGAAGCTATAGTACTTACATGAGTAATTACACTAGAACTTGTGGGTTGTATAGTAAACTAAAAATAAGACAACACTTCATAATATAACAATACATGAATTCACAAAAAAAAAAAAAAACACTGATTTTTTTTATTTATTTAAGAGAGAGACCTTTAGCTCTTTAAGTCTGAAACTAAAACCTGGAAAATAGAAGCTGTACTGACTTTCTGCATTCCAGGATAATTCAAGAACTAGCTTACTGTTTGCGGAGCTGTGTTTTCATAAATCAAAAGTCTGTGGTGGGCGTTTGATCGACATGTTTTGCTTGGCCGTGTCAGTTTTCCTTTCATCACTAGCATCACTAATCAGATGAACAGCGAAAGTACCTTCATCGTCTCCTTTCGTAAATAATTCGACAACTATTTCCAAAACTACATGTAAATTATTCCCAGGTTATGCAGACGTTTTACCTCCAACAATGCCCCCTCCCCGAGAATATTTATAGCTGGCAATAACACGCATATAATTTCTCCTTAGCCAAAGAAAAGGTGAATCTGGAATAAAAGGCGGATCGATATGACTAGGGCTCGTCTGGCTTCCCAGGTGGACTGCAAGGAGATCTGCCTGTGGATCAATAGGCCCGCTCAATGCCAGCTCCAGACTACTGCAGTGATGAAAAACTCTATTTCTTGGCCCACAGAAGGGAGTGGATGAATCTCACTAGAAACAGATAAAAAGGAGATACCTATACTTCACATGCGCCCATTGTATGTCTGTCGGTTTAGTTATGTCCACCAGACTAGATCATGCATTATGGTTGTTTTATCGACCAAAGAAGGCTGTTCAATAGTGTAAATGATGCACTATTCACTGTCTGGAATTGCTTTAGTATAGCTTGTGTATCGGAATGACATGATTGCAAATATATGTTTAATGTTTTTAATGTTGATACTGATGTCATCAACATTCACTGGGGGTGTGAAGCTAACTGAAAGCACTACTCTGTCAGAAGCTCTGTTACACAAATTAGACGTTAACCTGATCTTTATTTTAACACAGTCTGACCAGAAAGAGCTGGCTTGGTTGGAACTACAAATGGTGAGATGATTTGTGCACTTAAACAAGTCTCTTGCACATAAAATTAGTCACTAGCATCAGCCAACAGTTTAGTCAACAGTCACTCTCCTTTATTGTTGAAAATCAAACTCCTAAACAGGACCAGTAATGCTCGTATTGATCACAGGCTCCTGAAAATTATTTTAAATCCATTTTGTATTTTTTGTTGGTTTTCTTAAAACTTTTTTTGACTGTGTTTGCTAATGTGTGCATTGTGTCACCATGGTAACTCTTAAACGTTCCACCATTAGCAAAACACGTAGAACGCCCCCAGCAGGACTGCTGCAAAGTATCACTCAGGAATTTCTAATGTGGAAGAAATGTGTAGATGATTTATACAACAGGAGCAAACAACTGTAATCTTTATGTGCTCCTGTACATTCTGGAAAAGCAGTGGCTCAGTGGTTAGGGCATTCGCCCACAAGCCCAAAGGTTAGCAGCTCAGTCCCAGATCCTCCACCTGGCCTTTGTGTAAATGTGCTGTGATTGATTGGTGATGGTTAGAACGGCCATTGGTGCAAATTGGCATCCATGTTTCCAACCCAGGGGAGCTGTGGCTACTGAAGTTGCTTAGATGTTGTGTACAAATAATTACTCGACTTTTTGCAAAGAAATTTTACACACAATAAATATTGAGCCCCGCAAAATATTGTTCGATATAGTAATTATTGTAACAGGCCTAAACATCTCAAAACAGGCAGGGTTCTCTAAAACGTATTTGGACAACTTGCTGTGTGTTTACCATTCTTCAGAGACCATCCGAAGCCTAAACGGTGGCTCTCTCCACACACACTGATGCATAGCGAGGAAATGGCACGGTTCCCAGTGGGAAATTGAATAGTCCATTTCCAATGGAGTGTGCCCTGGAAAATCCATGGGGGTCAGTGACAATTTGTCTCAGGAGGTCTGCACCAGAGTCATTATGCTCAGGACCAGCACGTCCCCTGGGCCCGCCGCACTTTAACAGAATTCCTGTTTGATGTATATAAAACATTTTCGCTTTCCTTGGCTTTTTCCCAGAGTGGAAATGGGTATGAAGCCCCCAACGCTCCCATTCAGGAAAAAGCAGATGAATTTGTGGTTACGCAACAGCCTGCACAGTAATCATACAAAGCTACTATCATGGAGTGAATTTTAAGTGAGCCATTTGTCAGAGTGTAAATGTTTTTTGCTCAACTGCACGGCTCTGGAGGAAATAACAGACCAATGCCAAATGCTCAATCTTTAATGTTTATCTATTATGGGGGTAATAAAGTAAACTGGACATTTTTGTGTTTGTAGCTTTGCAAATGAAATGATTGTTCTGTTGTGCGTGATTAAAATGCATCAAAGTGAAATAAATTATGCGTTAGGGGAAGATTGATAAATCAAAACAAAAAGTTGTATTTTTTCCAGAATGGTTTTTGGTAATGTTAAACGGCTTTTGCTGCTTGATGGTCTGTTAATTAAAAAAGTCGATTCTTTTGAACGATTTCTTAACATGAGCAGTAGGGAATCAGATCAATTTTTTTTTAAAGAATCATATCTTTTTCTTTGTAACTTTTATGCATTTTAACTCTGACCCAACACAAGAATCAGCACAGAGGCAGAGCAGGCAACACGAGTGAGAGCTTTCTACACAAAGAACGTATTTGGCATCATGGTTAGCTTTTAAATTATTATTATTATTATTATTATTATTATTATTATTGTTATTATTATTATTATTATTATTATTATTATTATTATTATTATTATTATTATTACTACAGTAGTGCAACATTTTGCATGAGATTTTGCATCATTTAAATGGGTAAACACACTCCACTTTCAGTCTGAACTATTTTAAACAGATCTGAGATTTAGTTTGGCTCCTGCCATATGAATAAATACTAAAGGAGCCTTTTGAAACAAGTAAGGTAATGGATCAAAAAGATTCTAATCCCATAGTAAAAGAAAGTGGAATTGTTACTTGAAATACATTAAAGGTGCATCATCTTCCTTACATTTATTCAATTACAGGTGGTTTTATAGCTCAAAAATACCTAGAAAAAGGCGTTCTGACTGTGAGCGGGGTTGCCTCTCCGCAGATCTGACCTGTAGCTTTGCTTGATTTGGTCTCCATGAAGATAGAAAGGTTCACTATACTGTGAAACATTCCAGACAAAGCAATAACATTTGGAGAAAAGCATGTGATGGACCCTCCACCAGAAAAGTTACACAATGCACCTTTAATGAGCAGGTATTTTCTATTTTTGAACACTGTTGCGTGTAAATGGCAATACAACTATAATAAACCCACTATTAACAAGTCAAGTCCCCATCTTTCCTAACACTTACAGAGGAACAACTTGAGATTAATTTCTTGAATGCAGCTGTAACGTGCACTTTATATTTTCCTCATACTTGCTCTAAATCACATCTGCTTTTGTAATTAAGAGCCCTGGCAGGCTTCCTCTGGGATAACAGTGTAAGTACGGCTGCACTTAGCTTGCACTAAGTTGCTAATTTTTAACACGCTGCAATTTGATCCTTAGGAGATGAGCAACTTGTGCTAATTTGATTACTCTCAGCTGTCAGTTCACTTTGAAACTATTTAAGATAAAGAGCCTGCGCTGTGAAGGTCACCATGGTTTTATAGATTCTATGGGTATGTGCAATTGTCAGGGGTGTCGGAGAGGGGGGTAAAGGGTTCTGTTTATCCAGGGCCCAGTGCAAAAAAGGGTCCCTCACAAAGCCTGCAATTTTCATGAGACAACATGTGCTACTGCCATATTGTAAAAAAAATAAAATAAATTATAACGTAGCAGTTATATTACGTTTATTAACATATCTTAAGCAAGAACTTTCATAGTTAAATTCTCAATCTCATTGTTGTAAGCTCTCTTACCGGGTCCAATAATTTTCTGTATGTCCTCCCCACTGTCCTCCTCATTTCTCACATCTGTCCTGTAGTGTTGTCACAATAGAAACTAGATTTCGATACTAAGGAATAGACATAAGCCGCAATACTAATTCCGATACCACAATGATAATAAAAAAACACTTTCTTTAGATGTTAGAATGTGATTTGTAACATTAAATATTAGTACTTTCTTTTATATTACTATCTTTTATATTACTATCTGGTGTTACAACTATGTTCAGCTCTGTGGTCTTATACTTGTTCTCAAACTATGGGATACATCATTCTAAAACTATTCACGAATCTTAATTTCTATCCTGTGAATGAGATCTTTTTAGTATTGATACTTGCTCAAATGCCCCAAATTTGGATTCTAGTTTTAGTATCGATTTGTATCTGATTTTCGATACTTTTGACAACTCTACTGTCCTGTAACATATTGACCAAAAAACAGCAAATTCTCAATACAGGTTTGCAATTTCCTTGTTCGCAGCAAATGACCACTGTGCCTCATCTAAGGTCTATAAGGCTGTGGTTTTTCAGGTTTCAACCACACATGACCCCTATAGCAGACAAAAGAGACAAATGTAAAAGCAGGAACATTGCACCATGTAATCAAGTCTATTCTTTTCTATCATGCTCCTTTCTTTCCCATATCATTAGTCCATCTCCTTGTATGTTATCCATTCTCTCCGCTCTCATATCCTGTTGTTGCCTTTTGCCACTCCACTTGTCAGATTGAAATCACCTCCGGATTGGCCTCACGTCTCTGTAGCGCAGGAGAGAGAGGGGAGGGGGTCCCAGAAAGCTGGAGGTAGATTACATGACCACTTGATCCACGGCCGCTGTATTAGTCAGTAGAAAATGAGAACCCAAGCTTTAAATGCACACGCGCTGCTAAATTATTCAACAATGGCATGTCATCTAAGGTTTTGACAGTGCACTTTTATTATAGTCTTATGGGAAATTAGCCATTGCGATTTCAAGGGAGTAATGCACTAGTCTATTGTAAGCATAAGCATTGATTGACTCCCAGAATGTATTTTATTTGCATTGGGACTGCGCAGATCAGCTACTTTTATAAGTTTTGTTTTTTACTATGCATTTCCCAAAGCAGGCATTAATGAGCATGTGACACAGGCTATGTATAGTGCAGTAGTTAACCTATAGAAACCTATATGGTCACATTATGTAATTGGACCATATTCTGGAGGGCTTGCTTTGATGTGTGCATGTGTGATTAGTGGCACTTGCACGCTGCACAGCTAATTGTTTCAGCATTATTTTGTTAGAGAAATTGTTTCATATTCGCATATGAGAGTATATAGTCCACATTCCCATCAGATAGCAACTTATATTACAACTTATATTAAATATTGACCTGTCTTTAGGTCCCTATGGCAAACACCTCTTTCATGATTCATTATTGTTTCAAACATCCATGAAGCCTTCAACAATGTGAAAAAATACACAATAACAAAGAAAGATATGCAATTGTACAAAATGAGATAAAATTACATATTAAAACTATTACTACATCAAATTGTATATAATGCCATGTCTCTAATGTTGAGTCAGATAACAAGTTGTTTATTCACCAGTTAATCTGTTATGTCCAAGAGTTCTGATGTTTTGGGTCTGTGGTGTGGTAGATGATGCATATCAATGATGTAATAACAATTCAACAATTCATTCCCACATTAACTGAATGGAGAAGAGTCCATAATTGTTTAGGGATACACTGTGCTGGTTTACCCATATATTCCTTACTATCAAATCTACTGCAAGCTCTTGCCTGAAGCATTCAAAAGTGAAATTTCCATGTTTGTCCCACGGCCTCCAAGGACTGACAAGTCCACATGAATCATAATGTGAATTTAAGTCCACTAGGTCTGACATTCATGAGGATCCATCAGATTCATTCTTGAGGCTTCCACTGGCAGCACTGTACAAACATTTGTATTTTGTACATTAATATCCCTAGTCAAATAGCCCCCTGGATTCCAATAGGATTTGAATAGGATAATTCTTATTTGATTTTGGAACAAATCCAATAGGATTTGATCCTATAGGATTATAAACCCTTTTTAACTAGAACATAACAAAACCTATTTTCACAGTATGTTTTTAGTTATGCCATTGTTAAGATGAACCTAATCCATGGTCTGTTTAAGGGTGAAAAAACAGTGTGGATTTTGTGATTTGAGTATGCACAAATAACAAAGGATAATATCATGCATAATCTTGAAGTACGTCACTAGCATCCTGATACTAACTCCATTCATATTTATGCCAAAAGTGAAATATGTTTTTCAGGGTAGTCTCTTCACACTCAGGAAATTAAAAATAGAAGTTTAATACAGAGTTGTCTGTAAAGCGGTGGACGAGGATAGCGCTCTGCTTTTCATATCCTGACTGTTATCTCAGTATTATTGCTAAAAACCTATCCCTGGCTGCTCTCTGGGACTATTCAGCATAAAATGAAAATGCCAGTGTGTGGAATTAAACATATGAGTGCTAGAATCAAGCTACCAGTGAGTACGCTTTGCACTGTGCATCACATGCATGATTTTGGTCGCAACACTTTCACTCTTTACTGCCTTAATAAAAGATGAAGAGATATTTTATTCATAATGAACAAATAGTTTGTAAAGAATAATTCAGGGTCAGGAAGTTAATTAAATGGTTAGGATTAAGAGTTAGGATATAAATTAAATCAGTACTACCATATTTTTCTCAGGGTTTGGGTGGGACTTATACTCAGGTGCGACTTATATATAAAAATTTTCATAGACCATATATATGAATCGTATATATGAATCAAAAATGACAAAAACAAATCGCTATCCTTTTTTTTTTCATTTTGGTTTTAGAGACCATAAAGAAAAGAGTTGCTTTTTCTTTTTCTTATTTTTGGTTCTATATTGAAAAACAAATGAACGAATGATACATGGATTGTTCTCTATTTGGTTGTTTTTATTACTATAACTTCTTTCACTTGCCTTTCAAGATGAAATGTTGGTTCTTGGTCTCTGATTTTATGAAATAAATTTCCCCCAAAAACGTATAAATGTTTTTTTGTGCTTCATTGTGCATTTTTTTGGCTGGTGCGACTCCGGTGAAAAATATGGTAATCCTGAATTTTTAATAAACTATTTGTTCATTATAAATTCTTCAAGTTTTATTAAGGTATGAAAGTGTTACCCATTCATAATTTTACACTTGAAGTCAATAATAGGAAAAGAAACAACATTATTTTTGTATGATCTTGAAGCTTGGAAGTTATGCAGCAGCTTTGAAAGCCACTGAGACCTTGTAAGCACAATGGCAGAGTGGTTAGCAGTCACGGCCTACTCAAAGAAGGCCATACACACTTCTTTATAGACCATCCCTGGGGGGCTTCAGGAGGTGCATATTCTGAGAAACAGCCACTTAGCCAAGCAAGCATGCACTCTTATTTTTTCACTAACAATTTTGCATTTAAAACTGATGTGTTTTGTTGATGGATGATTTCTTTACTTCTTAGAAAACTACAATTTGTACTTTTTGTGCTTTGTGTTTTGACTTCAAAATGACTAAAGGATAGAATATTTCATTTTCTTAATTGCTGTGGAAGGAGTGCGAACATTTCATTACTCTGAAACCCATGGATACAGATAACATATCTCATTAATTTGTATATACAGTAGTGCGCTTAAATTGTTGCAGTGGTCCAACATTATTCCTCACTTATTCATTCCTAGCATCATATGTATTCAACTGTGGATTAATGGGTACTGGTGTAAGGTGTGCAAGTTTTCTGATGGAGGGTCTGCTAAATTCTGGTCTCCATGGAGATGTTATTGCTTTGCCTGGAATGTTCCATGGTATAACATTAAACATATCCATCTAGCATCTATTTATTATGGGTGTTTCTATTGCTCAAAAACCAAAAAAAAAATCATTTTCTTCTCTGAGTAGGGGCGACTCTCCACAGATCTGAATTGTAATGTAGTGTAGTGCTGTAATGCATCTCTCATGTGATAGATTGGTTTAGTCTATACTTTGGAACATTCTAGACAGAGCAATGACATTTTCATGGAGACAAACAATCCACTAGAAATGTGACGCAGTGCACCTTTAACCTTAAAATCCCACCTATTCTTAATTCAGTGAGAGACAGTTGGAATACCTGGGATCCATTAGTAATTTAACCTAGTCATATTTCTGAATCTAAATCACCCATAGCCACTGAGTGCAGAGACTATAAACATGTTGGTAAGACGGATTTCTGTACATCACAGTTGAACAGAATGAAAAATAGATGACCTTTATCAAACCCACATCTGCATTAGCCCCTTTTTACGTCGAACACAGACTGTCTGCAGATTGTTATCACGTCTAGATCAAATGTCACACAGGCATTTGATGAGATGAGCCATGATTGTGATTTGGAATGTATGAATGTATGTATGTATGTATGTATGTATGTATGAATGTATGTATGTATGTATGTATGTCTGTATGTCTGTATGTCTGTCTGTATGTACGCATGTATGTATGTATGCATGCATGTATGTATGTATGTATGTCTGTATGGATTATTTAAAGGTCCTATATTACACAAAATTTACTCTTGAGAACCATGTTATAATGTTTTTATCTCCTCAAAAACTACCTGGAGTTGTTTTGTTTCATTCACACATGCTTAGTCTGTGTCTATCTCCAAACTTCAAAATGCGTGTTTCACCTTCTGATGTCATGAAATGGTAGTTTTCATGCAAAAGGTCCTATATCCGCAGCAAATACATACCTGGAGTTGTGATTTCTCAAGGTGGAAGAGTAGTTTGAGCTTTGGAGATGTAGACAGAATAATGATGTAGGGTTACTCAAATGAAACCAAACAACTTCAGGTTTGTTTTTGATTGAACAATGTCATGTTATAATATTGTTCCTTTAACAGCTACCTTTTACCTTAATGCCAGTGCTGAAATCATCCAAATGATTCTAGTGAAGGTGTATGGAATTTAAAAACACAGTAGAGCCCTTTCTGTATCACCTCATGACATCACGTTTTGATCATGTTTTCTGTTTGAGAGAAGAGATCAGCTTAAGGGTTTGTGTTCAAACATGTTGGATAAAATAAAACCCAACTCCAGGTATGTTTTTGATGATGAGACAATATTAGACCATAGATCAGAAAACAGCATAATATGTGCCCTTTATCAGTGCTGCCGCTTGGAGACAGCCTGTAAAATCTTGGTCTTATGTCGGCGTATAAGAGCTGGAGATGACTTGCACATCATTAACTGTGAAATATAACAACGCTGCCCAGAGGTTCCTGCTGTCCGGCCCTTGGAGACAATTATAGAGGAGAGAGCTTCCATATAGGCCTTCCTCCTTCACATAGATTCATTCTAACACAGTTCTTATACTAGTAAGTGAGCCACTACTCCTGCATCTCCACTCAATACATTTTTCTATGAAGCCCTGAAGCACCTGGCGCTACACCTAGAGGCAAGTTATTAGAGAAATTATGTCACACCACTCCAAGCACTCACTGAAAATATATCATTATCTAAAACTCTCTCCATCCAAATTTGCCTGGTCTCGCGTTTTGAAAAGCCCCCACTTCTTCTCGCTATATAACTGCATGGCTTTTTAAGAGGCACTACATGTTCTCGCAACGACAGCGTTGGCAAGGTATCCTCACCGCTCTGGCAGCCTTTTAATATAATCACACGACACTTCAGTGAGTCATTTCATTATGTATTCGGAATGGCAAAGTAATTAGGGTTTATATAGCACAAAAGCAACGCAACCAATCCAATTTTATCAAACTGGATTATGCAACAGCTGTCTAGGAAATTAAGAATCAATTAATAAACTATTTGCTGCTATTTCTTGAAATTTTGAAAAATGGCTGTAAATTTTAGGTACAATTAAACGTGTTCTTATAGATGCATTGCACAACTTTTCTGGTAGAGAGTTCATCACCCGCTTGTCTTTGTGGAGATGTTATTACATTATCTAGAATGTTCCACAGTAGAGATGAGTAGAGATGAACCTGGGGAGATAACTATAGGCTACATTATAGGTCAGATCTGCGGAGAGGCTAAACTGTTCAGAGAGGATTGTATTGATTGTATTTTTGAGCATTTTTGAGCAAATGCTAGATAGATGTGTTTAATGTCATACCTTGAAAAATTCCAGGTAAAGCAGTAATGTCTCCATGGAATCAAGAAGGTAGCGGACCCTAAGCCAGAAAAGTTACACAGTGCACCTTTAAAACTATATCATTTGTAAACATATTGCCATCACCAGGAATTTAATTATTCATGTGATGAGTTTATAAGCTCTTTTTACAACCTTCAGAGGCAATAGCACAGTTTTAGTGTCAGACCACTGCTAACAACAACCAGCATGCTAACAGTGCACTAACTTGGTTCATGACTGAGAAAAATGCTTTATAATTGGATGGAAACAATACAATGGTGAGTTAAAATCATAGTGATTTTCATAGTTTTGCAAATTGTGTCTACTTTGTGCATTTTATAGGCTACCTTTTGAGGTCTGCTGAGTATAAACCTATTTTTTATCATCTCCAAAACTGACACTTACACCAAAATCCGCCCTTTATATACTGTCCCTAACAAGGGATCACAGCTTCACAATGAATCATAAACATTATCCGCACGCTTTGTTGACATTGGTATTTTCCAATCTAGCCACAGCCCGCCCACCACAGCCCCCTAGAGGACAAAGAGATGAGTACGAAGTCTCCTAAGGTGTTTTGGAGACTGCTGACAAGCTGTTCTCCAGCTATTAAATCCATTGCTCACTGTCAAAGCGGCTGGGGCGTTGTAGATTTGAATGAGGAAATGCCGGCACTGCTGCTGCTGCTGCCTCTGCCCTGGGATTTAAATTTACACATTATGGAGTGCATATTGAATTATGAATAGAAACACCTAAATGGACATGGACGCGATGAATGTAGCGCTCTATTTATTGCATTGGATATAGTGTCTTTAAAGTGAACTGATGTTTACAGCTTGTTGGCCCAGGCTCTGAGGACTAGCTTCCTGGTTTTACTTTCATCTGTCCAATGCCGCTGTACTTTGTGTGCATAGATATTTTATCAATTATCTCCACATTATAATTGATACTTCTATAATATACTATTATAAATGACTCTATACTACTATAAATGACTCAGTACAAGTACCACTAACATTATTTCTTTTGTAAGAACACCTAGTCCAGTAGCTGAAGGATTGACAGGAAGACATTGTCATTGATTATTGGATAGTTGGTAACATTTACCGTATTTTCCGGACTATAAGCCGCTACTTTTTTCCCAGGCTTTGAACCATGCGGCTTTTAGAACGGAGCTGGTAATGTGGATTCTTCTTCCACTGCTAGGAGTGCTCAAACTGAAATTTCAAAGACAAGATAGACGGAAAATGAATGTAAAGAATACGCTACTTTTTATTTAGCAGATATAACACGCACGACAAATTACTAACTGGTAATTATTTTCAAATCCTCGCCTCTTCATCAAGAAAAGCACAAAAAGGAGTTTGTATGATGCAAGTTTTAAGTTGAAGGCCATCGATCTTGCTCCAGGAAGGAAACCATGCTGTAGAGCCCTGCACCCGCGGGACCCAACACAAAACAGTGCGGCGTGGGACATATTCTGAAAGCTTATTGACGCGGGAGCAGGGGCGGTACTGAAGAATGCGGCAGCAGGCGGGAGGGGGACTAAAAATTGTGTCCCGCGCAGACCTCTACCGTGCTGCTGCACGTCAGCTCGGCGTCAGCGGAGATGATTAAAGTTACTTGTGGTTTCACTGCACAGGAGAAATGAAGGTAATCAATTACCGGTTCTTTTCTGTTTTTGACCTCGTTTTAATCAGCACAGTTGCTGCCATGTTAAAAGGCACTGTTCGGAAAGGATCTGTTCAGGTACATAAATGTACATTTATAGTACAAAATCGTTCTGTATATGCAGTAAATATCTCATTTTTCAACATAGATATCAACAGCTTATAGCCCGGTTGCGGCTTGTATAACTTTTTTCTTAATTTAAAAAAAAAAAGGCTGGATGTGGCTTATATACCGGTGCGCTCTATAGTCCGGAAAATACGGTAACTGCACAACAGTAGCTCAGAAGAGAGAGAGTTTGTCCACTGATGCGAAGGTGGCGATTTGAATCCTGCTCTCGACATAAACATCATTTGTAGAGTATGGGTTGGCAGTGCGATTCCAGCTCGCTCCCCACAGATATCACATTCCATCCAGACACTATTGTTGTGTCCTTGGGAAAGACCCATCTTGCCCCCCGTGCACATCTGTCAGTGCCTTGAAGGTAGAAAAGCGCTATATGAAAATGTGATCATTTACCATTTGACTACACATTTAGCCTTAGTAAAGCATGAAAAAAGACCCTAATTAACAAATACTAAGAATTATTCACTACTTAGTTAATAGCCTAACTCCTAAGCCCTTAATTGCTAAGCCTGAGTCATAAAGTGGTGCTGAATACATGAATATTTTTGGGATGGAGAAGGCTCTTCAAAACCCCCAGTTGTTAAGAGAATGAGAGGGGGGGAGTCAAATACGTGCATACCTTATTTATGACAAGCTTCAACAATTAAAATAAATTCATTGTACATTTAACATTATCACGCAGATTGCAGAGAGTCTAACACACTCTAGCTGCTACAGTAAATACTTTGTAGTTTTGCTTCAAAGTGTGATTCACTTAAGAGACCTTTGGAAGTACATTTTCAAAGCCACCGACTGGGGATAGAAGTCATAAATGTTTTTAAAATAAGAGTCAAAGGGAGGCAGGTTTAGAGCTAGCCCTGATCTACATAAACTGTTCCATTCATTAAAGTATACTGCTGGGCCACTATAACAGAAAATAGGATCTCGGAAAATATTTGGCTTTTTCAGGAATATATTTGTCTTTTCACTAAAATGAGCCTCACAACTGTAATTCAAATGGGATTTAGAGCAAATCCAATTGTCCAAGACTAAATCAGATTGCAAATAGCACTATGGGATAATTAGTGGTTAATAATCAATATTGTGAAAAAAATTAATAAAAAAAAAACAACGGGAAATCCTATATTATTCCTCTATTAATAACAATTCAGATCAGACCAGTTTTATGACATCAGACTTACTGGGTTTACTTTTTTCCAGTTTTACTGTGACATGAATAATTATGATTATTGATTTATCTAAGGTAATAATCTTGTCAACCATAGCTTATAAATAATTATACTAACCTGGCGTCTATATAAATGTGCAAATACTTATGGGTAATAGAAGTAGCTGGCATTCCCTCCATACTATTTGTCCCACAGAGCCTAAAATAAAAATTAGCATTAGGAGGTATAGTCTTTCAAAGCTACTCTGTAGACTGTAAAATGATATAAATGTTGTGCTGGTCATATTCTGATAGGCATAATAGTGTGTTTAACACATGGCCTCTCTTATCCTGCTTGTCTTCTTTTAAAGTCATGATGAAACGCCATTAGAAACCATTTGCTTTGCCCTGTGCGTTGTGTGAATCCTATTACCATCTAACAGCACATAATTCCCTCTAAGATTGATAAGAGCCTGCGCTTTCCCTGCTATCAAAATGTTTGTTATGAACTTTATCTCCACTCTTATTTGAGAAACAAATGGCCCTGTCATCAAGAACACACCATCTATAATTCTTTGTCCTTTTTTTCCATAAACAGTTTTTGCGCCAATGCCGGCCTTGGTGCCAGGAGATAAATAAGGGGAATTAATTTGTGTCAAGATGACAGCGACGCACTGGTCCTCTGGCAGGAAAAACAGAGTGTGCGCTGTTATTAATGACTAGACGTGTGTACTGCAAGGACCACAGTAGCTCAGAAGGAGGTCAGGGGAGAGAGGGAGAGCCAGGGGACATGAGGGGGAGTAAGAGTGTGTGGAGATGGGACAGGGTGCGGATGGGGGGTAGAAGAAAGAGAATATTCAGTAAAGTGGCAGATGAGACACCAGCCCTTACTTGTCCTACTTCTGAATGTAGGGCTGTATCCTCGGTGTGGTGCTCTAATCTAAATAAAAGTCTTCTAACAGCAAGTAGGGGGTGAGCTGAGTGTTTTACTGCGTCAAGAGAGACAGAGGAATGGCCACCTAGTGACAGATTTAAACCACTATTCTGCTCCATTAGACATGGAGGAGAGAAATGTACCACCCACCTGGAGACAGTCTGTAAGACTTCTATAGAAATGAATGCAACAGGAATTTTAGAACAGAGTAGAGTGCATATAGAGTGATATTGATAGACTTGATGATCACGAGATTTTTATATTGTTATCAGGGATGCGCCAATCCAATACTGGTATCAGACATTGATGCAAATGCTGCAAAAATATCAAAATCCTGTTGGACATATAAATTGATGTAATATTACTATTTACTGACCGTAGTAAATAGCAGTATAGTATAATGTTTTTATTTATACAAATTTGTTCTGGCGTTACTTAAATATCTGTGATCAGTATTGTATTATTTTTGTTTATTTTTAAAGAAATAAACACTGTTTACTCTATGCACTGGTATCGGCTAATATTGGGTATCAGCAGATACTTAAGGCCATAGTATCGAAATCTGTATCGGAACTGAAAAAGTTGGATTGGTGCACCCCCTCTTTAAATATTAACTTTTGTCCTAATCAGTTGTATTATTCATTTTAGAGTTCACTAAAATGTTCACTCTGTTATAAACAGTCAAATCAAAATAGTGTTAGTGCTGGGTCAGCTGATGTAAGTGGATGCTGCTCAGCCCATTTCAGGAAACATATACAGTTTATAGTTTGGCCATAGTGAAATGGAGCAGAGCATAAAATATGTTGGCTGCTTCTCCCAATGTGCACTCAAGATGACATTGTCGGCCCATGTTCGGTATAAACAATAATGATGCAACTGCACTTTTTACTTTACAGAAAGTAAACAGCCAGAACACATCTGGCAGTGCAAAAGTTCAGCAAAAGTTTGAGATAATGCCAAATTGTAGCATTACTGTAATTGATTTTCACTTTTAGTGGGACATAGTAAATATATATATATATATATATATATATATATATATAAGTAGAGAAAAATAAATCTGCTACTGGCTATAACTATTTCCAGACAGATGATCTGTAAAGGAAACAAAAGTTCTACTGTAAAATCCTATGCCATCAAAAAGTTAAATTCTGCAATGGAGGCAACTGGAGGCAAAGTGAAGCCAAGATGATATATTTTCAATGATTAACCAATAAACAGCTCTATATGCCAATGATTTTACAACATTATAACCAAAAATAATTTAGAGTTTCCATGGTACACATATTAGTAAATTTGCTTCTCTGCTAATAGGGATGGAGAAATACTACTTTCTAACCTCAAAATTGTATTTTAGCGACTCAAAAAGTATAATTTATAATTAAATGTGCAAGATTATAAGATTTTTCTTTTGTCAAAAAGTTTGTGTTATTTTGTGATTAATCCTAGTTGTCCCAATGAAATCAGATGTTCAATTTAACTTTTGCCTCCATTCCACAATTTAGACTGGTTTTGTTTACACATTTTGGGTCTATAGGTGTGGATGAGGGAACTAATTGATCTTGGCAGTAAAATATATGTTGTAATAAAAGGTCAAGCATTTATTGAAGGTGTACTGCTTGAGTGGTTGTCTGTTTGATGATCCAGCCTCTTCACACTTCACACCCACTTGGAGTAAAACTCTCAGAAGCAGCTGACCTCCAATATACTGGACATATACAGAGCAAATGAAAGCATAGCAATACTTTATGTGTTTGTCAGGGGTTGTGTACTTCAAGACCTACTCACTAAAATATCCTTAAAGGGACCATAATATTAACTATCTGATCTATGGTGCTTCCTCATAAAACATACCTGGAGTTGAGAGTGTTTTGTTTAATCCATGTTTAACACACAAATCCTGCATATTTAGATTGAGTTTCAAACAGAAAACACTCCAGCTTGTGATGTCATGTGTTCCTGCCAGTACAGGAAGAGCTCCACTATGTTTTTAAACTCCTTATACATTCACTAGAATCATTTGGATAATTGACCATTTCTACTGCTCAGAAGCTGTTAACTGTTAACTGTCGCTATATGACAAGCATTTTGAGCTTTGGAGATGTGAACAGAGTAATAATAAAGGATTACTCAAACGACCCTAACCCTAACAAAACACAATTCCCGGAATGTCTTTCATGACGTTACAGCAGTTTTACATGGCTTAAAGCTCACAAGAACCCATTTTGTTTAATTATAGGACCTTTTAAAGCATCTTTGTGAAGGTGGTGCATTGTCTGAATTATTTCATGAAAACTATTGAAGATTGTATTGGTTTATGCCATAGTGAACATATGTTTTATGCCATATTGTTAAAAATCATAACCAAAATATTTCATGAAGACAAATGAAAAAAACAAAAAAAAGATACGCTAAAGTTGACATTTTTGCATTGGTGGAGAGAGAAAATCCATTTGCATACTCTTCATTTTTATGTTATAGATAAATAGAGGTGGGATGGCTATAGACAAAACATTTACCCAAAGAGAAAGTGATGGGTTTATTTAGTTTAGTCAGAACAAAAACTGCAGTGCAAATGGCTTCTATCCATCACTGAAATAAGCACAATATATTCATCAATATTATACTTCCTGGTAATAGAAAAGGAGTAAATCATATTCTTTATCTCACACCTGTACAGAAAACATGTGACACACTCCATAATTGTAGTTCTTTGATCATCATTTACACATATTTGTTTCTGAACAGGAAAATCATTTCATTAGCAAATCTTCAGGAGACAAACTGCTGCTGTTTACGTGTGTGAGGCAGCTCGTCAGGAGGAGAAGTCATTTACATAGCTGAGATTGCAGGGGTCTTGACAAACATGTGATTATTTCTCAGTAATTAGCTTGCTGGCATCCCTGTGGTAAAAACAAGGGTGGTAATTATGAGGAGGAGGTCTTGGGATGGTGTGTGTGTACGTGTGGTTGAGAGACACAACTCACCGGGGGATAAGACAGAGAAGCAGCGACACAGGGAGGACAACAAGCATGTGCTGAAAGACAAAACACAGGCCCACTAATCACACATGCAAAGTGGTGGACGTACATGAAACAGGAGGAACTGAGGTGGAATTCAAAGGTAGGGTCTACTGTAAGTCAGGCAATAAGAGAGTTAAGTGTGGGAGATAGCCTAGCACAAGCCAAATGATCAAGGATAATTATAGTCCATGAACAGTTTGGGTAATTGTCAGGGTTACAATGATCAGTTGGAGCCTTTAGTGCATGTTTGGAGAGATGCTTTAGTAATTTAAGGATATGAACATTTGAATAACATTATGAAGAAATAACAACCCTGAAATGCTTCTAACTTAAAGTCTACAGATAATATTCATACAATGATTCAGTGATACTGCTGACCTTTGTTTGTTATTTCAAATACAAACGTTTGATTAGATAATAGCACATTTTAAAGGTAAGCTTCTGTTTTCCATAGAGACGATGTAGCCGCCAGCGCCCGTATCACTCTCCGATGTCAGAGGCTTAGGGGTCAGGGGTCACACAGGGGTCATTTGAAGATCCATCACATGTTTGACTAATGCCGCTCGGACCACTGGGCTGCTCCTGGACCGCCGGCTCCCGCTGCTGGAGTTGCTAGGCAACAGCAGCTGTAATTAGCCATGGATGTAGCGCCTGGAGTCAGATCTGTCTCCTCTCTGGGTCAGGCCACAGCAGGATGAGGGCCACACCCACTCACTCCTCTCCTCCAGCGACTTCACATGATTGCACCGGGCACATATGAGACAAATAAGCACTCTAACATTTCCCCTAATGACAGTAAAACTAATTAGCTCGGACATGCTAATCAAAAAGTTAGCCACTAGGATTTCAACATCATAATTGCTCTCTGGATGAATATGTTGTGCATAAATAAACATACTGCAGGCTTAGCCAGCTACTTTCCAATGAGTGTTTATCAGTCAGCAACTGCATGCATTTTCTATCATAAACCTCGATACACCTTCACCTATTAGAAGCTATAATTGGTTATGTAATCCAACATTTATCTTGAGCCAGTATTTGTGGTTAATTTACTGTTTGGATTGTTCATTTAGGAGGGTGTAACAGGCCAGGCTGTAATGTTGAACTATAACATGTTGGTGTATGATTAACCATAAAAAGAGACAAATAGGACTGCAAAGAACCTAAATGTTGACTTTTTGCATTATATTTGGCTACACAGTGACCCATGCAGCTTTCCCCAAGGATGCAGATGATAGTTTATATAAAGACAAATTGCCATGACCATACTGTGTTAGAATAGCTATTACTGATGGAGGAAATATGTATCATTTTGTTCTCTGGAGACACAGTCGCATAAATAAATCATGATAGACTGACAGAATATGCACAGTGTGTAGAAACAAAGTCACTTCATTTCAATTGGATGTGTGAAATGCAAACAAGTAGCATTCTGTGAGGGGTCTGCTTTGCACAACTGTAGTGTGAACACTGATAAAGCCTGACACACTTCATGTTATGTATGGTGCTTTAAACAGCACTGTCAAATTCAAGGTATGAACCCAGTACAGTATGATGATGAAATCCTCTCTTCATGTAAATACACCCAGAGAATGTGAAGCAGAAAATGATAAATATCATATTTACAACACTCTGTGACCTTGATACTTCCCAGTAGGATTAGTGAGAGGCGCCTGTGAAAACAGCAGTGCTATGGAAGTTACTTTAGTCAGCCTGCTCACGTTATGTAAATGTGCAAGAGTGACCGAAATGTTGGTATCTCCACGATGACCCTGTAGCCCAGTGTTAGCAAGCAGCATGCTAACACCACAGGAGCCACTGGAGCTTGACCAACTTAAAGTAAAGTTTACACTGACAGCCCAGAGGTGGAGGCCATTTACAGCTACTGTAGGCACTTTGAGTGGGTGAACTATGGAAGAACTCTCCCTGAGTATACTGTTAGCATACCTAAATATGATTCAGAATGGACTGCTAGATAAAAGTGCCTTGACAAACCCCCTCCCAAATTTCTCATTTGGCTCTTTTCACTAAGTTCACAAACTCTTGAGAATTCGTCTGTTCAGCCTCAGCTGAACCGTTCGCATGTGATTCACCAGTGGTGCAGATGGCCAATCACAGGACAGCACTGTGGTCTGTGTGGAAGCCAGTGCTGAACCAACCAAAACAGACAGATGTACTCCATCTTATATGACCGCAAATACAGACTATTTTGTTTTTGCGTGGTTGCCTCTTCACAATTCCTAAATGCAACTTTGCGTGATATCAACTGCCTGGCATCACCTGCTTGTCTCCATGAGGACATTGTTCTGTGCCATACTGTGGAACATTTCAAGTAAAGCAAGAACAAATCGGACCAGCAAGTGATGGACCCTCCACCAAAAAAGTTACATAGAGGATATTACTGGTAGTTGAATCATGGAGCATAAGGTAGATGAAGTAAAAGGTCATTTTGACATTAAATTAATAATTTTAGTGAGTGTTGCTTTTACTCACTTCTTCCATTTAAAACTCTAAACAATTACAGAATAATGTAGGGGAATTTGTGTCTGCTTTGTGTTCAGCTTCTAAATACTGAAAAAAACTTTCACTGAATAAACATTAAGTATCATCATTATTCAACTGCTACAAGCCCAATGTCTCTGCCTTATACTTTACAGAAGAGGCTTAAACGACGGCTCAAAATACTGACATCTTTTTTGCCCTTGCAGCTTGCCATACGCACAATAGCACACTCCTGAATGGTCTTAGCTGCTGGACACATTTGATGAGTTTTGTCATTACCACAAGGATATACTTTGGCCACAAACCTTGCATTAATCTCTATAATCCCTTCACCATAGAACTCCTGGCTCTTCCCTCTCAACCTATTGTAATTGTTCCAAGAGCTTCAAAATATAGTCTCTAATACAGGATTTTATTACACATCTTGCTTTGCTGCTGCTAAAAAATGGTTAGTGGCGAGAAGCACATAGCCATTTTCACTTTGATGTGCCTCTAAATCTTTTTGAGAACTGCTTTTGTGAATATCATTGTTCAATAGCCTTGAACCATAGTTATACCACCATTTTAAGTCATCATTTGCTGTGGGGGGAAAAAAAAACATAATTACAAGGCAGGAGCTAAAAGATGATCTGCGGTGGTCATCCTGAAATAGCAAAAAAAAAGTATTGATTTCTGAGGATATCTAAAAAATAATGATTTTTGGCCATAGCTTTTTATAAAAACCTGCTGAAACGCCAATATTTTAACCCAGTAGCAAAAAACAATGTATACCTAATGCTAGTACCAGGTAGTATTTATCAAAACAACTCATCTGAGGCTAGAAAACCAATGGAGTGTGTTTCCTTGTATTTTGCTGTGTGTGGATAACAAGTGGATGACATTGGCTTGTTTGGTGATAATTCATGACCTTCGACCCTTACTGGTGACCCATAAACCCGGGCGGAGTATCAGGGGTCAGTGCTTAGTCCATAAATCCACAGACGCAGTCTCAGCAGCAGAGAGAGGCGTAATAAAACAGACACGCACCATAAAGTGGCCCTGTGGACTAAAAATACTCCTCTCCATAGTCAAACTGTCCCCTGCCCAAACTCACACATTAATATGCAGTGAGAAGTCAGTGCTTTGTTAGATACTCCCAGCTGCAGTGGGTTCTGTTATTTTTGGTTTTGAGAGCAAATGACTCATTTTGTAAGTCTCAAAGAAAGAAGACACCATTCTTACAGTTAAATGAATTGCAGTTGCTACTTATACCAGCACACAAATATATTAATGATAACACTACCACCTCTTCTTCATCATTAGAACAACTCCAAAGCCTTCTTTCTACTCTTTAAATCAGGGCTATCAATGCTTGTCTGGCTGTTTTGTCTGTCAAAGTATTCACTCATATTAAATGCGTGTGATACAAAAGTGTCTCTTCACCCCCATCTGGGATTTCAACATCTAATTCTATGGGAGATTCACTGTTTTTGTAATAACATCCAAACGGATCCACAAATGTGAACCATATAATTTTTTGTTAGAGACTGGTGACACACAGCCATATTAATCTTCTGAATTAAAACAACCACGTCTTTTGTGTTTAATAATGGCACTAATTTCTGAAGCTGAAGCTGAAAAAAAAAATCACTTTTGTTCATTTTTAATGACAGAGAAAATGTTGAACTGCGCCAGTTTTTGTGTCATGTTGATAGGCCCAGTAATTGCAGAGATATCAACCAGTAGCCAGGTCAACAAAGCTGCAATCAGACAGTTAACCCCCGTCCCTCGCCTCAGTGTTAAAGGTCCATTGTGTAACTTTCCCGGTGGAGGATCTGTCAAATGCTTTTCTTCATGTAGAATGTTTCACAGTATGGCATTAAACCTTTGTATCTTCATGGAGATGAAACCAGGCCAAGTTACAGGTCAGATCTGTGGAGAGGCAACCCCGCTCACAGTCAGAATGCCTCTTTTTGTAGATATTTTTGAGCGCTAAAACAATCTGTAATTGAATAAATGTAAAGTGGATCTGTTTAATGCCATATTGTGGAATATTCTAAGCAGAGCAATGACACAAGAAGGTGACAGACCCCCACCCGCAAAGTTACACAGTGCATATTTAAACTATAGAGATTCTAGGATATTGTAATGTCATATGAAGGCAACTGATAGAGGTAAATTACTCCAGTGAGTATCTGGCCCACACAATTTAAATGTCCGGGAGTGCTCCTCTCTGACATGATCACTGTGACCCACATCTCCGGCTGCAGCTGCATTTCACTGGGGAGTTTTGACATTTCCCGTTGTGCTCTTTTTAGTTCATTTTCCTCCAAAGCCCGAGCCCTGACACATCTGCCTCCTTATTTTAGAGCTGAGCGTCTCTCCTCCGCTCCTCACTGTTTCAAAGGCCCAGCTCCAGACAGCACGGCTCCACTGACGTACCCCTGAATATGCCACAGCGGTGACAATGAGTCCTCCGTGTGCAGTGGATTTACGAGGGGCAGGTCTTAATAAAAAGTGACCCTGAAAGCTTTTGGTCCTATTAGCTAACATGTCCCTGCAATTTATGGCCCTGACAATATCTACCCAAGTCTACAATGCAGCTTTTCATTTTAATGTACATAACGTCAATTCACTCTGGCCAATTGGCCTTTAAAAATGAATGGGTCAGGAAAAGCTTCAATTAATTATTGTCACAAATGTCATGATTCAGTCAGGCTTTCAATCGATTTTTAAACTAATCATGGGGCAATGTTGACAACTACTGTATATAGTTTGTATTAAGTAATACTCTGAGCAGCACTAATATAAATAGATGAATATACCCTTATTCTGCAGTGAATTTGTTAGAAGAACTACAATAACTGCATATGAAATGATCCAGTTCCACTCCTGGCATAAATGTTGTGATTAGAGCGATATGATTCACTTGCTCACAGGTTTACGGATCAGTTCCAAATCCCACAAGTGAATACTTGCTGTTGTGTCCTTGGGTAAAGCACCTTTCTCTCCTCACCCCTTGTGTCTGCATGCAATGGGGTATGCATGGGTACGTGGTTCCTTGATGTACAGAAAGTGGAGAAGTGCTAAATAAAATATGTAAGTAAAATAACTAAAATGCTATGTGTATCAGTCACCAGTATGATTTTAGATGCTGTTTTCATACCTCATGTGTGTGCGTTGTTGTTGTCACATTTATACTGCAGCCCTCCTCCCTAATCCCCCTTTGATTAGCCGCTAACAACATTCATCACAGAGGGGGAAAACATTGTTTCATCCTTGTAACTTAAACGATGCAGCCGTATTCTCTGAGCATCCTCATTGCCTACGCTGTTTGTTTCTTGTGGTCCCTCTTGCCCCTCACCAGCCACCATACCCCTCCTCCCCTCTCCCCAGTGGCCCCCTACGGTAACACAGCCACCAGGGGGCATCCCCATATCGGGACCATCCCAGGAGAGGGGGTGGCTAATGAGCTACGTGTACTTTCCACTGTGAAGTTAGCTTTTTACCTTGAGATAAAACTTACAAAACATGCCTGAGGTCTACAGTGAATAAAGAGTCATCTTTACATACTGCTGTAATTATAACATTTGTTAACATCATCAAGCAATCTCCCCAAGCTATGCAAATCAAACCTATGTTAATTATGCTAAGGCTGGATTCTAGCTATTTTGTAAAATGTAAATGAAGACCAGTTTGGAGTTGGAAAGAGTTGAACTTAATCAAATTAGCGGAAATGGGAGTAGAACTCAAAAAATGCAATGAAGCACGATTACTCTTACTTCAAAATATGACGCAGTGTAAAACAACAGGGTGTAGATACGAGTACATTCTGTGGGGCAGCAGCAGCTCAGGAGCTAGGACCTTCAACCACTTTAAGCAGTGTAAAGTCAGAAACCTGCTCGGTACAATGAATTCATGATCACAGAAGTTTATTTGTGTCAGATATTGTTCAGAATTTAGTTTGATTAAATACCCCTGAAGTGTAGGATCAGTGACATTTAGTGCAGTGTAGTATCCTGCAGTTCAGCTCTATCCCACAGACCACCAGCCCTATATTTCACGCAGTACACACAAGCAATACACACAGACAATACACGCAAACACAGTTATACACAAACAGCACACATAACTACAGTACACACACACCTGCACACAAACACAGTTATCAAAACTCAGGTATACAGAAACACAGTGCACACAAACAGTACACAGAAGCACAGGCCTATCTCTGCAGTGGCCACTCGCTAAAGGGGGAGAACTATTGTAGTGCAGCTTTCAGCGGACTCCCGAGGTGCCCCGTCGCTCATGACATTTCTAAATGCACAAACTGCATTCAAGGCCACGCCGGGGTCGATGGCACAACACACTTTAGCTTTGCACTCAGATGTTTCTAAAGAATGCACAGACAATAACCCCATGTGCATGTACATCTATTTAAACTTTCACAACAATCTGATGCCATGTAGATGTACTAAGGCCAAATATGCTTTCAGAACCAGCGGACCTCATTGTTCCCAAAGTCATATTGTGTACACATGTGCAGTTGGTCCTAGATAATGATAACTATAGAACAAGTATGTAAAATAAAGTGCGGTATCGTCAGGTGTAACAGACTGAAAAACATATAAATGAGCTCATGGTAATAATTGTGTTTGTTTGTTTTCAAATAATGAATACAGTTTTTTGACATGCAGCATCATTTTCCATAAATTTAATTGGTAAAAACATCTGCCACATAAACCATGTTACATTTTCTTACCAGTGTAGAAAGAAAAAAAATGTCCATTACTTATTTTTGCGATTTCTGTTGGATCCCTATGGCTATACAGCAAGTGTAGACTATGTCTCACATAACAGCTTAACCACACTATGTAAAAACAAGGACAATTAGAACATTTCCTGTAAAAAGTGTCATCTCTCTGTATCCTCTTAGATTCAGACTGCTTTTATGTGCTTGTTCAGTGTATTCGCTTAACCTTCATAACACTTTCCACAGATTCAGTATTAAGCGGTCTCTGTTGTTTAGGCCACTGGGACATTGGTTTGTATTGTGCATCGATGACACGCCTTTGATTATTCATGATGTTTATCCTCCTCTTTTCCACTTCCTGTATCCATGGATCAGGGGGAACATATCAGCTCAATTATGGGAAGGGAAGCAGAAAAGTAATAATCTGTTATGAATAATGAATGGACTTAATGGTCTGAAGTATTGCTGGATGTATACGGGAAGACTGGAAATGTCAAGTACACGTGGTTACCTGGAACACATTATGCTGTGGGAACCCTAAATGCAAAAACAGTGATACTTAATACAGTGATACTGAAGTAAATACATATTCTTCATACTGAGGAAATATTTGTTGTACATGTATGAGAGGCTGTGGGCAAACAACCCATTACCAACACACACACACACACACACATCCCTTCATAGTAGGCAAAGTGGGCAAACAACAGCACTTGGTCTGAGGAATCAATCCTTCGACTTTCAGGTTGGAGGACGAGTGCTCTAACCACCGAGACACTACTAAGACATGTCTTGAACTACTCGATTGTTTTTCTACTGGAAAAATATTACTTTTGAAATATCGTTATTTACTTGGGTGTCCTTTCTGGCTACTGTACCCACCTCTGATGATCATAATGTTTTGCCTGAACAATGCATATCCCCAAGTAAGCTGTGCATGGTCACACAGTTAATGTTCTGTGTAACTGTGAGCGACATCTCCTGACAACAAGCACCGTGACAGAACGCATCACATCAACACATATCAAATCATTTAACCCATGTCAGGAGCCATCACAACATGCCTACAGTCTTTTAATGAGTTAGATCCTACAACTGGTTCTCCTTTGTTTCTTTGAAGTACTATACAATTCTAGACAGATTCTAAGCACCTAATGAAGGAATAGCAAGGAATGCAAAATTGCTTCTTGTGAGGTTATAGTGTTGTTACCTCATCAAAAACATACGTGGTGATGTGTTTTGTTTCATTTACAGATGTTTGAGTAATCCATTATTATTAGACTGTCTACATCTCCAAACCTCAAAACTCTCTGTTCCACCTTGTGATGCCTTGAGGTGGTAGTTTTCAAGTTAACAGCTCATTTTACATTTAGTTCAGTAGAGATGGGCAATTCCAGAGCTGAAATCATCCAAATGATTCTAGTGAGTTTAAAAACACTGTGGAGCACTTCCTGCATTACCACATGACATCACAAGGTGGAACAGTGTTTTCTGAGAGAAGAACTCAACCTAAATATGTGAGGTTTAAACTTATGTGAATGAAACAAAACACATCTCCAGGTATCTTTGTGATGATGAAATTAAATTATCCATCCATCTTCTCCGGCTTAATCCGGCTGGGTCGCGGAGGCAGCTTGCTGCCCAATACTCATAGCACCTGACCCCCCCTATGAACCCCTCTGCGGGTGGTGAGCCCACAGGAGGGTGAACATTATGGTCCTTGATGTTAGTTCATAGGGGTGCGGGCATGTTTTAGGTTGATGGGGGAAACCGGAGTACCCTGAGGAAACCCTTTCAGACACGGGGAGGAACATGCAAACTCCACACAGAAAGGCCCGGGCGACATGGGGATCGAACCCGCAACTTTCTTGCTGTGAGGCCTGAGTGTTGCCACTCAGCCACCGTGCCGCCGAAATTAAATTATAATTAACAAAATAGTGTAATATGGGCACTTTAGTGAGTTAGATCCTACAACTTGTCCTGCTTCATTTAGTTTAAATATTTTACAAATCTAAACACAGATCTACGAACCTACATGAGGGAATTGTTTAGGACCTTATACCTGTCTCATGTTCAGTTTTGCTTACAAAGATTAGCCCTATGTCCTGAAATAATCACAATTGTGCACCGCAAAGATGTAATGGCAGCGTGTCTTTCAAATCTTGTAATCCTACTGCACATAAATGTGAACTTGCTCTATTTTGTAATCACCAAATGTTCCACAAACAAAAGGCCTGGGGCTAATTGTTATGGAGAGGTTGTCTGGAGGAGCTGCTGAACTTTGTATGAGAGTGATCCTCCAGGAGACTCGCTGAATAATGCAAACAGCCAAACCTGAAAATAACCTCTCCTGTGCAGCAGCCTGTGCCCTGATGCCATGTCCTCTCTCTCCAGTGTCTCCTGCTCCTCGCCACAAATACACCCAAAACACAGCCAACTGAATCCAAACACTCCAAGTTTCCTGTCGAAGTAAAATACTGAGATCTCAAATTGTTAAAACACTACTTATACTGTGACGGTTTGGTGCAATACATATGCTGTATGATCCACATTAATGATTGCTCCTGTGTGGGGAAATCTGTTCTCACATTTGCAACTAGGGCAACAGCGGACTCTTCTCTGGATTCTGGATTCAGCATGAGTTTTTTTCCTGTTTTGTACACCATTTGTAGAACATTTTATATAAATGGACAAAACGGACAAGATTATTGCATCTTTTGGTGTTTGTATTTACACAATGCTACATGCTAAGGTAAACTACCTGCAGCACTCTATGATCAGATAAAAGATACATGCTGAAGGAATGTTTGCTTTGAAACAGTGATGAACATAATAGAAGAGATCGGATAGGTTTGTGAATGAAGCAAAAAGCCAAACCACGATTCTAGAGTTAGTCTCACACACACAAATACTTTCCCAACAAATTCAGATTTGAGATTATTTCTTTGTTTTGTAAAGGCCTTAAGAGCACCAATGCCAGCAAATGTATAACTGAGCAGAATTTTAGGGGGGATGCGGGATATCAAGTACCACTGAAAACAAGAGCCACATGAGCTCATGAGATAAAATTGTGAAAAGTTTATGGACACATTTTAAAAAAATGACTCTGACAATAAAAAAGGGTTTAACTCTGGTGATTTAGATCTCTTGAGAAGCTGATGTTAAAAAAATGATCATCTAAGCATAATAAATCAAACTGTTGTGAGGCAACTGTGAACTGAACTGCACAATTTATTAAAATGTCAAACTCTCAAGTGTTGTCTCATTCTGTTGAAACCCATCTTGTGTTTCATCTTTGTCCCGTACTTCCATACTTCTCCCCAAAAAAACAAAACAAAAAAACTTTTTATTATAGCTCCCATTGCCACCACTTACAGCCATGTGATTAGCTGCTGTAGTGATTTTCCATAATAATAAATACATTTTATTTGTAATGCACTTTACATTTCAATGAAATCCCATAGCTGACTGGTCCCTGCTGTACAGTAGCGATTGGGGCCACTGCATGGTGATTGGCCTTTGATGGATATATCTCATGCATGGGCACCCCCGCACCCTGAGTGATTGGAGATGTTGACGGACAGCGGTGTTTGATTGCGCTGCTGTTATCTGTAATGTAGCTGAAGCTCTTAATGGCCTGACAAGATTAGAATGCATTAGCGTCAGAAAGCTAGGCAGCCCGGGGCTCCTGCGTATGCTGGGTGAGTGTTAATAACTAAAGATGGAGCTTCACTAGTGCAAGACATGTGCTGACGGTCCACCTATAGTCTCCTCTAAATCCCAAGAAGAAACATGGGGGCGCACATCTGATGTAACTGGATTGAGATGCTGCGGGAATGTATAAAAACTGACAGAATTAGCATAGCCAGATTAGCTGCACATCTGAAAGACATCCCATCGTGGATTATCATTGATCATGTGGCTGTTTACAACATATTTACAACGAAATTCAGACAGTGCACTGCTGAATTGAAAGCTGTCTAATACAAATTTAAGTTACCTGGCGTTGCAACAGCTCAGTTGGTTGAGCATCATCCATAGCTCTGTGGTTCGATCTCTACTCCACTAGTGCATACCGCTGTTGTGTCCTTGGGCAATAAAATCAAGGGCAGTGCCAGATATTTTGGTTGGAGAAGCTGTGGGGGTTCACACTTAACATTTAGAGCAGTCATGGCCAACCCGTGGCTCTCGAGCCTCATGCGGCTCTTTAACTAGTTTCATGCGGCTCTTCAGGAGCTTTTACATAACATGCGTCAAATATGCTTGGCTGGCATTACCATTCATTCAAGGATTGTTCAAGATAAGGAATGCCAAAAGTGTCACTAAGCAGCATAGTAAGAAAAATTGAAAATGAAAATTATTTTATTTTAGTTTGTGGACTTGCTTGAACTGAGAGTTTGTGTGTGTGAGACAGTGCACACAATGTTAACTGTTGAAAACAACTTTTACCAACTTTTAAACAATATTATCATGTTGGTGTGGTTATTTTCATTAAATCTGGTTGAGCATAGGTCTGTGTGTGCGTGTGCGTGAATACATGATTGAGGAATGGGATGATGTTCATGTGTACCCATGTGTATAATGTGGCTCTTTGCAGTAACACAGAAAAAGAAGGGGCTCTTAGTCTTCTACTAGTTGGCCACCCCTGATTTAGAGCCTTTTATCAATGGACCCCCACCCCCTACCATGTTTGTTTTGCTGTTTTACGTTTAAATATAATTAGCACATTTAGTGATTTATTACATTCTTTTTATTGTAGTCTCATTTTGAACACTGTGGTTTTGAACATTTGAACATCTTTAGTCTAGACTGAATGTCCTGTGAAAATGGGGCAGAAACCTTTGAGGGAGCTATGGGGGTGAATTGGCCGTTTTAGGGGAGGCTAATGCTCGCTCAAGCCCCCCTTGGTGCTGCTCCTGCAAAAAATCAAGTCACATTGCCTAGTGTCTGTAGATACTTTGAGAATGTGTCAGCTTGCACAACACAAGTGTTTTGAGCACCCAATTTGAATCTGAATCAATCTGATACCCAGCTACTATGTCCTCTCTATACTAGCACTTCTGCTATTACTGCTACAAATATTTCCCCGACTATTTTATTTGTTTATATCTTGTGGCCACTTTACTTTGACAGATATCTAGCGTTGTATTGACTAGGCCAGTGTCAAAGCAGCAGAGTGTAGTCCTTGTGGATTGTGAAGATTGCAAATGGGGAATTGTATCATTAATGCTCAGGTCTGTAATAAGCTCCCAGGGGTAAATTAATATCCACTTAATACGCTAGCGAGGGTTGCTCATCTGATAGTGTTAGCGCAGTGGGCGCAACCATGAATAGGCTAGCAGGAAATCCCAGATCATGTACCATAGTAATAGCTTCATAGCTTTTTACAGCTCAACAATGGAACTTTGCTGTTTTCAGGGAATCCTAGCAGTGCAGCCAGTGAGACACATTGCATTGTCTTGTATGTGCAAATATCTTGGCCTAGTTAAGTCCTAATTTGGTCATCTCATTTGGATATCTTTGGTTTGTTGCATAACAAGGCTACAGTTGCCATAGAGATAGATCTTCTAAGACTGACCCAAATTAATTTTCAATGCGCTGTGTATCTGTTTGAATAAAAATAGTCACATATGAAACAAATACAACAGCTGATGTAAGAGCTGATTACAGAGGCAGGCACTAGCAATGCTTTAGTTCAATGTTTTATATAATTATACAGAAAAATACTTGTACTATTCCTAAACTTTCTTACCAGCTTATTAGACCCCAAACTACTGTATTTGGGCTATTTTTCACAACTTTCTCTTTTCTTTGTGGCAGTTCCAAAACCAGAATTTGTTGCGTCACAAAGAGTATCACAAGTAAAACTAAATTATAATACAAATCACAGTAAACTGTCGTGTTTACTGTTCCCGAATAACGTAGGCCCTTCATGATAGCAAATTTTGAAGTTTGATATATTGCTGAAGTAAATATAGTCAATAAATGATAATATCGCAACTAATTTATTCCACTGACACAAAAACCCAAGATGAAATTTAGACCAAGGAAACAATTCGGTTCAGTTTACAACACTGTTAAAAAAATCATGAGCTGCAATAAATAAATAGCCAAAAGAAACACTTTAGTACTTAGTTTGCATCTGGAATGAGTCATAAATAAAAGTTATTTATTCAACCTTTTTACAGCTTAAATCTTGGCATATAGTAAAAAAAAAAAAAGGAAAAAAAGATAAAGTACCCACGATAATGGCCTCCCAGCTTCAGTTCCGATTGTTTGGTTCTTCTAAACCAGTTGGAGAGCATGTTAAAGCTCATACCTTTATCCTATGTTAAGCATCCTATATTATGCAAAACTGACTCTTGTGAGCATTAAACCATGGAATTGTGCGTTGTTTCCTTCACGCATGCATGAGTAACACTTTATTATTAGTCTGTCTACATCTCCAAAGCTCAAAATACTCTATCCCACCTTGTGATGACATGTGGTGGTAGTTTTCAAGCCTTTTACCTCTTGTTTAGTACAAATTGGAAATTCCAGGTTTGAAATTATAAGTGATTCTAGTGAAGGTGTATAGAGTTTAAAAACACAGTGGAGCACTTCCTGTATAACCACATGACATCACACGGTGGAGTGTTTTCCATCTGAGAGAAAAGCACAGTCTAAATCTTCAGGGTTATTGTGTTAAACATGTGTAAATAAAACAAAATTCAACTCCAGGTATGTTTTTGATGAGGAAACAACATTATAGCATAGATCAGAAAAGTGTACTATGGGTCCTTTAATTACACACCCCATGTCACTCTTCTTATCACTACAGTGGATGGTTTCTCTGTTGTCTGAATCCTTCCCATGTACCTCTCATCTTTATTCACCTCTGTCCGTGATGAGCCCCTGCAGTTCGGTGACAGTATTTCCGGCGCAGACACGGTGTGGAGCCCGGCATTAAATTGGCAAAACCTCAGCGTGGAATTTTTCATGCCGGTGATCTGTGTACGTTAGCACAAGCACTTCTCTGCAGTCTGAACCCAGCAGCAGCACTTCATAGTAAATATTGCATGGACTCTAGACAATGTTTCAGACGGGAAACTGGATAATATACTTACAGAAAGGTTCCGTTATTTTGAGAGCATACAAGAGGAAGAAGAGATCAAATAGTAACAAGATGGAATTAAAGGAAAATGTAATTAGGCTAGAGTCAATGTGCAGAGATTCAGTTTGGGATATTTAGAAAGTAGGAACATGTTTCACGAATAACAATTTAAGCGTTCTAAAGATAGTACTTTATTAACTTTTACCTTTTATTACATTTTGAAGTGATTTGGTAAATGGTGTAGAAGTGGCACTATTATGACCAGGAGTAGGGGTAAAGTTTGTAGGTCTAATAGTAAATGGATGGATTTAGTCCCACACCATAGACAGCCTTCAGTGGGATGTTAAGCGGATGTGGGCCGGATACATTAGGACACATTAGAGCCTTGGTTCAGGTTTCACTCCAGTCTGTGGATTGTGGGTAAGTGAAGAAAAAAGGTCCAAACAGACTGTGTGTCCATATTCAGGAGGAACATATCAATACATAATTAATCATGTGTAAATAATAATAAATAATTGATTGCATAAATAAATGAGTTGTCTGAACATGTAGAAACTGTTTAGTCTGTTTGACTATAAGATAAGGAAGAAATTTAAGACCATAAACTCACAACATGTACAGTGAAGCAAATGCATAGCAAATTTCTTTTGGTGAGTGCAAATTTGGGCACATAACTTGCAAACTAGACCTTGGTGCACAATCCCTCTAAATTATTTATATGTTATGTTTTTTGTTTTGTTTTTTTAAGGTGCATAGGGAAGTACTTGAAGTGTTAGTCAGAACATTATGCCTTTTCACTTTCACTTTCATTGAGAGGCACCCCAGACTGAAAATGTGGTCCGAATTATATAGTATGCATTTATTATAATAATCACATTTTATTGTGTAATTTATTACTGGTAAAGTGAGGAATGAACCAGATGAAAACCCATCGGTATGTACTCTGAGTCTTACCTGGTCCAGTGATAGGATTAGAATTGCCTTTCTGTCTGAGCTTATTGATGGACAGCCCACAGCAGCTGGTGATGTGATTATGAACTGTTGCTCCTGGAGACGGTTGCCTCTTTGGAAATATAGTAAGGCATCTCGCTGGGCCAACCACAACAGTCTGCAGGTGAGACGCTGCAGGCCAAATGGTCCAAGCAGCACTGCCGATAATGACGGTGGAAGCATTTAAAGAGGAAGTTTTATAATCACAGGATGGAGCCAGCTGGAGTTTTTTCTAAAATGATGTGCGTTGAAGTGGCTGGTCTGAGAAAGGAGCAGACTGAATCACCTGCTTATGCTAAGTGCAGGAAGCTCTGATGTTCTACCTGCTGTAACTGCAATTTTTAATCTTCCATTAACAACATGATGGGTGATGATGAGGTGAAAGGCAAAAAGGAAAGACATGCACATTGAAATACGGTAATGTTTTCACTCAAAGTACTATCCCTATCAGAAAATATAGACTTTCCAAGACAATGTTAGAGGTTAAAGTGATTGAAATCTTCATGGGACCGTCAAATTTCAAGACTTATATTAATGCATGAATGGCTTTCTTGTTATTATAGACGTTTTTGGTGGAGGGTCTGCCACCTCCTTGTCTCAGTTAAATGTTATTGATCTATCTGGAAATCTCCACAGTATGGCATTAAACTTATCTAAAATATACCATTGTTGTAGCATGCATTCCTCCATCACCACTGCTGGATTGTATCACAAAGCCATTGAATAGATCCCGATTCAATCACTGCTGCCTGCCTAACCTAAAGGCAAATCTGACAGGCCCGTGTTCACTGGGACTTTAGATTGATTTGTTCAGTAGAATCCTTCAAACAGCGACAAAACCCTGTTTGAATTCAGCAGAAACACATTTCCATGTATCACAGTGTTGTGTATTGCACCGAGACAGGGCCCAATCGAATCACATCAAACTGACTGCTTCAAACATATTATATTCTGATTGGATTATTCAATCTATATTCAGGTGCATATTGAATTTGTCTCTGGGAGAAGGATTCATAACCTCACAATTGAATTTATGTGTGTTTGTGGTCCGTAGCCTCATCTCTGTGTCTCCGTAGCACTGATGAAGATCTAATGTCTCCACTTGCCACAAATCAGCTGCTTTCAAACATAAAGCGCATTGTAACTGGATGGAGCCCTGCCTTGCCTGCCTTTGAAATAGTTTTAAAAATAAAATATGTTATGTTATGTAACCACCAGTGGGTAAACAGATGTGGCACCAACTTTGACTGTCTGTGATGTTTTCCATTGTCTTCAGCACCAGTGCAGAGAGAACAGGACATTTACATATAGTGAGGATAATGCATTATTTGGTTGTTTTGATACAGCTGAATAGATATCCAGCTGTCTGAAACAAAGATGCTATTTAGAGACTGTTGTACTGGAACAAAAGCTTTGACACATTTTAGATTGCATTATGGCAATTACATTTTTAGATTTACTGTGCTCTTCATAACAAAAACTGGCCCAACTACTGAGCGACAAGGTGGTAATGATACAGTGCAGGATTTATGTTTAATAAAATCATGATGTCATTTTAGAAATGTGTACTGGAGACTGGACTAAAGTGCTTCAGTCCTGGTCCAGACAATGTTTAAACTGTGATTATGAAACATTTTGCTCACAGCAGGTGGAATGGATTCGCCATGCTCCAACACATTATTGCTTTAGCATTAGTTCAGGCTGACTGATGCCCCTCATCTTTGCTTTTATAAGTGTTTTTTTCTTGTTTCTGGAACCTAAATGACATGATGTCTTAAGTGAAAGAACACATTGTGCTTGAGCCTGATATGTTATAATAAATTACAACATCTGGGAACATTATATTATCATTTTCACATTTTAAATCATAATATTTGTCTAAAAGGATTTAATAAAAGAAACAACTGCGATGCCAAATGAGAGCTGACATTATATTAAACAACATCATGACAAGGACTTAGCAACTCCAACTGATAGCCGCAGATCACACTAGTGAATAGCTGATTTTTTTCTTTTGATTGTACCAAAATGACTACGCAATGCTGCCAAAGTGTATATCACCGATTAATAACATAAAATTGGAGAACAAAGTATGTACAAAACTGTGGGCATAAGCTGGTGGTGGTGAAAATGGAGTTTGATCAGCAATATGGTATCTTGAAAATAAGTGATTAGAGGTTGCTCAATGCACAAATCACAAATCAAAAAAGGGAAACAACTATACACATGGTTGAAAGCTGTCAAAATTAGTTTTGTATAACAGATCTGCTTAAAGAAAATGCACTATTTTTGCCAATTTCTCAGATTTTCTCCAAAATAAAGATTTCTGAAGAGGACACATTGCTAACAATGAGGTGTAGCAATGCTACAAGCATTCCTAAAAAATCTCCATTAGATGACAGTTAGACCTTATTTGAAATAGATGCATTCTGTAACATTTTATTTTATATTTCATTTCATTATTTCATATTCATTTCATATTATTCCACTCTGTCCATGACATCTTCTTCCCATTTCTTCCCCTATGGCTCTACAGTGCTCTTTAACTCCAGCCCTGTCAGATAACATTACCCCGAAAGACAGTGACCCCACTTATCCTTGAGTTACAAGGAGCAGCACAGTGTAGATCTGTAGGATCTGTCTAATTACACATACTTTCTATTGTCTCCTCTTTACCCCTTCTACATTCAGTACTCTGCACGGCTCTGCTTCTCTGTTAACCTCCTCTTCAGGTGTCAGTTCCTTCATGCAGTGCGCTTCTTTCTCTTTGCCTGTTGGCGTTGTGAATCACATGGCATGGCACTGGTCTGCTTGGCACCGTCTTGTCTCCTCACGGCTGCCTTCCAGCTCGTACATTCACATCTCACACGAACTGACAAGGACTTAAATAGCAAAAGGTGATGCTGCAGTCACTCGAGCTTTGTCACTGGCCTTCATACATATAGTGCAGTGTGGGTGCCTTCAGCCATGTTTCCCCATGTTAAGCTCCTCATTAAGCTCAAACCCATTCCCCTTGAACACTGCATGCTTGCAGCAATATTTTTAATTAGTTTATTTAGCCTTGCCCCCATCTCAAGAAGGGAAACGGCCCTGCTTCGGCACTTAGCCATTCGTTAGCGATTAGCTTAGCTCTGCAGGGGCAATACGTCTGGCAGGATTTCAAATGACAAGTGTAACTACAAAGGTGACTCACATCCAAGCACAGTGGATGGTGAAGATGATATGTAGCTGTTAGTGAATAAGGATTACAAAGCACATTCAGGACAGTGAGGGAAAAAGGCAGTGGCCTCAGGTGCAAAGGATGCCCGCTGAATAACAAATTTGACCACTGAGTGATATTGGGTGATTTCATGTGCTCTTGTGCTTATGTTTTATCCTATAAAGCACCTTTTTATTGCACTATTTTTATTTTAAAGATGCATAAATCACATTATTCATTTTGTGTGCTATTTTTGACAGAAAAAAACATAGGCAAAGCTTGTTTGCTATCCAAACGTAATGTTTTACACTGAACATAATGTTCAGTGTAAATCTGTGACTTTTGACAATTGATTTGATCTGCTGGTTACATAACAGTACATAACAGCCAGGCAGTTTTACAGTGTTAATGTTTAACAAGATTCCAAGAGGTTAAAATTCCCACTGGCTGAAATGACAGTCTTCCACCACATTCCTCCAATGGCCTGATTAAACTGGCTTCTATTTTGTGTTGGCGAGCAGAAAGAGACATCCCTGCATAGAGCTGTGACTTACAAGCATCCAACTGACATAAATGCAAAGTATAGCTCAAATGCATAATATATTAAAATAAGTGATCCTTCGTCCACAGCTACCTCTGCTACGCACCAAGCAATTTCCCACTGTAGTCACCACCAGCACGGCTTAATAACTTGGCGATGCAGCACCATTTTTTCATCCCTGACACAAATTACAAATATGACTGTAGGATTTTGCGGGCAATATGTTCTGAGTATTGGATGTTAAGTGGAGCTGCCGGCTGCTGGGGCCCTTTTGCGTGGTGACAGACATTACGAGATGGGCCTTCCAGGACCGGGCATGCTCTGGGTGAATGGGTGCCTCCCCACCCCACCCATCCCCTAACTCTGTCTCTCTCCCCCCGTCCCGCTGTCACTAACACGCTGAGACGGCATTTTACCCCCAGACATGAGGATTGAAGGGATGTAAAGTGCAAATCAGCTCTCCATCTTTGCAGCCAAAGGTTCCTCTGTATCTGCCCATCGCTCTAGTCTACAAGCTCTTCTCAACTTATTCATAAATTCAACAATTCTTTGCAGCATTTTGTATCGCTTTGCTGTCTTTGTCGAAGCTTACACAGGAGCCCCACTGCAAGATTACATCGGATATTATTCAATACAAGAAAGGATGTGATGCAGACTGATGATATGAGAGGAAATGGGAGAATAAACAGCAGAAAGTGAGCTCCCACAGTCGCTGCAGTGTTAAAATGTGCCCTATTAAAATTCAGTCGACAAGAAAAACAGCACACTGATTTTTAAAGCCCTGTTTATGGACTTCCATCAAATTTATGGCTTCATTTACAATCGGCAATTGAGGTCTGAGGGAAGCGGTGAGGGAGCATGACCAGATGCAGCCGGGTATTACAGTATAATCTCTCAGAGTAAACAGAATAAAAATGTCCATAAACAAAGGTGGAAACTGGTCTGTAGTTTTGATTTAACAATATTGCATAAAAACATAGAACATGAAGATACCGCATTATCTACTGTTTGCTCAGAAAGGGTCATATGCTTAAACAGTTTTTGCAAATATATATCGAGCAGGGCATCTGACAATAAAATAGTAAAAACATCACCAATATGCAACATTTAGAATCAGCAAGAAAACCAAACTTGATAAGATTGATTACAGTAAATAGCATCTGCTTTATTAAAAAAATAAACCGATGACCATCAGACCCATTTGTCCTTTTTTGTTATAGAGCACCTGCCCCTCAATGCCTGTGCACATCCAAGCCTGGTATAAACAAGAACTCCACATTTAATGAATAGTTTATGAAAAAAAAAAACACAGCAAAATGCATTTACTTGATAATCCAAAAGATATTTGACTTGCCCAATCCAAGTTACTACATCAGTCAGTTTCCACCTCTTACCACATTATTGTAAATCTATCAACACGGGGGACTTCAAGATAAATGTCTCATCATATGTTCTGTATTGCCAGTTCAGATCTGTGGGCCTGAGTGCACATCCAGTGGAAGCCTGTCAGCGTATTTCAGCCTGATGAGATGTCATGATGCTTGATGTACTGGTATGAGGGGGCACTGGTAGCAGGGGGTGGAACATTGTTTTACAGTTCAATTTCACCCCGTCAGCAGCCCTCCCGTATCACAGCTGTTTGTTTTAGCCAAGAGCAGACTCCTCAGCCCTCGACGACAGGAGGGCATATTTCCCCACATATCACCCACAAAGCCCTGGCCCTGTCCAGTCATGTCAGCTCACTGGGTAGTACAAGACACATACAGAACTACAAGTATATGTACTCACTACTTTTACATGCACAGAGAAGTCTATACAATCAAAGTCAATGAACTAAATAGGTGTGAAGAGATGCTCAGGTACTTCTAGTAATTTAGCATCAGCAAAACAACTAGCTATAACTGCTAATCAAAATGCCTATCATACATATATTCACACATAGACATAGATGAGCAACATCTCATTTAGATATAGGGGCACTTTTTTAGCAAATTGGCTGTCAGCCTTAAATCTCCAGCACAGGCCAGTATTTTGTTTTAGCCATACACACAAAGTTTACACAAAGCTTTATTTGAACACTTACATGTAAATAGATAACTGCACAAATTGTGATTATAAAGCCCTCTTGAATGTTTGTGATAAAAAGGGACTGCAGGTTTTGTTGTAAATTGAAATGACACAATTTGGTGAAAATAAAAGAGCCCTACATATCAGCTTTGGTATTAGCATTGGCCGTGAAAAAAAAAAAAATTCTCTCGTTTACATTGCATGTTTGATTTTCAGACATGTTAGGTACTGTGTTATTTCCTCTCCACATCACAAATTAACACACTGAAACTCTGGTAGGTTTTATTTTCACTTAAACAATGAAACACCATGTGCTAGTCCACAGTGAGGACCTGTAGTTTTTGTCATTGCTGCTGATCTAAGACGAGTGAGCACATCCAAACACAATAATTTTCTGGCATTTTCTGATCTTATGCAGTGAATGCCTCTTCTTGTCTGTGTCTCGTAGGCAGACTGCACTGTCACATACTGAGGCATCGTGGCAGTGTGGAAGAAGTACTCAATTTTGTCACTTAACTAAAAGATACTGGAGCAAAATAATACTCAAGTAAAAGTAAAAATATCACATGGAAAAATCTACTTGAGTAAAAGTGTCAAAATGCCCATTTAAAATGTACTGAAATAGTTAAAAGTATTTCATGAAGATTGTGAGGTTTTATAAGGTTTCAAATATAGTGATTTTTAAAAAGATTTGTGCTGAATTTTGTTCAGTTGAAACAACTGAATCAGATTTTTTTCTAGCTGTTTTTATTTATTTGTGTTTGCTCAGACTATAATGTGTTTACAATATAACCGTCCAGCCTTTTCAGCAGGTCCCACACAATAAGAAACAATACTTTTACTTTTCAGTCCTTCTAAAGTATGTGTTGAGTATAGTACAAGTTCACGATACCTGCTCTCAAACGTAGTAAAGTAAAAGTATCCACTTGACTGTATTATGAAGTTGACTGTATTATATATAAGTAAAGTACAGATACCTAAAAGTACCTAAAGTACAGTACTTTACTACTTCTACTTTATTACCTTCCCCCACTGCATCTGAGTACATGTCAGCTTCTCCAGTGTGTTACTGAGATACATATTGGGTTTCCATGCATGTTTGAAATGTCAGTTTAACTTGGACTAGGTCAGTCTTCTTGGCGTACATGTAAACGTATAGCGAGTGATGAATGGCCTTCATTTGCATTCTTGGGATTAGGATATCCTCTTGTCGCCTTCTACTACATCATTATTATTCTATCGCCTATGGTATTTTGTGCCAAACTAAGTTGGGCTGAATTTGATGTGACGCTTAATTATTGGCTTTTTATTAACTATTTATTAACTAGCGAGAAGCTATTGCAAAATCAAAAGCTCTAGTGAGGGAGCATGGTCAAGAAGGAACCAGAGCACGTCTCAGTAGGAGCTGTATGCAACTAAGTGGAAGTACTTCATATAAACACAAACCTGTCATGTTTCATGTTTGAAGGGAAATAAACACTTTACGTCATCCTTTCCACAAAGTCAAACAAAAACAGAAAAGTATTTGAGGTGGGTGATAGTAATAGAAATCTGTCAAAACTCAATATTTGAGAATTCATCAGAAATGTGCAAAACATGTCTAGTGATGGGACTTTTGGCTCTGTTCAAAAGACTGTTTTTAAAAAATATATAATTACTTATATGACAGAAGCCAATGTAGGAACGGATAAAGGTTCAGATTAGTTTAAAATGGTTCTTACTGAGAGTGGGAGTGTGTTTACCTTTTAAAATTATGCACAATCTAAATAAAAAAGTTTAGTTTTCGTTCTGTTTCTGTGGTGATTCTTCTCAGGATAAAAATGCATACCCATTAGGGAAAAAAAATGGTGAAATGAGGTTCAGTTCCCATTACGCAGCCATCTTACACAGAAGTGACTGTTAACTTAACCACACAAGTGAACAGAAACATTATAACCGATATTAATCTCCAAAAACAATTGCCATTTTGTTTTTAATTTTCTGATAGCCATGTTATAATGTTGTTACCTCCTCAAAAACATACCTGAAGTTGTGTTTTCTTTGATTAAACCTCTGTTTTGTCTACTTCTGCAAAGGTCAAAAGACTCTGTTCCACCTTGTAATGTCATCAAGTAGTAGTTTTAAAGTTAACAGCTACCTTTCATCGTAACTTCAGTAGAGATTGGCAATTCCAGAGCTGAAATAATCAATATGATTCTAGTGGTGTGCAAAAACTTAGTGGAGCACTTCCTGTATTACCAAATGACATCACAAGGTGGACCAGAGTGTTTTCTGTTTGAGAGAAGAACTCAGCCTAAATCTGCAGGGTTTGTGTGTTAAACATGTGTGAATGAAACTAAACACAACTCCTGATATATTTGCAATGAGGAAACAACATAACATAGATCAGAAAAGAGCATAATAATTCTTTAAAGTATTAGTCATGTTTCCGAGAGAAGACTGCTGTTAGTGTAAATAGTAACATAAAGGGGGGGCTTCTTCAGTGCAGAGGGAAGCTGAGGCCAGAGCTAAAGCAGGTGACCTTGATGTAGCACACACATGGCAGGACAGTAACATCCATCACATTTTTATTAGCCCCATAGAGCACAGCCAAAGACTCCACTTTTAGACACTTGTATCATCCTGCATGCTTTATATCCAATAGTGTTGTTTTTGTGCTTCTCACCACAGGATAGCACAGTGAGTAATGAAGTTGCTCCCCCTGGCACAGCATCACACAGTGCATCTCTCTTCACGGGCCTGGGGAAAAGCCCGGGCACCCACTACCTCATATATGAATACATTCTCAGTCAACAACATTAATCCCGCTGTAATTGGCCACCACAGCTAGGCCAGGCCGTGTTTTATGAGCGCGCACACAATGGGGAGATTGACTGAGTAAAGCTGCACATTCACTTGTGTAATCTAATGACACGGCTCTGTAAGTGAGCTTCAATGGGCTAATGTCACAGTCGCTCAGCTGGGCCACAAAAGCACCAGGAAGGACCTGTGCTTACTGTTGGGGCATGTGCTCTGTGTATCAGCTTTGAATTGGGAAAATGCTCATTTTTGCTTTTTATTATTATTATTATTATTATTATTATTATTATTATTATTATTATTATTATTATTATTATTATTATTATTATTATAAATTGTGTGCTTTAGCTTGATGATTTTTAAAGAATGTTTTGCTCAGAAGCCTCATATGATATGATATGTCTTGTGGACTCTATGCACGATCCAATTTTTTCAGTTCCAATACCGATTCCAATACTCAATATCAACCAAAACTTCAGCAGAGATCGAAAACGGCATTTATTTCCTTAAAACAAAAATAAAATAAGACAAACCAATTCTAATACTACTGAACAACTCTGGGTGAATAAACATTCTGAGCCTTTCTGGGCTGACAATGACCAGGAAATCTTCATACATCAGTGTATATGTATGAGGATATCAGAAGAATCGATATTTGGAAACCAATTTCCAATCGAGCTACTTTTTCAATATCTGTGCCTCCCTAGTGTCAAGATAAACATTATCACAGATTATGTTTTATAATTGCTCAATAGTTTTTGATTGTTGTCAAATAATACAATTTACACATCTAAGAAATTTTACAAATTCATCTCTTTTTGGCAGTTCTCTCAATTCTTATATATAATAGATGATAGAATAATAGATGGCAGAATTTTACCTTGAGATGTTTCAAAAGTCTACTCCTACCTACACCAGAAGCATCAGGAATGAGTCCCATTTGTGGGTTGGAAAGCTTTCTTTTTTATTGTGAATAAATAAATTGTTGTAATGGTAAATTAATAATGAATCTAGTGAAGTGAAAGCAGTGGTAGAGCTGTAGTCTAAGCATTTAACAATTTAGTTGCAGTGGTCTGTTTGAATGCACTTTTAATGGATGCTGTACAAACACATATATTATTAACTGTGAGACCATACCAAACATTTGTGTTCATCTTTCAGTGCAGTGGGTTGCTCCAGCACTTCTCTGCACTTGTGTCACAATACAGACACATCACTGGGCTCTTGTTGCCTGTTTGAATCCACATCAAAGTTTGAGGCACGAGCTTCACACAAGGAGACGTTTTGGGGAGGCTCTCTTCACAGCTGCAGTCACAAAAGAGGGTCCTCCAAAGCAATGATGTTGTAATAGCAAATATGTGTTGGATGAGATACCTGGGGGGAGAGATGTACATTATTTATAAACTCTGTCTCTCCCTTTGCATGTTTGATGAAGACACATTAACACCCACCACAGCAGCCCACACGGTCCTTTAGTCTTATGCCTTATGATTTCATTAATTTGCTTCATGCTATGTACAGAGCTGTGTTAAAGTGACAGCCATGTTTGCGAACATGCTCGTAGCTATGGGATTTAATTAATATAGGATGTGTTTTTTTGTTTTTTGTTTTTTCATTAATGCGTCTGGTTCAGTAATGGGCCATTATGGTCAATAAGTAAAATTAGTAGTTTCAGTAACGAGGACTATGACTTTTCTAGAAAATCTTAAAACTTGAGTGTAATAAATTGACAGTTGGCTTATTTTCCACCTTGTGATGTCATGTCAAGTGGGAGTTTTCAGTTTAATAGCTACCTTTACCTTTTGTTAACAGATTTTACAGTTCCAAGGCTGAAATTATCCAAATTTTTGAAAAATTCTCCCTTAATACATCGGTTTTGTGTGTTAAACCTGTGAGTGAAACAAAACATAACTCTGGGCATGTTTTTGATGAGGAAGCAATATTATAACACAGACAACAGTGTAATATGGGACCTTTAAACCAATGGAGATGCAATATACTATACTGAAACTAATTGGAAACTAGCCTAGCCAGCACACTGAAACTGTAAACAAGTAAGTGTGTTAGTTTCAGTGTAGTTAGCTCCTCCTTTCAGGCAGATATAAGGTATCCACCAGCAATCTGACCAGAACTGAAGAAGCAGCTTGGATGAACTGTGAAATTAAAAACTAAAATTTCAAACTTGTGTTCAGTTGACAATTTAATTTCTCCTTTTCTACAGATCCTACCTGGGCTACTCAGCTCATCTCACAAACGTACTAAAATAGTGTTCTGCTAAAAGTGAGAGTGTGGTGGATTTATCTGTAGTGATCCAGCAGATATCAGGATGCATGCAGGTTTACAGACATCCATAACATATATGTTTAACACTTGATTCAATTTCTGCTCACATCCCATAGCCAGCCCTGGCTCCACCTCCTGTGTAACAGATCTGGATACGCCCCATTTCAGTAGCGAGACAGGACCAGTGCCTTAGTAGTCTCCCATTAACTGACCTTTTACACAGCCCTACATCATGTTAACACAATTGTGGCTCAACATGCAGGACAATGAGATTTACAGTAAACGCCAAACTATAAATCTTCAATAAATGCGTTTTGAATTAACTGTGTTCCTTGTGAAAGCCTTTTTAACGTCAGTCCATTGTAAGATATGGTTCACACAGACCTTTGAGTGTTAATTAGAGCAGGAATGGGCTTCACCCGTGCACAGATCGATAGGGTGTGTCTGTGGACCCTCTGTAACGGGGCTCAGATCCTTTCTTCTTTTGTGGTGAAATGAATCAGGCTAATGGAGAGCATAGATCTACACTGTCAGCTCTATGGCTGTATTTATGGTCTAAGTGCCATTACACATTGGTTTACTGTCACTTGCACCTAACAAAGTACCAGTGGCACAATAAGGAAGCACTGTTTCCAATAAGAAGCGATGAAATAAAAATTACTCCTTTGGATATCTGTTAAGGGATTGTTTGAATTAATAAAGAGTGGTTAAAATGCACAATTAAATTTTTATATTTAAAAAATCATGGGCCACTTGTATATAGCCTATATATATATTTGTATTTCTATACCTCTATATTTTATTTTTACTTCTACACATACACCTGTTAGTTATGCCCTATTTGACACCAGCCTCTTGCTATTTCTGCTACTTATTTAGAATTAATTATTATCGTTTATATTTTTGTGCTTTATTATCATATTTACTGTGTGAGCTACTGTGTCCACATAATTTCCCTTGTGGATCTAAGTTAATCTAAGTCTAATTCTTACGGTACAAACAAAAAATATATAAATGAACTATACCTGTTTTATTTATCTGACAACAAATCACACATTACAGAAAAATGAGATTCACATTGCAGTTTCATTTTTCGTTTTTATTAGAATCACCATGGTAACAAGGGCCATCAAAACAGTAGATATGACTTTGCGCTCCTTTTCTCCAGTCCTGCCATTTTAATCTAGCAGAGCATTGTGGTAAATGGGGCAGATGTCAGATTGCTTCCTGGGGCAGTATACAGCCTGCTCGCCGCTGTAGTGGTGTGGGGTCATTTGGTTGTGAAGCCCTGCCCACCATCCTGCCCCAGTGCTGTCCCATCATGCACCTGTGATTACTGCTTCTGTTGTTTGTGCGTGCTTCCTGTGGGGAGACACTTGTCAACACATTAACTGTTTGTCATTGTGTGAAAAGCCACTACAATGGTGTGCTTGGGCATTGAACCGCTGTGTTGTATAGTACTGGCTCAGACTTGCTCCCTCTGCAAAATGTTAACTTTTACCCTTGCATATTGTAGATCTTGGAATTGTTACAGATCATGACAACTGTTTAAACCACTGTAGTTTTATTATCTAACAGAGGGTGTTTTTTGCAGTTATGTGACCACTTTTGACTGTATTTTGAAGTGCTGGGTGGACATTGCAATAGAATGAAATGGATTGTGGGCTTGTTGTGATTGTGACCATTTGGAAAAACTACAATAAAACCTGGTTAGAAAATTTCAGAGCCCTCATAATATGTTTCATCATTGACTCATTGGATAGAAGGCAGGCCCTGACAGCATTTTCCTAAACATCGCATTCAAAGTTTTTGGTAATTTGGCCCTTTTTGCGCGCTGCTGAATTGGCTCAAATTGAGTCCTGCTGAAAGTTAACTATTTGCCATTTTCTCAGGAATAATTTAATGTTCATTCAAATTGTTTCAAGATGTGATCATTTGGAAACAATGACGATTGTCAGACTGTTCTAGCCTTTCATTTTTGCTACAGCTGAGCACTAAACAGAAAGGATCTCCAAAGTAAATTCACAAATGCCCCTTGAAACTATTTCTGCTACTGTTTTGTCATTCAGCTTATCTCTGCATTGTCAGCCTGCTTGATTGACAAGGGAACATTACAGCTGAATGATGTTGGGGAAAAAAGCGCATTTGTGATCATGTATGCATTTTGTTTTATTAAGATACAGTGCATGTTTTAATCACATCCACGATCATTAAAGGGCCCATATTACTCTATTTTCTGATCTATGTAATAAGTTTCCTTAATAAAAACATACCTGGAGTTGTTTTGTTTCAGTCACACATCACAAAAACCCTGCAGATTTAGGCTGAGTTCTTCCCTCAAACAGAAAATACTCTGATCCACCTTGTGATTTCATCTGGTGATACAGGAAGTGCTGCACTGTGTTTTTAAAATCCATACATCTTTACTAGAATCATTCAATTCATCATTTGCAAATCCCTAATGAATTAAAGATAAAAGATAGCTGTTAACTTGAAAGTTACTGTTGCATAACATCACAAGCTGGAACAGACCATTTTGGGCTTTAGACATCTAAACAGACTAATAATAAAGGGTTATTCAAACATATGTGAATGAAACAAAACACAACTCCAGGTATGTTTTTGATGAGGTAACATGATAACATGGCTTAAAGTTCACTAGTTAGAGTCACTTTATGTGTAATATAGGACCTTTAACATTTGAGGACTGAAATAGACTCATTCATTTCAGAAAATACTTGTAGAGCTCTAAACAAGGTTAAAACATGTTTTACACTTAATAAAGTCAAATTAAACATTGTATTTTGTATTCCAAACATGCTAAAACACCCCTTGAGATCCTAGAAATCAGATATGAGAACTTATGCTTTACATATCACCTGCAATTCCTCACCAAAAATAAGTGCAGCAGTTATCTACACATTGTACCTGGGAAGCACAGGGTTATTGGCAGTAAAAGCCAGTAAATAAATAACCACATTGATTTGCATTGTAAACCATCTATCTCTGACAAGGCTCTATGGAGGGGAAATCAATGCACCTTTCAGCATCACTCAGAGCCTTTGAAGAATTTGGTTAGAACAGATTTTTTTCATCATACCACTATAGCTTCCATTTCAGCCTTTTGACCCCATTTTCCCTTGTACCAGCCAGGTTTTGATCTCAGAGTCGTGGTACTTGCAGTCTGCTGTCTAGTGGGATAGTGGCCGGCCAGTATCCAGGGGTTAATACAGACCGATGGGTCTGGGAACATGGCCCTGGTATGGTTGAGTGCACATTGTGTTCAGGAACAGGCTAAACCCCAGCTTGTGTTCGTGCATGACGACCAGGCAGAGGATGCAACGTGAGCAAACAACGCAGCGAAAAGCAAAGAGAGATAAGAGCTGTTATTGTTTCAAAATCACTGGAGAGCACCCAGACTGTAAATCCAAGCAAGAATCATTTATGCTGTTGTAGTCTAGTCAAGCAGTGTTGGCACATTGTGTTCAACAAGCATCTGGGGTGAACATCCAATTCAAAATGCGAGTGGCTCAGTAAGTAAAGTTTTTAGGGAGATTTATGTCCATTCAAGGTACACAAATTTGTGTTTGTTTGTAAGATAAAAAAACTGGCATAAAGTCAAAACCATGAAGACCATAACATACATATGAGGCAGGTGGTCTGTACTTTTACTTAGGAGTAACATAGTTGCAGTGTCTACCATTTCCTCCAGTACATAAAACCGTGTTTTCAATCATTTTGACACATTTCTCTATTGAAAATTGACATATGCAAAACAGCTCAAACAAAATCCTGAATAGATTTTGATTTTTCTAAAACATTTAATCTCAGCAGAATACAGTTTTTCATTCAAAACTGATCAATCATCCACCAAACCTCTCACACTTTGGTTGGATATATTCATGTGCTCTTTCATTCATGGCAGAGCAGTTCAGAAGCCTTAGGCCAGCGCTCAGTGACCACAGAGTCACTGGTTTAGTGCTGCCTCTGGAGTTTTGTATTTTTTGTTTCATTTTTTGTCTAAAATATATGTATTCAAACTTAAAAAAAATACATATTACTGATTTGCACGGATTTGTTGGTATTTACACCAACATTGCACTGAATATAACTGTATGTAGGATGTCTCTATTCATGTCTCTGCTGAGATTTCCCTGTTCGATTTGTGTGTGAAATCCTTTATTGTTAGATTCTGGGTACTCACAAATAGTCTATTTTTGCTGTTATGTTTGAATTTCTATATTGAAAGTGTGAGCTTAGGTTCTTAACCACATGGAAACAGGCCTGCAGTGAAAAACAAACAAAAACAAAAGAAACAAGATGAATTCAATGATCATGTATGAGAGCTGTGCCAAGTGTTCTGAGAACTGTGTGAACTGATGAGAAATGATCCCAATGCTTTGGCCACTTCTGTTTGTCCCTGTTCAGATACATGTGCTAAATGTGTTAAAATGGTAATGTTGTGCACTTCACCAACATTGTAATTGCGCAGACTGCAATATGTCAGTGCGTGCTTACGAGTGTGATTGAGTGGAAGCTTGCTGAATGTTAGAAAGGTAGAATAAGGTTTTAGAATAATAATAAAATGAAATCTAATACATAATAATATCCTTGCCTGTGTGTAAATAGGCCAGAGAGTGTGGTGACAGTGCTTTGTCAGTGGGTGGTGTTTTAGGTTGGCGGGGATGCTCCATCAGTATGACCCTCATTTGATCCCTGTGGCTCTGCTCCATCTGGCACCACATGGCCCTGATACTGGACTACGGACTACATGCCACTCAGCCCGCCTATCTCTTGTGTGTATCTGCCGTATCTGCAAATCTCAGCTCTCTTATTAAACACATTGTTAGCCAGAAGACACAGTGCAGTGAGCGTGCCAGCAGAGTATCAAGTGCATTAGGAGCATTTAGGGATTCCCTTTTAGTGGGAAAAGCAAACAAGTAAGCTATTGGTACTGAATAAACAACCACATTCTGTTTTGGTGCAGAAGTTAAGCGGATAGAGACTTTGTACACTGAAAAAAAGATTAAGATATAAACACTTAAATCTAGCAGAAAATGAGTTAAAAATAGTGAAATTATTTTGCTGCATGGACAGATAATTTTACTTGACAAGTTCTCTTAAAATAAACTACTTCTAAACTAGATTCATGCAGTCTCAGAAATAGTAAGTAGATATTAAATCTAAAAACAAGATGAATAACCTGAATATGAAGAATGTAAGTTTTAAAATCTTGGCCAGATCAGAGAAATTTGCAGTGTACTGGGAGGTTACTAGACCTATCTCCACTATTTCAATGTGTACTTAGGCAAAGTTGTTTAGAATACACATGTTTTCAATACTTGAAGTCAATCTGTTCACCAGTGAAGTTCCCCTAGTTCAGATGGGTGTAATTGATTAGGTAGATTAGCGAATCAGGGAAACGCCTGGTCGGTCCGTATCAAAACAAATATGGCTGTTTAAGAGAAAAAGAAAGAAACAAAACAGATTTCTGCAGAATCAATAAGTGAAGCACAAAGTTAATTTGAGGTGAGGAGTGTGATTTTACTCAAAACGATGGGTACTCCTTCATTTCACATGTGTCACTGAACATAAAAAAAAAAGATGGTGTTAAGTCTTGGCTCAAGGTGCTACAGAGGGAGTGGGGACTGGGCTGACATCCCTCTGTATAAAAAATACACAGATCAGTCTGGACTTCCCTGCCAATAGGCACAGCACCTCACCTCTTGTTCAGTGGAGTATTCATTGTGTTTTTGCAGTGCTTTTGGTGAGTTTTTTCCTTGACCCAACTCTCTCCAGTCAAAAAACAGATAGTTGCAATTACATCAGAAAGAGCAAAGATTCTATTGTCTTGTTCACCGATATCAATCAGGTCATTGTTCAAGGTTAGGAATCTGCTCTAGATTGAGAACAAAAGTTGTAGAGACTAAAGTTGGTTAGTGATCTTCTACGCCGGAGGTATGCCACCTCCTGCCCCCTGTGTGTTACAAATAGGACCATGCCATGCTGATTGGCTTAATGAGCAGCACCGAGTGCTCCCAGCCATCCCATAATGAAATTTGCTGAAGGCGGAACAGACCGGAGAGGCTTGGCAGAATACACGGACATATGGCGGAAACAGACGTGGATTCCATGGCAGGTGGTTGGATGCTGCAGTCAGGTAAAAGGCTCCGTCACCCTCGGCTACAGCCCTGACGGACAGTGCACCGGAGGACTCGCGCAAGATGCATGTCTGCTGCTGCTGCAATATGGCGGCTGTGTGCAACTGGCCAATAGTGTGTGCTAATCGCCTAATATGGTCATGCACAAATCAACTGACACTGACTCTCTAAAGAACAACCACTTCAGTCTAGTTGGTCAGAGAGTCACCCCATTACTAGTATACCTACAGACCTGCTATTGCACAATGAATTAGCCTTTGCATATGGAGTATGGACCTAGTTTTTCACTTAGTCACTCTTAACTTATTTTGTTGAAAATCAATGCTTATGCTGTAGGCTCATATTGATCACAGGCTCCTGAAAATGTGTTGTTTAAATCCATTTTGTATTTTTGCTTGAGTTTTCAGATTATCTTAAAACTTTTTGTCTGTGTTTGCTAATGTGTGCATAGTGTCATCATGGAAACATTCCACCAATAGAAATGAACACATGTGATGTCAAGTATCATTATATATTTATGGCTGTTCCCTGTTAAACTTTCTTGTGTTGTTTTGTATTGTGTGTTTTGATGGTTGTGACAGGGTTCATGAACAGTTGATATGTGCACTCTTATAACCAGAATGCAGATATTGTGCATACGGAGTTTTCATATCGGGCACCATAAAGTAGGCCTGTCACGATAACAAATTTTGAAGTGTGACATTGCTAAAATAAATTATAAACGATAATATTGAAACTCATTTATGCCACTGACACAATAGAGCAGCTTTAAACCACAAAAACAATTTTAAATGTGGAATATTGTTAGAAAATTATGAGCTGCAATAAATAAACAGCAGAATGAAACACTTTGCATCTGTAATGGGTCATAGAAGTTATTAATTCAACTTTAAATCTTATCATATGGCTAGAAATAACCACACATTTCCCAGTAGTGCAAAGAAAAAATACACAGTAAATACTGACCCCAAGAAAATATTCCTTCAGCTTCCATGAAGATATAGTGATTATCGTGACAGGCTTACCATACAGTTGTCCTTATCTTACCAAAAAGTAAATAATGGCCACTAATAGGCAGGTAAAGTATGGTATTTTCATGTAATTTATTGACTAAACTCCATTGTTTTTGTAAGTGATCACCCAAGAAACCAGCACATTTCTATTAATTCCTGGATCTTCAGGCTTATTTATTCAGCATGATTTAAAAATGGAGTCTTATGGGGATCACAAATAGACATATCCGTTTTGTCAGACATTTGCTTTGTCTTCATGATATTGTTTTGTTTATTTATTGGCAATGGGAAAAATGCGGAATTAGGGGACGTATGAATCATTCCTTTGTTTTGTAAACTGCCGAAACAAGGAAATCCTATTAAGTCTTGCATTTCAGAGTGGATAATAGTGAATAAGCTCCAAACTAACAAGTATACACAAAGCATGCACAGACTGGGACTCTCCATGACAACAGTTTGGCTTGGCTTGTCTGCACCACCTCCTGTTTATTATACATCTGTATCTGGGTTATTTATGGATACGTTACATAAACCAGCTTTTTGCGAAATGTTTTTGAGGCATTTGAAATTATTTACAACTGTACCATTCTGTTCTGTTCCTCTGATGTGGTACACCATCGCTGACATTTAGAAAAATCCACTGACTGACACTTTTGTCCACTAAAATGTGTTTTTATAATGATGTCGTGAGGAAAATATTGATGCTCAAAAATGGTAATTTTGCACTAAGCCACTACATTTAGTTTGCTTTCATTCCAAAGGGGTAAATTGTATTGCTGAACGGCACAAAGGCAGTAGGAAAATATGGTAGTAGAGATATAGTAGTGATATACCGACCTTCTATCTCTGCTTCAAAAGGCCATACATCAGACACATGTCATTCAAATATCACGAACACATTACGCTGATGTCCGAAATGCCATTCACCCTAAAATAAAACGACCACAGACAAAACAGAAGCTCACACTCGCCTCCGTCTGCCCGGGGGATGGAAGAAATTGAACTCGGCGGTGGATGAGTCTGTGTGATGGATGCGGACCCCTGCTGATCAATTCATAGCACTGACAGGATTGACAGCGAGCAGAGAAAAGAGCTGTAAGATAGTCAATATGTCTATGGTATATCTGCTCTCCTCTATAACATGCTTTCATTCCCCTGGCATTGGTTGTGCGAGCAGAATGCAAAACATGCCTACGCAGGCCTATTTATCACTTACCTGGTCAGCTAGAACCACACGCATTGACAAAACTTTGCAAAGATGAGTTTATATGGAGCTATACAGTGTCTCCCTGATTTCAGAGGGCGTGAATGACAGACGGATTAACCAATCAGAGAGAAACATGCTCTGTTCATGTTAAAAACAAACATGGCTGCTTACATGCAGGGCTCTACGCTAACTTTTTTTTCAGGAGCACATGTGCCCCTAAGTTAAAAATTTTAGGAGCACAGAAAAAAAAAGGGGGCACAAGTAGGTTTTCGTTTTCAATGATTATTACAGTGCAGAACTTGCGCACACCAACACTAACACTGAATAAATTTAATACAAAAAAAAGAATTATGACTGTACTTTTCCTGCATGATCGCAATGTTTTTATAGATATATCTTCATTTTATCTGATTATTGTTTAGACTTAAAATAAACCAAACAAACTGTACTGCACTGAAACACTCTGTGGCCCTTTTTGGACCTTCACCCACAGTTTAAGAACCTCTTCTTTAAGAGAACTTCCACTGGCACTTTACACAAAACTGCTTCAAAGTGTATAAAGTGTGCAGGATTTTTAAACCTGTATTTTCAAATTCCTAACTGGAGTTACATTCTCTTAGTGATTCTACAGTGGTTTTTAGACTGCACATTTACCAAACCAAACGCACATTGTGACAAACAGATTTATTTGGCATTTTCTTAGGCAAACTTCAGCCCACATATCACCTGCTCTGTGCCGTAGCTCTGCTCTGTGCGGACACAGACATAAAATTAATATTGGCGTATTTGATGTGAGGCGGGTGGACAGGTGGGATGTTTAACCTGCCCTGTGATACACACTGGTACACGAGGGTGCGCGAGCTCCAGCGCACAGGTCCCCCACACCGGTACAAGTTTATTGCCGAAGGCAGCGGCCGTTCTGGATTTTTTTCCTACCCATACAAATATCCTACCGAGCCACACTGCGCATGCGTACAGCACATTACGTCATGTATTGGAACTTGGTACGAGTTTTATCCTACCTCCTAACTTCATATTGCAACATCTACAAGTATACTGTAAATGAACAACTTTCACTTAGAAGATCAAGTTAGAATTTCAAGCATTGATATTGCACTTCAAGCAACATTATAATGAATGCATTAGCAGATGCTTTTATCCAAAGTGACTTAGTAATTTAGGCACATGGTGTAGGTTTACCATCAGAAGTATATCCTGATGAGGTGAACTGTCGGGGTTCTCCTTTACTAATACTCACCAATGTGGGTACATGATTGGCATCATAGCCTCCGATTTTTATTCTACCAATGTCATTTTCAATCCAATCAATCAATCAAACGTATCACGTCATCATACGCACTAGTTATTCAATCTGCCTAAAAAGAAAACGGCAAAATAACCACCACATCAACTGCACACGAAATTACATTAGAAACAAGAGTAGTACACTCATTTTAGTTGCTGTCTACACATTTAATGATTTCAATCGTTTTAGCATGCTACTTGCAGGAGAAAAAAAAAACTCAATCGAACCGCAATCAAATAGTGAACAGGTACTTTAAAATGACACTGAACGTGCATGGTAGGATTTTCTGACAAGGTAGCAACTAGGGGTGTGTTCAAAAAATCGATACGGGGATACATCGTCGTGGGCCTCTTGGCGATACACGTATCGATACGGAGGCGTCAGTATCGATATTTTACATGCAACAAACATTATTTATCAAGCTTCAGCAAACTGCGTCTGATAAGTGATCCTTGCTTGCAATGCACATTTCGTATTGTCAAAGGCAGCATTCCTTCTGCACTACAGCCTTGTTAAGGCCATATCTTAAGTTTACTTTCATCAAAGGTAGCTGCATGTCAGCATACAGCCTTGTTAAGCCATGTTTAAAACCACTTAACACCCACCCGCCCGCCGGCGGGCGATTACACAACATTAAAAAGTCAAGCCAGATATTCACCGTACTTACTTTTTTCAATATTGACATGCTATACATCGTTTGAAAGCTTAATTCCTCAGTAAAACAACCATATCATTCATTTTATGCCACACAGCGAGCCCAAAGAGCCATAACTTATAATTCCTGAAAATATTCATCGCATTTCTTACCTTTGAGCCGGTTCTGTCGGTCCGAAACGGGTCCAATCCAGGAATAGCTGTGCTCAATTAGTCCTTAACAGTCCACAGAAAAAGAATATCCAGTTGCTTTTTTCATAAAATAATTCCATGTGGAGAAATAATCCAGAAAGTCCGAGTTTGTCTGAATGGATGAGCAACACATCTCTCTACTACTCTCGCTCTTGGTCCTTAGCATAGCTAAACGCTTAGCTCCTGTTAGCGGTGTGGGGTATGTTTGTTTTTCTTAGCTACAAAACAAGCGTATCCAGGCTTCGGTCCGGCTACGGGGCGCCGCGCTACAGCTTGGGGAACAAAACGAGTGCGTCCAGTTAGCGGTGTATTACGCATGACCGAGGGACAGTTCCACGGCAAAACCTCTTCAGTCATTGGTTCTTTCAGGAAATGATTGACAGATCTGAGTAGCCTATGAAAAGACGATTTCGGCGGTGGGCCCCATGTAGGGCAGAGGTGCTGTAGTGATAGGCTAGCTCCATGCGCTCTGTGTATGGAGGCACACGAGACATATGGAGCGAAATTTTTTGGCTTGTTTTAGTTATTTATCTTAAGAAAACATGCCTAAATTTCAGAAGATGGTTTATTTATTATACATTACATCTTATTACAGTTTGGAACATCTGGTACATATTTGAACACTTGTGCCGAGTGCGGGTGTTAACAGGTTAATCAAGGGCAGTTTCTGCCTTACAGCCTTCTTCTGTTACATTGTAACTGATGCGCTACACCAAAATAAAAATAACATTTGAGTAAACATCTGTCTTTTTTTTTTAATTATATCTTACGTAATGTAAAATATCGGGATACGTATCGCCTTGAAGACCATGTATCGAGATACCCCTGTATCGCGAATTGTATCGTATCGAGACCCCTGTATCGCGAATCGTATCGTATCGAGACCCCTGTATCGCGAATCGTATCGTATCGCAAGGTTGTTGGCAATACCCACCCCTAATAGCAACGCTAGGCGGACATATCTACCATTTCTTCCTACCCATAGAACTCGGGTAGGAAGTTTCGCGAGGGTAGGAAGATTAGACGGAACACCGTAATGAAATATGACCGCACTCAGTATTCAGACCTTGAATCCGTGACGAGACCGAGTCCAAATGCGCTCGAGTCCGAGACAAGACCAAGACAAAACCATTGCTTTAGCGGAGAAGGAAGTCCAGCGGCACGGGGGTGTCTGTGAGTGGTGGAACAGGTGTGGGTCCTGCTGCGGTGCCGCTCCTCGTTTAAGGGGGCGTGGGTGTGTTTTGAAGCGGAGTTTGTTTGTATGAGTGATATCGCCGCACACGCGGAGCTCGTATGCTGGGGTCGTGCGCGGTCGGAGGTGTTGTGCCCGGGCACGGTTCGGTTGCCATCGCGCTGGGCAAGCGTGAGGCGCTTTAGGGGCGATCCAGGCTTGGGCAGGTTCCACAGTCCTAGTGTGAGTTTGCCCCTAATGTTTGACACATTTAGAACGTTTAACTCGTCATGTTACGTCTGTGCGCAGTTCTCCTTATTGTGGCTGCAGAAGCACTCGCACTGGTATGACTGTTTTGATTTCCTCGTTCGCACGACGAAATATTTACTCGCAAATGCGAGTGAAATGGGCACACTGTAGAGCCCTGCTTACATGTGAAAAAAGGAGAAAAACAACATAAGAGGATGAAAAACAGCATGATTTTTTTCAGCATCAACAACTGAAGCACCAAACTTGTTATTTTGTTCTGAATGCTATGAGAATTTTAAAGAGGAGATGTCCGCATCTGAGAGACATGTGGCAGCTGTGGTTGGACCGTCTCAAGTTTGAACAGAGATTTTTCACGCTCTATGGTCCGTTTCAAGACCCTTCTAGTTTCAAACAGAATGTGGAAGGAACTGGCAGTTCAGGCAAATTTATCACCACTGTTAGAGCTTAGGGTGCAAAATGCACGATCATCTCTTTTCCCCAGCCCTCCTCCTTTAGCTGGTGATGGAGACCGATCTTTATCAAGCCTTCGTAGCCTTGACTCGTGTCACTATAACGGTCTGCACTCCGGGCCATCACTCCTGCTTGTCGACAGAGGAGTGGCAGCCGGACAAGCCATTCTCAAACGACCTTGGTTTAGTGTCAGCTGCATGTAGTGTGGAGACAGTTACACCATCGAGTGAGGCATTTCCCATCCGCTGGTCAGCATGTTTACTGATGGACAGCCCCTCTTGTAGTCAAAGGTGGGGATGGGGCACAACAAATTGTTAGCATGATAAAGTAGCAGTGTAAGATTACGTGAGTGAGGTATACAGGGCACAGGACAAGAATGTCAATGAATGGTCGAATAACGTTATAACCTTCAATATAAAGTCCCCTAAGGAACGCCTTTTTAGATCTGCACCATGCATATCCTCCTTTTATTCAGCTCCATCAGACTATTTACAAAGATACACAAGGAATGTCAAATTTTAGTGTTACCATTATAGTAAGGAGAAATGCCATGAATACTCAAGTAGTAGAGAAAAGTAAAGTTTAATAATATTGATAAAAATCATTCCTTATTTAACACCAGATATTTTAATGGTTTGACTTAGAATTTTTCAGCGAAAGCCATTGATATGTGATTTTTATTTTCATATGTGTTTTTTATTAGTCTTTATATTTATTAAAAATAATACATTTGTTGTGAGGTCGATGTAAAAGCGCATTTGCTCTGAGAGTGGTCCGTGTGGGTCAGTGTGAACATGCAGCTGCATTCTGATTTGCATTAAAAGCTCGCTGAAAGAATGCTATAAACGGGTGTTCTCAGAGCGACTCTGCATTGGCGTGAATGTGAATTATATGAATGGGTGCTGCAGAGTTGTTGTTTGACACATTTGTCTATTCACGGGGCTCTGTCTGCTTAAAGCGCATTGTCATATAAATAGGTTTGTTCATAAGATGATGCCTCTCGTGTCTAAAAGTGTAAAAGTAAAGTAAAAAGAGCTAAATCTAGTGCGCACTGGGGTCGGTCCAGAGAGCGCAGTAACGTGAAAACGACTCACCAACTTTCACTCCACTAGATTAGTGTTTGTGAAGCTGATCTGGTTTTTATCACCTAAAAATACACATTGTGGTGAGATGTTTTATTGCCTGTTCTACTTTTACCTGTGTGTACTTTACTTCTGGTCAAGGTGTGATGTTTTGCTGATACAAACAAACATGCCTCTGCTCTCAACAGTGTTGGGAGGTTCTGGCCATATAAAAAGACAGTAAGAGTTTGTTGTCATTTTCCTCTGTTCTCTGCTGGTGTGGATGTGATGTGTTGACATGAAAACAGGTCCTAACTAATTGAATACGTTGAATAGCTCATAGCTCAAACCATAGAGATTGTCCTGCTAAATATGTCTGTAAAAGGTGTATCCAGCATTGTAATAGAAACCCTTGTTTTAAAATGTTATGAGGAGGGTCTTATGTTGTTAAGCATCTTTGAATCATCTTTGTGAATAGATTCATTTGCTGTTTTATTTGAGCCCTGATGTTCATTATGTAATATTTGCTACAGGCCTAACAACACCAGCTACTCCACCATTTCAGCTTTCATGTGAGGAATTCAAAAGCAAAAAAGTTCTATAAAAGGAAATGTAAAAGTATAAAATATGTAAATTTATAAAAGGAACTAAAAGAGCTGAAGCTATTTCCTCTATTGTTTTCAAAGACAAATCTTTTTTAATTTCTCATACAGAGTTAATTAATGCTCTTTCAAATAGCACTTAACACTTGTGACTGGGCATTATATAAGAGGCATTAGCGGTTAGCATTAGCCTGGTTTTTTTGACCTTGCAGCTCAAGATTCTGTCAAGTCTCTCCTCTCCTGCAGTGTTTTGTTCACTGAAGCTTGCTTTAAAACATTTGAGAACACGGCCCCACCATTCTGCACTGTGTACCTTAACCACAGGGGGCTCCACAGAGGCACATAAGCTATTTGAAACACTTTGTCGACTGCCCACACCAATCTAACAACGACTAAGAAATCTATAGAAGAAGAAAGAGGTCGCTGGCATGCAAGCTCCTAAAGGTTTTTGTGAGAGTGGCGAGGTGATGTGCCGAGGAGATTTGGTTTGGAATCAGGATACATTTATCTCAAGTCCAGCTCAGTGCACTTGAAAGAACTGGTGCTGACAGACAGGCCACTTTGCCAGCTTCAGGAGCAGGACAGACACAGATGAACAAGCTCCGCTCATTGTGTCGACTTTGGGACTATACGGGAACTAAAGGGCATGAAAAAGTTATCTGAAAACAAAATCAAATAAATGCAGTGTTTAAATTGCAGCAAAAGGTTAAAAATACACAGAAAAAAACTAAAATGTAATGTGATATGCCTTGTAAACATTTGTGCGTGTATTTTTTAAGAACAGTGTTTAAATTTAGGATTAATGTAAAACCCACAAACGTGCTTCAGATAAACCTGAGCAATAGAAAATCATTGCACAAAAAGAATACCCAATTTCTAAATACCTCCAATAGTTCCCTTACAAACCATTGGTACATTGCTCGTGTTGGCATACATTTTCTGGCGTGACACATAAAATAACTCACATGCAGACACTGAGTGGGGGCCCAATTTTGCAAGAATACGCTAAAAGGAAAAGCACATTTTTACTCATTGATTCACTTCTTTTGTTGTTTAAGTGAACCTAATATTGTGGTTACTACTGCTGTCCACTACTATCCTTATCCTTACAGCTACTATCACACCATGCATGACTATAAAATGTTTTTTTTTTTTGTAATGCTAAGAACTGCTAAAAATGTTTAAACCTTTAAAAGAGTATATTTTACTTCTGTAGGGTTACTGCTAACACATACCATATTTAGATCACCATGTTACCTTTATAAATGCTATATTTGCCAAAAACAATGTATTAACATGTTTTATAAGTTTATAAGTAACTTTAGTTTTTGATGCTCTGAGTCTCCCCATTTCTTTGCTTTCCATGTTAAGTCACTCCCACTCCATCATTTTGCACATCACATCAGGATTTTCTAGTTGTTGTGTACAGTTTTGTATCATGTTTTTGTATATTTATGGAGAATTGTCATGTTGGAGCATGGATGATGTAGGCTTGTGGACTGAACATTGCACAGAATCTTACAGCTAACCATAAGGAGGGTTCAAACAGGGCCTGAGAGAGATAGCGAAATTAAACATGCATGGATGACATCTGAAACTTATTCATTTGTGATTCAAGTTTCTGATGAGGGAACATTAAAGCATGATAGAAAGCCAAAAAAAGAAGAAAGGGTTTTTGCACAATATCCCTAACGTATTTATCCCTGTATTTTCACTTACATTGCACACACTGAAAAAAAAAGGTCACTGGATTTGCGTAAAAAAAAAATATGGAAAGCAGTTCCGTGCTATAAAATTATGTTTAGGCTTTGAAACTTATTTCGATCCCCTCTGCACATAATTTTCTCATAACATGAACATCACTTTTTGCCTTTTTTAATGGTTTTATTTATGTATAATTTAATTCTGTCTGCACAATTATTTTAATATGCAATGTCAAATGTCCTTAAAGGGTTTTATAGTAAAATACTACAAAAACAGTCTTTAGTTCTGTATTGTCTTAAACAGAATCAAACTCACAGAGAGCACAGGCACAGGGAAAAACAGTCTGTTCAGAGCTGAGAACTTTTCCAGTGAAGTAGCTCTGGTCTCTGGAAACGGGAATGACACATGATTACTGGTATGTACTTTGCATTGTACATCTTTAAATATAATTGAAGCACCTATTTTGCTCTAATACGATAATGGACCAGAACAGAATCACAGTGAACATTAGAATTGTACAAGGAGAAATGCTACTCACACACATGCTGCTTTTCTTCCTCAAAACACATGGGTAGAGCATCTGGTATAAAGTCCTCTTAGTGCCACATCACCCTGTAGAAACACATGATTTATTTTGAACAAAAAAAAAAATCTAATTTCAGTTGGTTTACTTACTTTGTTCGTATGTGGTCTGGGTTTTGTTGGTTCTCAAACATCTTCCTTTTTTCTGAAAGATACAGAGATTTTTATTTTGTTTTAGTCTTTTTATGGACTGAAAACCTCACAATCCTCCTGGATGCTCACTGCGTGTCCTCTGCCCCTGTAAATGTCCTGTGTCCTGAGTGTGTCCTGAGTGTGTTCTGAGTGTGTCCTGAGTGTGTCCTCTGCTCCTATAACCGTCCTGTGTCCTGCTACATTTGAATTTTCCCTCCCAAAGTTTTGGGAAGGGGAATTCCAGAGGGAGACGCTTTACCAGAAATCAGAACAAAGTCATGTTTCCTCAGCCTGATTAAAACATGCAGGTCTAACATTGACCACAATCAAGCGACTTTTGTAAGATTTAAACATGCTGGACAGAGAATTGTAAAAAAAAAGTCATGTTATCGTTGTCAAGTTTGTGTTTGCAATTTGAGCAACCCCTCTCAGACCATTTTTTTCAGTGCACCTTCTTTTTTGACTTCATTAAAAGCCATAATTAAAAGTCTTATTTGAACCTCTCTAGTAGGCCTCTTGCCGTTTGGGAAATTAAGGTTATGGCGGTGACCCAAATGATGATTACATTCTGAATTATTGCGTTTAATTATTTTTAGCTGCTCATAAAACACATGAGTAAGTCTGTCACAGCTGACAGTGGTTTTATTGAAGTCTGTCTAAGCAGCTCCACATCCCCTGTAAAACTAAGGACACACTGACATTTAGGACCAAATCAGAAGTGCGGTATTCTGTTCAGATACACTGCAATCAGCAAGACTGTCCCTTTAAGGTTAAATAATGTGGAGATTACTGAAGCCCAGATCCTTTTACAGATGATAATCATTCATTAGTCATTACAGTACGACACTGAGCAGTGTGAAATGGGGTTGAAGAATAGGGAGGGACATTCAATTGTCAGTGTGCTCAATAGTCAGAGGATCTTGCAACTATGGCACAAGTACAGAGCCTAGCATATGAGCTGTGATCAAAACATATTCACTTTATTTCAGTCTCGTCAGCCATATCGCCTCATCTCAGAAACTGCAGGGTTGGACCTGGTTAGTACTTGGATGAGAGACCACTGTGAATAACAGGTGCCACAGTGGGGCGGCAGCGACTCTAGTGCTAGTACTGTCATTATACTCGAGACAAGACACTTTCCCTGCTGTTTAATGTGGAGTAGGAGTGAAGGTGGTCAGAGGGGCCAGTGGTGTAGCTTGGCAGCTAATATTCCACCAATCTACCCTAGGGCAGCTGTGGCTTCAGATGTAGTTTATGAGTACGGAAAGAACAATAATGCATAAAATTATAAAAACAACTTGTCGTGTCTGGGAAAGCACTTAATAGAAAAATAGAAATAGAAAGTAAAAATTATTTATTTATTTTTAATTGTCTCTAAATTCACATATTACATTTCATGTGCATATAAAACTTGTTCTTGGCCCTTAATTTCCTTTCCCACTGATAAGCTATTACAGTCTAAATTAGAAATGCAGACAAAGGAAATGGCATTTCTGTTCTTGTAGCAGGGGTCCATCCAAGGACGTGCCAGAGCCTTAAGATGATATATGCATTGTCTTTGCGTTGAAGAATGAGGACAGCACAAGTGTCTTAGCGGCTGGCTCCTCTGGCTCTCATCTCAAGCATTCATGCTGTGTCAGAGGGAGTGGTTTGAGCGGTGAGAGGGCTGCACACAAGGCCGTCTGTCTGCACTGAACTAGCCCCAGACGCAGCCATGTAATTAGCACATGAATTATTTCTGTGCGATGACACGCCTCGCTGCCTTTTGACTTTGCTGCATCTCAGCCATGTCTCCCTCTATATGGCCCAGATTAGACACACGCTGAGAGTCAGGCCTGTACAGCCACAGCAGAGGCACCGCTCATTTCATCTAATGTGGAGGCAGGAGTGCACACGCAACCAACAAGGAGCAATGTAATTCAGCAGACTGGTCAATTTAATTTCTATGTATAGTGCGCTGAATAATTTGAATTCTATTAGTATTCATTTGTATTTTACTAATATAAAGCTCATAAGCGGGCGGGTATTTTTGGTCCAGCAAGAAACATTTACAGAAATCTTTCCCATATCTCCAACATTAATTGCTAGAGTTTCAAAATTAGAAGTTGATCAGCTTTGTGCAAGTATAGTTTTATTTCAAAATAATAATACTGTAATAATACTGTTGACATTTGAATTCTCTCACCTACAGTGAACCTTGGTATTGAACTTTACATGCAGCATTTGAGGATCTAAACCAATATTTGTTGATATCTTTTTAGAACAAAGGCTCTTGATATCAGAATTGTATAGGGGATAATAAAGTTTGATGAAAATGTTAGCACTAGACATAGATTTCAAACTGTTCGCATTGCCTCCCTTTACTCTTGTCTAAGCTTAAAGACTTTCTAGAGTACAGCATGTCTTTTTGGCCACTGTTTGCAGCCCCCTGACTCTGACATCTCTGTACAGCATTATGCGAGTGGTGAGTACACATTAATATGATAATGCCTTTCTTTTGATGAGTCTATTGATCCCCCTTCTCCTGAGGCTTACATTATGATCCAGGATTTACTCTGTGGAAATGGATTGGGCTTTACAGATTAGTATTCCACACATTACGCTCCCACTTCACTGGCAGACTGTTGTGATTTTGCAGTTTTCAATATTATGTGAATTCATGCGCTGTTTGCCCATTGCAGTAGTATTTATGTGGATGTGCCTGCCTCTAGGATGGTTGTATTTGCTGCTCCTGTTGGATTTAGCTGCTTCTTGTTACTCAGCACTAAAAAAAACTACAATTACTTTCTTTGCTATTTGTGCCCTTTCAATGCAAACCAACCACTAGTGATTGACTGCCTCGTTTGGTGCCAAGAATATTGAGTTACAAGGTGTTAGATTGTCGGAGAGATGTCTTTAAAGCCCCTACACATGCTTTTTATATCTGAATTTATATCTGTTCAATTGTTCTCTTGATTAGGGAAGTTCACAGCCAATCTTCTGTTATTACAGAAAGGCTATAAAAGGTACATTTATTTTATAGCACAACGGAATTTAAAGTGCATGCAGTTTGGAGCAGAATTCAGACTTTAACAGAACATTTTTAATAGCACTGATTATTTTATGTTAAGGAAATTAATATTGAAAGCCATTTTTATGTTTTAAAGGTGCATTGTGTAACTTTTTTTGGTGGAGGGTCAGTCAACTGCTTTTCTCTGTGAATATGTTATTGCTTTGCTTATAATGGTTCACAGGATAGAATTAAACCTTTCTGTCATCATGGAGACCAAAGCAGACCAACTTACAGGTCAGATCTGTGGAGAGGCGACCCCGCTCACAGTCAGAATGCCTGTTTTTCTAGGTATTTTTGAGCCATAAACCCATTTGTAATTGAATAAATATAAGGTAGAGTTGTTTAATGTCATATTGTGGAGCATTCCAAGCATTATTCTGACTTTTTTATTTATTTATTTAGTTATTTTTTTTACATATATGCATGTTGAAGACAATGTTGAAGCTCCAAAACTATTAATATGCAGGACATTTCTGCATATAGAGTGCAAAATATTGAGCTGTTAGAAGCTATGTGTATATTCTCATAGTAAGTGGAAGACATGTTGGCAGTACAATATTAGTATACAAAACAGTGCACATTTTACAGATATTTAACTTTTTACACAGTGATTTCAAGTAACATAAATCTTAGCTGGGTTCATTTGAAACTTTTATAAAGGTCTGTTGCCAAGATAGTGGTCATAAATTTCATATAGTGTTGACCTTCTAGTATAATGCCACACCTTTCAGTAAACACTCCCAGACCAGTGAATAAATCTTATATTTTCCTCCTGAATAAGTGACTAAAAAAGTATAAAATAGTCTCTTTTTCCCAGTCCAACAAACTGCTATGAACACTTTTTTAATGGTGATCATAAGTGTCTGAATAAATGTGATATAAAAACACCACGATAATGACTAGTATTATGAAGACTGTTAGTTTTGCTTTTGCTAATGAAATGTTTTAGTGGCATTTTGCGATGTGCTGGGAAGGAATACTTTCTTAATTTCTGTACAAAGACCACTGTGACCATTAACAAGTTAATATGGTTATGATCCACATTTAACCTTCTCCCACTGTGCTTCTGCAGTTTAGTGGAAAAGCAGAAATATTTTAAAACTTGCCAGCTGGAATTCAGGGCAAAAAGGGAAGACCAAAGGCACAATTGAGTCCCAAATATTTCCATTACTGGTCAAATCAAATCAACTATTTTGTGCCAGTGGGAAAACATAAACACCCCGAAATGGACTTTTCATGTTGAAATGATTAAAAGCCATTATCACTCACTGTCCAAAGCTATTTGGTGATTATCACTAGTTTGACACTATAAAAAGAATTTAAAAAAAAGAATATCACAAAAATAACTCATGTATGTCAACAAAACATGCCAAATTGAAGATAAACTTAAACAAACTTTATTGTTCAAAAGGGAAATTATTTGGACAGTCGCTCGCACATCGCAATATATTATAATAACAAAGAGCAACAATATAAATGGTAATGGTGTACTTATACATTAATATGGCATAATTATATAAATGTATATGTACAAGTAAAAATAAAATACAGAAATATCATAATACAAATATATCTCAGCTATATACAAGCAGTCAAGAAAGTAGCAGTAGTAGTAAACTTACAAGCTAAAGTATTCATTGTTTTTCTTTGTTCTCTGCATTTGACCCATCCTTGAATCTTACTGACCCATCAGCACTGTTGGATGATCACAGTGTGGCACCCAGGGACCCATCACAAGCTCTCGTGTTACAGCTTCATTGGCAGGAGTATCCAGTTTCAGAGATGATTAGCCAATTGTGCATGCTTTTTCACAGAATATCTGGCATCTTCTCACTACAGTTCAGTTGGAGTTCAGCGGGCCAATTAGTACTATGTATGTGATTCAGTCTGGTGCACAAATAGCTGCAATACACCTTTCATGTATTTGCTGGGTATTCGAAACACACATTTTTTTAATAAGTGTAACTGATGTCTGATAGAGGCGTTAATGACAAGTGAATGGTGAAGCCAATTACTCAGTAGTGGAAAGAGTGGCTGAGGGGAGGGGCTTTCTCTCCATGCAGCACAACTCCTTTCAAACTGTGGCTTCAAATGACATTGAATTATTATTATTATTGTTCTTCTTCTTCTTCTTCTTCTTCTTCTTCTTCTTCTTCTTCTTCTTCTTCTTCTTCTTCTTCTTCTTATTATTATTATTATTATTATTATTATTATTATTATTATTATTATTATTATTATTAAATTGGCCCAGTACTGGCCTAGGACTTACGGGTAACCTCATATTTTCACACTTGCTGACTTTTGTTAAATAGCACTTCAGGCTATCAATGTCAACATGACCACAAAAGATGACAGGAAAATTCTCAGGAGTCTGCTGCAGTTCTGTTTGCTTGAGGAATTGATTTTGGGTGCATTCATTGTCTGTATACACTCTGTACACACTGTATACACTGTATACACTATTATTTTCCATTGATGGTAATTGGTCACATTTTTATACCGCGCTTTTCCATCTTTAAGGCTCTTTACAACAAGGAACCACTCACTCATTTACATACACTCACAGACCAGTGTACACAGACAATAGGGGTAAGGTGGGTTAAGTGTCTTGCCCATGGACACAACAACAGCATTCCTCAGTGGGAAATGCACTTCCAAACTGTGGGTCAGTGGATCTGCTCACCGCTCACCAGTGATATTTATGTCGAGAGCCGGATTCGAACTTGTCGTGAACCTACCAGTGAATAGTGAACAAACCAACTGAGGTACTGTCGCCCATTGAGAAGAAAGTTCCACAGTATGCTATTAAATCCTATACTTTTAACATTTATTCAATTACAGGTGTTTTTATTTCCCAAAAGTACATTACGCACATTGAAAAACATGCATTCTTACTCTGACCTGTGAATTGTCCTAATTGCATTAACTGCTTGTCTCCATGAAGAAGTTTAATGTTTAAAGTTTAATGCCATACTGAGGAGCATTCTTGGCAAAGCAATATCATCTCTATGGATACAAGCTGGTTGCATATCCTGCACTATCAACCGCCAGCCTGAACTGTGTGCTTTTTGAAGCTGGGGAAACAAGAGCTTTTTGCTGTAAAGTGAGGCTGATACTGTATCACCAGGTCCTGTTTAAGTATATAATGTATATGCAGGATTTTGCAGTTTTCATACTATGTTATGCAGAGATGCGGCCCTTCAAATAGTGATAATTGTGCTGTGAATGTAAAAAAATAAAAATAAAAACTTTTTGGTCGTGACTTAAGCGGATTAGGCTGACTTTCTGACACCAGGCTGCAAGGCAATAACTTATGTATCACTTTAATAAGCTGCCACTCAAACATCGCGTAAGAGAGTGAAATCCAGTGTCACGTCAGAAAAGAATGTGACAACTTCGTCTAGTGCCCTGGTTTATTTATGGCAATTTCCTAGTATTGAGAATGAGATACAGGTGCTATTTTGACATGTGTTTGTGTGTAAAGAAGTGTTAACCTATGTGAATCCGATAACTGAGCATGGCACTACAATGTTCTTTTTTATACCCAGCGGCTTGTTACTGGGAGGCGGAGAGTGGTATTTCTATTAATGCCAAAGGTGAGATTTCTGACAAGGAAAAGAGGTGAAATTCGTGTATTTGTCGTGTATGTGAATAATGGACTATAAATAAGACCTCTAAACGAAGTATACTATGAGGGGTATTATGCATGTTGAAATACATAATACTGTCCTTTCTGGTATTAAAATAGTCTTCAGTGTTCAGATAACATATTTATTTATAACTTGGTTTGGTAACATGATGTGTATGGAGACAGATAGCAATATCCATGTAAACAAACAGATGTTACGCAGTGCACCTTTAATTGTCATTATAGTAAGTTGTGGAACATATACCATTAAGCATGTAATTAGGGTCAAGGCAGAATAGATTTGAATGGTCAGTTTGTATTGCTTTGACTTTGGGGGCAGGAGACATCTGAAAGTGGGGCAACAGTGACTCAGGTCAGAGGATCGCCCCCTTGTTCGGGCCAAGTTCTGCCATTGTGTCAGGCAAGACACTTCACCCGCATTTCCTTGTATGAAAGTGATGTGTGGGTAAATGTTTGGTGGTGGTCGGCTGGGGCTGATGGTGCAGATTGGCAGCCTCACTTCCGTCAGTCTGTCCCAGGGCAGCTGTGACTACAGTAGTACCTCACCACCACCCAGTATGTTATGAATGAATAATGACAACAGTGTGGCGGTTTGACTAAAGCACATTACAAGTGGAAGACATTATTGAAAAGATAAAGAGCCAGGCTATATTTTCCATGCATATTGTCTCATTCCAAAGACATATACAGCACATCTTTGTAAACATGCAATGATCCCTAGTTTTTGTTGCTAAATATCTGATTTATTTTTCTATACCACTAGCCAACAAAGTCCTTTATGTTTTTTCCATGTCAGCTGCAGAAAAAAACATTTGAACAGATATATCGGTTGCATTGTTGTTTATGGAGATACACAACACCATTCATTTATATACAGAAGCATATTGTCTATTTTCCTACCCGCTCTGTTTTTATCTGATAATTGACTGTGACAAGCGCTTCTCCTTTGGGTGCAGATCAGTTGAAAAGCACCACTAGAGCAACAGATGCCAGAGTAGAGTCAGAGAAGTGAGTGATGAAGACTTCCTGGTTGCTGGAGACTTAGATGCGAGGAGGTTTAGATTTTAGGGAATATGGAATTAAAAGGGTGATGTTTTCTTGCGGTTTGCATCATATTTAAATGGACATAGCTAACCCACATTCCAAGTAGGAAGTGCTTCTGGCTCCATCAATATTCTGGTGTTTTTATTTTACTATTGTGTCCGTAAATAAAATCCTATTCCTAATAAAGAACTTATGGCCCTGTCACACTTTGACGATTTAGCCAGCCTATGCTGACTATGAAAAATTTGGCACATACGCTGGCGTACATCAGATAAGATATAGGTAAGTTTTGTATAAGTTATGAGCACGCTGAAGCACGCTGGCATACATTGACATACGGCAAGGTCATCCAAAATTTTTCAGCATGCTTAAAATTTCTTGTATGTCTGTCAGCGTATGCTTATACATCCTGCATACGTGGGCCATAAGTTGTAGGAACGTTATGTGACGAAACACTTTCACACACGTTAATTGTAAGTTACTCATAAGTCCAAATACACTGAGATAAAGTCTAGCATACCCGTAACTTATGAGTAACATGCTTTGAACCTATGTGTAACTTATATTGACGTATGCAGACGTATTTGACATGTTCCAGGTGACCACAGAACTTACTGAACGGGCTTCTAACTTATAGCTACCGTATAATGGCGTAATGGCAGCATTTAGGGGACTTGGTATATAAAAATGGGAGGAAACCATCAGTACTCCTCCAGACTTCATGGTGAGCAGTCCATATCATCCGAGAGATGGAGGATCTGACAAGGCTGAGACAAGAATACGCACTGTCCTCCAACATGTACATGATCTCATTGATCTGACACTGTACCGGTACAGGCTGCTATTCCAACCACTATTTAGACATTTTTCAAGCTTTCCACTACTTCAACATTTTTGTTTTCCTTTGTTGGAGTAGCTGCACTTTACTATTTTACAAACATTCCTCTTTTCCAACATGAATTATATTAATGTGATAGCCCAGTAAGCATTTTAAAAAAGAGCGTCATGTAGGCCATCTACAGAGAACACCATATAGACTAAATAAATAACCAATCAATTCATTGTGCCAGCTCAATGAGAAGACTTTATTACTCACCTTCATTATCCATAGAATTTGCCCAGATAATTACATCCAGTCCACAAAACCCCACTATTAATCTCATTTGAGGCGTTCTTTGAAAGTAAAAAGGCAAGAGTAGCACATGTGTTTGTTTACGTCCAGCGCACGTGGGAAGATGCAGCAATAGTGACTCTACTTCACGTGTCCTTTATCTCCAATCTTTTATACTTTAAAAAACATGTATCTGAAGTAAATAATAATAACACTGTTTTATCTGTATCTAAACTAGAAGTGCAGTGTTCTGATCTTTTGAACACTCAAGAGTCTCAAAGCGAGTGGTTTTACTGTAGACAGAAAGCTCACGTGATTGTGCTCATAACTTTACAGCCTGTGGCCTGCAGCCATATCCCGCTGCTCTATATCTACCTACCTATGAATCTAGCTGCTGCATTCAGCACCATGGACAGCGAGAGATATGGCAATATGACGTGTCAGAATAGCAATCACAAAACGTGTCGGTAAACCGGCATGTCTAAATAGAGGCATGTCGTAATACCCAGTTGTCGGGAGTTGTTGGGATGTCGGAATGAAGGGATAATGCAATAGGCAGCGAAAACCCACTGTACCAGTTACATGCCAATAGAGCCACACCACAACAGCAAAGTACAGGTCAGGTCTGTGAAGAGGCGACCCAGCTCAGAGTAAAGCATATTTTACTCATAAAAACAACAGTAAATGAATAATGTAGGACTGGATTGATAGATTTAATGCTATACCAAGGAACACCCAGGCTAAAGGTGCTATATTACACAAAAATTATCCTTTTGAGCTTTGAGACATGTTATCATTTTGTTACCTCATCAAAAACATAAACACAGTTGTGTTTTGTTTCTTTCACACATTTTTGAGTAATCCTAGTTTATTAGTGGTCTACGTTTCCATAGCTCACAATACTCTGTTCCACCTTATGATGTCATGAAGCTATAGTTTTCAGGTTAACAGCTACCTTTTAGCTTTTGTTCAGTAGAGAAGTGTTGTTATGATACCATTTAACTTCTACTTCCTTAGTGGTACCATCATGTTCTGAATTAGCATTTTTAGATTCTGAATCTATTTTGAATGTCCCTAGTCTGATCACTGAGATCTTATCTATATTTAGGGCAGGTCGCTGGGAGCTATCCATGGTGCTTCTCTTGTTTTTCCTGTTCTTTGTTCTCACACACTCAGACTTCTCTTATCTGCACCCCCATTGAGTGTCAGGACTTGAGGGCATTCAGGTGCCAGCCGCAGGTCAGAGCCACAGCAGTCTGGGCACACCAAATATCTCCAGAGGACACTTATGAAATACATGAACTACACCACTCTAAAGTGTGACCCATTAAAACCTGGATCAAAAATCCAGAGGTAGGTTGCTCTCATCTAAAAGTATGTGAATTCATTTGGATGCCATTAAAGGTGTTATGATGACACAAATGTGACACGTTTCTGACTTCAGATGGAATGTGGGACTGTAGCTAAATAAGAGTCTCAAATTTGACTTGTGAAATCTGCACTACACAAACCGTTTTTGAAAAGTGTTTCTGATGCAGTTGGGGGTCCTGTCAGGTACTGTCATCAAACAAAGTCATATTACAGTCATAGTAGAGAGAATTTAGAGTGTCAATTAAAATGAAAAATGGTTACAGTTTGTTTTGTGGAGTCAGTAATTACAGTGCAGTTCACATTTCATAGACAATTATAGAGAAACAGAAATAGGTTTTCACTCCCCTATTCCCTTTGGAAAAAAAAACAAGTTTATTTGGACAACTGTGTTGTGACTGTAGAAGCCACCATGGGAGCACTTATTTCAAACTCACATCTCAAATTTAGCCAATTTTTGATTTTTTTTTTAAGTTACATATTTTTATGTGCCTCTATTTTCTATAAGCATATATTTAATTTTATAACACTGTTTCTTCATTGCCACTCATGGGCCAGTTTGAAAAGATCACTAGTAATGTGTTATGGTTTTAGTCCACATATTATGTATTCATTTGCACAGATTTCCTATATTACGCTAAATTGGTCCTAAATTACACAAAATTGATTCTTGTGGGCTTTTAACCATGTTTATAATACTGTTACCTCCTCAAAAACATACCCGGAGTTGTGTTTTGTTTCATTCACACATATTCGTAATCCTAATTAGTTCATCTGTGTCTCCAAAACTCAGAATGCTCTGTTCCACCTTGTGATGTCATGTCATCATTGTTTTCAAGTTAACATCTCCTTTTACCTTTTGTTCAATAGAGAATGGCAATTCCAGGGCTGAAATAATCCAAACGATTCTGGAGAAGGTGTATTGAGCGGAGTACTTTCTGTTTTTCCTGTGTTACCAAATGTCCTCACAAGGTGGAACAGAGTTTTCTGTTTAAGAGAAGAACTAAACTAAATATACAGGGTTTATGTGTTAAACATGCGTGAGCAAAACAAAAAACAACTCCAAGTTAATTTGTGATCATGAAAGAACATCATAACATAGATCAGAAAATAGCGTAATATGGAACCTTTAGGCTTTATTTAGTGAAAGCAAAACCTGTATCCAGGGAAGCGCTATCTTAGATCATCTGTTTTACTTATTATTGAAATGTATAGCTCTTGTTATGATTTTGTTTAGTACCTGCTCACTCACAGCAATCATTTTAAACCCAACTCCTCAAGGGGTATTTTCATTTTATCTGTTTGGACTCAAGCCCGATCACTGTAAATTCCCCCCCATTCACTTCCGAACCGCTCTACCGAATTAAGTGTACGAGCGCGGGCATGTGGCTACGAAACGGCGAGATGAGAATGACCCCGACTTGGCGCCCTATTTGTGCTTCGGTCTCCGCTCCCTTGCTACCGGACTGAAGGACAGCCGGGGAGAGCCAGAGGTCTGCGGGTCCCTTATTTCCACTGATAGGGGGCTAAGACGGGCAAAGAGTGATGCGATCTAGTCAACTTCAATTACAGGCCCCTCCGAGTCCGTCCCACAGCGGCCGTATAGTGCCTTTACGGGGGAATCAATGGTGTGACAAATTGGCGGAGACAGCAACCCCTTTTATTTGGTACATTGTTGCATCTGTGGCTGGTTCTTCCTTAACAAGTGGCCAGGTGTTTGTTTAGGAACCAAATATATCTTTCTCAAGAGCAGTTATAATTGAGTGCTTTGGTACTTTTGTGTTTTTGTCCGGTTATTTTCTGCTTGTGGCTTTAATAGCATGTCCAGACTTGTTTTTGGATGCCTTCTCTAATAGGTGTCCACATGCATCATCCACTGACGCACATAGCACAGTATTTTCTATTGCTGGGGTAGTGTAAAGGTGTATCTCAAGGTTACTCTTGCCTTGTTGTCATCCTGGATGTTTGTGAGCCTAGTAGTACAGGCAGATACATTTCTTCTAAGCTGTAAGATGTCTAAGAGAATAGAGTAGAGAATATATAGAGAATGACAAATGCTTTGTGCTTGTTGTTGTGGAGGACATCAGCTTGTAATTGATCTGGGGCACTGGGAAACAGAAGATACAGGCCTAGTATTTGATCGCCACTTTATTAGGCACCTCTTGTAACTGTGAATTATGTAACTTTTCTGATAGAGGGTCTGTCACCTGTTTCTATGGTTATGCCATTGCTCTGGAATGTTCCACAGTATGAAATAATAGCTCTACTTTACATTTATTAAATGGTTTTATTAATCAAAAATATCTAGAAAAACAAGTATATGACTGTGAGCGGGGTTGTCTCTCCACAGATGAAGAAAGGTTCAATATCATACTGTGAAATATTCCAGACAAAGCAATAACATTTCCATGGAAAAAAGCATTTCATGGACTGTCCACCACAATGCACTTTTAAATTCCATAATGAGGTCTAAAATGTTGAAATATGTATAGACATGCCCTAGCTCTTCTGCTTTTATAGATCTATACAAGTTCTATTTGAAGGTGCAGACATTTATTTGTGATAGATGTTGTCATACACACATACGCATGCACAATAGGTAAAATCGTCCTGGTGAGGTAGTCCTGACCAAGCTATCTTAAAATCTGGAGATGGGCCACCGGGTGCTGCTCCTGATGAGGTACCCCGGCAGCATTGAAGGATGGGTCAAATGCAGAGGACAAATTTCACAATGGGATCGGAACAAAAAAGTGTACCTTACCTTATATAATAAATGCAGTGTTATTTTCATGTACTGTAGATAATTTACCATAAGCTCACTATGCAAATAGAGATTTTGACATATTTTCTTATTTTCAGCTGATCCCTTTCTATTGTATTGGGCCACCTGCTCTGGTGTTCTGGTGACTGCTGATCTGTCATGTTTCTACACTGGATTCAACTCTGTCCCAAACTTTTATTCTCAATATTTGCTTCACTCCTTCCACATTTGTTTCTTCTAAGCTTCGATAAAGGACTTCTAAAGACCACCACAGTAACGTAGCGTGTTTTCTCTCCCTTTTGTCTCTCGCAGGTAAAGAAGAATACGTCACCACCTTCAAAGGATCCGAGTTCTTCTGCTACGACTTGTCCTTGAACCCCATTCAAAGCAGCAGTGACGAAATCACGCTGTCCTTCAAAACCCTGCAGAGGAACGGACTCATGCTCCACACCGGCAAATCGGCCGATTACGTCAACCTGGCCCTGAAAAACGGAGCCGTATCTCTCGTCATTAATTTGGGTTCTGGGGCCTTTGAAGCGCTGGTGGAGCCGGTCGCTGGGAAATTTAATGACAATGATTGGCATGATGTGAAAGTAACAAGGAATCTCCGTCAGGTAACAGTACAGAAGAGGGCGGTGCGGAGTTACGATCAGTCAAATCCAAATTAATGCACTAATCATTGCCATCATACAGTCAATTATTTCTCCAGACATCGGTGATTGGTTCAATGTGATGAGCGGTTTATGGTGGAGATACAACAGAACCACAGTTGTGCAGAGACATCTACATTTGTTTTGTAGGCATTGAGATTGATGACGATGGTGTGTACTGCGGCACTGAGGCGACAAAGGAGCAAAATGGAAATACAAGGATGTAAAGGAGTAGGAAGGAATGAATGCTGGCATTAGGATGGAGAATTTAGAAGCTTTGAAAGAGGCCAGGCTAAGAGTTTGGACAAGTAGAGAAGGATAATGAATATACTGAATGTAGAAAGATGTGGTTAGAGATACTAGTGTAAAGTTCAGAAGAGGAACAGATTTGTGGAGAAATTGAAATAGTGTTGATGTTAGAGTTGAATTTATGAGACAGATAAGACAATTGTGTTCTTCAATCAGACTTTATTTTAGAGATGAGATGAAATCTGTCTTTACAAAAATGTTTAAAGTCTGGGTAACACTGTAGTTCATGGACCGCTTATTAGTTGATTAAATTAATTGGTAATGTATGCATATTTAGGTGCTGTGGTTCCCTCTGCTGTCAGAAATGGGAATGAACAATGGGAAAATAAACAAATTTCAAAGTCATTAAGCAATTTGAATGCTATGCTAATGGAGGCATGCATTCATTGCAAACACAATTTGAGTGTAGAACAAGCCTGGTGATGATGTATGGGCTTAAAATCTGCACAGAAGGCCGGATTTTTACACAGCAACAATTTTTCAGTGCAGTTTGGATTCACGGATTAATGAAACAATGTGAATGAAAGAAAATACGACTGCAGGTATGTATTTGATGAGGGTACAGCAGTATAACATGGTTAAAGTCTCAAACAAATGAAATTTGCATAATATATCATTTAATGTGTGGTCCCTAAACTACCAAAGTCTGACACTGAAGAACATAATCCTACTAGGAAGACAGGGTAACCATCGATGATATTGGTTTTCTTGATACCAATGTGCAGTTATTTCTTACACAGCAGCTCAAAGACAGTAAACTGCTTTTAGAATTAGAAGTCTGTCTGTCTCCGGCAGCTCGCAGTATTGTTTTTACAGGGTTCACCTTCAGCAGTCCTGCCTCCTTCCTTTATTGAGGTAGATATTGCTCTGGTCATACACTGGGATATCCTCTTCACAGCAGATAGTGTGTGTATATATATATATATATATATATATATATATATATATATATATATATATATATAGATATAGATATAGATATAGATATAGATATATAGATATAGATATAGATATAGATATAGATATAGATATAGAGATAGATAGATAGATAGATAGATAGATAGATAAACTACATTTCTGTGGCCCCAGTCCTTTGGGGACAGTGTGGGAGCTGTCATTAATCTCAGTAGGTACATGACAGTTAGCGACCTTTGACCCTGAACATGGTCCATCATTTAGACTGTGTTGTATGCTGCAGTCTGTTGGATTATGTGCAGGTTACAAAGTTCTGCTCAGGGCTTAATGTGTTTTTAATGATCTGGAGAGTCACATACAAAATGGTTTGCTTTTACCCATAAGAATGCTGGATTTCACTTGGGGAAAAAAAAGAAAAGGTTTTATTTTATTTATATTTTATTTATTATTTAGTACAAGTTCAGTTTGGTTTGAATTAAACCATTTGGCCAGTACTGGTTATATTGCAATTAGGCATTATTATATATATTTTTTGCATTCATTTTATGTTCTTTTGACCTAATCATAATAATAATAATAATAATTTTGTTTTGATACAGAGTTACACATGACCTAGAAATGTCTGGGAGAAATGTTGTGATTGTAATGCTGTTTAACCCTTTAAACCTAAACCTATCTATCTGAATCTAAAATCTCTACTGTTGCTATGTCTGCCATCTGCTTTCCTGCTGCTCCTACACTAACACTGAATTGTGATTTAGACTTGTTCTGGTCTGGTTTAATCCTGGTTCAACACTGACAGATTGTAGACTAGTTTTATGTTTCTGATCACAGCAGTGAGGTCCTAACATTTAAACAGCTAACCTCTCAAGTCCCTGCTCAACTGCTTGCTTCTGTTTATCTTCACCTGCCTACTAAACCTGCTTTTGCATAATTAGCACTTGTATTATGGTGCTGCCTCAGGACGTAGCCATCTGGAACATTCACCACATTGGAGAGAGCAAGGAAACTCAAGCATAAGAGTGCATGCTCTGTGGGGCACGGAAACGGCCATCCCGCTCATTCTGTGTCAGGGTCTTTTTGCTTTATCTCATTGCAGTAAAGTGGTCCTAAAGTTCATCAAAAACACCAAAAGAAGGAGGTACAGTGTTGAATGAGCGTTGGGTATGTCATGAACAGCGCATTGGGCTTAAAAACTAGAGAGAAATGTACTTAAAGCAACACTGTGTGCTTTAGAGGCAAGGGAGCTTATAGGTGTTTTGATATAAGGTAAGTAAGGAATGAAAATAGATGTATGCCTTACAAATTAGCTCTTAGCGTTTTTAGTGGAGTGTATAGTTTTGATAATGTTTCCAAATAGCATAACAACATGGAAGGGAAACAGCTAATGTTAATGCACCCTGATTACGATTGTAGAAACTCAAACTGTGCAATACACACATTACCCTTTAATGTACATACAAAAAATATGATTATAAAGAAGGAGCAAAAGTTACATTGTGTTGCTTTAGAAAAAAAACTGGGTCAAATTATGCGCTTTCTACATTTGACATGTGTCTTCATAACTGTGTAAGGATTTGGTAAGGATCAGGGCTTAAAAATGCTTAAAATATAGGCATGTTGGTAGCGTGGTATTTTAGGGAGTCCTGGGCAGAGCTCTATAGCACCTCTAGCGGAGCATATCTAACCTGCTTTTTTCTTGTTAAACTTATTTTGCCCTTTTAACTCTGTGTTACTAACATGCTTTGGGAAACTAACCTAACATCACTCATGGAATGTGCCATACTACTAACCAGTCTGATTTTAACTATGTACTAACCAGTATTGATCATCATATATTATTTGAGTAACAGTCGTTATTCTGTTCACAGTTTTTAATTTCCTTTCTCCCCCTTTTCCACAAAGCACTCAGGCATTGGACACGCTATGGTAAACAAACTACATTGTTCGGTAGATATCATTCTAATTGTTTCTTAGTTTGGGTTTGCCGTGTGTTTTCTTTTGTTTCTTTTTTTATACCGTAGACGTCATTTACAAAAAAGGGAAATTGCGGTTGGTACTCTTCAGCTTACTTTTTGAAATTTTATTTTTGGATTTCTTGAGTCACTCATTTGGTTTTGCCCACTTTATTTCACCTGTTTCCTGTCCTATTCTGTTTCATCCACCTAGGAGCATCATTGCAAGCCTTTTGCATCAAGCCGTGGCTAATATTGAGGACTTCTCTTCTGTCTGGCTGGCCTGATGCTCTTGGGCTCAGCCAGTTGTATCTTCCCCATTCACTTTGCATGGCATGAACTTTGTCCTTTGTGTTGTTAGCTTCTCCACAGCTCATTCGTCAACATGTGTGTAATTGTGTCTTTCACTTCCTATATTTCTTTTTGTGGTATCCATTAGTTAATGCATGCTAATGATGTAGTGCCAAACTTATTCCCTATTTCTAACTAAATGAAAAAAGGTGTTTCTTTTTGCAAATAGACAAAAAGCAAACCTAAATGCATGCATATTTATTTTAAATAGTAGCTTAAACAGTATCTAATCTGTATTTCATAGCATGTGCTATTTCTAACCTAGTAGCACGATCTGATTTACTTTCTTTTCTAAAATAACAACAATGAATTTACTAATATAATGGAAAAACTAACCGACAAACATTTTACTAACACCATTTTTGTGTCTGCTAAACTATTTTCTGTTGCTCTTGGGGCAATACTAACACTGTTCTATGGGTACTAACTCAAACACTAACTAGCATTTCTTTGGGGTCTGCAGATTAACAACTAATCTAAAAGTGGACAAAATAATACAGAAAAACAAGAAAAAAGACATAAAAATGGGTTTCAGAAATTAGAACATAGGGCCGATTGAAAGACCACAAGAAGAAAAAGGCAGTTTGATTAGCCGTGCGCACTGGGTTGGGTTGAGTATAGCGTGTCCTCTTCCTGTGCTTTGTTGTCTAGGTAACGATATCCGTGGATGGAATTCTGACCACCACCGGATACACTCAGGAAGACTACACCATGTTAGGCTCCGATGACTTCTTCTACGTTGGAGGCAGCCCAAGTACCGCTGACCTGCCTGGATCTCCGGTCAGCAATAACTTCATGGGCTGCCTTAAGGAGGTAAAGAGTTATCAGTTTATCTCTATCTATCTCTCTCTTTCTATCTCTCTTTCTCTCTGCCTTAACTTAGACCGTGGGTGTTCAGGATATGACTGGACGCACCTTAGGACTCAAAACAGACCCGGCTCCCTCCCACGCACTGATCGTGTCTTGTATATTCTTGAGTTTGCTGATTATCTCATATAAACTTTATTTTGCTTTTCCGCCCACTCTACTAATACACGTCATAAATATGCACCGAAAGGATTTATTCCAAAAAAATAATAATAATAATTGGCCCGAATGAAATGTTATGGTGATGTAACTGATAATATTTGATCCTTAAAGGTACTCTGTGTTACTTTTCTGGGAGAGGGTACATCACCACCTGGAATAGTTCACAGTATGGCTTTACACTTTGTTTATTTATCTCCACAAAAACAGCAGGGGATGCCATAGGGCTAAGTGACGTCAGATCTGTGGAGAAGTTTTTAAGTCTAAAAAACATGTTATTGAGTAGATGCAAGATGGATATGTTGATTGCCATATCGGGACATTCCAGACAAAGCATTAATATCTCCATGGAGACAAGCAGATGGTGGACCCTCCATCAGAAAAGTTACACAGTACACCTTTTAAGATTTTTAACCTTCTAAAATAGGAATCAGAACAAAACTGTGCTTATCAGAAAGACTAGTAAAATTAAATTATACATTATTATGTATTTCAGAAAATTATTGCTTTTCCAAACTGACACAAAATGGTTAATTTCACACATAAATGTTAAAATAGTCATGTAGGGTGAGGGGAACAACCCATCCACACACCATCCATCTTTACAAAAAGTTACAGAGAAATGCTTCAACCCTTTGACCCTCTTCTCTGCAATGTAAATAAACTTCTTTTTTTTTAATTTTTTCCCTTGAATTGATGGTGTCTTCTTGTTTATTTTGCGAAATTAGACATATAATTATGATCGCAATTTGAGGTACATGATTTTCAAACCATAAACTTGTACCTAGCTCTCACAAACCCTTTGGGACATTATAGTTTTCAGATGACTGAATTCCCTGAGGTGTGGACAGCTTGGTGAAGCAGAGAAGAACCATCAACTGCAGCCAACACGCTCTCATCCCCATGTGTAATATACTCATGCATACAGTTCTCCAGGTTTGGGTTTGTTGAAATCATTTACAACTTAGAAGACAGTACTCAAAAGTAAAATTTTTCAGCTTTACAATATAAATGGTTGAAAAAGTACATTTACTGATAAAAGTGAATACAGTACTCAGTATTTTATCACCCCATAACAAGTCTGGTATAACATTCAAATTACAACCCCACATTTAGTATCTCACAAAACTTTTACTGTCTGCCAGTATTGTTCTAACGATGCATGCACTGGAATCCCTACATCACAGGATCTCACTTCGCCTTTGTAGCCCTCTGTAAGGTACACTTCAAAGACACACAGCGATTGTAGAGATCAAGAAGCTGAATTTTCATGAGGAGAACAGCGGCTCCTCATGCCTCAGTGCTCCTTTGGGGGCCGGGGACTGCTACCAACACCCCCCACCCACTCCCCTCTCATGTTGTTCCTCTATCACTATCTATAGGAGCTAGAATCTACATAGCCTGTCACTTGTGGCTGAGATGATCTGCTCTTAGCCTGCACATTACACCTGACACAGACGTGGTTGCCCTGTCTGCTGATGTATTGAGCAGAGTCAGTCTTTATAAAGGAGGCTTCTCTGTGTAATGGGCCATTCCAGTCAAGCTTACGGCATCAGTCATTTGTCTCCTATATGGGGCTTTATTGCTATAGAAGTATGCATTGTATTTATGTTGTATATAGTCCATATTTCTGCTGATGATGTCTAAGCAAAATAGAAATGGGCGTTGGAAGCATTCAATTTGTGCACAAACTCAAAAATACAATGGGAAATATAGGGGCAAATGCACTGCTGATGTAGTAATACGCCACACCTTGAGAATGCACACACTTGTCTGATGTAGACATAGATAGATATAGACGAACTTCATTGATCCACAAGGGAAATGATCTGGAGGTAGTAGCTCACACAGCAATATATAATATAATATGAGAGCAAAAATATAAGTGGGAAAAAATAAATTCAAAATAAATTGCAAAAATAACAAGAGACTGGTGTCAAATAAGGGATAGTTATATAATATATGTACAAGTAAAACAAATATATAGAAATATAGTAATACAAATATATCTCTCAGCTATGCAAGAGGAGAAAGAAAGAAAATCTAAGCAGGGTTGGGCCTGGTTTGTATTTGGATGGAAATACCAGATGTCACAACGAGGCAGCAGTGGCTCTAGTGTATACTGTTGTGTCATTAGGCAAGGCACCTCACCCACCCGGCCAAGAATGAAGCGGTGTGTGAGTGATAGTCAGAGGGGCCAATAGCTTGACAGCCTCACATCTGTCATTGCATTTGTAGTTGTAGTATTTGCAGTAGTTGTTCTTTCAGTTGCAGTATATGTAAGACCGCAGTTTGTGCAAAATGATTGGTAGTAAAAAATAGTATAAACCTTTTAATAATTCTTCAAGGTTTTTGAAAAAATAGAAACATAACACATGAAAAAGGTGCTCAATTCCAAGCCCAAACATACTAATTCCTCCCACAGAAGGTAAGGTTCATATCCTTCACCCCTAGCTTCCATTTTTCAGCTCAGTACTATTTTCTTCTTAATAGGGATTCTGACCCAGGCCATTTTACCTCAGTGACCCAAAGGCAGTTTTCCCAAGCTCTCCAAACAGACTATTTCTGTTATCTTTTGATTCATTAATGAAAAGTGGTTCTTCTTTTACCCTTCTCTTGTTTAGTCACTCTTCCATTTTGCCTCACCTTGCACAGATGCGACAGTGTGGGGAAAAGTGAGCTAGTGGTGCAGCATCTGGTTTTAATGAGGCAGTGCGGAGTCTGGCCCATGTGTCTGCGTGTCACGTACAGCTCATTACAGCCACAGTTGTTAAGGAAACCAACTCGCTTAACTACAGTCCAACATGGCTTTAAGCTGCGGCACAATTTAAGAGGTCTTCTATCTATGATTACAGACCCCTCAGAGCAAGAAAGTACCTGTGTTATGAGACCCAAACACAATGGTTAGATTTATGTATGAATATTATATCTCCTATTGTGTTCACCTTCATAGTACTGTTTTAATTTGGGTGGATGAAATGTGATGAGAGCTTGTTGCAGTATTTATTATCATGTTAGCATAGCTCAAATACTAAATAAAGTAAGATAAAGGATTCAAAGGTCCCATATTACGCTAAATGTACTCTTGTGAGGTTTTAGCCATGTTATAATGCTGTTACCTCATCAAAATCAGACCAGGAGTTTTCTGTCATTCATTATTAGTCTACCTACATCCCGAAGCCAAAATTGCTCTGTTCTAACTTGTGATGACATCAAGTGGTAGAATCTGTGTATCCTTCGTTCATTCATTTTTCAAAATAAAACAACACAAAAAAAAAAAAAAGACAACGAAAAACAACTCTTTTCGTCATTATTTGCCTCTAAAACCAAAATGAAAAAAACGGATAGCGATTTGCTTTTTCATTTTTTGTTTCCCGAATCAAACTCTTGGTCCTAATACCCAGTGTGGAGTGAGCATCTGCTTACTTCAGTCCTGGTTCAGTCTTGGTTCAGTCCTGGTTCAGTTCTAGTTTAGACCTGCTTTAGACCTGGTCCAGTCCTGGTTTAGTCCTGGTTCTGTCATGGCGATCGGGTCTGTGATCCACTAATGACATGGCGTATGCAAACGCTCGGGAAACGGCTGTTATCCATTTTTTTCATTATTCATTTAAAGACAAAATTGAAAAATGGTTTTGGAGTCAAATAATGAAGAAAAGAGTTGTTTTTTTCGTTTTCTTATTTTTAGGCCCAAGCGCCAGAGGCTGGCGAAGGGCCATATTAGTATCACATAGCGATGCTCATAGGGGGCGGGAACTAAAATGACGCGACGTAATTCGCCCGTAGTGACCAGGGACCCTCGCCATGATGTAGCAATGTGCCAGAGGTTTCCGAAAATTTATAGTTTGTTGGCCAAAAAAAGCGGAACATTGTTCTCGTATCAGAACGCACTCCTCTGAAGGCGCTTCACCCACAGGGTTGAAAATCACCGTATATCATCTAGAGAAGTGCGGCTTCAAACATTACCTCCATTTTTTACATAACTGTCACGGTTTACATGACAGTTAATATTCATTGTCAAGATTTGTTTCCATTGGTACAGGCTTAGTCCGATCGTGCTGAAATTTGAGTCACTGATGCTGATCTCGGCCTGAATATAAAACACTATAAAGCATATGGAAAATTACACTATAGCGCCCCCTAGAAATGAAACACCAACATTATCGGATTTGTACCAAATTTGGGAATTAAATTCTATGCATGACTACGAGCCAAAAAAAAAAAAAAAACATTACGGACATGGGGAATTTTTCACTGTTGGCCAGGAGGGGGCGCAAAGACTCCTCAAAAATCATTTAAAGGTGTACTATGTAATTTTTCTGATGGAGGATGTGTTGGCCTGGGAAATTTTAATCACTAATACGTGATCTCGGTCTGAATATAATACACTGTAAAGCATATGAAAAGTGTGGTTTGGGTTTACGGTTATTAGGGTTAGTGTGGGGCACGGTGTTTGCAGGGCACGTCGTTTTGCAGGGCACGCCGTTTTGCAGGGCACGTCGTTTTGTAGGGCACGCCGCTTGTGGGGCACGGTGTTTGTGGGGTGTGGCGTAGGCGCACGCGAGGGCCTATCATCGCCGCTTGCAGCTATATTTGGTTTTATTTTGAAAAACGAATGACTGAATGATACATGGATTTGGTAGTTTTCAAATTAACAGCTATCATTTACCTTTTTTTAGTAGAGGGCAATTCTAGAGCTGAAATTCCAGCAAAGGTGCATAGAGTTTAAAAACACAGTGAAGCACTATTACCACATGACATCACAAGGTGGAGTGTTTGCTGTTTTCGAGAAGAACTCAGCCTAAATATGCAGCTTTTGTGTATTAAACATGAGTGAAAGAAAACATAACTCCACGTATGTTTGCGAGGAGGAAACTAAATTATAACATATATCAGAAAACAGCGTAATATTGTTCCTTTAAAACTATTCAGCAGTTGATTTGAACAGTTACTTTCAAACACAGGTTAAGGTATAAATCTGCTCAGATATAACAGAGGATCATACAAGTCCTTTGTATCTCACAGCTCGTAGCCTTTTAGTCATTTATTTATCCCTGACCTCTTGTGAATGAACTTATCCTTGACCCTATCTCACAATACCCTCAAAATAGCACAGTTCTCTCCACCATTTATTAATAAAACCACACACAAACTTGTCACATTTTAGATTTTCTCAAAACCTCTCAATGTTAAATCTAAATACAGTATTAACATTATTCTCTGCCCCTTTTTGGTTCAGTTAGCATCAATGCCCTCACAAAATGCCACAAAATTATTTCACTCACTGTATTTTTTTACACAATCCCCCGATCCAAAAGCAGTATTTTTTGGCCCATTACTGACTGATTTAGAGAACATAACTTATATATTCTAGTATTATTGTTATCCATGACTGCCCTTATCTTTTACATTCGCCAGCAGCCCAGTGCGGGGTCAGCCTCTACTTGTACTCCCATAACATACAATAGTGGTTGATTGATGCCCTGCTCTTGTGCCTTGTGCACGAAGAGCGCTAGGGCTGCCACGCCTGCCTGTTAGCTGTGATGGCAAAACAAACGCGCTGCAGCCATAGCTCAGTTGTCAAAGTGGTGACAAATGAGTGCACCACCACCACCACCAGCAGCAGTAACAGCAGTATCGCAGTAGCAGGAGGCGTCATAGCTCCAGCCTGGACTGTGAAAGGTGCCCTCTGTTTCCACCAGAAACAATTGATTCTGTCCAGGGCTCATTTAAATCACATGAGTTAGCACCCAAACCTTTGTCAAATATGTATACACTCGATCGATTTATCTGGCATCGTGTCACGCTCAGGGAATAAGTACAGACAATGATGAAAATACTTTGAAAATGGATTTAATTACAAAATTCTGAATACCCAAATTACAATGCATTTTGTAATGTGTTCTGATACATGGTTCAATCAGAGTTTCACCGCTATACATTTCCGATCACTAATAGGAAACAGAAAAAAACCACATGCACGTACCACAAGAGCAGAGCTGTCTATTTTTCTCACTAATTTGATGTAGTTTGGAGCCTAAATTGTGTAATAAAATACCGCCTTGTATTCCTCCAACATAAAGAGGTACTCCAGTTTACATGTATCTATACAACAGGACTGGGAATTACAAGTCCCTCAGGATAAGATACAATATGCAATAATATAACAATATACATGCAAAAATCTACATAATTCACATAATGTTGTCAGTTGTCACAATACTTATATACATTTCATTGTTTTTCTTGATTTCGATACAAAAGAATTCAATCAATAATCAGTACTGATTATGATATCACAATGAAGATAAAAACATTTACATTATATATACATTTTATGCAATAGTAGTACTTTCTTTATTACTTATAGTTATACTAGTTATGATAAATTATTTTGTCCTGTTAATGTGATTTTTTGCAATATCTATACATGTTCAAATCTAGTTTTGATATTAGTTTTAGTATCAATTTTTTTCTGATTCTTTTGACAAATTGCACATGATATTCTACAATATTATGTTTCACAAGAAATGCATACTTATTTACAACATTTTTCTTAAACCACTGTATGTACATTTAAGTATGAAATACACTTGATCTTTCAATCAAAACACTGAATTTGCTGACTGCATTACTATCTCTCAGAAGCAACTAAATTGTGTAAGTATTGATACTATTCAGTATGACAATATAATGTATATACACATAGTTTGGCATACCCTTGTACAAAGGCTGTCATCACCATCCCAACCAAACATAAAGGGAAATCTCCCTAACTGTGATAAATAGTTCCTCCTGTGCTAAAACCCTGGCTTACGGAAAGGATTATTTTCTCTTAGCAAACACACGGAGACTTGGAAACTGAAGGAAGTATTAAATAAAGTCATGTCTCTGCTTTTGAGGACAGAATCAAACGCCAACATTCAGACAGTGGTCAGTTATTTGTGCGTTATAATCTTTGCCTCTAACCTGTTCCTCTTGTAATTTAGTATGATTTGCATACAAACTGTGTAAATTTGAGTAGGCCACTAAACTTACGTTTTGTTCATTGCATTGATTAATCCTTCTTTTACTACAATAAATGATTTTAGTAGTATTATTAGTATTAGTATTAGTAGTAGTAGTATTATTGGTATTTTGCATTTTTGTTGTTCCCTGTTTTTTATAATCATCGTGTGAGTTCTCCCAACCCAAGAGAGATATAAACTTGACACATATTGAGACAGTGTGGAAGAAACTTCTACAATCACTAGTTTATTGAGAGCCATATAAATGTGTATTAGGCTGTTCTGCATTGATTGTGTTTTCAGTGGGTCTAAACTGGTGCATTAGGTCTTGAAATCATAGTAGAGTCAAAATGATTGTGAATCCTATAGCAGATCTGATACAAGATATTTGCTTTTGTTTTATTGTGTAAATAAATTTATTTTCGTTTTCAGGTGGAACGTTATTGCGATGGTGACGAGATGCTGCAGATTTTAAGCATACCTTTTAAATTGGTTTTCTGAGCGCAAGAAAATAAGAAAATGCTGGTATTTTATTTCATCTGTCAGTTTCTTGCTCGAAGACAAATGAGAATAGCTGCATAGAAAACATGTTATTTACTGTATATTATATAGAATGTTAAAAAAAAAAAAAAAGAATGTTGTGGCCATACTGGCTTGTCAAAGCCTGATCCCGTCAGATCTCAGAAGCTAAGCAGGGCTGGGCCTGGTTAGTACTTGGATGGGAGACCACTGGGAATTCCAGGTGCCACAGTGGGGCACCAGTGGCCAGTCGTTGTGTCCTCAGGCAAGACACTTCACCCACATTGCCTAGTATGAAAGTAGTGTGTGCATGGCAGGACTCTTTTGAAAAAGAGATTAGTAATCTCAATGGGACTTTCCTGGGTAAATAAAGGTTAAAAAAAAAAAAGGAAGAACATGATTCAGTCATCTAAATTGTTAATTATAATTGCAAATATTGCCATTAATCTAATAATAATAATAATAAGGCGGCACAGTGGCTGAGTGGCAACACTCAGGCCTCACAGCAAGAAGGTTGCTGCGGGTTCGATGCCCGGGCCTTTCTGTGTGGAGTTTGCATGTTCTCCCTGTGTCTGGATGGGTTTCCTCCGGGTACTCCGGTTTCCCCCATCAACCCAAAACATGCCCGCACCCCTATGAACTAACATCATGGACCATGTTGTCCACCCTCCTGTGGGCTCACCACCTGCAGAGGGGTTCATAGGGGGGTCAGGTGCTATGAGTATTGGGCAGCAAGCTGCCCCCGCGACCCAGCTGGATTAAGCGGGAGAAGATGGATGGATGGAATCTAATAATAAATTTGATTGGATTGTCTGAAATTTTTATCCAATTATTTCCAGTATTACTGTGAAATATTTCATTAACTGTCTCCTTGTGACTTGAATTGACTAATTAGCTAGTTAAATTTGTTTTTTTCATGGCGAAAAACATCTGAAACTAAAAAAATACAAACCAGGAACTATTCAAAACTGGCACTAAAAATTATGAATTTGTTTTTTTCATGGCGAAAAACATCTGAAACTAAAAAAATACAAACCAGGAACTATTCAAACCTGGCACTAAAAATTATGAACATGTACTTCCTTTTGCTATATCTATTTGAAATCACAATTTCCAAATCAAAATCTAAAACTAAGGGATGATCTACCAATAAACCAATATTTCATTTCACAAGATATCTATGGGTTTCAGAATGAAGAGAAATTAGAAGAACTGTCTTTGTCTGACATGTGTTGTTTTTTTTTTGTTTTTTTTACATAGGTTGTGTACAAAAACAACGACGTGAGGCTAGAGCTGTCCCGACTGGCCAAACAGGGTGATCCTAAGATGAAAATCCACGGCACTGTAGCTTTTAAATGCGAGAACGTTGCCACTCTGGACCCCATCACCTTTGAGACCCCTGAGTCTTACGTCATCCTCAACAAGTGGAACGCCAAGAAGACCGGCTCTATCTCCTTTGACTTCAGGACCACCGAGCCCAACGGACTTCTCCTCTTCAGCCATGGAAAACCCAAACAGCCCGCAAAGGACTCCACACCAGTCAACACCCAGTCTCTCAAAGTGGACTTCTTTGCCATTGAGATGTTGGATGGACACTTGTATCTTCTGCTGGACATGGGCTCAGGAACTACCAAGACTAGAGCGGTCAACAAGAAGGTCAATGACGGAGAGTGGTACCATGTGGACTTCCAGCGAGACGGCAGATCTGGTGAGGGAGCAGTTACTTACACACCACATTCATATTAAATAACAAATTCACTCACTTTTTGCTTTAGCTCATGATATAATTTTTAAGAAGTGGAATCATGTGTGTTGAAAACCCAGTATATCCTACGCAGCTTAAATTTACTGCTACTGTCTTTTGTAAAAACAAACAAATGCATGTCACGTCAGTTATGTCTGAAGTGCACTGGCCTCATATGTCAGATCCCTGAGTGAGTTCTGATGTGGTTTAACTTTGTCCTCCCCACACGTCCTCTAAGCCTCAGGTTTTATTGCTTTGGTCCCAGTTGATTTGCTTATCTAAGCAGTCATTTGTTGGTGTATGCTTGTAGCCAAGGCCTCGCAATGTCATGCTGCAAATTAGATATACTCCTGACCAATTTCTCCACTCCATCTCAGGAGGTGGAAATTAGATTAACTGTTTCATTACCCCCAAAGCATTAGGGGAATACCCTTTCACACTGAGTGATACACAATTAACATTTATATTTGTGGCAGCAAATTAATAATTTGATCACCGTAAATGGACTGTTCATATTAAATATAAATAGAACAGGTTTGTCAAAAGACTTAAGTAGACCTATCAGAAAGAGTATTTGTCACCTATAATGCCATCTCTGAATTTCTACTGGAAAACCTGGACAGCATTTCAGAGTCAGAGTTTGAAAATCCAACATGGCAGCACCTTCATTTTGGCTGATTTGCGCACTTTCCTAGTATTACTTTATTGAATCTTTGAATCATTTAATGTATGTTTGTATTTGTCATACTGAGGGCTTTATGGAGTTCTTTTTTTTAAATTAAGCATTATAAACAGTTTGCAGTCATAAATTGACTATACAAGAATCCACACAGCAAACGTTTGAAATGTATTATCAAATGTGAACACTAATCTCTGCAGTTCAAATATGTCCCTCCCAAACTGTAAGAAACATTGTCTTGCTCAATTAAATCATGTTGCTTATCAGCGATCCGCCCCCTCTCTCTCACCCACACACACACACATGCACGCACACACACACACACACACACGCTGCATGCACACGCACACGCACGCACGCACACACACACACGCATACGCGCACACACACACACCTACACGCATACACGCACACACACACACGCACACACGCATGCACACACACGCGCACACACGCATACACACACACGCACACACATACACACACACATACACGCACACACACGCACACACACGCGCACACGCACACACACACATGCACACGCGCACACACATACACACACACGCATACACGCACACACACGCACACACACATGCACACACACGCACACGCGCACACACACACACGCATACACACACGCATACACACACACACGCACACACACACACACATGCACACACACACATGCACGAACGCACGCACACACTTACATCTTCAGCTGTTCCCACTGTCTGTGTTACCATGGAAACAGGAGGTGGTCTCAGCCCAGGCTGAGACAGTGCTGCTGAGCACTGCACTAATGACATTTCAGGAGAACTTTTTCCGAGACATGATCATATTACTCATATCACATACACTGGTGAAGTCACGGCTGCCCACTGGAGATTAGAAACAGAAAAGTGTACTTTAATCACACAGTTTCCTTGCTTTATACCAGCTATTTGTGAACAAGATAATAAAGGTCAAATTATATAGAGTTTGTTTTGGTCATGGAACTCAAATGAGTCGCTTTTTATATAATCTCATATTCATATTCATAGTCATATTCAACAGCTTTAAAGGTTCACTATGTAACTTTTCAGGTGGGTGTGCCAGATATATCTTGTATATCTCCATGCAGACAAGCAGGGTGTGCCAGCAGGCCGAGTTACGAGTCAGATCTGTGGAGGCTTGATGTCTAAATTTACAGCAAAAATATTTTTTAAGGTATTAATGCATGGAATAAATGCAGGATTATCAGCAACTTTGATGCCATACTATGGCACCTTCAAGGCAAACCAATAACATGGAGACAAGCAGGTAGTAAGCCCCCATTGAGAAAAGTTACACAGTGTAGCTTTAAATTTAGTTTCAGTGTTACATATTGTGGCTGGACATATGAAAGTAAAACTGTATCTGTAACTGTATCCATCATGTTGTAACAAACATATCCTCTATTTTTATGAAATCTTATCTCCCTATATTTTGTCAAAAAGAAAGACAAAATTTTAAATGCATTCATAGCTATATTTCTAAATTTAAATCACTGTTTTAACTGTAACTATGACAACAGAAGTAAAGTGATCTTTTTTTTTTAGTTTAGTTTACTTAGTTGTGCTGTATCAACGATCTCCTCATCTCCTCACCCCGATGCATTAGAGACGCTCTGCTTTTAAGTGAGGACCCTCACTGACTACGCCTGGGGTCTCACTGCTCAGTTGTGGCTATACTTCCTGCCAGCTCACCCATACCACCACTCAAGCTCAGTGTACACAAACACACACACACATACACACACATAGTCCCTAGCTCCCCTGGTCTACGGAGAATCCAATCACGCTGAGATTTGACCGTATCGTTGTAACTGGATTGTGGTAATCCGCTGTCTAACATGTAGGGGAGAGTGAGAGAGGGTTAGGGGACATCGTGCTGCTTCTGCTGATGGAGGTGTGCAAAGATCTGAGCTGTCACAGAGCCCCACCTGCAGCGCCACTGAGGATAAAGTCAGACAGGGAGAGTGTGGCGTAGTTAGACACCCACTTTTATATTGTTGTTTAATGGGCAGTATTTTACTTCACATTTGGACTGGTTCAACAACAATGATTTTTTGTGCAGTAAGAAAATGTAAATGAATAATTGCTAGATGTGACTAAGTTTCAGGTGCTATGAGTATTGGGCAGCAAACTGCCCCCGCGACCCAGCCGGATTAAGCGGGAGAAGATGGATGGATGGATGGATGGACTAAGTTTCATGTCATACTGTGAAACACTCCAGGCAAAGAATTAACATTTCCAAAGAGAGAAGCTGGTGATACACCCCCATCAGAAATGGTCACACCGTGCATCTTTAATGCCCTTTATACCAGTCTATATGAATTCTGACTATACAGTGTTACAGGTATTAATACTTTGCAGCTGAAGGTAACTGAAAGCACTACTCTGTAAGAAGCTCTGTTACTCAGGCTTTAATCTAAGCTTTATTTTAACACAATCTGAGCAGAAACAACTGGCTTGGTTGAAACTATAATAGGTGAACTGATTTGTGCTCCTAGGCAAGTCTCACACATAAAATTACAGTCACAAGCTCACAAACAGTTTTTCTGTTAGTCACTCTCACCTTTTTAATTGAAAATCAAACACCTAAACAGGACCATGAATGGCTGTATTGTGCTGTTTAAATTCATTTAGATTTTTTCTTGAGTTTTCAGAGTATATTAGAACCGTATGGTTACTGTTGAATATTACACCAATAGAGATACATTTACAACACCCCCAGCGTGATGCTACTGCAAAGTATCAATATTCTTCTTCTATGTTGATGATGGCACATGTCCCATAGGAGTGTACAATGCTCCTGACATAACATACTCTGACTTTGTTTGTACAGCTGCGTACTGCACTGTGACAAACCCTAAACAGCCGCTGTGACATGCTTCTGCTGTTTCACCAACATCACTACAGGCAATACAGATTATTCATAGCGATCCTCTGCTGTGTACATCGAATTGCGTGCTTACATCGTATATTGTGGTATTCAAAATTGTAATACACTTTCATATTGGGTTTGCATCTCATGAGTCACTGGATAGTTGTCATTCAGGATAAAACCCCCCAAAGCTCCATTTATCCTATAGCTTGGGACGATGACTGACCATTCCCTCTGACCTTATTAAAAATATTAGTATAGCTAATATAATATAATGCATATTATGGTAACAGCAAAAAAACAACATTATTTTATACATTAAATACATCTCTCAGTGTAATGAAATGGGTGCTTTTATCGTAATACCTCATCTCAGCAATAGAGGGAACCCAGGAGCTCATGCCTGGATATGTGTATGGTGGATTTTTGAATAAGCTGTAAATCTAGTACATTTGTCAGTACATTAAGTGTCCACAAATCTTGCTGACCGCGTTGATGCCTGATCCGGGCACCTGATCCGGGCACCTGCTCCGCTCCCACAAAACTTTGGCTGCTAATGAGTTTGATGTAGTGCACTCGTTAGCCCTAACCTGAAGGGAGCTGTTCTGGCCGCGTGACGGGTGGGCCCTGCCAAGAGTGCAGAGCTGTGGAAGTCACAGCAGCTGCAGCCTTAGGAGGAGGAGTGGAGGAGCGAAGAGGAGAGGAGGTAAAAGAAAGGGAGAGGGGGTGAAAGGGGGAAGGAGGGGGCAGTGGGTGGCCGAAGGAAAGCACTGGAACAGATGCCCAAGGGAAGGACCCACAGAAAAGAGCTCCAACATGTGAGGTTGTCCTGTTAATCATTGTCCTCAGATCTTTTAACTCTAACTCACCTTTATGGGTGATGAAATGGGCCTATGTTTTGTTGGGTTTACTTCCAACAGTCACACAGTAAAGACCACATAGAAAAAGTATATTGTTTTAGTTTCATTCATGTCTTTTCCACTTTGGAGTAGCCACCGCAAATATCCAGATTCACAGAGTGATTTCCATGCTCAGATTGACAGAATAGAGTGGTCAAGAAAATCAATTGCAAGTTCTTTTTGTCACAGCCATGTACTCTGCATTGCAAAGTATTCTGTGAATCAGAGCTGCAGTTAAATCACCGACCCTTATTGCCATTGTGAGCCTTTCTATTGAATTACCTTGTGTAACTCCACAGTAGTTGCCTCAAAAAAAAAAAAAAAAAAATCTATATCTATATATAGGCTATATCTATATATATATCTATATATATATCTATATATATATATATACACACACACATATATATATATATATATATATATATATATATATATATATATATATATATATATATACACATATATATACATATATATATATACATATATATATATATATATATATAATTTGATCAAAGAGATAGTTGTAGTTAGTGGTGGATAGATAGCCAAACAATGAAACAAACTACAGATAGAGCTGACCTCATATCTACCACCCTAAGTATTGTATGTATAATTATTGTATCTACATTCTATGAAGTTTCCTTGATAGTCTTTGAATTTGTAAGTGGGTTCAAAGCTCCTCCACTGTACTCACAAACATCCAGGTTTTCTCATCTTTAGCCCGGGCAGTGCACTAATAGCTTCTCCATATCAGCCACAGCATGGACCTGCCACTCAAAATGCAAATCACCATAGCACTAGTATTTATGGCAATTTCATGTTGGGCCCTCATTTGCCCTTCTGTGTCACCCTCGGCGTGTATCTTCACCACCAGAATGAAATGGATTACTGAATGAGGACACAGCAACCATTAATTAAAGAGCCACAATGGTCGCCACTGCACAGACACAGTAACAGATCCATATACAAATGAATCACCTGGTCCCTGCTCACAGTATGGCCTTCTCGCTGCCTGCTTTACAGTCCGGTCATGTCCACTGTTGTTTACCGCGCTCCAGATCGAGAATTAAACCTGAATGAGGGTGATAAATCATGGCAGCACTACACACCAACTTTCATCGCGGGTTTATGTGTCGGAGAGGAAAAACAGAAGGCCGCAGTCCGTTAATCAAGTTCAGAAAGATGGCTACAATTTCTCGTGTTGGTCCGTGGGCTGAAATGATGGTGATGGAGGAGTACTGATTTTTCTTTTCCTCCTCTTTCCTCTTTTATGAGCACTGCCTTACAGATAAAGGAGATTTATTATGGGAATAGGTGGCGAATGGAGAGGGCACTCTTAGGGATCCCAGAGTAGGCTCCTAATAGAGTGGCTGTGCTGTGATTAATGCCTCTTATCAACAGTCATCAGTCATTGGAAAGTAAGAAAAGCCTGCCCCTGTCCACACGGATAACGCTAATAAGGCTAATTTCTTCATCAGCGGTGGTGTAATGGTGCAGCTCAACTCTGGTTTGAGGCGTCTCATCCTGATAAAGAGGGTTTCCTGGAGGTTAAATGTCAATGCTCATTCATGTTTTTAGAGGAATTATGAAATTTAATGACTTGTTCCGTCTTCTAAAAAACATTACTGCTACTATACTACCAAATACTGATAGCTATGATTATTACTACTAAAATAACTAGATCCCGATTACTGGTATCACTACTAGTATAACTTTTTATTTATTTATTTTATTTGTGGGGATTTGGATAACTCTGGTTTACATTTCAACACAACATTTGTTTCCATGAAACCTAATAAATAAGTACTATTACAGCTAATGATACTGATACTATCACTACTATTTCTATATTAAAGGCCTACTAATATCTGGCTAAAATCAGTTGGGGCCGATTGCTTTACCTACTTAAATACCTACCTGCATCCGTCCCTTGAGGATTACAAGAATCAATTTGTTTAAAAATTGTAATATTTAAATCATCAAAAGTGTCATAATAATTCTTTTTGTTTCTTTTGTACAGGTACTATCTCCATCAACACACTGCGGACAGCCTACACTGCCCCTGGGGAGAGTGAGATTCTGGATTTGGATGATAACCTGTACCTGGGCGGGCTGCCTGAGAACAAGATGGGCCTGGTATTTCCTACAGAGGTGTGGACTGCTCTGCTAAACTACGGCTATGTGGGCTGTATAAGGGACCTGTTCATCGACGGACAGAGTAAGGATATCCGCCGCCTGGCCGAGGTACAGAAGGCCGCAGGGGTCAAACCGTCTTGCTCCAAAGAGCCCATGAAACAGTGTCTGAGTAACCCCTGTCAGAACAATGGCATCTGCAGAGAGGGCTGGAACCGCTACGTGTGTGACTGCTCTGGGACGGGCTACCTGGGCCGCTCCTGTGAGAGAGGTAGGCTGTGGTTCTAAGATCTTTATAATATTCACATGCACACACACCAGAAAATAAATTAGAATAACATGCTGTGAAACGTGTTGTGCTTTGGTACTGTTCTGATGTATCATTGGTTTAGTCCACCTCTAGTCCAGGTTTAGTTCTAGTTAAGTCCCAGTTTTGATGTGATGTATGAGTGTCAGTGTTTATTATACTTATAAATTAGACTGAAAGATTACTCCAACTTTATGGAAATAAGTCATGTTTTAGTTCTCTTAATCCAGTATTTCAAAAATGTAACATGATATTACCTAAAGTGCAGAGATACAGTGGAAATAAATCAGTGCTTGTTGTCAAGGGTAGTCCTCCTTTATTGTTGTTATTACAGAAAATAATATTCCTTTATTATTTGTCTGTCTACATCTCCAAAGCTCAAAATGCTCTATTCCAGCTTTGATGTCATGTAGTGATAATTTTCAAGTGAGCAGCTACATTTTACCTTTTGTTCAATAGAGATGGGCAATTGCAGGGCTGGAATTATTCAAATGAGCCTAGTGAAGCTGTATAGAGTTTAAAAACACAGCACTTCTTGAATAACCACATGGCATCACAAGGTAGATTTCCGTGTTAAACATGTGTGAATGAAATAAAATACAACTTCAGGTATGTTTGTGATGAGGAACAACATTATAACTTACATCAGAAAATAGCGTAATATGGGATCTTTAACGACTAATCACCTCTGAGGTGTAGTCTTTGCCCCTTTATCACAAATCATGGCATCATCTTCATATAGAAATGTCGCGAACACAACTGATTAAATAATTTGCATAATTGAAGTGACAAGTGCCATTGCTTGTTTTCTGTATCCAAACCAAACTTGCCTTATTTTGGTGCTCCAGAAGTTTCCCACAATTCCCCATGTGTTTGCGTGTGTTGGAGCATGCTGAGTGGCAGGTGACTGATGCGCAGTAGAGACAGGGCTGGTCACGTAAAGTTCACTCTTGGCTGTAAATTGGCTGTCTTCTGCTATAACCATTTGGCTCATCAAAGCACTCAGTCATGACCAGAGCCGCTCCAGAATACAGATCCTCACTCAGACACACTCCAGCTAATGGGAGCGCTCAGGCCACTCCAGCCTCTTCTCATAGAAACAATTTAAACGTCACACTGCCTTCAACACATTTTCTACTTAAATGAATTGGTTATACAATAATAGGAAATCAGCAGTTTCCCTTTGTTTACTCTGTGAACATTATGGAATCTGAAATCATCAAGCTGTAGTAGCAGTCATACTCATCCTCCTAGGCCCCACCGTGTTCATATGCTCATTATTCAAACATGGACCGTCTTGTGCATTAGATAGTTTGAACTGAATATTGAATATCAGATTTGTAATTTGTATTTTACCCCATTTGACCACCCTCTTTGTAGCTAAATATAATTCTATTTTGCAATTGCATTTTAGTTTTTTGCTGGTGCATCATGACTTTTTAAAGGAATTGTATGTAATAATTAAGTTTCCAATTCTATAAACATGACCACATTGTGTTTTCAGATAAGAGGTCAACATGTTCAAATCAAATATTGCTTTTATATCCTGATTTAGTCTATAACAAGTTATTTATATTATTATTTGGCACTTTAATTCTCAAAACGATTATCCAATCAGAAAGCAGAATGAACTTCACACGGGGCTGATGTGGGTTGCCAGTTCAGTTTGTTTAAATCCAGTTGGTTTAAATATATAAATATATGCAGCCACATATTAATCAGTGCTAGTGCAGCCAAATAAGAATGACTTGTATGTGTCTGCCTATGTGCTGGTTAAGGCACTAGCCACCTTGGTTCAGTTGTGATTACAGTGCCTTTTTAAAAACTGAGCAGAGGAGAGCAAGCTACATATAGTTCCTTTAAATATAGATATCTTTCTGTAAACAGCTAACAAATCAATGAAATCCATCAACATTACTAAACCATTACTCATGGCCTAAGTAATACTAGGTTACCCACTTACATGTATTACTCACCTGGGAACTGGAAGTATGCCACAATGAAAGAGTATACATTTACTATTTATACATTGCCCTTGTAGATTATGTAAAATTAATTTGAGCTGTATCTTATTCAAGTGGTGACCCTCTTACAAAGCGGAACTGTGTGACTTTGTGTGCTCCAATCCCAGAGGAGCAGCAGCAGTGAAGGAGGAACAGTTAACATTATGTGTAATCAAGGCAAATGTCAAAAAGAGCCTGGCCAATGACTCCATTATCACAGTGTGGTACAGAGCACACACTGTCTCTATAGGAAGAATTATCTCCAGCACAATGTAACACAACCCACACACTTCTGTCTACACGCATATCGTTCTACGGCACTGTCTGAGCCAAGTCTTTACAAACTGAAAGGATTTATTGTTTATTTGTGTTAAAGCATGGACCTCAAGTGAGACACATCTGCTTAGGCTGTGAGAGCATTTTGATTCTGCTATTCATCCAGTACACAAGAATGCCCATGAACAAGGAGGAGGAACTTGTAAAACATAGTAAAAGAACCCATGTATCACTGAGGACATGTCTAAATATTAAGTAACAGCAGGACTAACCGTCATCAAGGCCCAAAGTGAACTTGTGATTTGGTAGTTAAAACAAAAAAGAATAAAAGTGAAGATTTCATATCTAAAATGTTGAATATCTCTCTCTGTCTGTGATTTTGCAGATGTGTAATTGTACCAGGGAGTGACAGGAAATGAGGCAGGAAGTGTGGGCAGAAAATACTGCAAAATGATAATTACTCTCCATTACTAGTTATTCTAACCCGCTATGTGCAAACAAAGGCAGAACAGATGCATCTGGCACCCTACAAACCACATACAAGAACAGGCTGAATATTTATCAGAGGAATGAAAGATCTCCACCCCTTCATCTTGGTTCCTCTGCCCAAGCCTCTTGTCTCTTAAGTGTTCTCAGTCTGTGGAGACTGGCACAGTCCCCCTCGTCTTGGAGTGTGGATCTGGGTGTTTCCTGCTGTTTGGATGTGTCCAGATTGTCTCTGCACTGGTGGGACGATGCAGGCAACAGCAGGCTGAGGAGCTGTCAAAAGAATTACCCCAGCCCTCACTTATCCATGCATGGTGTACCACCCGGTGGCAAAATACAGTTACTGCATATGGTGGACAGGAGGACAGGAGGAGGACAGGAGGAGGACATGCCCTGGGAGGTGGAAGAGGTGCCGGGAACGTTGTAATGTCCTATTTTAAGATATTTTAATTAGGCAGACAAAGCAAATTTTCCCCTTTGCATCCCAAATGTCTTCCCCTTCATTGTTCTCGAGGTTGTTAATTAGCCCAAATATTAGTCCTGCGGCTTGACTCCCAGATGGTGAGTATAGGTACAGACACGCGCACATGCTTGCTAATGAGAGATGACGGATGCAGCGCTGACACCACCTACATCTCTCCACATGAAAGATGCACACAGCCACAAAGATGCACACAGCCACAAAGATGCACACAGCCACAAAGAAAGAAAGATGGCCGCTACTAAGATCAATGCACAGTTCAATAATGTGCACAATGAATTATATGCATCTCACCCTTAATATGATCATCTTTAATATGACGTTATAAATTGTATATACATCATTTAACATGCCTATTCGGTGTGATAAATGTGAATCCAAATAGTAGAGTACATAAGTGACAAGTTGCTGGAAACTCACAGCCAATTTATGTAGATTAATTTGTTTCAAACTTGCATGTCTTTGGATAATGGGAAATCGCTGAAGAAGGGCAGAGCTGAATCTCTAGGCATAGATGAATGTCAACCAGTGATGGAAGAAGTACAATTTTGTTTCAAGAACAGAAACTTTAACTTTTCTGTCCTGTTCAAAATGTAGCAGAGTAGAAAGTAGAGATACCTTTTCTCAGTGAAAACATTGACATAGTGAAATAAAAGTAGAAAGTATCTACTTTAAAATATATTTAAAAAAAAAAAAAAAAAAAAAATGTAAATGTAAAATACAGCTGCCAAATTAGTAAAGTACAATACTTTACTATTTTTGCTTTGTTAGATTCCACCAATAATGTCAACCACTCTGCCACTTAGGTATATGTATAGTATAATAGTTCTATTGCATTTGAGAGTATATAGTAGCAATGTGTCACGAGATCCAGACAGGAAGTGCAGAGTTATTATTGTGCAATACTTTTTAAAATCATGGCCATTTTCATATTAACTATTTACTCTTGATCTGTGTGTATTTTATTTTTCTTCATAGTCTGTTCTTCAGATAGCAGAGTATTGGTTGTTTCACAGCCTGCAGCTTTTTACATGAACGCAAAGATCTAGAGAAATATAAATCTAGGATAGGCTTGGGCAAATATGAATAACTATGCATATTGTATGGTTTAAATATAGGATATACATTCTCTTATTGCTACATAATTTACATATGAAATGTTATGTAAGACAAAGTACATTTCAAGATATAGGCACAGCATTAGTACTGCAAAATGGATTATACAGATACTGCAAAATATTTCCATTTTTTATTTGTTCACACTGCTGCAACTAGACATTTCCAGGTTAAACTACACGTAAAACTTATAACTATAGATGTAGGCTCAATAGACTACTATGTTAAATTAGAAAATAAAAACAGTCATTCAGAGAAACATGCATAACACTGATTGACTACCATTTAAAGGTCTTATATTATGCAAATTGACTCTTGTAAGCTTTAAATTATGTTATAATGGCCGAGAGCAGGATTTGAACTGAAACCTTTGGATCATTGGACAAATACCAACTGAGCTACTGCCAGTTTGTTGTACATTTGGACGCAATTTGGAGCTTGAAATGCCAAATATTATCCAAACATCTATATTCCTTTTGTGATTTTCAGTAGTTTTGCCATACTATGTGTTTTCCCAAATTGCTCTGCTGTACTGTATTTGATGTTTTGTATGATCAGAGTACACCATTCTGACATATATATATATAGTGAAATTCTACTGCAGTTGTGACAGTCTTGGCAGAGCTGTAGCTGATTCCTCTCCTCTGTCAGACATGCTCATCCACTTTGGTGCTTTACTCCCATTCGCTCTCATATCTATAATGAAGTTCCCAGGCTCTGATAAGGAGACACACTCACTCGGAGCTGGAGAAGAGCAAAGTTGGACTGGATGAAGATATATTGTGTTTCTTTGTGCGCCCAGACTATTTCCTCCGCTCCAGATTTCTATTCACTTGGCAGCTTGTTGTTACACATTTAACAGCTAGGGATGTCTAGTTTTTGTGAAGACGCTGCATACAAGAGGGTAGTTTTGAATTATGTATTTCTTCCCAGTGTTTATTTCTGTTTATAATGACTGTTGAACATACATTTTCCATATAAAAATAAGCTTTGGCTGGTGTTGTGAGATGATTTCTGGATAGGGTGCATGGTCCCCCCGTTGTTGCAGTGCTGTGTTTGACATGCTTCTGACAGCTCAGTCTTCCAGTGCACTTTTCCTCAGGGAGAATAGAGATAGAGTGCCATTAGTGCTCGAGTTAGCAACACATCGCTATATCCTTCTCTCTGCCATCCCTTAACTGCTCCATGCTTGTGTGATAACCAAAAATCACCATATAATGACCATGAAATAAACTATGCATAAATAAAGACAGAAATCGTTCTCTGCTCCCACTGGGCTGCTACTAAAATAGCCATTATGAAGCCATGGGCTGTGACATAGATTTGCGGTGATATTATTTGAGCAAAAAGTGAAATCAATCCCTCGATGCTAGGGTTGTCAAAAGTATCGAAAATCAGATACTAATCGGTCCTAAAACTAGAATTGAAATTAGATACTCATTAGAGTAGGTATCGATACTAAAAAAGTCACATTCACCAATAGATTTAGAATGAATCTTGAGCTGTATCAGAACAAGTATAAGACCACATAGACCAATATACGCTCATGGACCTCAATTAGCATTTTCAGGCTGACAGAGAACCGTGCCAGTGCTGACTGACGTGTTCATGTCAAAAATCAGAGCGTTTGGGAACCAAAAAGTTGGTTACCACCGGGAACCAAGAAAAACAGGGTCACATGCGGTAAAATAAACAAACAAAACGTGTGTGTGGAATAAGGTGGAGAAATCAAATGACATGAAGATTGTGCAATGGTCAGCGAAGGAGTTCAAATATTTGCTATATCCATGTTCAGATTACATTTTTGGATTGTGCATCGCTGCAGCCTTCTCCACAGCAGATGTTGTAGCATCACTTGGCGCAGATAAATAATGATTTGCATGAGTACAAATACTCTCTGGTAGATGATGCTGTGATCCATGATTGTTATTTTGTATGGCTTTGTTTTTATTTTGTGGCAAATCCACACCTTCTGCCGATGACACATCATGGGTTCACTTAAATGGTATGAACGTGGGTCGGTCATCAGTGAGCACTTTGGTTCCCAGTGTAATTGGTGCAGGAACCAGCACCAGCACTGATCTGGCCGGCCTGAAAACTGCTAATGTAAAATACCTGTGCGACTGAGGGATTACACAGATGTAAGACCAGAGGGTAATATAAAAGAAAGTACTACTATTCTGTTGTTTAATTATCACCGTGGTATCAGTATTGAGTATTGAGTCTACTCCTTAGTTTTAAAATTGAGTTTCAAGTTTTAGTACTAATACAGCTCTCTAACTATCTACTAATACAATTATCTGACTAAATACTCATTTGAGCAGACATTGATACTGGGAAAAAAAAAGATAAAAAATAGATCATAGCAAAATTCTGGTGTTGTATGACTATGCCTATATTTTATGCAATAAAGATACAGAGAGGAGTTTGTTACATCAAAGTGCATTTTTCCCTTGCGGCATGAAGAAATGTACTGAGCTTATTTTTTGGTATCAAAATCAAGTTTTCTAAAATATAACTTGACATCATGAATCATCTTTTATTCATTTTTCCAAGGCAAAGAATCAAATGAACCAGATGACAGATACTGATTTGAGCAAACAACAATAAATGAAACAAACCACCATGGTATTTTTAGGGAATAGGGAAATTCCCATTTGTTTGCCATGGAACAGACCCACACCTGCAGCTCTGCCACTGTACTCTGCTAATGAAAAGCAGACGCCTCGCGGTGACTGGGGCTGCACAATAGGCTGCTGACATGTGCTCACTTTGCATTAGATCATTTCCACACATGTCACTGCTGAGCAGTTTGTCCTTTTCTTTCTTATGGAAACCATCAGCATTTTAACAGAGGTGACATATTCAATAGAACGTCATACCTTTGTGTTCATTATGCTTTGCTTAGATCTGACAGTTGACAAGGTTATAAAAGTTGATTATCATAGACTATAACTGTATGGTTATTATGGATTTGAAGCAATGCATATCTATCAATTGTGGTTAGATTTCATAATAATTACCACCCCCAGAAAGTTACATACATTTAAGTAGTTACTAAACCTGAATCTTTCTTAATAAACTATTTGCTCGTTATGAATTCAGTTAAAGTTTTGCTTTTTTGAAGGCAGCTTTTGTAAAGTGTTACCCAATTGTTTTAGCAGCTGTGAAAAATGTTATAAAACACATGTTTTGAAAGAAGATGTATAATTTGTGTTTGTCATATTAATTTATCAAAAAAAATATTATGAACAGAAAGTCAGTGCAGGAACACTTGCATTGCACTTGTATTTGACACAAATTCCACTTGCTGCATTGTGTACCATATCGGTAGGATTTCTCATTTTCCCTGTGGCATCTCTGTTTCCTTGCACCTCATTGCTTTGGCTGTGGCAGACAGCAGACGGTTTAGCAGAGAGGACCAGTTAGTCACTGGGGCCTGTCACGAGAAGAGCACCCCAGGAGGGTATGGGGCAGAATTGGATTTGGGTGAAGGATGTGATGGAGAGCTCCTGTGGGATACATGGGACAATGATGATGAGTGTACAGTGGTCCCAGCCCTATCTGCTTCTTTAACAGTGTGTATCTGCCTGAGCACTGCAGCCACTGTAATGGCTCTGTTATTGGGTTATGCTTTAGTTACTCCAGCAGAAATGTGTTTATAGCCTCCTGCTGGTGTTAAACAATCTCCTTACAAACATTTTTCCAGACACAGACCTAATGCTCTGAGTAAATGCAGCCGCAGTGAGTCAATATTTAAGATCTACAAGTTCTTCTGTCCTCTAAAATGGTCCTAGTGTACTGTAAAAAAGATCCGTCGTGATAGGCTTTACACTCTCAGAGAAGTGAGTTTGAAATGGGTGGTCTTAACCCTGTGCATGTGGTGTGTGTGTACATTAGTGTGTGATGGTGGTTGCAGCTGCCAATGGAACAGATTTCAAGCCTCACCTCCATCAGTCTGTCCCAGGGCAGCTGTGGCAACCTACCACCAGGGAGTGAAGGAATAAAAGCTACAGCGATTTGAAAGGCCAATCTGGTAAAGTACAAGTTGAAGGCTTATATGGGTGTGTGGGTAAAGAATTACGCTTTACTATAACATCCTATATGCAGTGAGTTGCAGATTGATTTGATTGTAGGTCAGATGCCCTTCCTGATACATTTGAGACTATTCTATATGACAGCTAAATTAGTGAGTAAACTTACTTCCAAGTTTTTATTTTAGTCTCATTTTGTATTGTGAAATGATCTCATTAAAAATAAATGGACACAATCTGGTCATTCATAGTAGCAGTCCATATAATGTGTTCTTGTGCTCTGTCCTCAGTGTTATTGACCAATAGATTTACTGCTCTGTGGATGTAATTCTAGTTGCCTAATTGTTGGATGCATTAGCCTTTGTAATGACTTTTTGATTGTTTCTGTAGTTGAAACACAATTAGGCCAGTATCACTTCTAGGAGGAGAACATCTTGAAACATTGCTAAAAGACTGCAGTTTTCCTGTGAAGCCCACAATTGAATCAGCAGCACAACAAATGGACTGAGTGGACCAGCTGAAATTCAGTTAGAGCTGCTGGGTTTGTCGGGGGCACGTCTAATGCTATTGTGGCATCAGAACACCAATACCTGCTGTTTACACTGTGAAGAGTTAAGTCAAACATGTAGCAAATTCAAGTTAAAAGACATTGTGTAAGTTAGCATAATTAAGTTCTGGTAAGAACATAATTGTCAGGTAACTTTTTGAAAAATGTGTGCATATTGGGGTTTAATTATATATTTTATTATTTTATACAGTGTTTTATTTAGGCCACTATGTACTACAAAAATATTACTGAAGGTTAAGGTTATGGCATACTTTATTCCCTCTGAAGAGAATACTTCCCACTTCCAGATATTTAGCTCAGCTTGATCAGGACAGGACCTTAGCTGTATCATTTTATACTGATTACTGAAGGGGGAAAGTAGAGTTCTGGACACTTTATTATTATTATTCCCCTTTTTTGGTTATTGGCATTAGTTCAGATAATGGTTAAAGCGCTTTACAAGGACAAAATGTCTATTATTCAGTGTTGGCTAGTTGCTCTGAAATGCTTCATACAAAGTACCACCTGCATTTCAGAGTACCACTGGACCTCAACAAAAGACGGATTCAAAGGAAGACAAAAATGTACTGCTCCATGTGTCACAGTTAAAGAACTACTAGTGTAGGGTGTATCAGAGGCACACTCTTATAGCTTATTTCCATCTATCTGTTAATCCTTATTTTCTCATTTTCTTCTTAAAAAACACAGGCTATAGGTTTAAAGATCATTCTATAATAATTAATATGATGTATCCTCTAATACTGCATTCCACCCCACAACACTCCTGTCCCTTCCCTCTATAAAATACCCATCTGTTGTGTTCACAGAGGCAACCATCTTGAGTTACGATGGCAGTAAGTTCATGAAGGTGCAGCTGCCCGTGGTCATGCACACGGAGGCAGAAGACGTCTCCCTGCGTTTCCGATCGCAGAGGGCATACGGCATCCTCATCGCCACCACGTCCAGGGACTCTGCCGACACCCTGCGCCTGGAGCTGGAGAGTGGACGAGTGCGACTGACCGTTAACTTAGGTAATGCCTCGGAGAGTATGTGTGTCAACAATTGCAGTGAAGTCCTATAGAGCTACACTTGGGCAATGCTATAGAGCCAAAATACTGAAGTAGTTTTACAGCTGTCCCAGTCTCTTGAATAGAAAGAGATTGTGTAGATGCTTTCAATGGCCGAAGTCTGCGGTCTCTGCGCTCACTGCCAGATGAGCACACAAATGTTCTAACAGGGAATGCTTGTGGCTTTGTGAAAATAGACCCTACTTTCTTAACCCAATCTAAAGTAGAACTACCAAAATATGTTGTTAAAATCACACAATATTACTGGCAAATTCACTTGGTTTCAAATCTCACCAATAACACCAAAATGGCAAAATGTCTGCCTTATTTTACTTGAAGAGCATATGACAGATTTTTATGATTCTCTAATTTTGACTTAATTTTAATTGGGATTTTAACTATTGTAAATACAAATTATAGTTATACACCAATTAAGAACCCATTTAAGATGAAAAATGTGTTGAAAATTACAGAAAGAAAATTCTAAGACACATGACATTACACTAAGGAGAATTATATCCAAAGATTAGGCACAATTTTTCCCATTTTTTCCCAATCCTAAACATTATTTTTCTTATATTTTGGTTTTGTTAGGTAACAGCTGTGTAATTGCCTAGTGTGATGTCACGATTTCCAACCTGGAAGTAAAATTTTAGACCTAAAAAATTGTCAAATTGGGGAAAACGAGTGTGAATGTTTTAGCAAAAATCTTAAATATAACAATCTTAACTGTGTTTCAGCCAAATTAGTATTCTAACCTATCATACACACTTTAAATACTTGAAATGCGGAATTTACCTAAAATCAAATCAGGTGCTATTATCCCCTATTACGTAAGATATCTTTCATCATTCAGAATACTTTTATCTGGCTGTGTGAGAGAAGAAATTTCTAACTAAAAATGTGTCTTTTGCTAACATCCCCGGCAGCTATGATTCTACAGTCAATGGTAGTACGCCGCTAGATTAAAAATGTTTCACTCATTGAACCTTTACTGTAGTCCTTTGAAGAGCCTTTTTTCTGGCCACATAAGCATACACATTGGTATAGCTCCGAATTTGCTTTTGATATGCACCTTATAGCTGTATAACTTGAGAAAACACACAGCCAGTGAAGTGTGTGCGTGTCAGTTTATGTGTTATTTGCTCAGGAAAGGATCCATTGATGCTTGTGAAAAGTTTGATATCTCTCAAACAGAGCTATGCCGCACAAATGATAGCCATCTATTTCGCCTTTCCACTGGCTAAACAGAAATGGGCTTCCTAAGCGCTGCTGTTTAACCGTGCATACCAATAGACCGGCTGTGTTTGTCCTGAGCCCAAAAGGAAGCAGCCAGATCCTGCTAAGAGCACAACAGCGCCACCTATTGACCAGACGCACACTCTTTTCTGTTTTTCTATGGAATTAAATCTGACACATTGGAGAGTTTGTGAGTTCGTTCTTTCCCTTTGGCCTATCTCCTTGTCATTCCCTCAAAAGCAGAGCATTCCCTGTAAGGCTGAGTTTGTGCTGGTCTCTGGCTGTCTGCGACCACTTTGCCTCTGTGGTTGACAACACACGACAGCTAGAGCCAAATGGGGAGAGAAGAGGGTGGATTTGGGTCACCATTTTCTATAGTGTCCCTTAAACTAGAGGAAGATATAGAAGTAGTTGAATTATATGTAACAGTAGCTTGCTTTTTATCATCAAATATCTCTTTATATTTCATTATATTCAAATTGTTATTGTTACTGAAGCATGTACTAATAGTTTAATAATTATGGATTCCAATTTTACTATCATGGACCACTGTTGCACCAATTATTTGTAAATTTTACCTTTTTTCTGTAAATTCAATGCCCATCTTGTTTTCAAAGTTATAGCCTCCTCCCATTTGGCTCTTTTTGACACTGGCTCTGCACCTGATAATGTTATAATGTAAATCTTAAGAAAACAAATAAATAAAAGTCAAAGATATGCTTGATAACACTCACAGTAGCGCAGAGTGGAGCCTGGCTAGTGTCCGTGTGTGCGTCCCCAGATGAGTGGCCTGTATGTTTTAATGATGTCTGCAGCTGTTACATTGAAAGATGAATTTATCTCTCATCTATTCTTCCCCATCTAGATTGTATCAGGATTAACTGTACCTCCAGTAAGTCAATGTTCACATATTTCTTTCTTCTTCTCTAGTCTCTTTTGTTCCCAGATAGCACTGTTTTAGCTGCTGTGTTGTTTCTTAGCAACTGTGTATGCAATTTGTCCTATACTGTCAGATAGTCCCAATATCTGCAGGCTAAGTGAATTCAATCAGGCTATAGTGAGATGTGTCTGACTTGCATCAAAGTAATGGAAAAAACTAAATGAATATAACCAGATTCCAAGAAAGAAGTTACCAAATGTGCTAAAAGGTGTTAAAAAATTATATTCTAATTATAAACATAAAAGGTAAACAAACATATTCGGCATCAGATATTGTCAATTTAAATTTTCCTCATACGCAACATGAACAATTTGTAGTCGCATAAAATTGTTTTGCAAAAGCTTGCAAATTAGTTTTCTGATGTATTAATTTTGAGTAGATTTGTTACAACCATCAAATACTAAATGAACTATTATATTTGATCTTTAGCACAATATAACAGCTGCTTCATAATGTGCAAAGACACCAACTGGTTCTGCACCTTTCAAACGTCCATAACATGTGAACCTGTGATGCCGTATAAGTATTTATTTCAGCTATACCAGTTTTGTTATAATATTTGATGTTTTAAAATGATTGGATGCTTTCTTTTATTCATATACATCATTGAAACGGGTTTCATTCGCGCACTTGTTACTTCTGACTAAAAAAAGCAACAGTAAAAGCTAGTATTAACAGTAGTCCTAAATATAGACTACAGGCCATTTGAAATTAACAAACCTTCACAACAATAACTCTGCTGCTGTTTACAGAGGCAGGTATTTTGGACACGGATGAGCTCCTTCTCTTCTTCTTTCTCGCACTATTTTGTTTCTCTTGTGCTTTAGTGTCTCACGTCGGCTGTAAATTGATGAGGCCATTCAAGGCGCAGAGGAAATACAGAGCGTGATTTTATTATTCTCATTAACCTGCCTCACCGAGCAGAAAGAAAGGGATGGCGAGGGAGGGGAGGGGAGGCCATCTTGTTCTGTGGGATCACAAATAGATGCTTTGGATGTGTGTGTGTGTTTGAGCTGAGAAGTTAGTGTGCAATATTTTGGAAGGTAAATATCCTTGACATTTATAGTTCAAGAAGTGTGATGAATTAATAATTAGTTCTCCAGAGGTAGAATATGTGAGGCCCGCTGGTGTTTAAAGGTTCTACGCTCATCAGACAGAACATCATGACCACCCGGCTTAAATGTTAACACAGAGGACACCCTTCTGTTTCCATACTTTTCACAACTTTTAGACCATATAGCTTTTACCTGACCAAGTAGATCCAAAACTCTTTGACAAAACTTTACAAAGAAGTGAGTGGATCTGGAGCCGTATCCTGCGTCTGATTTCAGAAGGTAGATTGACAGGCGGATTAACCAATCAGAGAGACGCATGGGACGTTTGCATCAAAAACAAACATGGCTACTTACACATTAAAAAGGAGACAACATAAAGGACTGAGAAACAGCAATGATTTTCTCATAATCAAAGCATCAAACTTTTACTTATCTCAGGTTAAAAAAAAAAAAAAAAAGTTATATATTTCGTTCTGAATGTTAGGAGAATTTTTAAGAGGAGATGTCTTCCGCATTTGAGGGACATGTGATACGAATTAGCGGCTGTGGTTGGACCGTTTCTCACATTTGGATGGAGGTTTTTCACCCTCTAAAGTTATTGTCCAGGAATTGTACCTTTTGATCAATAGGAATATTCATGGTCCTGTTTTGGTGTTTGATTTTCAACAAAAAGGTGAAAAACTCTTGTCTAATCCTAGCTTGTGACTGTAATGTTATGTGAGAGGGACTTCTTTAAGAGCACAGATCAGACCAACCTAATTAGTTCAAACTAACTCAGCTCTATATGGTCAGATTGTGTTAAAACAAAGCTCCAAAAGTCTAACTTGAGTGACAAAGTTTCAGACAGAGCAGCACCTACAGTTAGCATCACATCCACAGGGAATGTTGATGACATCAGTATCGGTTGCATTCACTAATGCCATAATGAAGAACCAGTCTTTTTCACTTTGGCAGCCAGTGGTCATAATGTTATGGTTGATCAGTGTCCGTTAGTACACTTGGGATCAGTTCATAGCTATAGAAAAGTCTAACCCGTATCCTGTTGTTGAATGCACCATAGCGTCAATAGAAGCCAACTGTTTTGCAGTCCTATATTGTGTATATTATACTTGAAGGTCATTGCCTGCTGAGAATCACAGACACGTTACTCCCCCGACCTGCAGACATGCTGCTGTGAGACACCTCCTTCTTAACACCTCTCTAAATGCTAAATAGCATTGTTCAGGCATCTTGGATTTCCTGCTTGTTTATGTATGCAAATAAAAAAGCTCTGAGCTCTAATTCCCCTTTCCGAAGGCTTTAAAAGGTCATTGGTGGTTTGTGATGATAGCGTGAACTCATAAAGTGTGCAAACACGCCGTAGTCCCAATCATGTGCTGTAGGGGGCAAACATGAGATAAGTTTTGTTTGTTCCTCGAATGTTCTTGGCTGTTGCCATAACGCCGTAACCTCACTATTTACAGATGAAAAGAGGAGAGAATGAGACAGGGACACATTCTGGTGCTTACATAACACTGCAGTGATTGGTGGCTCCTATGCTTAGATCCAAGGATCAAACTATATCACAGATAATTACCATTGACAAGCTCTCATGTGAAATTAGCATAAATTTGTTGTTTGCTTACTTATTGCACTGTGCAACAGTTTGGAACAGTTTACGTGGCTGTAAAGATATTTTAAAGTAACATGCTCAATTTGATGGTGTTACTTATAAATTCAAACGACCTAGTGTTATTTCTTATGTTTTTATTGCACACGCTAAATTATAGCAGGACTTATTCTGCAGTTTAACCATCCCACAATAAAAAAGTCAAAAGTTAGTAAGCAGCCATTAGTATTATTGGTTCATATCTCACTCACAAAGATGTGGAATCAAAAACACCTACTACTTACTAATATAACTATAATATGCCATTCATTTATAGTAGAGTATAATTCTTAATCCTTTTGATGATTCGGATGGACTGAGCGCATATATTAGAATGCATTAAAAAGCAGATTTATTTTCTAAAACAATAAAAAGCAGTTCAAAACATCTTTATTGAATTCGCACAAAAACTCTTTCTGATAAACACGTCTGGGGAAGCAGAAAAGGTGGTTCTCTGGCCTCAGACCTAATTACGTCAGTGGAGGGTGTTTAATTGAACTTCTTGGAGCGTGTGTTAAGCCCGTTCCACTCTCCCACACAAATAGTTAACATTAATGATTTTCCCTGTGTTATTTCAGTCCTTAGTTTTTCTTAATGAATGTGTGTTGTCAAGCAGCCGCATGGGTCCACTCTGTGCATGAAGGATTTGTGCACTAACTCAAAGAACACATCACTGTCAATTAGAACCAGTGCTCCCCAGGGCCACAGCTGTCTGAGGGGAATACTGCCACTAATGCTTAAACACTGCTAACAGCCAGACTCTATGACAACTGACTAGCCACGACTACAACCAGGGACATGGAGTTTATAGTATGTACAAGGTGAATGCAGTGATAGGACATGTATAGATTAATATGGTACAAATAATACTGAACAGTGTAAAAAAAGAAATATGAAATAAATATATCTATAGACGTAGATATACAGAAGATATATAGAAATAAATATAGAAGTAAAATAATAAGCATGATGAATTTGTTACCATATATTGTGCCTGAAAATGTATTTGAAAATTATTTTTGCTATGCCCCCCTCACTTGTATAAAGCCCAATAATTTTGCACTTGATTACCATTATAAATCAAGATTTCACATTTCAACACTTTAACGCAACCTTGAGCACTAGTTGAGAGAACTCAAAAAAATAAAAATAAATACTACTCATCCAAAACAATAATGTCATGTATTTCAGGCTGCCGGGTAAGCTAGTTTGTATAGCCAATGGAGAGAGGATATTTGGTAAAACGTTATTATAGCTGTGCTTTTAATAGCCATAATAAAGCTTTATTAAGAATGATTCAGGTTTAGTAACTACGTAATTAAAACCCGAACACTTCTTCCTAATCCTAAAGCCTTAGTTATTAATTTGAATCATTTTTAAAGGTGTATTGTGTAACTTTTCTGGCAGAGAATCCGTCAAATGCTTTTCTCTCTGGTTTTTGCTTTGTCTTTGTTTCACAGTATGTTATTAAACCTTTCTATCTTCATGGTGACCAAACCAGACCCAGTTCCAGGTCAAATCTGTGGAGAGGCGACCCCGCTCACAGTCAGAATGCCTGTTTTTTTTTTTTGTTTTTTTTTAAGGTATTTTTGAGCTATAATACCACCTGTAATTCAATACATGTAAGGCAGAGCTGTTTAATGTCATACTGTGGAACATTCCATAGAAACAAACAGACACTCCACCAGAAAAGTTACACAATGCACCTTTAATAAAATGTCTGTTCTTAAAATATAAAAAGGTATAGAAATTTTGTTAATCGCATGGGACATTATAATCGAAAAAACCTGTCGTGCAGTTTACTAATTGGGACCATTTAAATTGCAATATTGATTCAGTTTGTATCTTTTATTCATCTTGCAGCCATACGCTTGGTACCCTGTCCTACCATCTATAACTTTGATGTATAGCGTAGTAATATAATACCCTCTCCTGCTGCTCTGTCCACCTGTGAGAGCGGCTGCATTTGACCCAGTCTCACCAGTGTGCGCCCGTGGTCCCGTGGGTGGGGCTGATTGACTGGATAATCACATCTTCTCATGCTGTTCCCTGAGGCCTGGAGGCAGTGGAGCGCAGAGCCTAGTGCAGATCCATCAGAGCACAAGGGCAGAGCTCAGGAGCAGGGGACAGCAGCCACCACGAACCTGATGTGAGCCGAGCGGTGGGGAAGTGGGGGGGCAAAGTCAAACGCACTGTGGGGACTTACTATTGAAATGTGCAGCTTAAGATAGATGCGTAGTTACTTCATGGAGGAGGGTCGCATATGGGGTCTGGATAACAATAATATAGTCAGCACAGATGCTATATATAAAGCGAGCGTTGTAAATTTACTGAAGGTATGTCACCATATTAAATTTGACTGTTACTAATTTTATGCACTTAAGAACAGATAAATAAACATTCATGTGACACATTTAGGTGCACAGCAAATGATAATATTTAGCCAAGTTAAGATTACTTGAATTAAGAACATTTTATCATACACTTGACATGTAAAATTATCTACCAATAGAACAAGACTTTTTGTACTTGAAATATGAAAATACATCTTACTACATTTAAGATAAGAAAAGCAACAACTCTTTGCACTTAAAATAAGAAACAAAAGCTAATGTTGCTTGAGAGAAAAACACATTTATACCATTAGTAGATAATTGTACTTGTCAAGTTGAATCTGCTCAAATAGTAAAATATTCTTAATTTATGTCATTTTAACTTATTTGATATTGCTTTTTGCAGTATGTTGGAGTAGATAGAGATGACTTATTTTTGCGTCTGAAATTCTCACAATAATTATTTGGTTAGTTCTGACCTATAATCAGGATTATTTATTAACCGATTCCGTGTGTTTGTAAAGTGCTTTTAGTGTTAATAAAGGAGGGCGTTTCACAGCAGGAATGGTCTTGAGTTACTTGGGAGGTATGGATAAATGGGTCTTTAGTGGCCTTTCCTGGGTTGTTAAATGTGTTCGTAAGTTTGAAAAATAAGAGTAATTCATGGTCACACTCTGTATTTTCCAAATTTGTATGACTGCATTTATCAGACAAATCAAATCGTATTCAATTGAGATTCACTGAGCGTAAAAGAGTGAATGCAGAAGGTAATGGCCAAGGCTGTAACAAGGTGTAATAAGGCGCACTCTTCCAGCTTTTTCTGGTTATCTGCTGCCCCCCAGTGGCCATTTCAGAGCAGGGATTCCTTTTTTTGTGTGTAATATTCTCTGTTATTCATATAACTAAACAAATGCAAGTCAGATACAGCTACATCCAAAATTGCATCCTACCCTGTCATTCAAATATCTCTCACTCTCTCTCTACCTTTTTAATTTCTTCAGTCTGTCATTATCCAAAAGCGTGTGTTGTCCTGTGTTAACGGCTGTGTGGACTGTCCTGCAGGCAAAGGCCCAGAGACTATATTTGCGGGTCAGAATTTGAACGATAATGAGTGGCACACGGTGAGAGTGTTCAGGAGGGGCAAGAGTCTCAAACTGACCGTGGATGACCTGCCGCCTGTGGAAGGTACTGTTCATTACACAACACATTATACAATGTATTACTCACTATAACAATACATAGGCTGTTGTATACTTGTTCTGTTGTTTATAATGTTTATTTTCAGGTTGTGACATTAACATTAGTCAAATAGTCACTACTTGATGATTTAAATTACTCAATAATACAGTGACACATTCAGTCCCACTTGGCCAGCTGAACTGTACGCAAAGTTCTCCTAATCATTACATATTTTACTTATTCTACCATTAACACTGAACCAGTAGTACTGTATAGTGACAGATGAAACCTCTTATAGATAAAGATTCCTTGCTGCAATATTAAACATATGAAGATTTATAGATACTTAACACTTATTTTACTATTAATTCAAAAGTACTTTGATAGTAGTAGGATAAACCAGTGTTTACCAGTAGTGAATTTGCAACTTTCCTCACTTTTCCAACTTTTTCAAATAGTTTTGGTAAACGCACCTCTATGCACGCCTGAAACTATCAGGGTGGATTTTTGGCCAGTGTTTTTCTATGTTAAAACCTGAGCACTTGCTGAGTAAAAACTTAATGCTTATTTCTATTTCTTTTAATATAGATACAATATTCAATTACATGCAACCCCAATAGATCAATAATTATTTTTGTTATTACTGAAAAATAAAACATTCTCCACGTGGGCCAAGACAATATACAAAAAATAAATACTGAGCCTTAAAAATATTATTCCAGCCATAATTTAAATTTGCACTGTGTAACTTTTCTGGTGGAGGGTCCGCCACCTTCTTGTCTCCTGTTTTGCCTTGATTATTCCACATTATGGAAATAAACTTGGTACAATGGAGACAGGTTAATTGTCAAATCTACAGAGAAATGAGTCTGGACATGTTAAGAATTCATGTTTTTAAGGCATTTTTGAGCTATAAAACACATGTAATTGAACAAATGCAAGGGAGATATGTTTAATGCCCTACTGAGGAACATTCCAGACAAAGAAATTACATCTTCATGGAGACAAGCAAGTAGCAGACTGTCCACCTTAGATGTTACAAAGTGCACCTTTCAGTTCACCTCTGTCTCCCATGACTCCTCTCCCCCCTGCTCTTGTGTGCGCTCTTACAGGTCAGATGGCGGGCGACCACACTCAGCTGGAGTTCCACAACATAGAGACGGGCATAGTCACAGAGAAGCGCTTTATGTCCATGGTTCCCTCCAACTACATCGGCCACATCCAGAGCCTCTCCTTCAATGGCATGGCCTACATCGACCTGTGCAAAAACGGTGATATAGATTACTGTGAGCTCAATGCCATGATTGGGTACAAGAACATCATTGCAGACCCCATCACCTTCAAGTCCCGCTCCAGTTACGTGACGCTGACCACGCTGCAGGCCTACTACTCCATGCACCTGTTCTTCCAGTTCAAAACCACCTCGTCTGATGGGCTCATCCTGTACAACAGCGGGGACGGCAATGACTTCATAGTGGTGGAGTTGGTCAAAGGGTAAGAGACCAGATCATAGTTTGAAATCAATACACCTATTCAGTTCCTTATCTCACTTCTGTAAATATTGTCTGTTCACATGTTAATAGGTTTGAGGGGGCACTACTTATTATATTTTAAGTTAAGTCAAAGGCTGTACTATGTAACTTTTCTGGGTACTTTTCTAGATATTAAACATAACTATCTTGCAATTATTAAATTCTGAACTTGTTTAGTCAACAAGAAGATAGATGCGTTTAATAACGTACTGTGGAACATTCCAGGCAAAGCAAAAAGCAATTTGCAAACCTTCCACCGGAAAGGTTCTAGATCACATCTTTAGATTTTATTTATTCTTATATTGATACATATTTTCTCTTTCTGATCAGAAATCGCCTACATATCTTAGAGATTCACTTCTGGAATGGTTACATATAATTTACTGCACATAGGAAATGGAGAATTTGCTATGTCAAGATTCAGAAAAAAAATGTATAGAGTTTAATTTATTGTGATCTTGTGGGGTGTGCCTGGTCTTCTTTGTGAAACTGTTGAATGACGGGACAGTGGTGAATCAAAAATTGGAACTAAACTATGCCTAAATCCAGATCTAATCTTGGACTAGATCCGAACTAAACCAGGACAAGAACAGCATCAAACCAAGTCTATATCAGATATATAGGACCAAACTACATATTGTCTATACAAATCCAGGTGCACTTTCTAGTATAAACTTCTCTTTCTTTGACAGTTTTCAAGTATAATATGTTTTCACTGCCTTTCACTCCTAGTTTCACTTCCTTATTTGCCAGAAAACTTTCTGAATGTGCTTCTAGCAATAATGGATATTTTTCATCTCCATATGGCACCACACATGAGCGCCAACTTGAGAGAGTGAAATGTAAGTACATGTAGCTAGGAGTTAAAGTATTAACAAAACACTGCCCCAGTGTGGAATCATAATGAAGGAGACCAGAAATATCCTCACCTTTCAAGAATATATGGCCTCTTCAGCGGTCGGTTTTAGTCAGTAAAATAGGCGATAGATGATATTAATTTGCATATTTTGATGCAGGTACCTCCACTATGTGTCTGACCTGGGGAACGGAGCTCACCTCATCAAAGGAAACTCCAACAAACCTCTGAATGACAATCACTGGCATAACGTGATCATCTCCAGAGACACCAACAATCTGCACATGGTCAAGATCGACACCAAGATCACCACACAGACCACCACAGGGGCCAAAAACCTTGATCTGAAAGGTATAAGTCAAGTCTATTAACACACACTTGGATAGCTGAAGTGAGTAATGACACTGGTTAAAAGCAACTGGATTTGTTAATAGCTTTAAGTAATGTGCTCTCTCTATTCCATCTTTCAAGGAGTGACTTTAATGAGAGCATTGTTTATCTAGAATAAATAAAGATAAAGGAAATAAAAAGAAAAACTGACTTACTAACTGCCAAATGACACATCTGTATACTAATTTATTGATGATTATTATTCATATATTCATCTAGTTGAATTGCTGTAACTTTCCACCCACATTTGCATTTTACACTCTTGCATTTTCGTATAATATACCGTACAAATCGCATACATTTCAAATAAATGGCAGTGTCAAATTCACATTTTGAATTCAAAGTTTGAACAGCACTGAAGATGTGAGATTGTTGCTTTTGCAGTCTGAGTGTTTATATATTATTAGTGATTGAATAAGAAAGTTGTAGTTAGAGACTTAATTCATACAGTGTCATTGTAAAATATAACTTATACAGTGCTCTCAACAAGATTAATATTATATAAAAGAATCTCAAATGGCTAATTTTTATTTTGCACATGTATTATTACCACTTAATGCCAAATATCAGAGAACATGTTCCTCAGTCAGTATTGTGAAGTGGTAGTGATGCCATTTGTCCACCAGAGGACAGTATTGACACGTGTCTCTTGCTTGCACAGGAAACCTTTACATTGGTGGCGTGTCCAAAGAGATGTACAAAGAGCTGCCCAAACTGGTGCATGCGAAGGAGGGCTTCCAGGGCTGCCTGGCCTCAGTGGACCTGAACGGGCGCCTCCCAGACCTCATGTCCGACGCACTGGACTGTGTGGGCCAGATAGAGAGGGGCTGTGAAGGTGAGGCACAGCTACACAAGCAACGGTCAAAACACGGGGAAAAGAAAAAAGACCAGACATGACAAAATCAGTTGGTGAAATGTTTGTTGAATGAGAATAAAAGCATTTGGGGTTCATAAAGGGCTATAGTTAAAATGTGAAGTTGTGAAAAACTTGTTTGCAAAATCAAATGTAGGTGAAAAGTTATACAACAAAAAATATATGTTTTTCATGTATCTCATTCTACATGATAATCATCTTCGCCTACTATGATTATAACAATGCTTAAAATTCAAACTAATAAAATGGCCCCATACCTGAAACAGTGGTCTTAAATGATCCTTATTCTGTCCTAGTATATTTGTATGTGACTTTTTCATGATCAATACTTGCTCAAAGTAGTATACTGTATACTCTTAATTATTTTACTAATAATAAGCATCTTGGTGGTATGTATTTCTGACAATCCTCTTAACAATACATTCAAAATTCAATCCCAGAAAGAAGAATAGTCCCCTTGTAAATCTAAATTCCTTTGAATATAACCACAAGACCACTTTTATTCCACTGAGTTTGACTTACAGACGCAGAGAAGCCCCTCCTAACCTGCAGCTCATAATTGAACTCTTTGTGTCAGTGTTAGTATTTTGCTCCGTGGCCCTCACACACAATCATTTCTGTTACACTTGGCCCTAATCTGATTATTGTCTCTGCCATATTTGTAGTGCCACTGTTATTTCCTATTTTATTCCATTTTGTTTTGTTGGCTGCATGCTCGCTGGATCTGAGAGTTTGCCAGAAGCCATCCTTTTGAATTATGTATGAATCCTTTGTTGCATGCATGAATATTATAGAGCCAGTCTAATGTGACTACCACATCCAGAGACAATATTTGATTTATTTCTTCTGTGTCACTTAGTCTAATTTTACAATTCATCTCCTCTTTTGTATTGAGTGAGCGACTTATGAGCTATTCAGTTTCCACTATTTCAAATCTAATCAATTTTTTAACATACAGTAGCTTTGTCGGACTTGCACTTGGAGTGTCAGACTGAATAGAAAATGGTTTGTATGAAAATGCATTGTGGATTGGACTCGGTTTAAATAGCATTAGCTTTTGATAGCAGTACAATAGAAGTCGCTTGTTGTGAATATGGAAAAGAAAGGTGAAAAGTCTGTACCAAGTGCTTAGTGTTCATCTCACAACAGGCCAGAGTTTTTTGGAGTTAGTTTTTTGAAGGCCAGGTGAGGTAGCCTTGAAGTCCAAGTAAAGTTTTTTTTAAATGTGAGGACAAGTCACTGATGTGTTTTGTTTCATTCGCACAAGTTTGTGTAATCCTTTATTATTAGTCTGTCTACATTCCCAAAGCTCAAAAGGTCATATAGTGGTAGTTTTCAAGTTAATAGCTACATTTTGTCTTTTGTTTTTTCAGAGATTGGCAATTACCGGGTTGTCTAGCCTAAATATGCAGTTTGTGTGTTAAACTAACTGAAACAAAACACAACTCCAGGTATGTTTCTGATGAGTAAATAGCGTTATAACACAGATCAGAAAAAATGGTAATATAGACTCTTTAACCAATAGACTGCAACAAATAAGTAAACAGATAAACTGCATTTACTTAATGTTGTTAAATGATGTCACTTATCCAAACGACTGCCGTTAAAATGTTATACAAATCATCACACAATTTCAAACAAAATGTTGTCTGTGTAACAGCAAATAGAGAGAAATTATGTATTCATTAGTTTTGCTCAATGCCTGAATAAAAGGTTTAATAATTCTCCCTTTTATTTGGTTCTGTAAATGAATGGAAAATCATGCATGAAGGTTTGTAATTACACATCTACGGCCTCATTATTTTCCTCACTGTCCAAGTCAACGAAATTATCTTCCAAGACACATTATTATCACGAATAAAAATAACTCACGGAATATTGCACACCACAACGGTCCAGATCAGTTTTATTCAAGTATAAGCGATTGTAGAGGGTATTTTGATTTGATAATTGAAAAATGAGCACTGTTACCATAGCGATTAACAATTAAAAACATTTTACTTCAACTGAAAAGTGAGAAGTACTACTATGGTCTGTTATAATATGTAACTTAATGTTACAAAATAATAATAAATTAATAAAACTAAAACCCAAACAGAAATTGTGAGGTCTACTAAACCCAGTATTACAAAAGTAGACACAAAATAGCATAAAGAAGACAAGAACAGTCCCGTAATAGTTTTAGAAACATCTATATCGATATCACAACAAGTATTGATACTTTGCAGCTTATGTCATCAACATTTCCTGGGGATATGATGCTAACTGTAGGCTCTGCTCTGTCTGAGGATTTATTAGACTTTACTCTGAGCTTTATTTTAACACAATCTGATCAGAAAGAACTGACTTCATCACTCGATTACTAGATTTGAACTCTTAAACAAGTCTCTCTCACATAAAATTCCAGTCACATATTAGCATTAGCTAACAGATTTTTAGTGAGTCACCTCACTTCCACCACTTTTGTTGAAAAATGAACACCTAAGCAGGACCATGGATGATCACAGGCTCCTGAAGATGTGTTATTGAAATCCATTTGGTTTTCAGACAATCTTAAAACTTTCTTTGACTGTGTTTGCTAATGTCTGTCATTGTATCACCTTGGTAACTCCTAAAAGTTCCAACATTAGAGATACATGTATATTTTGATATCCTCAAAATACCCACTTGCCTAATGATTATGCATAGTCTAAGTCTAAAAAATTGTGTAATCATTGTGGTTTCAAAATATTAAATCAAAATCTTGTTGAAATGGAGTTTGAAATGTAAATTAATAGTTCACGTGTGTTCCCTAAAATAGTGGTGACCCTCTGAAGTGTCTGATCCAGTTGTCCCTTGTGTCCACTCCAGGTCCAAGCACCACCTGTCAGGAGGACTCTTGTGCTAACCAGGGCGTGTGTCTGCAGCAGTGGGAGGGCTTCAGCTGTGACTGCAGCATGACCACCTTCGGAGGGCCCCTCTGCAACGACGGTAGGAACATTACCCTCCTCCTGGATCTGATAATACGGCATTTACGTAAAGTCTGAGCCACTGAGTGTTCAAAGTCTACTTCATTTTAGTGCACTGAGTAGTTAGGGATGCACCATAGACTGTAGAAAGAAGTGGACTGAGGGAGGTTGCAGGGTTGCATGGATCTTGATATAGGTGTCAGGTCTCAGCTTCAGTACAGACACATTTTTTGTATCAAATATTTGATCCAGAAAATTCCAGTGAGTTAATGTAATAAGATTACTTACTGTGTTTTTTGGCCCAGAACCCTTCATGTTCGATGCTTTACTTTTACAGAGCTGTTCAGTAATTACATGAGGAATAGTTGCATTTACACAATACCATCAGTCATTTGTGTTTTAAGAAAAGAAGTATCTGTTTTTAGTCTCTTCTCTCTGTTCTGCATCATATCGGATGTCATACATTCACATTACAAATTCAGTATTATGTAATCAAAATAATACTTGCCTGTATTACAAAAAGCATTTACCCTGTCCCAATTGGGCCCTTAAGGGAAATAATTAAAAACACACCACTAGAGAGCATGCTAGTTTGGCTATGAGTCCAGTAAATAAATACATTACATTTGCAAACCTTATGGTCAGTGTATTATAAGTACAAAATACACAGAATAAATAGTCTTTAGTGTTTGATGATATTAAAGCACATTAATCTCCATTTGGGTCTGAAAATAGTTGGTTAGTTTAAGTGTTGCCAGCATTGTTTATCTGGCAGTGCACTGTTCTAATGGCTTGGGCCCCTTTTGAAAATGTACTCTCCACTTTCTTATGCAAAATCAGCACAGTCTGGGGTTGTATTGGTCATTATATGGCCCTGCATAAACAGAGTGTACCACAGCAATAGGAAGAGAGGAGCGAGTGGGCTCAGAGGCAGACAAGAGCTCCATAAATGTTAATGCATTCTTTGTCACTTGTACTACTCTGATAAGGCCCATCTTTTGTTATCGCCTCAAATGTGTTAATAGATTCTACTGCCGCCCTATAGGCCAACATATCTGCAGTGCATGATAACACTAGAAGGATTTGGTCCCACAGATGTAAGTGTGGCACTCTCGATGCAAGGCCTGGATTCCTGCTACTCAGATCAAATGGTTTTTGAAAGAAACCTCCCTGTATTTATTATACTCCTGTAAATTTGTAAATTTTGTTATATTATAGCTTTTTTTTTTTTTTTTTTCTACTTTAATTTATTTTATTCTATTATTTGTTGCATGTCAGTGTTTGTCTACATCCTGCTCCAAGTACCGCAGCAATTTCCTAATGTTGTGAACCTGTTCACTCATATGGCAATAAAAAACATTCTGATTCTGATTCTGATTCTGATTCAAACATGCTTGGTCAAAGAAGAATGTTATTTCTCCCCCCCACCATTGGTGAGATTTCTGTGTTTTCTCACAGTGGATGTTGCTGTCCTTCTTTCCCCCTTTTTATTAGCAAGTTAAAGGTGCCACTTCTTTGTCTACCTAGGGACATAGATTGTTTGTGTGGATTATTACACACCATGGTATTAAACTCATCGGTCTTGCAGTTGTTTATTCAATTAGAGTTCTTTACATGCATTACATAATTTTTATTTACAAATGTTAATGTGAATGTTCAGCGAAGATGAATTAACAGAAAGCCAGGTCAAAGGTGGGTGGAGTGGCAGGGCAGCTGCAGTGTGCAGGTGCAGAGGCCTGCACTGAGAGGAGAGGCAGCAGAGCAGGTAATAGGGCAAGAGCCCATATGGACCTGGCCTGTAACAACTGCTGTAAATAATATCTTGAGAATCTCCACATATTAGACCAGTGACTAGGCCTGGTGGCATCACCTGCTTGTTTTAATGGAGATAAAGATGTTAATATCATTCTGTGGAACACGGATGCTTCATGAGTAAAAGTTGCAAAGGGCACCTTTAAATCCTGATCTGGTGTTGTTGTATGGTGTATCTTGTATTGTGTACAAGAAGATAGGTATTAATGGTTGTGCTATGTTTTCAGTCATATTCTAGTTAGAGTTATTGCTGCTGAGTAAATAATACAATGATTATTTTAACTCCTCAGACTGAGACTAAGACTCTCTATTTTCATTTTCAGTCTGAAATAAAGAATGCATTAGACAAAACAGACCCATCTGGTCCACCTAGCCCCTAAACTGAGCCTGTTGCTGCTGGCGACCTGATGAGAGGAGAGCCATGATTAGTATCCTTTATTCAATATATAAACATACTTTAAGGGTTATCTCATTTTGTGTGGATTTGCTGTGCTACTTCCTGGTAAAAAAAAAAAAAAAAAAAATAGTGATGCAAGCCGGGTCTGCCTATGCCAAGGAAAATCTGGAGGCAGCAGAAATGAAGAGTTCAGAGATGGTTGGGTTTTATCTGTGTTGATGGATTGTCATGGGTATAGAGGAAAGCAGGGGGAGTAAGAGGAACATTTCAGAGGAAAAAAATCTCACTTTTCACTTGATAGATTTGCATAAGATGGAACCCAGGCTCAATTTACAACAGAGCAATAGGGTCTAGGCGAAAAGCAACTTACAAGGAATTTCTCTAGTGGCCAGTGAAGCATCCTCATTTCACAGACGTCTGGATGTATTGTAAAGTGTCAGTCTCCAAGTATAGGAAACCAATCATACACATGTAGCCTATATACAAAATGTAAACTAGGTCTGTACAGAATGGAGTGCAAATATCAAAATGCAACATGGCAATACAGAAGAGGAATATGAAAGACCATGATGCGTTTGGGGTTTATTAGATGCTTATAGTCTCTGGAAATGTGAATGTTTTACAGCTAACATAATTCAGACACTAACGGTTTATGAGTTTAACTAGATCATATTACATCTTCTTTTATGCTGCGTTTATGCAAAAACCTTTTTCATCTCCTTAAAATGTTTGTTTTCATTTAACAGATTATAGTAGGATTATTTTCTCTGTGCATTCAATTTCTGAAGTTTACAATATCAGAAAAAAAAATTATAAATTGTTCCCATGTGGATCAATCTAAGTCTACGTAAATAAATTAAACATATGTGCAGATTATAATGAAACATTGTCAAATTCTTAAGAAAATACCCCAAAAATACAAATAGAACTATATTAAATTGACAAAAAATACAGTGAATGTTTCAATAAGAGTCAGGGAACAGATTGTGCCTTGAGGTATTTCCAGGTGTGCCTCGGAGGGAAAGAGTTCATTCACATTTGGATTTCATAGAGTGAGTTGCCACTTTGTCCTGGGCAACTTCTGAACCAAAAATTTAAATATTTGCATCTTTTTTGTCTAAATTGTAACTTTGTAAGTTGTTGTACGTATAGACTGTATATATGAGTGGACTAAGTGAGTGTGACGTCACCCATAGCGTTCAGCGCCGCTCAAATGAGGCTTGCGATGCCACAGTTACAGGAGCGAATCTGGAGCCAGGCTCTATGTTATGAATACGATTTTTTTGACGGACAAAATAACGGGAAAAACAATCTGGATCATGTAGAGTGGGTTCATATGAACATTTTAAGACCAAAAAGACAAGGCTCACTGCAGAAGTTAGAGAGGGACGATAAGATCTCAATGTAAGTCAATGGGAAAAAGGGAGAGAAGGAGCCAGAAGAGCCTCCTGGAGCACTTCCTGTTTGGCACACGGCGGCTAACGGGTTAGCTTAGTCCACTTATATATACGGCCTATGGTTGTACGCCGGATAATCTTTTTGACCATAATAATGTGCAGTCACTCGTCACAACGTTGAAAAACACTGAACTGACATTGAATACGGTATTTTAATTGAATCTGCAAAATTTTTAGTAGCCTATGTCCACAGTGTACCACTCTGAACTTGTATTTTTCAGAAATCTATGATATTTGAAAGGATATGGCAACTTTTCTCTGCAGTCTGTTCCACCTTTTGTTTTTTTGGTGCGATGATGATGCACATAAAACACAAAATGTTTTCTTTCCCCAATACAGGCCCCTCGGCTATTTCAGCTTTATTCTATCGTCACCTCCACACAGTTACCGCTTGATAATTACAAGATGTTCAGTTTATTCAATGAGAAACTCCAACTTTGACAAATTACCATAACAGCCATGATTTATGAGCATAGACTTTTAAAGCTTAGTTAAATGTGTTATCTGTAACAAACTTTCTTCTTTTAACCTCTGGGAGTTGATAATGCGTTCCACTTTTCATTGAGGCGCTAGTTGGCATGTGCGTGAGGGACTCAGACTGCCCAGACATCCCGGGGGAGTTCTCGTAGTATTCCGCCATTGAGGCTAATGTGGCCAGACAAACAGAATAGTGCTTTCTGTTGGACTAAACTGGGTCGCGGCGGGGAGACGGACTACTTTGGTGATGAGGAAGTCTGGCCTTCACGCAATTTTGGCCCTGCTCTGATGCGCCTTAAACTAGTGTTCAGTCATAGCTTTTAGTGCCCTGTCAATATTGTATCAACAAAAGAGGTCATGGGTAGAGCGAGTCTGCATTGTGTCTGCCCTGAGAGAAAGGATAGCACCATTTTCACTTTGGTTCCAGTCCCTGAGGCAGCGAACTAGACAGGGGTAATTCTTTATTAGGCTCATAGGAGTTTATTGTTAAGTCAACCAAGAAGGTCACTTGTGATTAGGGAGGGTTTAAGCCGCGCTATATCACTTTAAATGAAATATTGACTTTTGGCAGTGTCGTGTAATGGTGATATCTCAGCGCTAGACTTCTGAGATTTATTCTACACTGATCAGGCTCCGAGGACAAGAGAATAACACACATGGTTTCATCTTGAGGTAAAAGGAACAATGTTGTGCTCCATGAAGCAAAGTTGGGCATTCCAAAGATATAAGTCAGGGTGACAACTAAATTACATTATTTTGGTTAATGGTTCTGTATTGTGCAAAATTGACTTTGGGAGCTATATTTGAGCGACCCTTTATTATTAGTCTGTCTACATCTCTAAATCTCAAAACGCTCTGTTCCACCTTGTGATGTCATGTGGTATCAGTTTCCAAGTTAACAGCTCCTATTATCTTTAGTTGGGTACATATTGGAAATTCCAGGGATGAAATTATCCTAGTGATTCTAGTAAAGGTGTATGGAAAAAGTGGAGCTCTTCCTGTATTACCATATGACATCACAAGGTGGAACAGAGTGTTTGAGAGAAGAACTCAGGCTAAATATGCTGGATTTGTGTGTTAAACAATGAATGAAACAAAACACAACTCCAGGTATGTTTGTGATGAAGAAAGATGGTAACAGATCATCAGGAAATAATGTAATATGGGCCCTTTAAATAAACTAGAGCTGATTTCCTGTGGTCTGATTAGAGCTCAACCGTGTTCATCCACCACAAGAATTCAGAAGTCAATTTGCCATTATTTCCCCCAAGGACTTTACAAAAATATATATCAAGGGCTAATGAGTAATAATAAGCTTAACCCATGATAGCAAGTGACTTTATATCAGTGTTTAAATTAAATATCACCTCATTGTTTGATAGCGCGTTTGTGGAAATGCAGTGGTAGATTCATTGACTATACTGTGACACAATGACAGCTTCACATTCTACTACAGGCAATTTTTTCACTATGACATGCAAGTAATAGACCACTTTGTCTAGTTGAAATCCAGGACAATAGTAGTCCAGTTGTCCAAAGCTACAGGACTATAGCTCATGAGAGAGCTCAGTCAGTCTTGAGATATTTGGGTATCAGTGTGTAATGAACGCTTGGCTTAACTTTTAGCACCAATCGTCCCCATGACACGAAGGGAGAGGTCCTGCACGCTCTCGGCATAGTTGCCAGTCTATAAATGCAGACAAGAAGTACCAACATAAAAGATTAGCATTTTGAACATTATGCTGTGTGTTCGTCTTATATCATACACTATACAAGAACACTATTACAATGGTGATACTGCAAATGTTTGTAAAATGAATGTATCCCATGCCTCTAGGCAACAAATCTGTTTAGCTGTTTATGTGAAGTTTTATGCTATGACTAAATGTGCTTTCATGCCCATCACGCAGTATGCCTCTGCCTGCAGCCCTATATATGCACAACACATGTCAGCCTGTCCAGATGGCTAATGGCAAAGTCTTCCCAATTCTCAGCGCTGCTTAAGAATGCTACTCTGTTTTCTATTCATCTTTTGTATTACGTCTATTACTGGACACTGTCTGGCCTAGTTATCTTCAGAATTATCTTTGTGTTGATTAAATAGCTGAATTTAAATGAGCACAGGAAGTGGTGGCCATAAATGGATAAAGGCTGTTGGCATGGTAACAGTGTCTCCTTCAGCAGTGGATGGCGTAACATGTCTGCAACTTTGCTCGAGCTTTTGGATCTTGTCTGGTAGTGGTGTCGAATTGCTAGCTCCATGGTCAAAAGCTGATATGTTGTTGATCAAATGTTTTGTATCTTGTAAATCGTGCAGTGGAGAGAGGGTCAAACATAGTGAAAAGCTGAAAGAGCATGAGGAGCCTGTGTGTGATGTGATGTGGCGTTGTGCTGGGCTTAATATAGAGACGCAGTGATGTGTGGAGCATTGTATAAGACCATACAGCTGCTCTTGCGATTCTGTTTGTTCCTTCTTTACACACCATTCTTCAAATGTACTATGTGGTTGCTCTTAGAATATTGAATCAGTGGTGCTTGTTACAGCTCAAAAATAAGGGGCTCTCAAAGGAGTATTTTTGACTTTCTGATTTGGACCATGTTAACAGGACTGCTGTTTTTCCCCCATCAAAAACATACCCTGAGTTGTGTTTTGTGTTTTATGCCATGTGGCAATGCAGGAAGTGTTCCACTGTGTTTTTAAACTCATTACATCTTCAATAGAATCATTTGGATAATTTCAGCCCTGTTAGCAACGTCAGCTTTAGAGATGTAGACTAATAATAAAGGAGTACTTATGTATGAATGAAACAAAACACAATTCCGGGTCTGTGTTTTTGAGGAGGTAACAACATTCTAACATGGCTTAAACTTTAAACATACAAGAGCCAGTTTTGTGTAATATAATAATATCCTTTAACAGTGACATAATCAGATACAAAAATATAAGTCCAAACCAGACCTATGTTATTTTTTGTTGTTGTGTTGCCAGCTGCTTGTCTCCACAGAGATGTTAGCACTTTGCCTGTAGAATGTTCTCCAGTATGGCATTCAAATTGTCTGCCTCCATGGCGAAGCAAGTTCAAATTCGTATTTGTGGAGCGGCAACCCTGCTTGCAGTAAGGAAGTCTTCATACTTAACCCAGTTATTAAAGCAAGGTCTGCTAATATGCTTAATTTGTAGTGATGTGAATGCCAAACCAAATCAGATTTGCACCAAACAACCACACATAACATAAAAACACAAATATAAGCGCACACCTAAAAATAGCATGTGAAATAAAGACAAATGAGCAGAAAAATCTATTTGACCTGCAGTGCTTCACATATCAAAGTTCTAGTCTTGTCATCTTGTCAGTTACCTGTCTGTTTATATCCATTTCCTTCAAAGTCCTTCATATTCAGTTGCTGCTCCAAACTTCAGATTTCATTAAATATTTATACCTTTTTTCTTCTTGTTTCTTCACCACACTGACACACTGCTCTCTAGAGCAGCGGTCCCCAACCATATTAAACCAGTCTGTGGTGCAAAAAGGTTGAGGACCACTTCTCTGCAGTGGTGGTACGGCCCACAGTCAGTTTAGTTCATTTAACAGGATCATTATGTTATAATTTGCACATTTTAAATATTCATCTTAAATTACATAATAAATAAACCGCGTTAGAAAACAGTGGTGCCTAGTGGGAGCTGACGTAGCGGTAAACGTCAAAGAACCATGAAGTTAATGGCACCTCCAAAGAAAAGCTGCAGATCATGCTAGCAAAATAACAATTTAATGCTGCAGAATCCTATAAGTGTATCACCAATTAAGAAAATAAAAGTAAGTATAGAGCAGAAGTGCATTTTACATAATAGACCTGCTTTAAGGTAACTCTGTAATTAAGGAAATGCAAAATTACAAATGTCTAATGTTATATTTTGGACTATTCCAGTCAAAAGAATAACATGTAACAATACTCTATGAAGGCAAGCAGGTGCCGGATATCCAGGACTAAAACTGAATACTATGATATCCCTACCTACTTAATTAAAAATCAAGTTCTTCATCTAAAGTGCATCATGAATCACGAGTTGTCCTAACACCTCTGTTTGAGAAGCACCACTTTTAATACCTCTTGCATAAACACGACACTGGACCAACACCACACAGATATTCAGATGGCTCCTTGTAATTTAAGCAGTAATCAAAATCTCATCTGCAGGTCTCGTAGTGGGCTCATTATAGTGCTGTGGTGAGAAGCTAATCTTTGAGGTGTTCTTTATTAATTGGTCGCCCAGAGGGGTTTGTTGACAGGAAATAAGAGGCTGTTGTTCTCTGGCAACACAATACTAATTAAAGTGTTGACTGTGAGACAGAGTATGTGACAAAGTACATGAGCGCTGTGCACATTCCCATCTCCAATAAGCTCGGGGTGTTTAACTTGATATTAGCATAGGCTTTGTGGACACAAGGCCAACAACACTGCAGCCATTTGAGGAGATGCCCAAAACTGTTTGGAATAATGATAATAATCTGACCCTGAACATCTGGAGAAGGGTGCTTTGGGTTGAAATACTGCGGTTATATTTTGCCATGGGGATGATTAAGTATACCCGGTAACAGCTTATAACAACAGCACTTTCATTAGTTTAAGTTTTAGAGGTGTAGTAAGTGCTTCATTAATGCCCTGACTCCAAACCTTGACCTTAAAGGTGTCAGGGTGTCAATGTTACGCTATTTTCTGATTTATGTTATAATGTTTCCTCATCAAAAACATACCCAGAGTTGTGTTTTGTTTCATTCACTTATGTTTAACACACAAATCCTGCATATTTAAGCTGAGTTCTTCTCTCAAACTGGAAACACTGTTTTCGCCACACTGTGTTAAACTCCATACCCCTTCACTACAATCATCTGGAAATTTCAGCATGTTATTGCCTATCTCAACTGAACTACAGGTAAAAGGTAGCTGTGAACTTGAAAACTACCACGTCATGACATCACAAGATTGAACAGAGCATCTTAAGATTTGGAAATGTAGACAGACAAACCAGGATTACTTAAACATGTAGGTATGTTTTTCATTTATATCATGCCTTAAAGCTCACAAGAGTGCATTTAGCATAATATAGGACTTTTAAATAGAAAGAGCCTGATCATTTAAATAAACAATTTGTTCATTATTAATTAATGCTGTAATAAATATATACACACTTTTGGTCACCCTTTATTAATGGTGTAAACACTGTAGTTATCATAAACCTTCATCCTATTAGAAATGAGCCCATAGACAAAACAACATATGGTCACAGTGTTATAAATATAAAACTTGTACTTTTGTTGCTTTTGCTTTCCAGCTCATGGGTTACTTGGGTGTTTTATAATCCTTTAGCAAATACCTCACGCTCATCCTGTCAGATTTTACTCAGACTTGGAATAAAGTATACATATTTTACACTTATCATCATTCTTGGTGGTATTTTTATTTTTTTATTTTTGTAATTTGTTTTTCCTCTAGCATGGTAAACCTCATCATCAGTAAACTGTTGCTGCTGGCACTGAGCTGTTAGCCAAAGTCACTGTTAAATGGGTAGTATTGTATAAAACAATCCTTGTGATAGAAAGATGCATTATTTTCCAAGAGCCAAATCCGCTGCCTTACAATATTTGAGCATATTTGAATTCATGAATGCACTGAATTACAAGGCACATTTACTAAACAATTTTTATGAAAACTAAACAGCTATTTGCCATCCTTGTCACGCTCACTACTGTAAGAATCCATCAGTGTTAGCGTAATGACAAACTGATTATGTAGGTGGAACCTGTGGAGCCGGAGGTCAGAGTTCACAGCCTCAGAGTGGTAACACACAGGGCGGAAAACTGCTCCCGCTGAGACACTACAACATCCTGAGTGTGTGCCAAAAGACAGGCCACGCTAATGAACTGCTCAGTCATTAGCACAAACGCAACTTCATCACCCCTCTCCACTCGCCTGACACCGCTCAGATTGATCGGACAGTGTATTAGGGATGCAGCTGGGTGGTGTTTGTGTACTACTGTTTAATGGAAAGACAATATTTACCCACAAGGCTTAGGGTGAACTACGTGGTCTGTTTAATTGGCTGTTGTTGTTTCATTGAGCAATGCATTGGTGGGACCGTGTGGTGATCTGAGAGGGCATATAATAATAATAATAATAATAATAATAATAATAATAATAATAATAATAATAATAATAATAATAATAATAATAATAATAATAATAATAATAACAATAATAATACATAACACTTGTATAGCACTTTTCAAGATACTCAAAGACGGTTTACATGGAGGCAAAGGCAAAAGAGGTTTTTAGGGCTTTTTTAAACATGGGGACTGTGGATGAGTCGTCGATGAGATGTGTTTGGGCAGGGAGGGATATATGGGATATATGCCTTGCAGCCAACTGTCCCCCACATAGGCCAGTCACAATAAATATTATATTGACTTATCAATACATGTTAGATGGAACAATCATTTTTGGAGGTCAATATTTATCGTGGGTACTTTTTCATTGTATTATTGGGGACATTTTTGTTATTTTTCTGTACTACAATAAGATTTGAGCTGCAGAGGGGTTGAGTATATGACTTCTATGACATAGTACAGATGCAAACTGACTATTTAAGTGTTTAATCTTGCTGTTTTGCAGTTGGTGTTTTTCTGTCAGTGGTATAAGTGAGTTTCAGTATTGCTGTTTTTCATCTACATTTACTTGAGTAATAAATTGTACTTCTTACTTAGTAGCTCTTTAGAATCTGACATGATATTAAGTTATTTACCTAAGTGACACTCTTAACCTACTGAGACATTCACATTTTATTAACTTGAACTTGACGTCACATGTCCCACCAACAACAGCAGCATCTTTGAGTGCATGCATGTAGTGTTAAAAACAAAAAATAATAACAAATAAAAATAAAAAATTAACTTAAATATAATACAGAATAAAATCAAAATGAAATTCAACCTTCAGATATTGTGGCCATTTTAAAAGTTATTACAGAAATCTCACGTAGTGCATAGTAGGGATGTGTGAGGCCGTCAGCTGCACAAAGGAAAGATTAAGTATCATTTATTTGAAGGACTTTCTTATAAGTTGTTTTTTAAATTTTGTTTAACCCTTATTTATCCAGGTAGGTTAATTGAAAACCGATTCTCATTTACAACGATGGCAATGGTGTGTGTAAAAACTCCAAGTACAAAGGCATTAGCAGTTCTTGGTGATTTAAGATAAGAAAATTTAAAATATTTAGTACAAACCATAAAGAATGTACCTCATATTATTATACTAAAAAGAATAAGCTTGTCCCAACATCTTATTTGTTTTTAGAATCTCTACACAGTCTAAACATAAAACTGCAACATATAAGAATGTGAATAATTTCAAATGTATGTAAACCTACAAACAATAAAGTTATAAGACAATAATACAGAATCTCTATAGAGCCACAACACACTTTCTGGTCAAAAAATGGGACAAAACCAGCTAGAAAGACAATGAATTACAAGAATGAGTGAAGGATTAAGTATTTTCAACTGTGAATGAAGCAATTATGTTTCATCATTGCTCTAGGTGGTTTTATGTAAGTATTGAACCAGAATATTAAAAAGAAGAGAAAAAAAAACATACTAGTATCCTACAACCAAATAAACAAAAAATGTGAATATGAAAATGGGATCTATACCTTGTGAATACATTTTATCATATAGCCCATGTTGTCCCACTTATAGCTGGATCTTGTTATACCAGTGAAAGGAGGCGCGCTCAGCCCTTGACCTGTTCAGGAGGCAGTGCTGTTGGAGCGACTGCAGATGAATTTAAAGAAGGCAAAGGAAGACACAAGCAGAGCAGACACAGTGGCCCAGTGCCCTAGTGCATCTTGGGAACTGTCAGAGGAGCTGAAGAGAAGCCCTCCTGAATGCTACTGACCTCTAGACCCTATTCCCCTGTAGTGACAGTTTGGGAGAGCTGTTTTTGCTACACCTACATGCTCCATCTAGACATGGACATTGTAATTTCCATGAATATAATTATTTATCAGCATTTGATTGGTTTGTTTATAAGAAAGGGTGAATTCTGATTGAACAGAGGTCAAATATAGGAATATAGGAAATGTAGAGTTTTATTTTTGTTTTTCATTTTAGACCTATTATGGAAGAATAGCAGATTTTTGGTAAATCATTTAACCCTTGAATATTCTTTCAGAGACACACAGTCGAAGCATAGGTTAGTGGAACATGAAATTCAGCCCTGCCCTGGTACACATAACCTGTGTTGCTACAGGCGTTTACTTTATGTATTTGTCTTTGCCAAATGAGTCCTCAGGCAGACAGCTCGTAAACAAGAGGCGGATGAATAGACAGAACTGTTATGTTTGCTTTCCCGACATTAGCCATCTCTGAAGCCAGTGCTGCAATATGTGAATACTAAATCTAATTTCCACCAGCAGGGTGCGTGGAGCCCGTCTTTAACAAGCTTTTTGAACTTCATTTGTAGCTTCATTACATTAATTAAAATGCCTCAGTAATTTGAGGCCAAAATACAATTAGACAACACAATTAAGTCTTTTTGTCTCTGTGAAAATAAAGTTGTTGTTTTACAAAGCCATTTGTGGGTTTGATTTTGTTCAGGCTAAATGTGCATTATTTCCCATTAGTGGCCGTTTTATCAGCTTGAGTGCTGTTATTTATATAGTCACTGCAGCTTGCATAATAAATAGTGCTGCACTAATCTCTACACGCACACATGCCATGGATGATGTATTCTATTTAACAATGGATCATTGATGTCAGTATTCAATTAGTATTTGTGTAATTAAGACAGTGTGCAGACAAGGAGGACAACCCTCTCACTCTTTGGCTTTTGTTACAGTAAAATCACCCCCCTCAAATGTTACACATTTATTTAGCACAGGTTTAAACCAGATGCCCTCCCTGTTTCCACCCTACTTAGGATTGGAACACAGTTTTTTATGCACTACAATCCAAACAACAGCAACTAGAATGGAATTCTAACTACATGAAAAACAGTATATTAAAACATTAATCTTACCAAAGACATAAGCTGGCACACTATCAGATAGCAGTAATGTAGGTAGTATAGTTGTATTATGTGAGAATACAACTGGGCCCGATCAGCCATTTTCAACTACGGTATATGTTAACTATCTGTTTAGTATGTATGCTAATAAACCAATGAAGGCAATTATCAGTATACATGAGGCTATAAATGAGAATAATAGTGGCCATCTTTAAACATCTATTGCCAATGTATTGACATAGCCCATGACCGTTTGACCTTTGAACTGCACTTCTCCCTCTCCTCACGATAGAGTTTGTTGACACTAGTATTGTGCTCTAACCATATTGACAGGCGGACGTCCCCCTGTGCCCAGATACTGTACAGCCCTGTGTTTGTGTAGAGTCTGTGTCTGTTCGTATCACGTCACATCTCGGGGTGAAGAAGACAGCGGTGTGGAGCTATTCCTGTACACATGCTCATATTAGCATCGGTGCACTGTTCTGCTGCACGTGCGGATGAATAATGACATGTGTGATATTTGTGGGACACACTCAAGTAGGTTAGGTTTGATATCAGAAGACAGCATGGCAAAGGCTGAGAGGAAACGGGTTAACTTGTGCAAGAGTTACACCTTTATTGCTAGTCAGAACAGACAGAAGTAACAGTACACACTGTATCCAAATTCAATTTTGATCATATTCGACAAATATAAATGGCAGCATTTACCATTTTTCTACTCTGACCTATAAAGGAATCCCTTAAAGGGCCCATATTACATTGTTTTCTGATCAATGTTATATTCTTGTTTCCTCATCAAAAATATACCTTGAGTTATCTTTTGTTTCACTCACATATTTAACACACAAACTCTATATGCTGAGCTCTTCTCTCAAACAGAAAACTCTGTTCCACCTTGTGATGTCATATGGTGATAAAGGAAGTGTTTTACTGTGTTTTAAACTCCAGACACCTTCAGTAGAATCATTTGGATGATTTCAGCCCTGGAATTACTAACTTCTACTGAACAAAAGGTAAAGGGCAGTTGTTAACTTGAAAACTACCACTACATGACATCATAAGGTGGAACAGAGGATTTTGAATTTTGGAGATATGGACAGACTAATAATATATAATATTATAATAATTCTTAATAATAATAAAGGGTTACTCAGGCATGTGTGAATGAAACAAAACAACTCCAGGCATGTTTTTGATGAGATAACATCAGGGCTTAAAGCGAACAAAATATACACAATAAAAAGTAAGAACATTCCAGCCACACAATTGAACATGATGGCAGTGCAAAGAGAATAGATACCTATGTTAATTATACAAATTGCAATTAGCTGTAATTATCATTATAATGTGTTTATAGTATTTGGTCGGGGGCATTGCATGTTAATGAGCACGATACATGGTTTAAACATACCAGACTGTAGTCATCGGTTCATTTCCATTTGTTGTCTCGCGTTCACAAACACACAATTCATACAGCAAGTACATGAACACTGAAGGCAAGGTTGAAGTGTCTTGCCCAAGGACACTGTAATATGCACTACAGTCACCGCCGCCCCACCACAACACCTGGTTTTCCCAGCGGTCTCTCATCCCAGTACGAACCAGCCCCAATCCTGTTTTGCTCCTGAGGTTAGGTGAGATCAGGCTTTCTCAAGGTGGTGGCTGCGATACAATAGAAAGAGCAATGTAAGCTGAATGCCATCTCTTTTTACTTCTGCTATAGTCATTTATCACATACGTATGTTAATGACTGCATATATATAGTAAACACAGTTGTAACCTCAAGTATATGGCACTTAGTTTCAAGTGTCTCTCTGATTAAGTGTTGTATGAAGGCTCTTTGCTCGCTCGGGTTTAGTCAGGTGCTCCTCTCACTCCATTTCTGTGCTCCTCCAGCTACTGCACTGAGGCTACTGCAGTGACTGAACAGGGCACTTTAACTGTTCCTTTTTCCAGGGAATTTAAATTTAACAGCAAGACCGATTTCTCTGCGTTTACTTGGGGAGGGGGTTGAAAGTCAGCCACACTTTGAAGAGATTTCTGAGTCAGTTCCCTAAGACTTTTCTAGATAACTCTTGCTGGTTTTTAGTGTGTGTTACCTTCAAATGAAACCAAAGAAAAACAAAGACGGTGGGTTTTAGAAGGCGGACGTTCAAAGCGTTCAGATATTGGGGTGTTTCATGATCCTTTGGGACACAGTTAAAAGGGAGGAGCAATACTGGTGGTTTTCTGTCAAAATTGTATCTCTAAAAACAAGAGGATATCAGAGGTTCTTTAAGAGTAATCTGCGCTCTTTGATTTTCCAAATTATGGCAAATGATTACATCAGTCATCTGCTAAGGTTTTTTTTTTAATGATAAATAAAACTCCCACAACCTACCGTCTCTTCACTCTCATCACACACACAAAACAATGCACACACACACACACACACACACACAATCACTCACTCAATAATGTAATATTATAATTTTTTCTAATGCTTTTATCTACACTGCCTAATTACGTGTTTGTTTATTTGTATTTCCACCTTTGTGTCATAGTTTGTGAAGGAAGATCACATTATTGCAAACCCTGCCCTACATGTTTTTCCCCAGCAAATTAAATACTCCTTAATTTAACAAATTTACATTTTCTTCAGTTCTTGTTTTCCAAAGAATGTAAATCTGCATCACCTAAATGAATTCATAGCTAGGCGCAACTCCCCATACTTCCACTTGGGGGCACTGATGAACAGGTAAATGAAATCAGTTTGCTAGAGGTACTGTATAAGCTCCCAGCTGATGTCATTTCTGTAAGCTAGCCATTTAACTTTGCATTTTTATGAATTCACTGCTTCTAAATTGTGCTGGAAATCTACGATCCACTCAATTTCCAAATCCTGTGTTCCTGTTGGCTGTGTGGGGACATTGTAAGTCAGGTTCCCGTCCTTGGCAGCCTCTCTGATAGACTGCCTTATTAGGAAGCATTATGCAGATTGCAGTGCTGATAATGATTTAAGTGTAAACACATTCAGCAGGAGCGCTCTTCTTTTCCGTGCGGCTGACTCTTAGCACCAGGTGGCTGCTCCGACTTATTGAGATTCGACAAGGTGAGAACAAAGCTCTCAGCTAACACAGGCAGCATCTGGATTCTGGGGTTCACAGCTATATGGCTCGTCAGTACCAGCTCTAGTGAGTGCAGGATATTTATTCTGTTGTTAAATACATTCAGTTTGATTGCTTTTGTTGGCATTGATACTGAAGAGAAAACACATAAACACGGCAAAATGAGACCTTTCCTGAAGAGTATTAGAATAGTATTGCCCTATAACAGAAGTAGTATAAGATCACATGATAATATTACAGACTGCACTGTTATTTTGTATCGGAAAATACATCCTGTTGTCTAAAGCAAAATATGTGTTAGGACTTTTCCTTTGTATCTAATATATATTTGAGTGCCTCTCTATATAATCAATAGTAAATTGTATTTCTTCTTTTTCTTGGCTGATTGAGTAAATTTATGCCATTACAGATGCCTTCCTTTTAATTGGAAGAGCAACAGAAAGCCCACGATTTCTTCTGTTGGGGCTAAATTGGTTTAGCTCAGTTTTTGGACCATGAAATTCTGGTGACTTCTTAGTAAATTGTAAGGCTGAGCTTAGCAGTGCTCACAGTCCTTCTTTATCCAGCTTAGACCAGTGTGTTTTGGAGGCAGCCTCTGTGCGGCCACTGCAGCCGCTCTCCAGTTCTGAACTCTGAGCACTCCGTAGCAGATCCGGATTGTATTTATCAGCGTGCCTTTTATGTCCACATGTTCTCTGTATTCCCGTAGCCCTGTGCGGCGCATGGAGGCAGTCCTCTGCACAGCCCCCCTTGTGAGAACTGCTCTTTTATTAGCAGGCGAGGCAGACTTGCCCGGATTCAGCACCCCTCTCTGTGGACAGCTCCTCTCTCTTCTGTATGCTCTTTGTATGTATGTACACATGTTGTTCCTACATTTGTGTGTGCGTATGAAAGAGAGGGAGAGAAAAGTAAGTTGTCTATGAAATGCAGCATCATCACTCCTGCAAAACCTGCGTAATGAGAAACTGCAGTGTCCTATGTGGAAGTCAATACAAAAAACATGAAGTTGGAGAGCCTGAACTATAGAAAGCAGCTATTGTTTTTTATGGGTTTTGTTGCATGCATGATTTAGTAAAGGTCAAATTAAAGAAAAGAACCAGCAAGTGATTCATGAAAGGGAAGAAATGTGAATCTGAATACCGTGGTTTGTGTGTATCCATGCTGCTGCTGCCTGCGCACAGAGGAGAGCACATGAACAAAAACAAAATGGACAGAGTCAAAAGCGCCCGTGAAAGGAATCAGAGCTAGGGGGGAACACAGCTTCAATTGGTGCTTTTCTGCCTAAACAGCCTCTTCCTCTGCAATGCACTCCTGCTCCAGTGATTCGCTCGCTGAATGCTGCCCATTTGCATAGCCACTCTCCCTCCTGCATCCTGGCTGGTTGTTACCGCTCCCCCTCCTCTGTCCCTCCTCCCTCCTCTCCTCTCTCCTCTCCTCTTGCGCACATCTTCACAAGCGCGTTTGCCGATGCTGTGTGTACGCTTGCGTTCCAGCCCAGGGCTCTTCTCTCTCAGGTGATTTTGTTGTCTCCCTGAGCACTACTCGGATCTGTGGAGAGGGAGAGGACTTGGCACAACTCGCAGGTACAACCCTTGCCTCTCCTGCTTTCCACCGCATCTGGCCGGCACACTCCGATTGGACTTGGATGTAACTATGGTCCCAAACGCCTGGAAGTCTTCTAGAGGAGGAGCAGGAGTGGGACTTACTGCATCTGCTTGGCTGCACTGATGAAATGCACTTTGTCTACACGCTTTTCATCTGTTCTTAACTTGGCTTTGTAGCTTTCGTCTGACAGTTTTCTTTTTTTTCTTTTTTTTTTGAGGAATATTAGCACTTGGTGAAGATGCGTTGAATTCGGAGAAAGAGCTCTGAAGGGAAATCGGCGCAAACTGGGAATTGTTCATTGCTCTTATTTCTTGATGTTGTTCTATGATGATTTATGAGACTTTGGTACCTCCCTGGGCACCACTACGGAATTTCTAAAGTGCTGCTGAACATACAGAGGCTTGCATTTTTTTTTTTTTTTAGCGCAACCGACATTTTGTGCTCTTGTCCCTTTTGCTTATTTTCCCTGGGCATAGGTGCAATTTGGCACAGTGCACGCTATGGGCTGCAAGGCTCTCTGAAGTTTTCACCTTGATCTTTGAAGCCTCGTCTGGCCGCTCAGGGAAGATGTTTGGAGGTTGGAGGACACAGTTTGCCCCCCTAAGGCCCATAGTGGAACCCTTAAAGCAGAGTTCAGTCTGGTACCTGCTTTGGTGGCTCTCTGCCCTGGCGCTGGGGCTGGTGCTTGGGTCAGAACCAGGAGGTGTGGACAGTCTTCACCATGCACACCCCTCGCACGGAAACAAACGTCACCATAATGTGCCTATTGCTATCCACAGATTCCCTGCATCACTTAGAGCAGGGCACAGTAAGTATAAACTATATTACTGTTTTGCTTTCATATTGATTCAAGTTTCTGAACTGTGATGCACTTTATGAATTTACTTTGGCTAATAATACCATGGTCTTCATAGAGATTGCCTAGTGTATTTCCATCTGTCATTTCCCCTCCTCAGCAAAGTGCCCTCTGTGTCCAAGATTAGCCATATCCCTATCTCCAGATGCTCCGTTGTGTCCAGATTAGGCAGGATTAGAACATAGCGGTGCTGCGTGTCGCCCGTGGGTGTTTGGATTGAGACAAAGAAGTGGAGAGTCCAGCACTGTAGGGTGTCTGGCTGCCTTTGGCTCATGCCCAAACCCAAGTATATAAGGCCTCCTACGGAAAGGCCAAGTGGGGTCTTGACATTAGTGCTAAAAGTTTGACAGAGAACTAGGAAAATGATTAGTCTGTGTGTTATTTTTAGCTAGTGTTGTAGGTGTGGATTTTCTATACATTTTGTAGGTCATTCTGAGTCATATTTGCACAAGAGGTTAACAAACTTTACGGTTTTCAAGTGACGTAATCATAACTGGTTTAGCGGTGACGTAATGTTGGACACCCTCTATATTTATCTTTGTGTTTTCCAAGATTGTTGTAGATAACACTAATATGCAAAGCCCATGTAGAAGATTTGTGTCATGGTTTTCGCTTTATCAAATTATAAGATTACAAGGCTTTTGGTGTGAAATTGAGTGAAAGTAGATGTGCAAATTAGTTCAGAAAGTGTTAGAATTCATGTTTTTAAAATTCTTTTTTGACAGTTGCTGCACTGTTGACGTAGCAAGCTGATTCAATATCTCACCTTAAACATTTAATTCAACATGAATATTTTACTTGTTGAAATCTTTACTACTCAAAGTTCTGATAATATTCAACTAAGCATTTGCCTTTGCGGTCAGTTAATGGTCAGTCATAACATAAATATAGTGAGGCTGTGGACCCAATTGCAAAAAATCTTTAAAATTGCTTATCATTCATACAGTAATAATTGTTCCAGCTCTTTCTGCAACATCACGATCACTGGGGAGACACAAGTTGAGCAAGTTCTCAAGGCATTCCGGGATGGAGGAAGCATTTACAGTGCTCAGGGCTCAGTCCCAGCTTGGTCCGGGGTTGGAGTGTGGAGGAAGCAGGACGTCAGCACTCCTCTCTCTCCATGATGAGGGAGATGGGACTGGCTGCTCTACTGAGGCAACAAGAGAGGCAATTAGGCCACTCTGCCATGACCTGTCTGGATTGGACAGTGCTCTGCTCTTCTCCCTCCAGGGCCCGGGGTATGTACAGCTCTCAGGCCGACTCTATGGTTTAATATCTCACTTATGGTGGTTTCTTCTCCATAGTGCTTTATAGAGGGGCAGAGGAGGAGCTGTCTCTGTAGCATGATTAAGTTGGTGGTTGATCAGAGCATGGAGGGGGTGTCAATGATAAGTGAGAGAAGCGTTGTTTAACACGGCACTACCTGGGTTCAGGACAAGCCCTGCTGCTGTACAGGCCTCTGCTGCTGCTAGTGCTAATGTTCCTGATGCTGCTTTCTCTATGGAGTGTTTTTCATTTAAAATATGGTAATAGGGAATATAACTACAGGCTCAAGGGTATTTTGCCAAAACAAATCTTGATATTCTTACAATGTAGTCAAAAGCTTTCAGCACTTTTGTGTGTCCAATGCTCAACAAATATAGAATATAAATGGATCATTTCTTTTGACAGCAAATGTCCAGTATATAGGGTAAGGTAAAGAATAGTCCACTTTTGTGTCCTTTGGGTTGAACTTGTGTGCATGGCATTGATGTATGTCTGAAGAAGTAGAAAATTACCATGGTCAGGATGTATGAAATTGAGCTGCAGTGTGATGCATTGTTTGTGGAGGGCGGGCTTTAATGAGCTCCAGACAGTATCAGCTGTATGAGGCAGAACTACCATTCATCATCAATAGGCTCCCAGAGGTGTTGCTCCTCTCTCTCAGATGGATTTGATACTCGATCTGTTGGATAACTAGGTTATTATATTTTCTCCTCTACCTGCTGTTCCCATTCACACATACAGCACAATGATCAGATCAATGTATTTAGAATTGAAGAAATCAATCAAGCCTTTTACTTTGTGCAGTAGACTAGTGCTACCTTATGATCCTGTATGTCAGTCTCACTATGCACATTCCAAGAAGTGGTTTAAAGCAACTATGGTACTTCAGAGTCTATCTACCACTCACTTGTCTCCATGGAGATGTTATTACGTCGCCTGTAATGTTCCACAATATGGCCATAAACTTTCCAAAAAAATGAAATTGAATAAATGCAAGATAAGCATGTTTTTTGCCATACTGTGGAACATTCAAGGAAGCAATGTATTAACAAGTAGTAGTAGTTGCTGTATTAAAAGAAAAGATGTATTTGAAGTACTTACAGCATTCAGTTTTATCACTTCACCTCAAACTGTCCTTCTGAGTATTGTATGTTGATTTGCCCATCAACACAAACCACAGCACTATGGGCTTCCTAAGTAACTGCTGTATTTAAAATCTTGGTGGTTTGGATCCGAGTCAAAAAAGCAATTTCAGTGATTCAAATCAATTGTAAGCTCTGCACCTGCACAGCTAATAGTCAGATGCATTAGAGAGACAGCACTTTTACTATGGTGCTGAAGAGAGGAAAGAACAGAGGAGGCGGATGCTGGGATAGTATGGTACAGACTTTTAAGATGGAGGAAGAAGAGATAGGCCAGTCTCATGTGTGTGATGTGTCCCTGCTGCTGCGTGTGCTGTGGTGGGCTTGTGCAATATAATTAGTCCCATGTCTGAGAGTAGATGTCACTGTGCGATAGCGTGGAGGAGATGACACTATCAGGGCCTCGGTGCTGCTCTGGAGATGATAGCTCTCCTGATAAGCATCGCGCACTACACGTACCTCGCTCTAGTGGGATCAGACCACTATTGACCCACACTATGCACTGGACGCTTCATTCTCAAAGTCTCTCATGTACAGTGCTCACAGGAGGACAATGGGACTTTGGTACTACATAAAAAGCAGTGTGTGGCAGGATTTCTACTACTTTTTTATCTTTCTTTCCATTTATCTGTCTATCTGAGATGGTCTAAGATGGGTTCTTAAAGGTGCACTATGTAACTTTTTGGTTGGGGGTCTGTTACCTGCTTGTTTCTATGGATATGTCATTGGTCTGCCTGGAATGTTCCTCAGTATAACATTAAAGGGTAAAAGCATTTGACGGACTCTCCACCAGAAAAGTTACACTATACAACTTTAACATTAGCATACAGACTGACAGAAGTTTGAAGTTGCTAATGGTTTTATGTTACGTAAAGCAGATTTTGAAAAATTTTCCTCACCGACTTTAGAAAAACATTTTGAAGGGTTTAAGATTTTGACAGAAGATATTTGGCAGCCAAAATCATGACTTTTAGTTTTAACATATGTCATTTTTATTAAATGAAACTTGACATTTCTTAGTAAATCATGCCGTTTATGAAGCAGTTTCAGAACTAATTCAGTCTGTTATTCGTTATTTCAGTCATTGATCTAACACTACTAATAGCAGTTCATCAGTTATTTGAACAAAGGTGACGAGTAGTTGGAGATGCTGCTCTAACTTTAAAAACAAAGACCAAATACAACATAGTGCACAGCTGTTTTGTCTGATCTTACTATTTTTACGCCACACTTCATCTGCCCAGTCAGTGCACTTTATTCCTCTGTGTCCACTTGTCCGCCCCCAGTTTGTGCTGTCTCTGTAGAGGCCCATCCAAGCAAAGCACGTGGGCCCAGCTCTCCGCCCGCAGTGTTCGGAGTCCCTGCGGTGACCAGGCGGTTGGCATTAACGGAAATGAGAGGTGACTGCCCGTACGATTGCCGGGGAGGGGTCAGCTTAGTAATGTGTCCAGTTTCGGTTTAAGGAAGTTAAGAGACAAGGAGCTCCGACCCCCTCCACCTCACCTCACTATACCCTGACCCCTCCTCCTGCTTTTGTCTGCAGGGGATGTCCGTGAATACTAAGCAACACAGGTACAAAGTAGGACTGAGTCGACTTATGCCACAAGGTCCTTTATGAATCAGCAGCAGCATCTGTGACTTCATAATGTTACGATTGCAGTTGTGTTATGTAAAATGTTTATTAATATATGTTAGATTAAATTTTGATTTCAAGAATCCAGCTAGTAGCATTGCTCCCATTATATGATTTCTTGTACATTTGATAAAGCTACTTTTCACAGTGTTGTATGATTGTAGTGGGTGAAATTTTTTTTTTTTTTTCTTTTTTTTTTTTTTTTTTAATTTTATTTATAGGTTTTCATAATAAAGCAGAACTTAAACAAAGCAAAAACAAACAAAAAATGATAATAGTAATAATTAATAAAAGAAAAAATAAATAAATAATAATAATAATAATAATAATATAATCAAAAAAAAAAAAAAAAAAAAAAAAGCCACAGTACAAAGAACTATAAATAAATATGTGTGTATGCATATGTATGTACATATACACATGCCCACCATGCACCACATACATATACATATGTATACGCAGATACATACACCTATACAAATACACACAGACACTTAGGGAGATTTAACTTAATGACCTCAGAAATGGGGACCATGTTTTGAAGTATGAGTCCAATGCCTGGTTTTGTTCGTAACGTATATATTCCAATTTTGCGACCAAAGTCATTTCATTGAGCCAGTTAGTAAAAGGTGGTGGAGTTGATGATTTCCAAGCTCGAAGTATTAGTTTGAGAGCTGCAACCATTCCAATCCTGATGACTTTTTTTGTGTAAAGAGAGTGCACATAATGGTCACTAAAGCAGCCCAACAGCGCTATAAGAGGATTAGGGGTTACCAGAGTTTTGTAGTTGTCACTGAACCACTTGAATATGTCAGTCCAAAATTTTTGTAGCACCGGGCAGAACCAGAACAGATGACTTAAAGAGCCTTGGGATGTTTTACATCGATCACACATCGATGAAACGGATGGAAAGATTTTATTAAGTTTAACTTTGGAATAATGTATTCTATGAACCACTTTGAATTGAATTAATCTATATCTAGAATTGATGGAACAATTCCAGATGTTTGCAAGTGCATCTTTCCATATCTCGTCTGTTATAGTTGGGTGAACTTTGAGTGAATATTTGACACCGCAACTGTATGTGATTTATAGGAAAATACAAGTACATACAAGTTTGAAAGTTCTGGCTTTTACAACTGTCTTAAGTTACTTGTGGTTTAAGAAATATACCATGTTTTCTACAAGGTGACCTACTGTGGCACCTCTTGGGGGAAAAAAAATAAAGAACACAAAATATACAACACCAAAATTGCCTCTTAATGACATCACACGGTGCACAAAGCAGAACAAAGGCATCTCTATGGAGCAGTGTGCAGGTGTTAAATGCTAATAGAATTGTTAAACACTTTCCTAGAGTCCAGCCTAATCAGCTCCTCATTCCCAGAAGAGCAAAAACAAGAAATTGTCTTTGGAATAAAAGTGGGATAGAAGAATGCAAAAGCCATGTTTTATCTAGTCTGAATTGGGTTCAGTCACCCCAGAGGATTCTCATTCTCTGTCATCATAATGAGGCAGCAGCACAGTGCCAGTCAGGCCTGTAAATACATACTTATGCACACGCACTCAGCAATACACACGGCGCTCTGCACACACACCCAAATCGGCCTCATCTCTTTGATCACTGCAAATCACTGTCAGAAGCCCACAGAGGCAAAATGGTCACAGTGAAATGCTAATGTGCAGATGAAACGCTTCCTTAAATTTAGAGGGCTTATATGTGCCACTTCAAGCTATAAAATGTCCATGTATTGCTGTTGTAAAAGGCAATCCTGGGGAAAAATGTAATGTTTTTTTAGGTTTGCATTATACTATTCAGTCAAATCCAAATAGCATGATGCCATTTCCAAGGTCTAGCAAGTCTGAGCTGTTCAGTGGTAACTGTGGGAAGTATAATGTAACTACATTTTGTACAGGGGCGCTACTGTTACAAATACTTACCTGCTAGACCTAGTTCACACTGAATTTTGCCTTGATTGCCAAAAAGGCCATTGGTGTTGATTGGCTGTTTGTTAATCTGTCCCAAGGCAGCTATGGGCACATCAGTACCTTATCAGTGTAGCAGAGTGAATACTGACCCAAAACATGCTACATGGGTCTCCAGGAAGAATACCTGATAGCTAATTGTAGGTCAGTTAAATACAATCAACTAATTAAAATGCTGACTGTACATAACTAAATACTAAAACAATATATTCTAAATACTAATAAAATACAATACTATACACAATACTAAATACGACCAATCAATTAAATACTGTCCCACTTTAACTGTAGGCTTTTAATCATACTTAATTTGTTTATCTTGTTGTAAGGCGACCTTGAGTGTCCAAAAAAGTGCGTTATAAAGACGACTTCATAGACGACTATGAAGAAATCCATTGCTTTAGTACTGTAGTAGCAGTGGTGGTAGTAGTATGTAGAAAGTAGTAGTGGTGGAAGTAGGTGGTAGTGGTAGTAGTAATAGCAGTAGTGTTAGAAAGTAGTCGTAGAAAGCAGAAGTGCAAAATAAGTTGCACGTTACAGTAGTAGTTGTAGTGGTGGCAGTAGTAGTAGGTCGAAAGTAGTAGGTAGAAAGTATTGGTAGTAGAAAGTAAGAGTAGTGTTAGAAAGTAGGTGTAAAAAGCAGAAGTGCAAAATAGGTTGCTAGTTAGATTTAACTTAAATGTAAATGGACACATTTTACTCACATTTTAGGAAACATTATCAACCTGATTCTAAAAACGATCAGACTTGGACAGGAAGTAAAAATATAGTTCATGTGTGAAGCTGTCGTCTGAACAGTGATGACTCCCACAGCTATGGACTAATTGGTTCTTGGAAAAGGTCAGCGGAGGAAGAAAAAAAAGTAGAATAGAGGTTAAAATCTTTCTGCTTGTATGGCCCGATATAACTGCATCCACAGGGGAGAGCAGGGAGGATAGGGTTATGTAGCCGCCCGCACACACAAGAAAATGTATGATTGTCATTGATCAGCAAATCAATAAAGAGCTGGGGCTTAAATTTCATTTCTGCTTTGGGAAGAGAGGAAAAGAAAATCTATCTTACTTAGCATGTGGTTGATTTGACTGACAGCATTATAATTATTCTTAGCTCTCAACCAATATCATATAAGCTTAATGACAACTCTGATAACAAAATAATGTCAAATGAGTGATTGGCTGCACTGTGTAACAATAGGGGATCTTTTAAGCACCTGGCCTTATCACCGCTACCTTTTTTAGCTTGTAATTTACAATTGCTCACCTGCAGCAGAGTGGCAAAAGAAAGGAAGCGGCCTCCTAATCCAGTCTAATAGGATTGTGTGGGATTTCACTTTCCTCATTGCTCCTCCAGCCTGGGGCCTGCTGGCAAGGACTGATAAAAAATACGCCCGCCTAACACCTAACAGCAAGCTAATATTAGTATATATTTTGCAGCATGCTGTAGAAACACAATGAGTGCCCACGCAATGTATTTATTCATTCTTTATTTGTTGGCAGATTGTGCATGTGAGGAAATGGAGGCTGTGGTCCCCCCTGACATACGTGGACTCTTTCTATGCATAGGAGAAATGCATGTAAAAGGCTAAAACATGCATAGGCCTTCTGTAATAATCTGCACATCACATAATCAGTGAAAATGGACACGTTAAATAGAGCCTCTGTTACTATAGGATACTCATCTGCAGGGAGGCCTGTCACAATAATTACTCAATCAACTTATTGTTCAATGTATGAGAGCTGGAACAATATTTTTGGGGGGTCAATATTTATATTCGTGGGTAGATTTCTTTGCACTTCTGGGAAAGTTTTGATTATTTTTTGGCAATAAGATAAGACTTAAGCCTTTAAAAGGTTGAATAAATAACTTAAACACAACTCATTACTCTGCTGTTTATTTATTGGAACTCTTTTTTTTTTACAATTTTGTAGATTTAGAATAGTTCTTGTGGTTTAAATCTATCTAATCACTTATATTCACTTCAGCAATATATCATACTATCAAATTTGTTACAGTGATCTGCAGGCAAACACAAAGAAGTTGATTGGAAGTTGATTTAAATATGCATAGGTACAGTTTGAAAATGGAAACCACTGTAATTATGTCTAGTGTTAAGGATAAGGCTGAATGCATTTGTGAAACATTTGTGAAGCCATAGAAACTGCTTTAGATATTTTTTCTTGTTTTGGTGCAGCCCACAGGATGCATCCTTCAGGTCATGAGGATCTTAGTCAGGGGTAAGTGATGAAATTACTTCATCACACAGCTATAGGTCAGTGTTTCCCAAAGTAAGGGCTGAGCTGGAGGTCTCTTCTTCTTCTTCTTCTTCTTCTTCTTCTTCTTCTTCTTCTTCTTCTTCTTCTTCTTCTTCTTATTCTTATTCTTATTCTTCTTCTTCTTCTTCTTCTTATTATTATTATTATTATTATTATTATTATTATTATTATTATTATTATTATACAGTATACAGTAGTTAGTGAACTTAGGTCAAATAACACAATGAACTTGTCAAAGAAAATCAATTAAGTTTGAGCTGTAATCTTTTGTTTACTGAAATGATCACTTGTTCATTTCTTATTGTAGTGGAGGGTCCCGGTCCGGTTGCATGGTTATTTTGGGAGTCCCAGCCAGTTTGGTTAAAGTTAGACATTTTATGAAAACTATTGGCATCCATAACTATAAGATATACAGTTATTAGCTAATGCTGTCGGGGTGTGTTGTGTGAAACTTTTTTTTGTTTGTTTGTTTGTGCTGGATAAAAATTACAATATGTGCCATTGCTAAAGGTCTTTTCTTGATGCTACATATTCAGGGACCATACTACAAACCCACTACAATCCCAGCTAATGGTCACTTGTCCTGATCTCCAGATTCCTATTACAGTTGACAATCCCTTGAGCTCTCAAGCTAAACAAATAAAGGTCTGACTCTGTGAGGGCAGAATATCATATGAGGCCACTTTAACAGGCCTGTAGCACATATTCAATTATGGACAATGCAGCGGCTGGATTTCTCCTGGGTAAAGGACACAGAGAAAGGGAAGGAAATGAATTGGTGTCAGGTAAGGACAACACACAGCACCAGTAGTACCACTAATGATTGAGTATTCTTATGTCTATCTCCTAAATGTATATGTACCATTTTATAATAACTGAAATTTAATTAGCCTTAAAGGTACACTATGTAACTTTTTGGTTAGGAGTCCATCAACTGCTTGTTTCTATGGTTATGTCACTGTTCTGCCAGTATGACATTAAACAGCCCTACTTTCACAATATGGCTTCATTCATTCATTCAATTACAGGTGGTTTTATAACAAAACAAAAAATAAATCCCTAGAAAAACTGGCATTCTGACTGTGAGCAGGGTCGCCTCTCCACGGATCTGACCTGTAACTGGGTCTGGTTTGGTCTCCGTGAAGATAGGTTTGAAGCCATATTGTGAAACATTCCAGACAAAGCAATAACATCTCCATCGAAAAGTTACACAATGCACCTTTAATGAAGCATTAACAAAGACTTAATTCATAATGAACAAATAGGGTTAGGAGCTATTCTTACAATATCGACGAAGCCTGAGCCTTTCTTATCACTCAGCTCACAGGGGTCAGTCTTTCGGAGTCTAAACCAGACCTTCCATTGTTCAACATCAGCCTGCTACTATGCCGATAAACACAACAATTCAAGAAAAACAAATCAGAAAAGAGCAGCTTCAGCCACCAACGAAAACTAAACCTTCTTAGCAATAGGCCACTGGTGTCTAATCCCATGTAGTGTAATTGTGAGGGAGTGTTTGCTCTGCTGCAGACTGCTGTGCATATGGAGGACCACAGAAGACTCAGATCCAGTCTCGGCTCACTCTGGAGTTTTGGCCCTCGTCTGGGTTTTCTGCATCACTTCCACTGTGTAATTATCCCCACACTCGTCTCTATCCGTAATTAGAACTGCAGTCTATACACCACATCTGCTGGTGTCTTAATACACAAGACTACTGACTGTGATGTGTTCACAGTCCTCAGTATGACTAAAGACTGGGAGTCGGAAGACACGCACTCATTGAAATTAAATAATGTCTGATAATGTTTCTTCTTTTATATGTTTCCCTCAGCTTAATTTAATTGTATTATGCTCTGTTTTTAATCTATGTTCTAATGTTTTTTCATCACAAACCGACCTGGAATTGTGTTTTGTTTCATTTACACGTTTAACATGCAAACCCTGCATATTTAGGAGTTTTTCTCTCAAACAGAAAACACTCCACCATTTTGTGACATGGTACAGCAGAGTATCTTGTGCTTTAGAGATGTAGACAGACCAGTAAGGCTTACTCAAACTGTGTGAATGAAATAAAACACAACTCCAGGTATGTTTTTGAACATTTTGACGTGGCTTTAACATGACATCTGTACTTGATGTCCAAATATTTGAACAAAATGAGCCAGCACATATTGTAAAAGGAGCTCTTAGGCTCCAAATGAGAGTGCTCTGTGGTTTTTATCATCCAAGAACCAGGAAATGCATTATTAGTCCTAACTAAATCTAAAGTCCTATCTTATTTTGTCTTATCTTATTAGCATGCTAGTTGTTGTTAGTGTTATTGTGAAGGCAAAACTCCACTCTGCAACTGAAAAAGCGCTCATAAACTCATCACTGTGAATAATTATGATGCTATGAATGCATTAGGAAAGTAAGAAGTTTTAATTTTTAAGACAGTAAAAATCAGGTACAGCACTTTTAAAACTGGATATAGCGAGCGCTCATTGGACACATCGCTGGCAAACAAAATGGCAGCGCTGAAGAAAGAGTGCATTGTTTCAGTGGAGTAAATGAGGCTGAAGTGGTGATGAGAGAGTAAATTAGGAGCTGTCGATAGTGTGAGCCACCTCTATGGGAGCGAGGGCTGCTGGCAGGGGAGACCCGTATGCAGCTGGTCAGGCTAACAAAAGGCCCGATTGCTCTATTGCCCCATCAGGACACTGGGCCAATTCTGTGGCACAGGGCTCATGTATCTGAGGGCTCGGGGGGAACGCTGTGGTGAGCCCTTGAAGAAAAACAAGAAAAAGGTTGTTGATCTTCTTATTGCCAAATTTGTAGTGCTGCTGCCGCTGTACTTGGGGGCAGAGCAAAATCTGAACTAACACTTTTGAAAAGCAGCTATTTTATCTGTGCCACCTGTGTCAGGTTCTCTTAGATAGAAGATAAGAAGTTTCTCTTTTGATCATTTTGATCAAACTTTCACAAAATCCAAATTCATAGATGCAAAACCAAACAATGTCTGTGTAATCCCTCAGTCTCAGTCTTCTGTTAAGCGGAGTAGATTTAGAGTAAATAGCTTAAAGGAATATGTATATAAGATTTTGATCATAAATTTCATTCAACTAGACCTACCTGTGTCAGAGACTCCCAGATATATCTTATATATCTTAATATAAATTGCATAATAATAAGCACTGGACATGATGCTGCATGTACTTGCTTGTTATAATGTGGTGTTTTGGTTCTCAAGTAGACATATATATATATATATATGCTGTTAATTCTGTTTAAATATTCATGATATGGTCCTAATGTCTTCTGTAAGTCCACAGAGGGTCTTATACATCTGCTTGAGTGTATGGTGGCCTTATAGATTGTCATAGTGGGTTTGTTGGCTCCTGCACAGCCTCATGTATCAGTCAGGGTTTAGGGGCCAGAGGCAGGGGGACAGTGGGGTGTGAGTGACACTGGTCGGCTGAGCATTCATGGCATAATGTTGGAGCCTGGGGGGCCAAACTTCACCCTGACCGTGAATGGATGGTTCCCTGCCACAGAGAGCCAGAGAGAGGGTGCGAGCATGGCCCCGGGGCCCTTCACCACGTGCTGCACTGTTATCTGTTCAGAGGCATTTGGGCAGGAAATATAGAGTGGACTGCAGCTGCCTGGAAGAAGCTGAGGTTTCTACATTTTGTCAAATGGCAAATTGTACAAGTTTAATGCAGCCCTGAATGTGTAATATTACTACAATGTATATTAAAATTTTGACCTAGTTTGCTGCGTGACTTCAACTTCTGGTCAGTCTTGCTAATGCATGCAAAATAGTAAAGTCAAATTAGAATAAAATTTGAGCTGGTATGCTTCCCTGATGTCTCATTTAGTTTGAGGAAGAATTTCTTCATATGTAGGCCTAAAGAAATAAGAAGTATTCTGGGTTTGGAGGGTTTTGGCAATTAGGGAGCAGCTTCACTGTTTGGAAAAGAAAAGTGAAATTCCAACTAAAACTGACAAGACAGCCAACAAGTGACATATTTCATCTACTAAAGAAAAATTAATGACTATATCTATTAATACATGCCAAGCCTTTGCTAACTACACTTCACACTATCTTCTTATGAGCAGATAGCAGCACTTAAGTTTTGGCAGGATGAAGCGGGGAAGCAAAAATAACTGTGGCTTGTTAATCATGTTTTAAAATTAGACTTTAAATATCGTTTTAATTGTATTGAGGCTGAAGTCGCCGAAACCAAAACTTGCATAATCTAGTTCCACTGTAATGAAGCGCTCTACCATAACTTTTAACTTTTTGTCTAGATCAGTTAAAGCTACTATTAGACTATTAGACTGGCTGACAGGGGTGTGTTGCATAGTGTCATATAAAGTTGTCAGATCTAGGTGTATCCACGGCGAAAAGCAGGTGGCCCAAAGTTACACAGTGCAGCTTTAAATGCACTTCACACATGTAGTTTAATGTACAGTAAGCAGCTATGTGAGAAGGAGCATGAGCCTGAAGAATATCATCTATGCATATTAAAAGAGCGCAACTTTCTCTGTGAAAGCTCTGCTACTTACTTGTTCCTATGGAGATGTTATTTGCCTGGAATGTTCCATGGTATGACATTAAATATGTACATTTATTTATTAACATTTATTCATTACAGTCATTCCTTCTGTGAATAGGGGCGACTCTCCACAGAATTGTAATGTAGTGTAGTGCTGTAACCTGCCTGCCTCCCTCATGAAACATAGGTTTAATTTATATCGTGGAACATTCTAGACAACACAATAACATTTTCATGGAGACAAGCAGATAGCAGATCCTCCACTAGAACTGTTACGCAGGGCATCTTTAAAATCATTTTGTTGAGAGACTATAGAGAATCCAATGCCATGGACACTTTTTTTTGTCCAAAGAGCTTAGTTGACGGAGAACCTCGAAGAAACCACTGTCTGCTGAAACTAAATTGTCATGGTTCAAGAGCGAGAGAAGGGGCTAAGTGGGCGAGGCAAACTGTGGTAACTCAAACATTTTCAACATTTGCGATTCAAAGTCTGCAGCACGATTTAACGATTTAAGAACCAGCAAACACAAACTTAATTCTGTTCTTCATTCCTCAGTTTTGTGGTCATTCTGTACCATATGTCAGCACTGAGGTCTGACTAAAACAAGCTTGTCTTTCTCTCCAAGCCTTATTTCATCACGTAGCTGGGTTTTGAAGCATGTGTCTTATTCCTTGTAATAGGGATGACCAATGAAGGGTCCAAGCTGCAATGCCCTACTTTGACTCCCCACTTAATTTAATTACATCAAATTAGCAGGAGCATTGCAGGGGGGAGGAAAGATCCTTAATCCGGTGGAGCTTATGAAGGCAGGTTGGACACTGTGAGCTGCCCTATGCATGAGACTGCTTGCGGATTGTCTTTATTAGCAGCAGCTTAAGGCTCATAGGTCAGTGGATATTGTTAAAACAATACTTTGGAAATAGGCTAATTAGAAAATGTGCCCAGTGTAGCCTGAAGAAAAGGGCCGCTGACTTTAAATAGCGCCTTCATTAGTAGCATTTATGAAAGTATTTTGTCTTGTTAACAGCCCAGTTCTCCCGAATCAAACCTGCACTCGCCACAGCACTGTTTCATCAATATTAATGCTTTGTTGAAAATCTTATTTTAATGAGGAATTATGTCCGTTGTTAGCATTTTGCGGCACATCACCTTTGTGTTCTGTAACAAGGATCTTACAAATGGAAAATATTATCAAAACAAATGCTGAACTTGTAAAATGATTTCATTGTCTTGTCTTTTTTCATGGGAACATAACAGCTTTTCGTTTTCTGATGTCACCACGTTACTAAATACATTCAGAGATGCACTTTTAATATGTAAATGTGCACAGTCGCTACATATGATTTCTTAGTGGAAAAAAGTTTAATTTAATTCTGTTTTAGTATCACTCCTTTCATCCGATTTGTGCAGTGTTTTATCATATTCAAATCTTTTTCTTTTATGAACACATATGAACACAAATATTGTGTTTTTGGTTTTCTAATGACACAGTAGACACCCCAGGTTATTTAATACATTCAAATAAACACTTCTTTCAAATGTAAATATGTACAGGAGCTACACATTATGGTACTCTAGGGCTGATTAGGCTACTTTCGATATAGTATATTAAAATCATCATCAACAAATCTAAAGCCCTGTCACAATAATTACAATGTTGATCATTCAATATATAAGCTGGAGCTATATATTTTGGGAGCTCAGTATTTATCATGGTACTTTTTCTTTGCAACCATTTTTATGCAATATCTTAAGATTTGAGCTGTAGACGGTTGAATAAATACCTGCTGTGGCTAATTATTGGTCATTTTGCCATTATTTGTTGCAGCTCTGGCTTTTTAATGATTTAAAAATGTGTTTTCTGGGATATCATGCTTCAAAATGTGTTATTATGACAAGCCTAAATCTATTGGGCCTTTGCTAATCAAAAAAAACAACCTAAAAATAATTTTATATGCAGGCAGGCGTACATTTTCCCCACACTGGTACTATTCTAAAACATTGAGCAGCCTCTCCTCCTGGCCCCGGTGTTGAAACTGTGCTGCTGTTGTAACTGTAGGAGTTATTAGATCTCAGTGGCAAACAGAAGATAAAAGTGAGTACCCCATCAGAGCGCAGCCAAGATGAAGTCTGAGGCCAACCAAGTGTAAAAGTTAGTATCGATCGAGCTGTATATGTGCCAATATGCCTGGACTTATTAAGCCAACATGGAGTACGCAGCCACTGTGCACCCAAGCTTGATTTAGCACCTCTGTCCACTCCTCTTTCTGCTGACTGCAGACAGAATAGCTCAGCAGCTGCCGCCTGATAGAGACCGAAAGAGGGATTTATCACTAAAAAAATACATTGAAAGTTGCTAAGCACAATGTGGCAGAGTGTGGACCATGCAATATTTTACGGCATGGGTTAGTTTCATGATGGAATCGCAATATTATTGAGCGGTTGGCAAAACTGCTGGTTCACCCTCATGCTCGTAAATCTTCAAGGCTGTCCAAAATGTTTGAAATGAGGAGATGCATGTCACAACTACCACAAGAGGAACTGCCAGTTATGAAAATGATAAGGTGCAGTAAAATGTTAATGAACCAATTTTCCAAATACAAAAAGTATAACTGAGCACACTAAAATATAAAGCCCCCATCTGTATGTAAAAATGACTTATTGTTTGTAATTGTATGTCATATAGTCTGCTCACTCCTGCCACTGGGGCAGCTTGCCTTGAGGTATAGGCACATGGTCCTTGCTGGATGATTAGCTTATATTGTGCATGTTTTATTGTATATTGTGATCCTTAAAGGCTCACTATCAAACTTTCTGGAGATGTTATTGCTACTGTTATTGCTACAGTGGAACATTTCACAGCAACAATTACAGGGCTGGGCAATATGGCTAAAAAGATAAAACTTTGATCAAATAAGGGAAGCTCCATGTCCTGCTATTTAAGAAAACTGTAAACAGTAAACAGCCTCCAGTATATCCAATATCTATACATTTGTATAGATATGTAATCTTGTTTTAATAGTTTAAATTAATGTGAGATTTTTTGCTATGCTTTGAAGAACTTAACTTCAACTAATTTCATGATAATCCTTGATTTTACAATTTATCAATTTCTCAAAATTGTATTTATTAAAACAGAAATGAATCTAACTCAGCCCTAGTATGCCATTAATCTCATCAGTCTCCATGGAGACAAACAGGCCAGGTGGTGACACTAGGCCAAGTTTCAGGTCAGGTCTTTGGAGAGGCAAGTAACAGCAAGAATGCATGTCTTTTCAAGTTTATGAAAACACATATGATAGAATGTAATAATGTAATACTTTAAAGGCCATATTGTGGGACACAGTATGCAAAGCAATAAAACAAAGCACTTTTTCAAAATATGCAGTAGTTTTGTATTAATGCATACAATTTTGGAATTCAGTTGGCATTATGTTCTGGAAATGCTTGCTCCCTGACATGTAATTTAAGCGCATTTCCCTGCATGGTTGTACAGGATTGTTCTAGTCTCAACCTGTGGATAAAGCTTTACTCACAGCGGCTGCTTTCTTCAAATGCACATCCTATTTTTAAGGCTGTTTGTGCCGAGAGAGGATTAAGACAAGTCAACAATCCATAGTCTTTTTTAGTCTCCCCGATGGGCTCCTCACACACGGCTGCAGTCAGAGAAAAGGCTCTGAGCTAGTCTCAAATTGTTGGAAGGAGCCGGCTGCACTGGAACAATGAGCAGGTATACAGTGAGGTGCACAAGTCCCAGACAGCTTTTAAGGAAGGTCTTTTAGTCTCCAACACGCAGACAAACACAAAACGGAAAACTAAAAGTACGATACTGCCCAGATCGGGTTTTAGGCTGTTAACTGTTGTTTACATGAACACATATTTTATCCTTTTAAAAGTGGAGGGTTCCCTATTTCCACGGAGACAAGCATGGAGAGGTGACCCAGCTCATGGTAAAAATGCATGCTTTTCACGATTTTTTTCAGCAGTATTTAAACAGATTGATAGCTGTAGAATCTTCCATTCTTTTTTATATCCAAAGGAACAAACGATTAAACTGTCTTGGGTTAAAATTTCATTGAGGCACTAACACTTAAAATCAATAATTTTGGAGATCACAAAATTGTTATGAATCTTTTAAAACACTTCTTGATTTTCTCCTTAATTGTGGATCCACTGATGGCACAATTTGCCATTTGTCTATTACACATCCTTCCTGAAAAATACAAAGTCAATTTTTTATGCATAGAAGTCACAAAGTATTTAATATCTTCCACAAAATCCTGGTTGTACTGTAAATAAATATGAATGTTACCGACAGGCTGTATCCTGTATTCTTCACAGCGCTGTTTTCATTGTCCTGCTGAATCCCCTTCATTTGCACCCAGGGGAGACCGAGCGAGTAGAGACGCCATGTTGTAACTGCAGACTCCAAACAAGCACTAGACCAATATCTCATATTTCAGGCCCTGCTGTAAATTCTCTGCACCATACACCACCAACTCTCAGTCGCCACGCTGCCAGTCAAAAGAGGATTGCAATAATTTTGCCTCTCACATCTAGCAATTTGGTTATGTTATGTAGCTAAAAATATTACATGGAGAGAGGTGTTTGTTTGTTTTGACGTGTGAAAAGATGACTAATAATCACAGACAGGCTGACTGGCTAATGACATGATCTGTTCACGGTGTGATGGAGTCTGCATGAGGCTGTTACATCCATGTACACTATTGATGGAGTTTCCAAATAAAACATGGCTCATATTGATACTATGAAGAAGCTAATTATGTGTTTACACCAGCCACTCAAAGAGAAGCTGTATAGATAACTCTGAAGAACATGAACCCAAAGGATATCCAAGGACGCTGAAAGCCTGACATGTCATTATCTAGCGCAAGTAGTGCATGACATTTACTCTATTTGCTCAACAACAACAAAAAAGAAGAGACTAGCTCAAGAGCCCTGAAATTCCACATTCTACCTTTACATTTGTCATAGGTTTTGTGTTATTAAAGGTGCATGGTGTAACTTATCAGGTCCATCAAATGCTTTTCTCTTTGGGGATGCTAATGCTTTGTCTGGTATGGTATTCAACTTTTCTATCTTCATAGCGACCAAACCAGACCAAGTTACAGATCAGATCTGTGGAGAGGCAACCTCATTCAGAGCCAGAAAGCCAGTTTTTCTATAAAACCACCTGTAATTTATAAGATAGAGCTGGTTAATGTCATACAGTGTAACATTTCAGGCAGAGCAATGACATAACCATAGAAACAAGGTAAATGACCCCCAACCAAAAAGTTACACAGTGCACCATTAAGTTTTATACAAAATGCAATCGCAAAATAAACTTTTAGAGATTTTAACTGTTATTAGTAGTTTTCCTTCCTCATTTGCCTTGTCGAAGTTGTGTTTATTGTGATGCATGCACGTTGAGTAATTTTTATTACTCCTATGTCATTGCTCCAGTCAACCCCAATTTTCACCTGCACCAGTATACCCCCATTGCTCTGTACTTACTCCATTCTCCAATTTAATTTTCCTCATCAGTGATACGCATAGGAGGCAGTAATGATAGTCATGTTGGTACAAATGAAAAAAAAAGTCAGTTCCCATTGGGCACTGCAGTTAACACAGAAGTATGCTGACTTGTTAAGTTGATTTAGATCAATACTGTGATTTGAAATGTGCAATTTAGAATATAATGATAAACGGGTGCCATAGATTATAACTATACAGCAGACACAAGCACAATATGTCTTCTTTAAATTTACTTTTAAAATGAAGAAACACAAAACAAGACCCCGTCAAGGATCCCTTGAGTGAATCTCTCTAAACACAAAACAAAACTTGAAAATATCTTCATAGACATTAAAACTTTCTTTAAAGATCCCAGATTACCCTAAATTATATCTTGTGTGCTTTAAGCCATATTAGAATATTATCATACATTTGTTTTATTCACACGTGTTTGAGTAACCCTGACTTAGTCTGTCTACATCTACAAATCTCAAAATGCTCTGTTCTCCTTGTGATGTCATGTAGTGGTAGTTTTCAAGTTAAAAACTACCTTTTTACCTTTTGTTCTGTGGAGACAGGCAATTCTGAAATGATCTATGAATCAAGTTAAGGTGAATTTACTTTAAAAACACAGTGGAGCACTTCCTGTATTACCACAGAACAGTACAAGGTGGTTTTCTGTTTGAGAGAACAACACAGCCTCAATGTTTCTGTGTGAACCAAAACACACCTCCAGGTATGTTTGTCAGGAGGAAACATTATAAAAAAATAGATAAGGAAATAGCCTTTTAATGTACAAATAATACGATAAAGAAATCGGAAATGTCATAGGGAATTCTTTGACCTTGTTTTAGAGACAATTGAGTGGCCATAAGCATGTTACTATTGATTTAATAAGCTATATTGTTACAAAAAAGTGCTTGACAGTGAAAAGAAATAGATCAATAATATTGGTTCAGAACTACAGGGTTATAGATTATAGACTTTATTTGCTAACAGTACAACAGGCTGCCTGGACCTGCACCTACCATCCACAACCAAAGGCTTTTTATAGAGGGGCCACATGTGGGTATACTGAAATTAAAATAGCTTGAGGGAATTACGTCAAAGTCAAATTGGCCTACATATTCACAAAATTTCTCTAGAGTCAAAAATATACACGCACACTGTATATAGCTGGCAATGTGCGGTTCATATTTTTGACTTGGAAGGTGATGGGGACAGACATGGTCCCATGAGAGGGATAATGCCCCTCCTGCCATATGGGGGGGCAGTACAGCTCACAGCATGAAGGTTTTTTGTCCCCACGGCAACACAAAGACACATGCAGTGAAAGTATACTACAGAGCTTTTCTTCAGAAACATGCCACAGAAAAGAAAATAGATGTTGTATTTTGTAGAAGCACCAACTGTGAGTCTGAAATAGCAAAAATGCCACCTGCAATGGCAGAGGAAAACATATTATTCAAACTGAACTTTTGGTCATATATTGGGTAAAAGTTTCAGTTTCAGTGAAAATCTTAATCACAGACTTGCATTGTATTCTATTTCGTTGAATGTATGTTAGGAGTAGACATTTTTTGCACTATTTTTTTTTCCATAACAACACTAAAAACAATAATAATATCCATATAATGTGAGGACATTTAACAATGCATCAGGAATGTGCCTATAAATCTAGCAAAAAATAAGAAAAATGAACCACAAAAGTGTAGAAATGTCACTTTATAGATAGTGCCTTGTTTGAGAGATTACACCAGATGTTTCGATTCATTTTATTTTAACCAGCTCTTATTGTGCTCATTTTGAATACTTAAAATTTTAGATGATAAACTTGATATCTTCAGAACAATTGTAATATAGCTCTCTGACCTTATCTAAAATACACCATGAAATATTTTAGTTTGAGGTATGGTCTGTTCCACAACCAAAAAGCATTTACTTCCAAACTAGAAAACCTGATTAGTTGCACAATAAAACTAGTGCCTCAGCAGGGTCAGAGATGGTTTTCACTCCTCATATTTTTTCTTCCAAAATGGTGTTCTTTTCAACAATGATCTCAGGTAAACAATTGTCACAGCAAGTTGAACAAAATAAGTGCCCTGCTTTACACAGTGGTAACAGACAGGATATGAAGCCGCTCTGAATAAGAATACTAGGTACCAGTAGATCCGCCTGCACTTCAGTCCATATAATCTCTGGCTTTATGTAATCAAATTGGGCTTTGTTCCTTAATCCTGTATCACTGGTTCATGTCACAGGAGGTTTGAATAATATTTGTTAAAACTTTGACTTGCAAAGACGCCTGGAGTAGAGTGTCATTATTATTAGAGTGGATCAGACAGGGGCCCATAGATGGATATCAGCGTATTGGCATCATTATTTTGGATCACAGCGGTACGAGCAATGTAGCATTTAATTATGCTCTGCGGCTGTGGGAACGCTGTCCTACTATCAAACTGTCTCTATAACTCACATCTTTGTAATTGCTGCCAGGTTTGAACATGCAGCCTGAAAAGACTTCAATTATCCAAGAACCAGTTTCTTCATAACCAGTAATATTAACTATACGCAACTAGACCACCCCAAAGTGCACATGTATAGTGTACAATACTATGAAGTGGGCACATTGATTGGCTTGATTCACTGTGATCCCTGGTGGAACAGAATCTTCTGCAGCATTGATTTGAGATAGCTCCTTTACCAGATACCAATAACTGTGTTTAATTGGGTACGAGTGTCTACATAAATTGAGCTAATGATTTTAGCAGAATCTAAAATGGTAATGTGATAGAGATCATTAAGTTGCTCTTAATTGTAGAAGTCCCAAGAGGAAGCAACAAACACCAAAATAGACACAAGTATGATCCATTGAAATTTGCCTTTTTAAAGCACACGCCGATTTCAACTATTGCATCTCTTTAGGCTGTGAAAATTATGTTAATAAATGAATGAGGGAAAGTAGTGAGTGAAATTCATTTTTAAAGAGAAAATTAAGTCATTTCAACTAAATGTATGCCTCAAGGGGTTTGTCACAATACCGTTATAGGTCCTATATTACGCAAAATTGACTCTTGTGAACTTCAAGTCTTGTAAGAATGCTGTTACCTTCTCAAAAACGTACCTGTTTCATTCACACATGTTTGAGTTATCCTGGTTTATTAGCTTGTCTACATCTCTAAAGCTCAAAATGCTCTGTTCCACCTTGTGATATCATGAAGTGGTAGTTTTCAAGTTACCTTTTTGTAACGCGGTGTGTAGGCTAGGAGGACTGACCGCGAAGGTAAGTGATCAGAAGTAGATTCGATAAGGAGCCATAAAGTAAGTGAATGAAAAACGGACACAAAATAAGGTTGGTAATGTGAGAGATTGTATTATGTTATTACGGTTTTAAATTAATAGGATTGCAATAATAAGGATGACCTCACATATGATAACCATATATATTATATAGATATGTCATCAAATTATATTGAATGAAACAAAACAAAACAAAACACTTCAGTTCAAAACCAGTGAGTTCTGTGAGTTCATATATTGTCCATTTGGATTGTAGTCCATGCAAAACCGAACAGTCAGTCGTTCAGACTGAGATTCAAAGTTTTTTAGAGTTTGTTATAGATCCAGTTAGGAAAAGAACAGTTCGATCTCCTACCACAAGGAGGTGTGATCATAGCTCGCCATCACAGACTCACAGCTGAGGTTTCCATCACAGAGAGGGGTGGGGGAAAAAACCTGACCTGCACAAGGTCAACAGAAAAAAACCCAAATTACATTCATGTTATAAATTAGTTTACGGGCTATAAACTCATTACATTAACTTACAATTTGAGCGAATTGCATTAATAATAATCATCAAATAATTGTCAACATTTTGATAACATTATTCTCATATATGAATAAATCAGTGCACTTTAAATTAACTAGCTTTGAAGCTAATCATCCATCTGTATCAAAAAGTATTAAACAATAGTTGCGTTAACAAAATAAAGTATGTAGCTACATTCATTGAAAGACATAGTTCAAAAAACACATCAATAACAAGTTCAAACAACATAAATTAGGATGTCCTTTAATTACTAAAGGTTTGGCCTTTAATTCGGCAAAAATAGAAATTAGATTTATGTCTGTATTTAGTCAATACGAATGAAAATAAATAAATCGCGGCACACCTGCCAGCTTAATTGCTACCGGGGTTAGCATTAGCAGCATTAGTATTAGTCCTAACAAGGATCACTTAAACGGACAGCGGATTTAAACAGTATAACTCACCGCTGAGCGGAGGGGTTGAATGCTTTGTATGAAAGCAGTGTAGAAAGTCTTTTTAGCAGCAATCAATGAGAGCACAACCAGCACGGCAGCCACAGTGAACAGCAGCTGGGAGCCGCCAAGGCAGGTAGTCGCCAGAGGAACTCTGTGTAATATTGTAATTTGGCTCGGTGACACAGCAAGAGGGGTGGTACTTAGATCACGCGAGGTTACACTTTCCCCCTGAATCCATGAACGTCCTCGGACATGGACCAGGTTGATTTTGAATAACTGGCAGATTGGTATAACTTGACTCATCTCCATCATCCTCGAACATAAGAGAAAGCAGTGCTCAAGCCATGAAACAGCGACTGTATGCTTTTCAAAAAGTGGGTTACCAAGCTTGATGTACTGCAACCGATCTGGGGGGCTTACGTTCACGGGCTGATCGTCGCGGAGGAGATTCATCAAAATTGACTGGTTCCGATTCTATAGGTGAGTCTTGGTTAGAGCCGAGCTCTGAATGGATGATTCAGATGGACCATGGGTGTCTTCCTTTTCAGCGAGTACCATCTGAACTGATTGATTCGGATCAATGATTTCAGACTGGGCAACATCTTGCACTTCCTCCATACCCACAGATGCTTCCTCCACAACTGAAGAGTCCGGTCCTCTTGTCACAGCTAATGGATCCTCAGGGCAGTAATTATGGTGCTTGTAGGAACTAAGGGTTGCTCGTTGGCTGGCATAGAAGGGAAAGCAATTGGCTTCTCAACAATCTTGGTGAATCTAACAGGTTCAACAGCATGTGGATTGAGAGCAAGCAACCTGAATTCATCATCTGATAGACTGTCTTCATCAACACCAGCATCAGGTAAGTTCACACATGGTTTTTTCCTTACAGGCTGGTTTATTGCAGGTGCAGTGGACCCAGGTAAGTATCCGCATGGCAGCAAAAGGTCACGGTGTAGTGTTCTCAGTGATTTAGCCTTACTTTCAGGTCGGACTGTATAAACTGGAAGATCGCCAGCCTTCTTCACCACCACATATACATCAGATTCCCATTTGTCAGCCAGCTTTTGTTTTCCTCTCAACCGAACATTCCTCACCAAAACTCTATCACCAATGGCAAGCTCGGAAGGAGAGACAGAACGATCAAACAGATTCTTGTTACGGTTCATCACCTTTTCAGAATTGGCCATGGCTAGTTGGTAACTTTCTCTTAAATGGTTCTTCAGGTCTTGGACATATTGTGAGTGTGATGTTGATGCATTCCCTTTCAGGGGTAGTCCAAAAGCCAGATCGACGGGTAGGCTAGGTTGACGGCCGAACATTAATTCATATGGTGAAAAATCCAGTCACGCCATTTTTAGTGCAATTATAAGCATGCACAAGAGGTTTAACAAAGTCTCTCCAATGGGCTTTCTTCTCCTCAGTTAGAGTGCCCAGCATATTTAATAAGGTTCGATTAAACCTTTCCACTGGGTTTCCTCTAGGGTGATATGGAGTAGTTCGCCTTTGTGAATACCAGCAATATCACATAACTCCTTGATAGTGCGTGATTCAAAATCTGGACCCTGATCACTGTGCAGCCTCTCTGGTATTCCATAGTGAATGAAGAAATTCTCCCAGAGGCACTTGGCGACAGTCACGAGCCTTTTGATTGGGTGTGGGCACTGCCATGGCGATTTTGTAAAGTGATCAGTTATCACGAGAATGTCTTTGGTCCCCACGGTCTGGTTCCAGTGATAGAAAATCCATACACACTAGTTCCATTGGGCGCATTGTTTTAATATTAACCAGGGGTGCAGCTCTCTCTGGTACGGCCTTGCGTTTGACACAACGTTCGCAAGTCCTGACCTTGTTGTGGACATCAACAGACATTTTAGGCCAAAAGAATCGGGAACGGACTAAATCCAACGTCCTTTCAATTCCAAGATGTCCCATCTGATCATGAAGTTGAGACAGCACAACAGCCCGACACTCCTCTGGTAGCACCAACTGATAAGTGATTTGACTTCCAATCTGCCTTCTTCTTACTAGAAGGTTGTTCAGGAGCTCCATTTTATTTACTTCTCGCAGAAGAAGGGGCAACTCAGGAAGTTCTTCTCGTAGCGTTGGTGGTGGAGATCCTCCTTGCTCAATGTGTGATATCACATGCCGAATGATGGGGTCTGAACGCTGTTTTGCAGCAAGATCAGCAGGTGAGTACTGAGGAAGGATCAGGGAGGTGAACTGTGTATCATTGGTAAAGCTATCAGATAAGCTTCCAGGATGTGTAGACATTGATAGAACAAGGGCATGGTCAGGATTAATACATTGAGAGCTGTACATCAATTGACGGTCACAAATCGCTTGAACAGTGGGGTGGTCCAAAACATTTTGAAGCGGTGTATCAAGGTGACGTTGAGCAAACTTGAGTACTCTTTCATGTTCTTTTTTGGACACATAATCATCAGGCAGCTCAGGGTGAGGTCGACGGGACAGACCATCTGCGTCAGCATTTTGTTTGCCAGCTCTATACACAATCTTAAAGGTAAAGGTGGACAGGGCAGAGAGCCATCTGTACGACGTGGCATCAAGTTTTGCCGAGGTTAACAGGTAGGTTAATGGGTTACTGTCTGTAAAAACTGTGAACTGAGTGCCAAAAAGGTAGTCATTGAACTTCTCGGTAACTGCCCATTTGAGCGCAAGGAATTCCAGTTTATGCGCAGGATATTTTGATTCACTCCTCGACAATCAGCCCCTACTTGCGTAAGCAACGACATGGCTCTTCCCATCATGGTCTTGATATAAGACTGCGCCAAGGCCAGAGGAACTGGCATCCGTGTGAAGGACATATGGCTTGCGAGGGTCAGCAAATGCAAGCACAGGAGCAGAGGTAAGTTTTGCAATTATGTCGTCGAAGGCTTGTTGACATTCTGGAGTCCAACGGCCACCAAAAGGTTCTTTGGGATTTAGATAGGTTCCAGACTTTATGGTTGGCTTGAGCTTCTTTTGATTGGGTGGATAGCCAGCAGTTAGATCATGTAGTGGTTTTACAATGGTGGAATAATCTCGCACAAACCGGCGATAGTATCCCGCAAACTGAGAGAAATGACCTCAATTCTTTCAAGTTGGCTGGGACTGGCCACGATTTAAGGGCTGCGATTTTATCGGGATCAGTTTCCACTCCATCCGGGGACACGACATGGCCCAAATACTTTACCGAGGTTTGACAAAACACACATTTCTCGACGGATAATTTTAACCCAAAGTCTTTGAGCCGGTTTAGAACATTTATTAATCTGTCTTCATGTTCTTCAATAGTGGGTGCAAAAACTATCAGGTCATCAATAAATACCAACACTTCCTTGAGGTTGAGCTCACCCATGCACTTCTCCATGAGCCGCTGAAAAGTACTTGGCGCATTAGTTACTCCCTGCGGCATGCGATTGAATTCATAAAATCCAAGTGGACAAACAAAAGCTGTTTTTGATTTATCATCTTCTTCCATTTCAATTTGATAGTACCCTGATTTCAGATCGAGCACTGTGAACCATTTAGAGCCAGAAAGTGCAGTGAAAGCATCCTCCAACTTTGGAAGGGCATATGCGTCCTTGATAGTTTGCATATTAAGTTTACGATAATCAATACAAAGACGTACGCTGCCATTCTTCTTGCGAACAACTACAATCGGGGATGCAAATGGTGAGTCTGAGTCCCTTATAACTCCAGATTCCAGCAGTTCTTGTAAATGTTTTCTCACAGCATCAACGTCCTGGGGATGGATTGGACGTGGCCGTTGCTTGAAAGGGGTTGGATCGGACAGTTTAATGTGATGTTTCACCTTATCAGTCCGGCCAAAGTCGAGGTCATGTCTGGCAAATACTTCTGGTATACTATTGAGTTTTGATATGATTCTTTCTTTCCATTCTGGAGTCAAAGGAGAGTTGGTAAAATTGTATTGGAACTGCGACATTGGTGGTTCCCATGGTTGGTACAAAGGTTTGGCATTGTGCTCTTTACTAATAACTGTTTGGAAAGTGCTGATCTCTGCTATAATGGCTTGTGCTGGAATAATAACAGTGTGTTCTGACTCATTGGTGACTACAACTGGCAGGTAACAAGGCCGGTGTTGTGGTAAGTCAATAAGACAACTTTGAACCAATAGGCCACCAGGAAGGGCAATCGAAGATGGATGCTCAATAATAACAGCTTTTTCTGCCTTGCAAGAGCCGTAGCAAACTGCCCATCAAGAACTGCTGTTTGGCCAGGTAAAATGGGTTTTGACTGGTCAGCATGCAATGTTAAAAAGACAGGCTGGCTATTCGAGTTCTGAACATGCCTGTGCTGCAGTATTTTCAGGACAGCTTGATATCCAAATGTGGCAGGTTGGTGAGCGACCGGATTAGATTCAAAACGCTTTTGATAAGCATTGTCCAGGGTATTGGTGCCAATCAATATAAGTGAAGGAGAATGCTTGATGTCTGGCACAACAAGAGCTAGCGTATCCACTTCAATCTCTGAGCCCAAGAATTCAGTTGGGAAAATTAGATTCAATTCAATATATCCAAGATATGGCACAGCTTCACCATTTGCTCCTTCAACCTCCAGCAGATTATTAAGGGGTTTGATTTCATGATCGGCCAAATAACTGTTATAAAAGGAGTGTGGCACAGTAGTCACTTGTGAACCACTGTCAAGGAGGCAGTTGAAGATAGTTCCATTTATCCGTACTTGACCTGTACTCTTTGTTCCAATGAGACCTCGTGGCAGATGTGGGGGTGGCACCTCACCTGTGGGACATTGGGCCACAGCAGCTCCTGGAAGTCCCTCTGCAGAAGCTGCTACTAGTTTAACGTGTTATTTTTAGCTTCCCAAGCCTGTTGCCTTTGACGCAACTGTTTTTTCTTTTGATCAACAAGACTCGGGTTGGACTTATTTGAACAAGAGGATGAGACATGGCCATCTTCGCCACAATTAAAACAGTACCAGGGTTTTGGCTTGACTGAGGCTTGGGGCAGAGTGTGGCTGCTGTGCTTTGGCTTATTTGGTTTTGGCTCAGACTTTGAATCAGGAGTCTTTCTTGACAAAAGAACAGACATTTGATGTTGGAGCTGCTGGATCTGTTTCTTTAAGTCTTTCAATTCATCACTTGTACTTAAATTAGCACTTGAATTTGTACAGGGGCAGGCACTTTGAGACTGAAGATTAACTCGCTGTTTTGAGGACCCGATATGTTTTTTCATTAAAGATTCCTTGACTATTTGGCGATCTTCTTCAGTTCTCAATAACAACAATAACTCTGAGAACATTGGAGGATTATTTTTCTTTTGTTCAAGTTGCAATTTGGTTATAACCGAGTTGTCCCAGCATCCACGACAGAATTGTTTGAGTAAATGTTTATCTTTATCGGATGCTTGAATACCCCCTCGTTTAACCACCGTGCTGAGTGTGAGATGTAGTCATGGAGATAAGAGGAGGGCTGTTCTCCGGGATTTTGGAGCGTGTTTAGAAATTGAGCAAAGAGCTCCTCCCCATCCTGCACTGTACCGAAAGCAGAATCCAGTATTCTCAGCAAAACCGCAGGCAGTGCATCAGGCCCAAATCCTTTGATCAAATCGGCAGCAGGTGACAACAAACTTTCCACAATACGACGAGTGACATGCAAGGCAGAAAGGCTGGGGTCAGCGAGTAACAGTTCAATTTGTGACCTCCAAGTGTCATAATCAGTTTCATTTCCTGGTTTAGGAATCTTCCCTGAAAATGAACGAGTCAAAGGGATGACACACTCACATCACTATTACGAACAACATGTTCCACTACAACTCTTTGCACTTCTTGAGGATTTAGATCATTCCTGGAAAGTGAAATTCTTTGAGAAGGCATAGCCGAATAGCCTGATCTAAATGGTTGGGAGGCTGATCGGAGAGAAGGAAGTGGTTGCGGATCAGAAGATTCTAGGTTTGACTCCTGGCTAGCTCGCCAATTGTAACGCGGTGTGTAGGCTAGGAGGACTGACCGCGAAGGTAAGTGATCAGAAGTAGATTCGATAAGGAGCCATAAAGTAAGTGAATGAAAAACGGACACAAAATAAGGTTGGTAATGTGAGAGATTGTATTATGTTATTACGGTTTTAAATTAATAGGATTGCAATAATAAGGATGACCTCACATATGATAACCATATATATTATATAGATATGTCATCAAATTATATTGAATGAAACAAAACAAAACAAAACACTTCAGTTCAAAACCAGTGAGTTCTGTGAGTTCATATATTGTCCATTTGGATTGTAGTCCATGCAAAACCGAACAGTCAGTCGTTCAGACTGAGATTCAAAGTTTTTTAGAGTTTGTTATAGATCCAGTTAGGAAAAGAACAGTTCGATCTCCTACCACAAGGAGGTGTGATCATAGCTCGCCATCACAGACTCACAGCTGAGGTTTCCATCACAGAGAGGGGTGGGGAAAACCTGACCTGCACAAGGTCAACAGAAAAACCCAAATTACATTCATGTTATAAATTAGTTTACGGGCTATAAACTCATTACATTAACTTACAATTTGAGCGAATTGCATTAATAATAATCATCAAATAATTGTCAACATTTTGATAACATTATTCTCATATATGAATAAATCAGTGCACTTTTAAATTAACTAGCTTTGAAGCTAATCATCCATCTGTATCAAAAAGTATTAAACAATAGTTGCGCAACAAAATAAAGTATGTAGCTACATTCATTGAAAGACATAGTTCAAAAAACACATCAATAACAAGTTCAAACAACATAAATTAGGATGTCCTTTAATTACTAAAGGTTTGGCCTTTAATTCGGCAAAAATAGAAATTAGATTTATGTCTGTATTTAGTCAATACGAATGAAAATAAATAAATCGCGGCACACCTGCCAGCTTAATTGCTACCGGGGTTAGCATTAGCAGCATTAGTATTAGTCCTAACAAGGATCACTTAAACGGACAGCGGATTTAAACAGTATAACTCACCGCTGAGCGGAGGGGTTGAATGCTTTGTATGAAAGCAGTGTAGAAAGTCTTTTTAGCAGCAATCAATGAGGAGCACAACCAGCACGGCAGCCACAGTGAACAGCAGCTGGGAGCGTCAAGGCAGGTAGTCGCCAGAGGCACTCTGGGTAATATTGTAATTTGGCTCGGTGACACAGCAAGAGGGGGTGGTACTTTAGATCACGCAGGTTACATTTTGTTCGATAGAGATTGGCAATCCCAGGGCTGAAATGGTCTGTGAAGGTGTGTGGAGTTTAAAAACACAATGGAGCACTTCCTGTATTATAGCATGACATCACAAGGTGGAACAGAGTGTTTTCTGTTTTGAGAGAAGAGCTCAGCCTCAATAAGCAGAGTTTGTGAATGAAAATGAAACACAACTCCAGGTGTTTCAGATGCCGAAACAATATTATACGATCAGAAAATAGCGTAATATGGGCCCTTTAAGTTCATTATTCCAAAATTTCTCTACAACATTTTAATAGGCTCAAGCCAGGTCATACAAGTGCCAAGAGCAAATATTTTTAGGGTAGCGGTAACTGCCAGCCAATTTGAGCCTTATCTTAGAATTCAGTTTTGCCTTACACTGAATGGGAAAGTATTACGAGTGTAAAACATCGATCAGATAAAAGTGTTTTGTTTATTTATAGTCAAAAAGACCTCTGGGAGGCCGTGTATTTCCTCCGACAGATTCACGGAAATGATCAGAAATCCATCTCCAAAACGCGATACAATACGGCGCGTCGGGGCTAATCTATTTTTGCACACCGCTCATTTACGGGAATCCTTGGCGGCAGGTCGGAGTAACACAAGTGCGAGGTGCTGACAGAAAGCAGATCTATAATGTCATCTTTCCTTTTCATATTTCCATCACAACTATGTAATTATGATTGGATTGCCGGCCCGATTCTCGGCAGAGGTGGTAATATGAGGCTGGAGTTGAGGAGGTCAAAGGAAAGACAGTATAAGGGCCTATTCAAAGTGGAGCTGTGTGGTTTAGCAGACAGCAGACAGTAACCAGCAGCACCTCATGTGTCCGGGCACTGCGCCAGGCCTCTGTCTATCTTATTACACCTATCCGCCTGGCATCCTGACACTTAGCTGTTTATTTTACATTTACAGCTTATGGTGCGAGGCTCTACTGTAAATATGTATCCAGAGGGTTCCTATGTTATCAGCCTAAAGCAGGAGTTTAAAGGCATATAATATGAAGGTAAAGGGTTTACATTTGTAATGTCATATTTGGAGATAGTAGTTGTTGCCACAGTGCCATAGGAGGACATTTGTTGTATTAGTAGTATTAGTAGCGCTAAATTTTAAATGGGTGATATATTTAAACTTTATTGATAAGAGGGTCACATAATAGCCTTACATGAAGTACACATGTTACAATGCTATTTTTGATAGTTAGAATGTTGTTGTTTTTTTTAATCACAAATGTATCTAAAGTTGTGTTTTGTTTTATTCACACAAACCCTGCTTATTTAGGCTGAGTTCTTCTGTCAAACAGAAAACAAGATATAATTTATTAATACAGGAAAGCTCCACTGTGTTTTTAAACTCCATACACCTACACTAAAATTATTTAGATCATTTCAGCACTGGAATTGACAATGTCTACTGAACTAAAGGTAAAAGATAGCTGTTAACTTGAAAACTACCACTTCTCAAGGTGGAACAGAGCGTTTTGAGCTTTGGAGATGTCGCCAGCCCAATAATAAAGCATTACTCAAACGTGTGATTTAAACAAACACTACTCCAGGTATGTTTTCGAGGAGGTAACATGATAACTCGGCTTAAAGCTCACAAGAATCACCTTTAAAATGAATGTTTATCATATTCCAGATATAAAGGTTTACTCCAGATACTAAGATCTCCTGATTAATACAAGTTTGAAGTAGCAGTACTTTTTCTACTACGACTGTGACAGTGCCACTTTCTCTCTGAAATACAGCTGACCATTTTGTCTATTTTTGTCGACTTTCTTAGACAGCTCCTTGTCCAGAGCATCCCCTGGGAGGGTGCTACATTTTTAATGAAAGCCCAGTGTTTGATCTGCCAATGTTTATCTTGTGCGATGCTAACTGACACTGTGCAGGGCTTCAGTGTATCCCAGTGCAGGACAGTTTAATTCATTATGCTCAGACAGAGGTAGGCCAGGGCTGGGGGGTTCATTGTGTAGATCTGACAGGTTTCCCCTCCTCTTCCTGTTCAAGCTTAACGTCTTTTTGGCTCTGCACTCTGGGGAAATACGGATTGATGGAGATACAATTGGAAATGGAACAGTATAGACCAAATGTGTTAAATTGGTACTGACTTTTTACTTTAATTTGCCTGCTATATTCTAGTGAGGGCTTCTCTGATTGGATTTTGAATAACCAAAGATAAAAAAGACAACATTTTTATATTCATGTTCTTAGTACATGATTTCCTATTTTCAACCATGCTTGATAAAACAAATTACAGTAATATCACTTAACTGAATAAAGTGTCCACTGAGTGCCCAAGCAGACCAGACATCTGAACCAAATGAACAGGTGGTGAATTGAAACCAAAATAATAATAAAATGGCCCACTCGCAAAGCCAGAGGTAACATATTTCTCTACATATAATTTTAGTTGATGGTGTACACGGCAACTCTACAAGAAAAGGAATGTACCATCACACAAATAAGACTAATTTTAGACTAAAATGTCAAACATGTTTTTGATGTTTTTATTAAATAATCTGGGTAATAACTTTCTGTTTCCATACAATCATGCAGGTGATATGCCACCCAGATTGCACACTGTTGCTACAACTGTTGAAAAGAATTGTATTTTTCTAAAGGTATTTGACTTGGCCTTGAATGTGAAGCTACGTCGTGATAGTGCAGGAAAAGTGGGAAAGTGCAGCTGTGTGTGTGATTGTAGTCTCCTGTCTCTCTCTACATGTTGTCGTCTTAGTCAAATGGTGATGTGGGAATAAGTTTCATCAAATTAAAGATACCGGCGTTGAGTATTTCCAGGACACGAGTGTATCTAATGACTACAGCAGATCCATATCGGTGCCTGCACCTTCCCAGGAGAGAACACAAATAACAAATATGGAGCGGGGACATAATTACTGCTACCAGCAGAGATACACAGGCACGTGGCTCCTGATTTCATGGCCTCGCTGCACAAACATGTAGGTGTACATAAGCCATGTTTCCCCTTGTATCTTAATCCCCAACAGCCCCCCAAGGAGTTTAACACTATCTGCTGCTTTGGATTTTGAACGCATTAAAGTTCTATATAAAGACCCTTTGTACTTGTGTATATATGCATACTCCTAACAGTCTGACCAGTGGAAGGCTCAGGCATCATAAGTAACTTTTGACTTCAGCCTCAACCCTTTAGGTCGTGACTCCGGTTGGGTTGTTGTATATATCCTTGTACAGCTGTAAATAATCAACATCTATATCTTATGGTTTATTTGAATGAATTGTTACATATGTATAATCTATAAATAATGTACATTAGGTACTTGTAAAAGGAAACCTTGATCTAAACCATCTTAATTATTGAAACTGGTCAATTGATTTTTTTTCCAGGCCTGCAATAATACGTGACGTAGGGCTGCAACTGCAACTTGATTGGTCACGATGAAACCGATGGTCTGTTAGAGCATATTATCCTCTATAGAACTAAATATTGAATCTGCATGAGCTCTTATTTAGGTGTAGTTCAGACTAATTTATACCTCTACACACATGTGCTGAAATGCATGTGATTCTTAGATCAGCAGTTCTTTTTAAAAATAACACCGATTTTAAAACAGTTACAAATTACAAGAAATCAGCCTTACAGTGGAGCCGGGTAAAGAACAAATTTAATGCTTTTGTTATGGAGGTGCAAACAGGTGGTCCACGCACAAGACCTTTAATAGTATAGTGCAGAGACATAATGCGACTTACAAATGTATTTCCACTATGTATCACTGCTCGCATTCAACAGACCGGTTAGTTTAGTTGACCTTTGGTGTGTGACAAGAAAGCTATTAAACTGCGGGTGCCTCTACACACTGTGCAAAATAGATCTTAGCATTACAGTGTTTTTGAGTTCGCCCACAAGTAAATAAGCTGTCATTGGTATAAAGCGGGTGTCATATCTGGTGAACAGAAAGAGGGGGAAATGGTGGCTTCCAGGCTCAGGCAAGTTCACTGACATGCTTTAGAGGAGCTTAATTATAATAGGCCAGAGCAAAGTGCAAGCGTTTGTGACTAGAGGGGGTAAACTTGAGGACAGTGACACCAGTCCAGTTCTGGCTACATGCATTCGAAATATCTCCTGCAACATCAGATATGCATTAGCTGTACAAGAACAGTTTTTTAGTGTTAGCCGGCAGACTTCATGAAAAAGAAATGATGCCCTGCTCTGCGAATATATTACATTTAATGCATTTTCCTGTGTAGAAGCCATCTTATTCTGTAATGCTTTATCCATTAGAAGAACAAGACTGCTTACAGCGTTATTTCATTATGTCTAACAAATGTGCGCTATGCTTTATGAAAACAATAAATTCTGTCATAGATCTGTGGGCCTCCTCTGCTATTTGTTAATCATGGTATTGTTAATTAATGATGCTATTTTTTCAAACTAATGGCTGCACTGTGAATCGACGAAAATGAGAGAAAGGAGAACTGCAAGTGAACTCCAAAATGACACACTTTAGTCACGGCGCAGTGAAGGGAGACGTATAAATAATCATGTAAAATGTATCAATAGTTTTATGTCATTGTGAACTGGTTTACAAGAAAATATTGGGATTACAGTCGTGTGATTTATTATCCATTGTTCAGGCAAAGGCTGTTTAACTCCCTGGCCCTATGAATATTAACAGTGCTTCTCCTTCTCACTAGAACACACACACATGTAAATGCAAAAACACACAGGCCTGCGCTGGCTTCCTCCTTGTCTAATTTTTCATGAAGATAGCTGTTTTTATGCTAATCTGACAGCTGCATTCATTTTCTTGGCTTTCTCTCAGGCATTTACTTTGCAATTTTCTGTTTTTTTTCTTCTGTTCTTTCTTTTTCAACCCCCTACTTTTGCCCGATGAACCCCACTGCTATCTTAATAAGCATTGTGTAATTAGCTAAAAATAGGAACTTTTGATTGAGGTGTTGATGATTGTTTGATTGAGTTGATGATGTTAGATCTCACAAAATAAGGGAATAAAAAGTTGGTGGTTGACACGTGTCAGTGAATGTTTTGTTTTGAAATGTTTCTTTAATTAGACTGACAGTTTTCACACATGTTTAATGGGTTCATTTTCACTTGACTTGCCACAAAAGGTAAATTTAAAAAGCGTTTGAAACAATTAGAAAAAGTCTTATGGAAGTATTCATTAATGCGGTAACTTCTACGGAAGTCACATTTTGTTAGACCCTAACGTAATTATCTATGTCTTTTTTCAAAGTTTTGGTGAAAATTGAAAAAGAAACTCCCTTAATTAGGAAAATTACTTAAGCAATTTGTGTTAATTTGGCTGTAAAAAATCATCCTGATTGGCCGAGGATGTAGCCAATGACACCTACAGATGCAGCAGGGTCTGGAGAGCAGAATGAGACAAAATTAAAAAACCTTAATTGAATTCAACAGTGCAACTAAATTGTGAAAAAAGTGGAAAAATATTAACTTGTTATTAGTGAGATGCTTCATTGCAAAGGCACAATTTTACTAACTTGTAGCAAGGTCAAATTTGTTGAAAGAATAACTTTTTTTTTTTAATAAAACATGATTTTAATTGGACAGTTTCTCTCATTAGGGCCGGCATTTTCCACACAATTTGACCAGCTACTTTTTTCACTCGATTAGCACCATCATGCTCGTCTCGCTATGAGGTTGCGTTTAAACCTTTTCACGAGCTTGTGAAGTCAACTTGCTAATGGACTGGAGATCGCTGGTTTAGAGGTGACCGCTGGGCCATAATTGGACCGGTGACTCCATTTTAATGTTGCTAGTGGTCTGTCTGCCTTTGAGGTCGCTAATGATTTGAGAGACAGAGAGGTGGTTCGTTTGGCATGCTGGTTACCTTGGCGTCCCGGATGTGGTGTGTGCAAATTTGCCAGAGACTCTTTGGAGGTGATGCAGTAAAACAGAGTAATTGTGCAGCGTTATGAGGAAAGTGACACCAGAATCTGCCTCTCTCATTTGCACCGGGTTTTTCCGTTGACTCGTGAATAGGCTCATGAGTGTACTTAAAGCAGCAAATGAAGGTGAGGGTGCTTCAGGAGAGATATGTGGCGCGGTGCTGTGCGAAGTCATTACTCAGCACAATAAAGCACTCCCGTCTAATATGCATGTGCCTTTGTTATGTTAATACTGTTGACAGTCCTTATTTCACCTGATAGTCAACAGCAAGTCCTTCTGAGATCATCTGATGTGGCGTGTGTTTTTTTGCTGGTAGTTTCAAAAGCAAGAACCGTCACTTAATGATGTTGTCATGAGAGTAAATGGTAGAGTTTGAGGGAATGGGCCATTTGCAGAAGTAAAAAAATTACAAATAGTCATCATGACCCACTCCTGAATGAATGAGAGATTACACTGACAAAATATTTTCAAAACCATTCTTAAGTTGCTCAAACCCAGTGAGACACATTTTTATTTCCTAACCAAGGATTCTTTGTGTAATTTAGGAACTGAGAGGATTCATTTTTACAGCCATAACCAGAGTTGATGGTTCAAACTCAGCACAGAACAGAACATAATCTTGTTGTGCCCCTGGGCAAGGCTTTTCTTCCAAATTGCCTGAGCTACTGCAATGTGTGAGAGAGTTATTGATGGTGCCTGTGGTGCAGCCATGTTTCTGTCAGTTGGCCCGGGGCAGCTGTGGTTAAACAAGTAGCCATGTGCATGGAGTGAATGAATAATGATATTTTACAATGCTTTCAGGAGCTTGTAAACCACAACAAAAATCGGTCTTATTCCACGATATTCATTAAATATTGTTGCACTGCCTCAGGTGAGGTGTAATTGTATTATTTAGTGCTAATGAAAAATTCTAGTTGGAATTTGAACTAGATCCTAATGTATCCTAATGTTTTGCTCTTCTTTCTCTGCAGCGGGAACCACGTACATATTTGGGCGCGATGGAGGACTCATCACGTACACTTGGCCTCCGAACGACCGCCCCAGCACCCGGGCCGACCGTCTCGCCATCGGCTTCAGCACCCACCTCAAAGACGCCGTCCTGGTGCGAGTGGACAGCTCCTCTGGGCTCGGAGACTTCCTCAAGCTTCACATTGTAAGTCAAACTACTGGATTTCTCACCTTCTCATTGGTTTATTGATCACACATGCAGACAGAGCAACGCAGTGGAATCTATGCTAGTTTGATACAAGTTAGGAAGTACGTGGATCAATCAAACAATGATTACTTTCTATTGGAGTTTGGAGAGAGGAACATATTGTATTTTTTACTTTTAGTTCAATATTTTCACTTAACAAGAATTCATCAAAAATATATAATTTCTGACACTTTTAAATGCCAAAATTCTAAAAAGTATGGATTACGAGCACAGATTATTTTTGCTTTCTTCTTATAATACAAAAAAGCAAAAAAGTTATATTAGTGAAATTTGAGTTAGTAGCCTACCACCCACTGTGGTTTTACATACAGCATGGCCACAGATAGAACAGAAATGGAGGTACAGTGCACATATTTCTGCTGCTGCCACATGACCCTTTTACCTGCAGGCTCCCATTTAGTGACATCAGTGCTGATGCCAGCCTGTAGCATAAGAGCTCACACTTTTACTTCTCTGTATTAGAGAGGACGCTGTTCATTTTTATCTACATAGAGACAAAAAAGTCAGTTCATGTGTATTCAAATGAGAGCTCAACAATAACAGAACAATGCCATGCTTAAAGGTGCACTACGTAACTTTCTGGTTGCGGGTTCGTCACCTGTTTGTTTGTATGAATATGTCACTGTTCTGCCTAGAATGTTCCACAGTATGACTTTAAATGGCTCTACCTTACATTTATTGCATAACACATGATTTTATAGTTCAAAAATACCTGGAAAAACAGGCATTCTGACCGTGAGTGTGGTTGTTTCTTCACATATCTGACTTGTAACTTGGACATGAAGATAGAAATGTTTAATGCCATACTGTGAAACATTCCAGACAAAGCAATAGTATTTCTATGGAGGAAAGCATTTGACGAACCCTCCACCAGAAGTAACACAATGCAGCTCTAAGGTTTGAGATTTTGATGTGCCATGCTCGATACCAAGGTGGAATCCAACAAACAAAAATAAAAAAGTAAATTAAAGGTACACATTTCAGTAGAAGGCGCGCCACCTGTTTGTGCATGTGGAGATGCTGTTGTTTTGCCTTGAATGTTTCACAGTATGGCTTTAAACTAATCCATCTATATGGAGACGCTGGGTGTTTAATGGCATACTGTGGAATGTTCCCAATCCAAAACTATAACTTATCCATGGAGACAAGCAACTGGCATACCTGTCATTTAAAGGTTACACAGTGCATCTTTAAATTGTTCTTACAGTTTTGATTTTTTAAATATCTCACTAGTTATCCCAGTCATATTAACAAACAAACAAACATCCAATTCAATCAGTAACAGTGCAGAAATGTTGTAAATCAGGGGGCAAACTATAGAAACGTGCACATGTTTATTGACAGTGAAAGCCCCCAGGAGCTCTTACACAAACATGAGATTGGTGTTGAAGGCTGTGCCCCGGCTGCCCACACTCTGAGCCTCACAGTCCCAGTGCAGAGGCTGACATAAGACGCTCTGTCCTCACCCGCCGAGCATCCACCATGACAGGGCTCCTCTGAGACACCTCCACTGCCTGCTTTAACAACACAAGCAACCTGGAAATCAACACATTTTGACACACAGGTTCAACAAAAACATGCAGTATATCCATATCATTTTCCTCAGATAAGTGATAGGATTGCGCTATATGACAAAAAAGGAACACAATTTTATTCCAGATAACAATTTTGGACTTCACTGTGATTGGTTGAATCCAGCTGTCACTCACTCAAGATCTTACATAGGCAGCTACATTAGACTTAGACAAATTTTATTGATCCACAAGGGAAGTAATTTGGACACATTAGCTCACACATCATAATAATTAGAATAATAAAGTGCTAACATTTAAATGGTAATAATAAATTGAACATAAGTAGCAAAAATAGCAATAGCTTGGTGTCAAATATGGCATAATTATACAAATGTAAAAGTACAAGTACAAATAAAATATAGAAACATTAATACAACATTTATATGGGCAAAATACAAGAGAAAGGAGAAGGAGAAACAGTGCAAAAATTAAAAAGTGATTGACATGACAGAAGGTTATCTGTTACATAAGAGGGAGTTGCACAGATATAAAGAGTATGGTATGAATGTCGTAATAGTGTAATAGTATATCTTAATATGTCCAAACTGGAGCATCAGGCAGTCTTATGTTATTCCTTGCATCCATGCCAGCCACGTATATAATGAATGCTCTTGTGTTCACGTGCTACTTTTACTAAAGTGATGAAAAATATGTATGTCACCCATTTGCATAGCAGGGCTCTTTTGAAATGAAATGGCAACTCGGCTTTGCGAGGTATAGCTCATTCCTCTGCCACCATGAATACCATACATACAAATGGAGCACATGTAAAAACACATTTACATCGCCCCCCAAAGAACTTGACACCATTTGAATATTTTTCAACATTATGGCTGATTCTGATCACACATTTATGGAATTACAATTCGTTTCTGTGCCAAGGTGCCCCCAAAGTCAAAATCATATATCCAAATTTTGTACCAGGTATAACACTTATGTTAAAGTACCACTGAATCTTATTTTAGTCTTGTGAGTGCTGTCATGAATCTATATACAGTACAGTGCTCACATTGTAACTATCTTAGTCATTCAGTCTCATGTTTTCACTTTAAAAAAAAAAAAAATCTAAACATGTATTTTATTATGTGGAGCAGTAGGAACAAACATATCTTATGGAAAAATCTTAGAATTCCTTGGATTTACCATTTGTAGCTTTATGAAAGGTGTCTGCAGGGATCTTTGCAGGTGTGAGTTGTAACTATGTCAACAGTAGAGGTCACAGAGTGTGGTCAGAAGAAATGCCTTGTACAGATGTAAGAAGGAGCACAAGGATCAGGCACATTAGAGCTAATACTTCAGTTGTGTTGATTGAAAGTGACATATCTCTGGCAGTAAATGGTAATACAAGCAGACACTCACTGCATCTTATTTCTGCACATTCTTTTTCCTGTAACAAATTCTTCAATGTTTTTGATTCCTATAGATGTAGAAATAATTGGAGGCTATAGATATCCTGATGAGAAATAGATTCATATTTTGAATTGCATTTAGATTTGTCTATGTTAATCTACTATAACACAAAACTGACTCCTGTGAGGTGGAACAGTGTTTTCCGAGAGAAGAACTCAATCTAAATATGCAGTCTGCGTGCTAAACATGTGTGAATGAAAAAAAAATACAACTCTTGGAATGTTTTGGATGAGGAAACAACATTATAACATTGATCAGAAAATAGCATAATATGGGCTATAATATGAGACTTTACTCTTGAAATAATGATGTGTTCCATTTCAGGGATAAATATTTAACAAAAACTTCTCACAACTGTTCATGAAATGGAGCTCTCACATAAGTAAAGCTCTTGATGACTGTTGATATAAGGACTAATTACTGCTGCATGGATGGAGAGATGCCTTTGTGATACAGTTTCATTACTGATTGTTAATGCTGTCATGACCAACTCCACAAATGTACAATCCTCATCCACATTTGTGTCCTCTGTTGTCATTAATTACACTGGAAAGGATGTGTTTTACAGCACTCCATTAAACACAATGAGCTGTGCTAAATTGTCACTTTGATGAGATCTTTATACAGCCGCTATTGGCCAGTGATCATCAAAAGGCCTTATGTATCTGTAATGTACGCTCGGAGACTCAGAAAGTGAAAATAATCATGAAATAGAATTAATTTGTGACCCGTTACCGAATACATCTCCATCAGACTCATTTAGCTTATTGCTCGTGTGTCTTTGTTTAAATGGGGTTTTGCAGGTGGTGATTTAAAAATGGCTATTTTAATGCACACTTTAAAACGCAGCATTTCATTTGAATGTTAGTCTGTGTCAATTCCCTTGTGTTTAATGCAGGTCCATGTTTTTATAGTGGAATGGGAATTCTATCAGATTGTTAGATGCAGTTATGATCGGAGGTCATGGATGACCACTATAACGAGGGTGGGTTGCCATAGAGATAATACGCACAAGCAATACACAATTATGATAAACCACCCACCTCAAATGACCTTTCGGTTGTTATTGATTTTGTCATTTCTTAATGGAATAAAATACCTCTATGTATTTTAGTAATCCATACAAACCTTACGTTCTGGACATTGTAAATCTTAATATGAGTGCTTCTTTCACTTTAAATAGAATTATATTATATGTGATTTAGCATTTAACTGTCAGTTTGTGGATCAATACCTCTTCATCCCCCTACACAGTCATCGATGGCAAGATGCTCTCATGGGCTGTGAAGCATGATTTTAATATCCAAATCCTACACAGTGTTGCTGGTATCTGTATTTAAATTGGATTTTGCAGGTGTGGATTTTAATAGCCCATTTTGATGCACATTTAGATAAACAATGCATTTCATTACATCAATTCCCTCATTGGCGCTCCAAAGCTCAGATACAGTACACAGGAGTGTCTTCACCAGAGTAGGCTGTGTGAGATGGGATTAAACCCGATTTCAGCACTTACCCCCCTCCCTCCCCTCCACAGACCCTCACCCGCCTAATCTGCTGCTCCCATTTCATGATGACAGGAAACCCAGCGGGGCTTGAAGGACGCCATCTCGCCTGGCGCTCTCAAGAGGGAATTTTCTTCGTAATATGTGGAGGCCATGATTTAAATGCACCTCAAAGGAATTGTGATCCTTCCCCCTCCCCGATCCCGCCTCCCCACTCTCTCCATTGCAGATAAAGACAATGACTGGGACTCGGTGAACCGTCAAATGTACGACAATCACTTTCTTCGGGCTCATTATTGGAGCTGCAGCACTGACTGGATTCATAATAGAGTTTCTGCTGCTGTTTCTCCCAATTACAATCATACCCAGCTATTGTCAAAAACATATTCATGAGGCTACTTTTGAACAATGCCGATGAAAAGTTGTCGGCATAAGGTATGTACATATATTTAATTAATTACAGAGCTGCTCAAAAGAGGTTCCTGAGAAAAATTCACAAAGACATTATGCAAAGCAGGGAATTATGGATGTAATGATCCTTTCTCAGCAGCAGAGTAATCCATGGTCAGAGTTTGTAAGATACGCATAAGTCTGTTTTAGTGAGTAACTCTAGAATAAGGAGAAGAAGCTATAATTCGCTGTAGAGTTACAAGAGGTACTTTATATACCAAACCAAAAGGATTCCTATGAACATGGCATCTCCCCAACCTTAAAAAGTCTAAAAAATAATGAGTTTGCCAGACATCCACAAGTATTTTTCTTACATATGCTGACATATGCTGTATTTTATGCAACCCACAAACAACTGCACAAGTTAGTTATTTCCAGCCCATCTGTACAATTTTATGAAACCATTCATTTAGCCAAAAGGGCTTTCTGTTTTTGTTGTCATTGAAAGTGGTCGACAGTGTCTCTCTTAGCCTCTCCTTGAGCTCGCCTGGGGGTCTCTGGGGGCCCTCTGAGCTTGTTTTCTGCAGGCACTCAATCTGCGCGTATGGTGATGTAGGGACTATTTCGGCGCTTTCTTCTTCCGCTTTTTAATTGCAAGCATCCCCAAAAACAAGGAGAGAATGGAGAGGCAGTGGCGGTGGCTAAGACAGCAGCACTGAAGTTAATATATTCGGTGGAGCTGAGGAGAAATAATGACTTCTCTGGTGGGGGACGGCTCCCCTCGGCCCGGCTTTAGCTGACTCCCAGAAAGGGGCTCTTCTACTGATGGAAGACACCTTTAATTGCAGTTTCAACTCCTGCTCGCTGCACTATTAATCATGTAAAATGGCTGGAGAGCGGATAGCACCAGGTCCACTGTCTGGAGCCTACTTGGACCATGAAAATGCCTCATACTCAAATAAATGTATAACTTCATTGTTACCAAATTTAGTAAGTCTATGTGTTTATTCTAAGATAATTGTTTACTCAGTAGAAAGTACTCAATATGTCCTATTTTAAAACAAGAACTAGCTTCATAAATTGCCGAAACTACTGCAAAACTACTACTTCTGCTAACTATTTTACTTATCCTTTATTTAACTAGGAAGGTCCTATTGAGACATGGTTTCGCTTCTGCCAGGCGGTCCTGAATCACCTATTAGTATTAAGACCTGTACTCCACAATTACTACCACTATCACTGCTGCTGCTGTTGATACTACTTCTACTATTACTACTATTACTACCTGTACTACTACAATTACTACCCCATATGTGTTTAATTTTTATTCTGCTGCTAAAATACCATTCTCACTATATTACTTGAAATACAGCTGTAACTTGCCTGCTGACTCGTGATTACATAAAATTGCGTGCTTCATTAGTCGACAAAGCGCCTTGTGCTTGGCGTGCACAGGTGACAGCGTTACCTAGGAGATGTGTACGCAGGTCCCTGGAGGTAGAGGCGGTCTCACGCTATCCCCCACGCTCCCATTAAAGCACCTGTCCAGGGAAGAGGCCTTATTCTCAGCCTCCTCTCAGCTCAGGTCTCCCCAGCAGTAATTAGCTCGCCATTCACTCCTGCACAGAACAGACCTACATGCAATGCCCCGTGGGCCGCTGCGGTGCGAGACTCTGCATGTGGAGTAATTGGTCGAAATGCATCAGTCAGTCATGATCAATCCCCCAGAGCAGCTGAAAAGCATATTATAGCTGTATATTTTCCATAGATGTAAGCGTATGTGGAAGGAAGGAAGGAAGGAAGGAAGGAACGTTCCCAGGTTTGCGTGCGAAAGAAAATTGTTTTTGCTCCATCTCTTAGTACAAGAGTGATGCTGTTTTGGGATTAGCCTCGATTCAAGGTTAAATAACACAACAGCTCATTCATAACTGCCCTATTCATGGGTTTCAGGCGAATGGTTTCTTCCTGATTTGGAGGACTTTGTGAGGACTTTTCCCCTTCAACATTTTGATTTGAAGAGCTTGAAACCATAGACTGTATAAAGAAGTGGACTAAGGGAGTGTGATGCCACCCACAGTGTTTGGCTGCAGTCAAATGAAGCTCACAGTGCTAGCAGTAAGAGTGAATATGGAGCAAGGTTCGTATTAGGAATTTATTTCTGTACAAAATAGCAAAATAAAAATACCAGGATCATGTAGAGCGGGATATTACGAACATTTTAAGACCAAAATGATGAAGCTCACTGCAGCAGTTACAAAGAGAAGGTTGACAATTTTCCAGTGTCAAGTCAACTGGAAACAGAATCGATGGCGCTGGAAGATTGCCCATGCTCACTTCCTGTTTGGAACGCGGCGTTCAGTGGGTTAGCTACGTCCATTTATACTAGTATATACAGTCTATGCTTGAAACCCATGAATTTGCATTTATCAGTTACAGTGTTACATGTATCCTATCTCAAACCTTTTGGATATTATTTAAAAAGATTTGGATTTTGAAATACGTCTGAACTGAGTAGATCACATTTTTTCAGATTACATTCAAATCGAATTCCTTTCAACTCTGGAGTGTGAAACTGATTCCAAAGCGAAAGTAAGACTTGGTGATAGTCATTTTCTAACACTTGAAAATATAATTTCACATCCTCTTACACAAAATAAGAAGAATAAACTGACATATAATGATGGCTTGGAAAAGTTTTGTCCTTAGTCTAGACCATGACCCTGGTTTCTTGGTGATTATTCGGAGCTGAAGTGTCTAATGAACAGTGCGTAGGCGTAAACACATCCGTCGAGTTTGTCTGGCACCACTCACTCTGTGCTCAAGGCCCCTGGAACTGACAGGACACTGGCTATTTAGGGATAATACACATTACACCATGCACGCCAATGGCTTTTTTTTTTTTTTTTTACATGCACCCCAAAATCTGATTATTATCTGATTTCTGGACCTTCATTTTAATAGTCTTATAACTCTGACTATCTGATAATAATTTTATTTTGAATGTATTTAGTGCTGGATATCCATTGGTGTGCTGGATTCATTTACCTGTGAAACGGTAAATTTGGCATCACAGGTCCCAGAATTGCAGATAAACAAATCACCGCTTATATAATCACTTATATAGTCGAACTTTCGCATCCGGATCCACTTTTCACAACCTTTTCCCATCTAGAACTTTCATTCAGTTCAGTAGAAAGCAAAGTTACAATTAGCTGTTAGCAAGCTCGCTATACAATAAAATGAAGCAGTATTACACAGAACAGACAGGATAAGAACAAGCAGATTTATCAGCCGCTGTGTGAACTCAGTCATAGTTATATAGATTAAATGATAGCTTAGACACTGCTTCCTCTGAACCTCCCTCTTCTAGTAGATCCTTGTGCACTGAAGAGCTGCCCTGTAATTGTTAAAGTAGCTATGAGTGGTGGTAATCGTATGGTAATAGGGCTTGTAAATATATCATTGATTTTCTGTCAGCGTTGACTGATGGTGCCATGGGCCTGTACACCAGAGTGCGCAGTCTCCTAGTATATCTATCTCTCCATAGACACAGACAGCCTTAGCCACTGCTGCTGCTCCTGATGTACCTGACCCCAAAGAATCAAATCTCATCATCTCCATATTGAGAAGGGGACAGCGCTAGAATCACCATTACTCATCTTTCAGGGCCAATCATTTCTCAATTTGTTCAAGCTCCTCGCCACTACAAAGCCAAGTGGTCCATGAAGAGGCATAGGGGAGAGGGAGGGAAGGAGAGGCCTGTAAAATAATGTGTCTTCAGTGTTATTAGTGTAACAAATCACCGAGTGGCTTGTCATTCTGCGAGCTGTACATCGCTGTGTTATGGGCATTGGCTCATCTGCAGAGATATTGCCGTAGCTAACATGAGGTAAATTTGATTTCATCGCCAATGTTACACTGTGAGGCATGTTAGCCGTTGCCTGGGTTACGAGGTTAAGAACAGTGACATTCTATTTGGAGAGGGATGCGTTTTGTTGGTACCGACTATTGCCTTTGCCTCTGTATGGTTTAGATTCTGTTCTTTTTTTTCTATTTTAGACTTTGTTCCCTCTGGTGTTGTCAAAGCAAATCACCTTTCAGCAACAGTGATTCACTTGCAATTCTACCTCTGTGTAAAATGTGTCATATTAGGCCTACATTAAGGGTGCATTATGTAACTTTTCTGGTGGAGGGTCATCCACTTGCTTGTCTATATGGCATTAACTGTATCTGTCTCTATGAACACAATCAGGTGATGCCACAAGGTAAAGCTACAGGTCAGATCTGTGGAGAGGAGAGCCTGCTCACAGCACATTCTAGGCAAACGAATAATGAAGCCAAGCAAGTTGTGGACCCCTCACCAGATAAGCTACATAGTTCACCTTTAAAACGGTAGTGCTTAACATTTCAGCCAATTAATAAAATACTTAATTTTATTTATTGGCTGAAATGTTAGGAATTTGGTTAAATTTTCTTTCTCCCAAATTGTTTTAAAACACCAACAGCATACATACATCTGGATTTGGGACATGTAAAAAACATACACTAAGTTGTGAGCCCTACTGCCCCTTGACTGACTCAAAGCAGAGCTTGTATTCACTGTATGCCTGTGTGTATGTCTGTGTATGTTTGGGGCCAGAGAGGCACAGCACTGAGCCATCTTAGTTGTTGACTTTTGACACAGCTGTCCCAGGCCTCAGGGCAGGTTAAAAATAGCTCTGCTCTTCCTCGCCGCATTTGTGAACACTGCACTAGCTCAACATTACAAACTCATAGTGTATGCACAAGATTAAATGCACCGCTATGGTACAAAGTGATTTCTGATATATACAAAGTAGCTGTACAATTTGAATATTTATATTATTTTAGTAATTTAATGTTGTCTAAAAGCATCACAATCCATAGGGCTATTTTTTAAATGTTATAGTTTAGAAAGAATTGCCATTTATAGTTGTGAAGTTTAGCAGTTCAGATTCAGTTCAAATTGTTTCTTTCTCCAACCAGGTTTAAAAGGTAGGTTGAGAAAAAGATAACTGCAAATAATGATCCAATACAAGTAGGAGAGTTTACAAAATTGTTAAAGTTTTAATAAGTTGGGAACTATGGGAAAATAGACCCCACCCAGTCTCAGCTTACATGACAACAATATAATCACTTGTCATGCAGTGTCCATAATATGTCTGTAATGTGTTGTCATCTTGTGGTGTGTCCCTCATAAGCTCCATTGCCACTGTTGACACAGAGCAACCCCAATTTGAACCGGGCCAAGCCTGAAATAACTTACACAATTACTTACACGTATTCTTGACATTGGAAATCTTCCCGGGTGCTTCTCGCCTAATTATTCTATAATTGTTGTTGGTGCCCTGTTGTTGATGGCGTCCGCTGAGCTTTGTGTGCTTCTGCTTGAAATATTAACCACGCACTCGCCTTGTTCTGGTCAACTTAATTACCTTTTTTCAGCGCTCATCTGCAGCCCCTTGTGTCTCCCATCGCATCCTATTTGAAATATAGCACATCTATACAAGCCTGCTGTTTTTAATTACATTGTATGGACACAGTTTGTTTGTGGACACAGGAGGCGAATTGGAGACTGCTGTCGGTGGTCTAAGCCAGTTAACTGTAGTAAGTCATATTTTGATTTAATCTACTATGCTTTTTTTATTTGTTTAGTTCAGATTTTATTGGATTTTCCGTCTCTGCCAGGAACAAGGAAGTTAGTGTGCTAATGTTACGGTTTGCTTTCACCACTAAACCACATGGACTCATAAAACATTAAGGGCAGAGATGAACTGCAGGAAGTACCAGATTGAGGAGCAGGACATATCGCATAGACGTATGGAAATGTGTGCCACTGTAACCAATCTGGATCATGCGCGGGGCAGGCCGGGGAACTGTATCCGCTCTTAAAATGTCTCCCAGCAACCACAAAGTCAGCAGAAAAACACAGCTCATGTCCTGTGTACATGAATAATGGATTTGGTGACCCTCCATAAATTCTACTCTGATTAAATAGTAGTCAAGATGATGTTACAATTTTGGAATATAGTGCTATGTAAATTGAAAGCTTGAATTATCAGATGCCCTCCCAGATCCTACCAAGCACCAATGGGTCATCTTTAATATAACAATACAGCAGCAGTCCGCCGTCCAGCTCCATCTCAAAGCCACTAACCACTCATTTGACGATATTGAGGTACAGATCTTAAGGCAATGACTCACCAGTTTCCATTCAGGATTGAAAAAGCCACTTGGATGGGTGGTGAAATGTTTTCACTTTAAAACTTTTGCCCAGTTCACAGAACACTTTCTTTTCAATGGAACCTACCTGGACAGCTGAGAGATTACACAGAGGCAGCTCATATTGGAGGTTTTGGAGGTAGAGGTTTTCAAGATGATTTGGACAAAACACAGAAGGGACACTGAATATATTGGGGAAACAGTGCTTTGCTCTGAGCCATTGTGTAGAAAGAGGACATGAAAATAGCAGGTATGAGAGATGGTTTTAGATGGTGGTAAACAAATAGTTTGAGTGTACCCTGAATGGGAAGAAGCAGGGTTGCAACACAGTATTTTTACATCACTGTCAATAGAAAGTGACCAACCGCGTAACTGAGAATAAAGCCATGACGGAAACACTGTATTTATGACCAGCACTGTGGCCTGGCAAATCCACAATGATTTCTCTGTCGGTGGAGTTATTAGTACTCCCCCCTGCCATTGTGTCTTAAGCCACAACCAAACAGAATCTGCTGTCAGATTTGTTTTTTCAGTCTGAAACAAAATCAAATTTATCTCACCTTCGATGATCAGAGTTTAGCGCTTTGCTCATTGATTCTGCACAGATACGAGATGTTTTTCACTCTCTTGTGATGTTTTTTCCTTTATTTTTTTCTCGTAATCAGCCATATTTGTTTTGATATGGCCAGACCATGGCTGTCAATAACACTCATCTGAACTCGTGAGATTCATTGGTGACCAGACTCACTAGAGTATTGAAGACGTGTATAGGAACAAGCAGCCAGAAGTTTCCTACGATTACATATATCATAAAGATCCTCAATATGTTTTATTGCACAATTGTTTATCACACATTTGAAATATTTATGGTGTAACATCTCAATATTTAACAAGGTCTTTAACACACTCCTCAAAATCAGAATTGATTTCAGTAAAAAAAATAAACAGAAACAAAACACTCATATCCATGGTTATTAGCAGCATAAAAAATGTATAATAAACCAAGTCATAGTCGTATTCCCTTTAACAGCTGTATTGCATGGGGCCCTGTGGCAGTACACAGAGTATAGAGCCTGTGACATGAGAGCACTTGTGCACACAGCTTCATATACTGTAGCCCAGATCAAACAGACAGGCACATGTTGTTCCTTTGTCCGGCTCTGTCCCTCAGGTAAAGCCATGCAGACCCCTGTCCTCATTCTGCTACCTCTGCTCATCTCAGGACAGCCTTGTTTTCTTTAGCCTAAACTTTCAAGCTTACTCTGCAGCCCTTAAAACTATAGTTATAAGTATGAGTGATGATTGGGTTTGGTTTCCCCAGAAGGACAATGCAAACACCTTGACAAGAGTAATTAAAAGTGCATACGAGGGCTCATTTATTTTCTCCTCCTGGTCTCCTCCCTTTACTGGCCTAATAATGAATTGGTTATGCTTCAAGTATCTGCACTCCCTTAACTGTCCAACAGTGCTTTTTTGTGGAGCAACCCTGTACTAGTATCTGACAAGAAGAGTTTTTATATAAATCACAGAAAATTGTTGTGGGAATTCCATGTCTCGCCTGAATCTTGTCTTATAATTCCAAATCATTTAGATTCTTGCTTTAAAAGTAGGGCATTATCTTTTGAGGTAATGTTTCACATCAAGTAAAGTCAGTTTTATTTGTAAAACTTAATATAATGTCATTCAAAACACATTGGATTTGGTCATTTTTAGCAGACTGGGGCACACTGATCAGTCTGTCACCATATTGCCTCCCTCATGATCTTACTACCACATTTTAGTTCCATTTCCATCACTAAAATAATATTGTATAAATTATATTATGATATTATATTATTAAATTAATGAGTTTTAGCTAGTTTAATGACTGCATTAGTAAGTTGCTGTATTTTTCATCTGACCTGTGTTATGTGGGTCTTGTGTCTTCAATAGGCACTTCTAACAATCAATAGCGTGTCCCTTCATGCCCACTCTCTCATTCATTGAGTCATTTTTGAGGCAATTACAGAGCAGAAAGCTGCACTTATTTATATGAAAATGTAACAGTTATTGAGCGCATTGTCGCCCACTGACCTCCTCTAGTCAATACCAACACAAATCGATGAACAGCCAGTCCAGGAGTCTATGTATTTTTTTCTTTACCCATAAGACTCTTTTCCAAATCCCAAAGCATGCTGCTGAACCCATTGAGTTTAATATCTCCAAACCCGCAGTGATGGGATAGTCATTACCACTTTATGAAAACTTAATGGCACCTGAGGAGGGTTTAACATGAATAGTTTTCTGAAGCTGTTTCTTTAGCGAGTCGGATAACAGGGCAAACAGTGCTTAGAAATGATTTTTAATGTAATAGGAGATAAACAATATCTTTTGCAAATGACTAAGATAAAATATTGCAAATTAGTTGCCAATTTATTCATCCACCTGCCCTTCATACCACATTGCTTTTGAGCTACTGTCTAGACTATGAAATGCACTGATAATTGAAAATAATAAAATTTGGTGGTTGGATGGGTCTGCCATTTGATTGTCTCCATGGAGATGCTACTACTTTGCCTCGAAAGTTTCACAGTATAGCATTAAAGTCAATTAGGTGTTTCTTTTGTTCAATAATACCTTGAAAAACATTCATTCTAACTCTGTCCACAAATCATACCTGTATCTTGGCTCAGTGCTGTCCCCTGCTTGACCCCATGCTTTACATACTAGATTTAGAGGTGTTTTATCTGGAGCAGCCAAACATAAAGGTTGCCTATCTCAGGTCTCCAGTGGGACTTTCCTGAGTGGAGGCTGCACCAGTGAACAAGTCACCCAGCGTCTTATCTGCCTCTGGTATTATTTCACCACAAAAGCGCACGCTGCTCCTATCATCTGCCCATCACCTCGATAAGCTCCAGCGCCACAACAAAAATAAAAGACAAAAAGAAGGTGGGTGGGAGAGAACAACATGACAAAGTGGAACACACACTACTTGAATGGCTTTTATTACCTTTCCCAGCGAGATGACTGATAAAACACCCAAAGACAATAGAGGGGCGATAAGAAGAGAGGCGAGAACGGAAAGATAAAAGGTGGAGAGTGTTAGGGCTCAAACATTTCATTAAAGGAGCATACGTTGGCGATGGAGCATGGGAAGGATCTTATGAGGAGCAAAGGGGGAAAAAGGAGCCTTGTTCTGGCCTGTTTAGCTATGACTTTTCTGTGTTTCTGAGCGCTGTGAGGCTAACAGTGACAGGGTGGAGGTGAACTTTTGTTTGGAAAGTGCCTATGATGATTAGTGGCTGTGTTTTTGGGCATATACAAGTGTCTTGGGCTGGAAGGATATACAGGAGGTGTCAGCTCATCCCCCAGTTGTTGCATTGTGAGTTTTTTTTTGTTTTTGGGATGTTGGTTCTGCTTCCATTGTTTTGTTTTTGGTTATGCCACATGCAATTTTTTTTGTTGTGCTCCGTAGCCCTTCTGGTCTCTTTCCTGCTTAATTCCATGGAGATGATATTGCTTTGCCTGTAATGCGCCGCATCATGGCATACTTGCTCATCTTGCTGTTAGTTATTATAGGGGTTTTCATTGCCCAAAATCTTGAAAACATGCACAGATTTGACCTGTAACTTGGCCTGCTTGCGTCACTGAGCATGCTTTCACGGAAATAGACGTTTAAAGCCAGTTACAGTTACATACAACTTTAACTAAAATTAAAACATGACTCAGGAGCTAATTAAATGTAATTGGCAACAACTCTTGTGTGGCAGATATGCAGAATAAATGACATTGGCCATAGTTGTACTTAGAAACAGTATAAATGGCATATTAGTGGTAACTTTAGAAGTACTAGTTTCAGTGTTCTGATTAACTAATAATAATAATTTTAATAGTTGTATATATATGCAACTACTCATGACAAATCAGTTTCATTGATAAGCATACACATCAATACCAAACAACACATAAAAACTGTGACAGGTTACTCGGCCTTGTACCATCAAATCATCAATAGCAGTGAAGCTATTAGTTGTTACATATTAAAGTTGTGATAAAATAGAAAGACTGAATTAAAGGACAACCTTCACCACAGTCTGACAGCCCAGTACAGTGAGTCACAGCCTATTCCAGCTCTCATAAAAACCTGATTTATCCGAGCTGTTTACCCAGACTTGTATACCCTCTCCAGATCAGATTGTATTTGGCTGTGACTGCATGTGTCCTGGTCATATACGTGCACCATTCTCACATTTGGGTGCAGTGGTCTGTGAGAATTGTTCAATAAAGTCATCACAAGACTCATAAAGAAAGCTGACATTTACAGCACAAAGGTCAAGGAGGGGAGCCTGATGAGATCATGATGGAGAAAAGCTTTTGCCCCGAGAAATGGGGCCAAACGGCCAACGGAAATAAAAACTGCAAATTAGTGCTAGCAGCAGGATGGGTCTGGACGGCCTTGGGAGCTTGGATATAGCCCTCTGTGGTTTACAGTCTTGTCTTGGTCAGGAATGACATTTTTCACATTAAGATGGCCACATGGCGATGCTATTTTCACTATAGTTTACTGATAATAGTGTGAAATGTTGAGTTTACCATTCTTCTTGTGCGAAAAATTAGTTTTAATCACATGATAGATCAAAGCAACACTGCACAACTTTCTGGAAGGGGCATAGAAATTGAGAGATAGTTTCATGGAGATAGATAAATTTTATTTCATACTGTGGAAAATTACAGCCAAAAGTACAATATTTTCATGGAGACGCAAGTCTACTCACAGTAAAGATGCATGTTTTTCTATGTTCTTTGGTGCAATAAAAACATCCAAAATGAAGCAAAAAAACCACATTCATTTTAGTCTATTTTTTGGCTAAAAAAATTCAGTGGGGCCTTGGACTTCAAATGATTTCAGAATAACAATTATCCAAATTCAAAACCAATTTTGACTAATCATTTTGCTGATGATTTACGATACACCAGAACCGGAAAAGCAGGGTCTGCACTGGACAGGAAGTGAGATAATGTAGATCTAATTAAAAGTCCCCCAGTGGCACGTGTGCATATGTCTGTGCTGACCCACGCTCAGCGGACACAGACCTGTCCTCATTAGCACACACAATATCACCAGGACTGTTTCAAATGAGCTGCAGCATGGACACCACTGCCCTTGCTTTGTGCATCAGTGGGCTTTGAAAAATCTGCCCTGATTTTTTATTTAATTTAATTTTTTTTTGGATGGGGTGACTGCTAATGTGAAGAGTTAATAAAGATGAAAGAGGAAAGGGAGCAATCAGGCCAGATTCTTGAAAAGCCAGTTTTGCAATTTGGGTCTGCAAAATGTTGCCAGATTGGCTGCTAAACCTTATGGGTTTTACATACCTTTGATGAGCGAATGAAGCGAAGTGGTGACGGGCAGAGCTCTCCCTTCTCCTTTTATCTTGGTCTGTCTCTTCCACCATGTCTGTTGTTGATATTCATCAGATCTCTTAAGTTGTGTGTGTGTCGGTGTGTGTGTGTGTGTCTGCTAAGCTAAGTGTTTGCGCGGGTTTGGGATGAGCGGTCATGTGATGCGTCGGCCATATTGGTTAACATTGCATCTCAGCACCACAACTCACACAGCGGCAGTAAGGCGTTGGCAGACTCTAATGGAAACGTCATCTTCCTGATAAAAAATGGCTCTGCTTTGATGAGAGGACGACTTATGGCGGGCGTATAATAAAAGATCCATTTCCAATTGGTTCTCCAAGCAAATTTAAGAGAGCTCAATGAAGACAGACGCTGTCATAGACAAACAGAGGGGCGGCACTCACTCACTGCAGCCACACCATTCGTCAGGCTGATGGAGCCTTCAGCACTTTTCAACACAGACCATTGTAAGTCAAAGCCAGTCAAAGTCTATCATGCAGTTCAAGAGGGATTTCTGATCATGCCGTTCTGTTTGGAATATTTTAATCCTTATATGGAGTTGATAGGAAACCCCTGTTTTGCTGATTCAGGGGGTCTCCTGCATACTCATAACAGGTTTGACCTTTTTGAAGCCTACAAGAGAAATTACTTCTAAATTTAAAGATTATTCAAAGATTTTTCCTTACTTCAATTTACTTCATATTTATGCCTGTCCTCGAACGTTATTTTTGGCACTAATTGCTTGTTTGTTAGCATTATCCTACAAATCCATAACTTGTTCAAACTTTTTTTTCTGAATGGTCGGTAATTGGGGGAAAGATTTAAGAATCATTTCCACAGTAAATATGCTACTGTACACAAATATCTCCAAATTATTTGACAAAGTATCTTAAAGTTTGCTCTGAATACGTTTTTCCATCTTGCTAATTAGTTCCACTCGTTACTCCTTAAAACGTTTGCAAAAAAAATAAGCAAATAAAACTCGACAGCTTGTACTAAAAATCCTATTGCATGATTCTTGCCAGGGTTCCTATTAAAAGGGTTCACCTGATATCTGCTCCCGTCTTTAATCTCCTCCTCCTCTCCCATCCTTCTTGTTGTCACTATCACTAGACCACAGGGAGCCAGCAGACGAGATAGCAGACATTCAACCCCCTGGCATAATAATAGCCAATATCCTATAAAGCAAGAAAAATGGTTATGGTCATGTCTGCTGTATAAACAAGCTTAATGCCTATTTTCCATGTGTCCAATGTAATCACTTTTATTAATATAAGTGGAGGAGGAGTGATTCGCTTAATGTATCAGCGTGGTTTGGGAGCAGCTATTTTTCATACGCCTCTGTTCATATAGCATTATCCATGTTTCATTGTGTGATGTTGTGGAAGCCCTTATGTTGTGTATCTATTTGCATATTTATTGCCTGCGGGCTGATATCACTGAAGTGTGGAGAGAACGGACAGAAAGCTATTGCAGATGCTCTGATTGTCACCGAATCTTTCCAAAGAAGCTCACTGCTCTGTCAGCCATTTTGATCCCCAGATGATTAAAAGGTTCAAGGTGTCTTTATTGCCTTGTTATTTCCATGACCTGTGAAATGTACATGTTTTAGTTGGATAAAGTTGTCTTTCTATCTGGTGTTCTTACCGGAGCATGTCAGCATGTCTCACACGTCCTGTGCTTTCAGTTCTCCAGTCTGTTGATCATGTAATGCTAACTGTAAAAATGCATGATTGGAAAATAGTTGAATCTGTATTATTATTTATTTTTATTTAGACAAAATTGTATTTTGAATAAAATTGAAATCTAATATGTCTACATTCCACTTGTGAATAACTTGAGGTATTTGTGTACCTTTTCAAAATGATAGGCATGTCCCTCTTTTAATTCTAAATGCACTGCTGCTTTTGCCTACTTTTATGTTGAGGTTTATTTCATATACGTCTTGAATGTCTTGAGTAGACTTCATCAATCTGCCAGGCTCAGACAGCAGCTCAGACCTATTTAATAGAAAATGACTTAAAGACATGTTACACTCACTGCAAGGGCATAATGTAGCTATTTCCTCACCCATTTTCCTCACTTTGGATTTCAAACTATCTTTCTTGTGTTCGCCATCTCTGCATCTCCAGTATTAGGCGATTAATCAGACTGCACGCTCTTCTTCAGCGCACTCTGCTGAGGCGGCTGTTCCATGGGGAGAGGAGGGAGGGTGGTGGGTGGGTGGCAGTCATTACAACATGGGAGCACTTTGATCTGTCCAACAGATTTACAAAATGACTGTGCTACACCTCTTTGTGGAGGGCGAGGAAGTGGAGACAAGTGATAGGAGGTGTTAGGAGAAGCTTTACATAAGCAGACTGCAACCTCAGCCTGTGCACTTCATGTTTTTACTGAAAGAGTAGATCAAATGACTGCACTATTATTTAAGGGAGCAGTGTTTGATTTCAACAGTAAAGGTTTAACATGACCTGGTCTTTTATGAGTAAAACCTTCAACAGTTTGTGAGTGGTATATATTCTGGTATATATTTGTTGTATATTTGTGTTGATAACGCAAAAATTACATGACAATTTAATTTCTTAGCATTTACCCCTGAAAATTAATTATTAATATATAATATATACGTGTTTACTCTCCTGAAGTTTGCTTTTCCTGAGAAATAACATTTTATTATTGTCAGGGCATATTTTGTATCATTTAAAATCCAATGACTGGACTGGCAAGAAGCTGCTCTGTGTTCGTGGTTCAGATGAGATAAGTGACTGTACCTGGCCTCAGTCTGTCGGAGTGATGCACAGCGGGCTGTATATCTACTCTAAGTGCCACCCTCACACACCTACCTCTGTCAACTCAGCTTAATTAGCATGGGCAGTAATGGCCTGTAGTGAATTATGGTCTTAATTATACCATTTAGCACCTCAACAAATAAGATCTGTGTATATGGGCCAAATAAAAGGCAGACAGGAACAAATCCTTTGCTGCCAGCTTTACTTCTAAAGATGCAGTGATGTTAAGTCTGCCCCATGCTAGAGAAAAACATTTCCATTATCATAATAATGTGGTTACATCACATGAGAGAGTGCCCTATAGCTAAGTATGGAAATGTGAGCACATGCATGTCCCAATCATGGCCTGGCTCATTACATGCTCACACATCATGGCCACATGCACATGCAGACAGAGGCTATTGAGCCGTCACACAGTGTGTGTGCTACAGTGGGCCTGGATCTACTGTCACCATAATAAGCACGCAGGCTCAGATCCCCCGGCTTGGATATCCAGCTGCAGACTCGTGATGCACCTGGATAGTTCAGCTAATAGAGCTGTTATTCTAGTCCTATACAGAAGGCTGTAATGTCCACTTTTATTATTCTGCCTCACACCCCTGAACCTCATGTTGAGGTCAGCAGAAGAAACCCATTTCCATTCGCTTCATGTCTACAAGTGAATGCAGCATGGACATTATACACATGTTTTGTCTGCCACTTGTCACAGAAAATCAATACATTTCTAGGATTATTCTTTGACAGGGCTTGTTACATGATGAGACCATGATGCCTTTAATCCCATTTGTCTTTTGTAAAATGTCAAATCAATGCAGTCTGCACAGGTTTTCCACTTGTTTACACAGCCCTGCTTTATAGTCCCTCTGCATTGAACACTGAAATGGCTTCCACTGAAGTAGTAATTTCCCTGACAATTCCTTCCAATGAACCAAATGAATGAAACGTAATTGTGTCTCATCTTTACCGTGCAGACAAGCCCCCTTTTGTCGGTATATTGCGGCGAATTGCCAGCCTTGTGTGATTTGAATCAGCATCCTTGAAGCACATGTTTTCACGGTACAAAAACAGATCATTCCCTAATAGCTTCTGGCAAAACAGCCCATCTCTTTGACTAGCATTGAAAAACAATTCCTGGCTTCACGGTAAATACTGTCAGCCCATTCAAGCAAGAGTAATACCAGACAGAAGAAACACACTAAAAGTGTTTATTTAGACTACTGATACAGTCAATGTGTGACTGTGCAGGCAAGTCCGAGGTTGTACAGGACCTGAAGAACTCCCTGCTTTTACAATTGTGCATTCTGTTTCATTAGAAAATACCATACAATGTAATTGTGATCCCTGGATATCTCTTGTGATATTTGTGAGTTCACAAACTCACAAGAATCCATCTTGGCACACACCAGTAGACCAATCATTGAGCAGCATTTATGGAAGCCAATGGCAAAGTGCCTAAGAAAACTAAAACAAATATGCTGACGCTGATAGATGTACTTTAGCCTATTTTAGCGTCAATATGGATTACTTTAGTTATGCCAAATGTGCAAAAGGTAAGCTCTTTGTGCATTTGTGGACAGGGAAGAAGTCTGTTCTTTTCTCTAAATTGGATGCAAGATGGATGTAATATTGGTGACCGCAAATCCATGCAGTTGTTGCTTGGTAGTCTAGAAGATTTCACCACACATGAAATGACTGCCACAGGTTTATTCAAGGCCTAGCACAAAATATGAAAGCACCAGATGTGAGTTGGTCAACCTGTCGTCTCAAGAGCTTTTGGTGCCTCTCTCACCCCTGCCTCTGTGTGTTTACAAGCCCCTCTCCCCTCGCCCCGTGTGTGTGCTGTCTGGAAGAAGCGTCTGATGCTCTGTTGCCAAATGTCACAAGTGGTCCATCCTTGTAGGGAAATAAATTGGCTCCCTCTTAAGTATCGAATAGTGGACAGGAGTGGCAACGTAAGGCAGCACTCGGACAACTAGAGGCGACACTTTCCTCCTTTGTTTTGGCTTTTCTCATTAGGGGCGGGACAGCACCTTAATGAAGAAGGAGGGGCAGAGTTTGTCTGTAGCATAAGTGAGCAGAGGGGTGTTTGTGTATGTCTGATGTGATGGTGACAGCAGGCTCATTGTTGTTCCAGGATTCCTGAGTCCTTGTGGGAATTAGGTTGACTTTACATGAAAAAGTCACACATGTTAAAGTACAACAGTGGAGATAATTCAGATCCCCAAGACAATTTTCTATCTAAAACCCAATAGACAGAATAAGTGCGAGTTAAATTTAAAATTAAATGGTTAGCAAAGTTACAATATTGAGTATATAGTTTACACTGAAAAAATATAGTTCAATTTTACAATCCCTTCATGTTTATCAATCAGTCTTTATCTATAGAGCCTGGTACAACACACAAGGTGACCAAAATGCTTGCCAATAGAATGAACAGAATATAAAGGTATTAAACAGTGAAATAAAACAAATTATGCACTGAAGTGTCACTGCATTACTGAGGGAATAGAGGCTGGATTTAAACAGTCTGTAATGGTGCGCATATCGGGGGCAGTTTGTTTGAGTCTGGGGCCCTTACAGGAACACTTTCCACTATCTGGAAAGACATAACAAAGCTCTGTTTATCCCACAGAATGGTATTTTACAAAATAATGACTATCCATCAAATATCAAAGCATTAAAAATTTGGCCTTTGGCCAGTTTATGACATATGAAATTTATAGTGAACAAAGGAACCAAAATAAACATTGGTAAAGTCATAACTCTCTATTCTTATTCTCTCTTTCTATTGAATGATTAATTGGTTATTTAGGGTTAGACTTTAAGGTGATACTTTACCTATCCCACTAAGATTATGTTGCTTTAACAGATTTACCAAACTTGTTTTTTAGCTAATATGTATTGTAACAATCCTGTGAAGCCTTCAGACTGATGTTTTTCCCCTAATCACTTTCCTCATGGTGTCCCTGTCATGCTCTTCTCTGGTTTGCCTGGTTCAATTGGCAGAGATATTGTGACCACAGAACTCTCTTTTCTTCCGAGTTTGGTACAGCTCCTCCACAGCCTCAGGGAAGGTTAAAAACTGATCCAAAAATAGACTGTATCTCCAATCTTTGGCTGAGGCTTGTTCCAGTGTAACTCTGTGAAATAGCATATTAGCTCCTTTGTACACGCCGGAGATTGGAAACTTGTGCATAAAGACAAGATGACAAGCATGAAAAGACTCTGCTGCCTTTTGTGGCATCATCCGCACTGGCTTTTTTTCAAGGAGACTATCGAAGAGTTTGACTTGCCTCGTGTAACAAATACCAAAACACTTGCTTTGAAAATGTAAAAAGGAGATTATTAAGTAGCTTTTTTGTTGTCTGTGTGCTGCCAGATTTTGCTTTCCATCTTTTGGTATGAGTAATGGTAGCTAGGGCAGGAATTACTATCTTGCTATTGTTATATGTTAAGTTTGACTTAGTACTATTTCAGCTATAGAAGCGTTGACTTACTGGGACTGAGTAAATGGACCATGCTCTTTTGTTTTTTGAATGTGATTGGTCAAGATATTGGTTGACAATTTAGTCAAGTCAGATCTGTGGAGAGGCAACACCACTCACAGTAAAATTGGTAATCAAGGCTGTGCACTAAAACACATTCAATAAATGCCATACATATGTCATACAGAGACAAACAAGCCCCCACCATCAGAAAGTTGCATAATGTACCTTTAAATACAAGGGAAATGAGGCCATGAAACTGAATCTGAAAACACTGCCTTATTTTCCATGTATCTACAAATCATACATTGTTTATGTGACAAGCCTGTTGCATATACAGGCAATATCCAGACAGCAGATAGAAACATATTTGAGCTCCTTGTATCTGAAGAACCAACTCACATTTCTGCCCTCTTCACCACTGCTAAATCTGTATGCATAGGAGAATAACAATATGCATTTGTATAGAGGGGTGTAGCATGCATCTCAGAGCATTGACTGAAAATAAACCCAAGACCAAAAAATAGAAAGGGACAGAGTAAGACTGATGGCACAGGCAGGGACGTATGCTTGGCTGGAGAAGTTAATAAAATTGAAGCTGTGTTATGATGAATAAGGAAAGGCCCATAAAAGAGAATGTATGTAGTGAATCTCCCTGGCGAGCGGTGGTGAACAGCCTGGAGAGAGCACCCACGGGAGCCAGGCTTTATAATCCTCAGCCCTCCTCCCCACCCAGCCCAGCTCCGCTCCGCACACACGCACTGTTTGAGCTTCAATAAGACAGTGATATGGAAACCAGGAGCTGCCGGACATAGACAGGAGAGAAAAAGGGCCAGAAGACTATGTGGGGGCTACGTGACAGAAAATGTGGAGGTGGGATTGAGTTTAGTTTAGCTGCAGGCTGGCACAGATGTACGCCGCCTTTCAAACAGCTGTTAAGTACCGTATAGAAAAGGGGAAAAGTGGCACTGTCTTACCGTCTCTGTTAGTGTATTTTGTACTTTGTAATTGTAAAAACTTCTAGCATGCACCTACCATGCATGTGAGAATACCAGGTTAAGACTGATTAATGTGTTTGAAAGTTTACACACGTGGTCCATATGTTTTTTCAAACTTCAGCTAAGACAATGGACATATATCTAGCAGAGATAAAGACACTATTGCGGTGATAAAGAATTCAATACTGTACCCAAGATAGTGTTTCTTATTGTTACAGAGCCCCTATTGCGCTATGAGGCAAAACACAACTCCAGATATGTTTTTGAGGAGGCAACAGCATTATAACATGGCTTAAAAGAGTAAAATTTGGTTATTATGGGACCTATTATGGGAACTAAAATCCTAAATCTGTATATTTTATAAATAATATTACACTAGAATATTTATGATCTTTACATTTATCCCATAGACAAGCAGGTAGAGGCATTCATCGTCAGGTTTGGGGAGATGCAAGCCTGCTCACAACAATGCAATAAAAACAACCTACTGTAAATCTATTTTTCATAAGGCTTTGCTATCAACTAAAGGAACCAAACCATCTCTAGTACTCATCTGGACAGCATTCGGTAACTCAGCTACAACTGTGGGCAATCACTTTCACCACCTTGTGCATTTGAATAAAAACATGTCCGCCTTGTTTTCCTGGTCCAGAAGGTGAGAGGCAGGAGAATGGTGTCAGCTGTTCATGTTTCGCCTGAGCCCCTCGCCGAGGATCCAGTTACCTTCACTGATGATAAATGCCTCTGTAGCCTGCACCAGCTCGCATCTCCTCGCCCCCTTTAGACTCTGACAGCCCTCTCTTCCTCACCACCCTGCCTCCATCACATCATGTCCCACCCACGTGTACGGCTTGTTTAGCAGTACACCCGTTGAGGTAATGTTGATGCTCGGTGACAGGTGAGACCTCCATGACAGTTGTATGTCCACCAGATCATTGCAAAGACAACATGTGTGTGTATAGCTGGCATCTGCACTTTAGAGATACAGTGTAATGGTTTGTGAAGGCAGGGGAGGTGGACTGGGAGGGCTGTGATTGCTATCTGCGTGTGGACAAACAGACAACTGGACACCGTGTAATCTGTGAGGCGGCGATGGGGTCAAACCTCTCCTGTTCCATTTAGACTAGGCCATGTGGCTATGTGGGCTCCTCCATGTTTTAACTTTTGTCAATGTTGACCTTCTTTTGTTGGAATTTAAGGGGTTTCTGACAAATATGCCATTTTTAGAATAAAGAATTACTTTCACAGTGCTTTGAGAAAAGGATAAATGGTTTGCAAATGTAAATCTGGTATTCATGGATTTTAAACAAATGATTCCATCCTGAGTTGAAGGATGTTGTGAGGACTTTTCCCCATTCAAGAGATATAATATTTGATGCGTATTGAACCTGACATGGACCGTTGCCATTGTTTTAAATCAGGAATGAAATATGAAACCCGTAAATACTCATTTTGGTATGCAAATTATATCTCATCTCACATAATGTTAGTTCTTTGATCGGTTAACTTATATACATTTTACTACAATTTACTGCATTTTTAAATTACGAGCTACACGCGCCACTGAGCTCGGCCCATTGACGCAAAGAGGCCATCTTTAGACCCCCGGGGTTTGATTCATTATTGCAGTATTCGTTAATATAACTTGTAGCCTACAGTTATAACTTTTTTAACAGCATTTTAGGCACATTTGATTTCCTTCCATCAGACTGTTTTATATGGATATGTTCTGTGCTCCTTATTCGACCTCTAGTACTTCCTCACACCAGTAAACAAGCCCATCCTTTTCCACTCTTGCCTTGATCTAGTTCATTCATTCATGCACCCCAGTCCTTTCTTCTCTCTATCTTCTACTCTATCTGCTCTCCATCACTGTGAGCCAGCCACTGGGTTAGTGATTAATGGTGGCCGAGGTGCACTGGCGCTGTCTGATTTTCCATTATCAAAACTGCACTGCCTCTGCTGGGTTTGATTTTTTGTCTGAAATTGCAGTGTTATTATTGAGCTGAATGGGTGTATCATACTAAAAGCACTCGGCTAACAATAACAGAAGCACAACTGCAAGTCTAGTCATAATTACTGTCTAAACAGATTGAAAACCATCTCCAGGACGGTCACTATTCTCTGAGATTTGATAAATTCAACCATTAAAGTCATACACACTTGTAACAGTATAGCCACATATGGTGCAGTTTCATTAAGGAGCGCAAAGTGTTATGTGTGGCTTATTTATGACCTTGTTTGTGGCATATTTATCAATGCATTCTTCCTCCACAGCAGAGCAGGTCATCTATTTAGGCCAGTGAATCATGGAAAAGTGTGAAAACAGGTGGGACTCAGACAAAAGCAATTAACACTCCCAATGCCTGATGTATATGTGCATCTCTACATGATACAGGCACATTCACCTAGTGTCATTTTTATCTATACGAGGGCAGTGTCACGTTGAGTAGGTCTGTCAGGATAATTACTTTATTGAAATACTGTTTTTTGGGGTCAGTATTTACTGTGGGGACCTTTTCATTGCACTAGTGGGGAACGTTGGATCATTTATTTAGTTTGAATATTTATTTCAAACCTGCACATATAATTCACATACCAACAGAACAGTACAGACACAGATACAAACATGCCTGGATTGAATTTTATTTTTATTATTATTGTTATGTTTTTAGAATATTTTTGGGGGATAATATTGCTTTGAAAGTTATTGTGTCAGAGGCATAAATCATTTTCAGTATTATCGTATCTATATTCTCTTTAGCAATATATCATTCTTTAAAAGTTGTTATCATGACAGGCCTAACATTGAGCAAAGCATTTCAAAAACACACATTTGATAAGACACTAATAAAAGGTATAAACTTTTCTTTTAACCATTTACAACAACTGGTAATGTTCTAATCAATCCACTTTGAAAGAAATTGTTCCTTTTATTGTTGTTTTTTAACCATAATGTGCTCAGTATTTCCATGCTATTCTCTCATATACAGTAGTGTTGTCACAATACTGAAATTTCAACCTCGATTTCAAGGCATTATACTCGATACGGATTTTAAAAATGAAAATGAAACAAAATTACAATGAAATAAATTTTTTTATACAATAGAATGTAATATTCACAACCAAATAATAGTAGTTTAACTAATGTGCACTCTCATACTAGTCTTACAATATAGTTTTGGTATTGGGCATTGATTTTTTTTGACAACCTTAGCATTGCAATAAAGCAACAAAATGCATTCTATATTTCAATAATTTCCCAACTCAATATTATATTCAGAATCTATAGTTCTTTCACTGCTTGCATATTCATGCCTTGCAGTGGCAAAAGGGTTGAATCCATATTGACACCATGATTGTGTCAGTATATCCTGGCAAAGTTAGTGTTGGACTCTGTAACTGTCACATGTCACCACCAGTGTTTTTGAAGTCCTACATCCTTCAAGGTACAGACAACTGACAAAGACTCAGGACGGGAGAAAAAACATGGAAAATGAGATTGAAAAGGAGAGAGGGGAATTGAGTAGGAGGAAAAAAGTGGAGCAGTGGAAGAAATAGGACGCAGCAAAAATCGAAGACAGGGCAAAGCAAAAGGAAGAGAGAGGCCTAAGGCAGAGCGGCACCAGCCCAAGTATCATAGTCAATTAACATCGGAGCCCAGCACTAATTCTCAGTCTATTTCAGAGCATTAATTATGTGCGCCATCAGTTCCAGCTCACTTGGCCAACACAAGCCTTCCATGCACTGCACACATCGTGTTTTACCAGAGAAATAGCTGTTTATATATTCACCATGATGAAACCGAGATGGAAATTGTAAGGTTTCCTGCTCCACTTATGACAGTCAATGGAGAGATGATTTGATGAGATACTGTAAATGCTAAACACTCTATTCAAGATGGTGACAGAGCTGTTTATGTGAACTGTTCCACCAAATTGCCTTTTTAAATATGACTTGAGTCGAGTTTGTGTACACCAATAAGCATAGCAATGATACTTTCTTAAGGACTGTATGGGGAGGGTATCGAAACAGCTTTTAGATTTTCACACTCTTTGTAACTCTTCGGTTACAGGTCCGATCTGTGGAAAGGTGAGCACACATAGTAAGAATATTGTTTTCAAAGGATTTATTAACTATAAAAATTCCTGTAAAATATAAAAGTTTTGTTAAAGGTTGTAGTATGGTATGTAACATTTGACCTGTTATATGGTAATAATAAAATGCTACGTATTTACGTAATTTATTATTACCATTTATATTGTTGCTCTTTGTTATTATAATGCATTGTGATGTGTGTGCTACCGTGTCCATATAATTTCCCTTGTGGATCGGTAGTTTGACTAAGTCTAAATTATATTGCGTGTTATAGCGTCAATATAAGTGGTCAATGCATTATAGAAGTAGTAATTCTTGCAAAGTATAGGTAGAGAATATTACACTTTATTTTAATATAGCTGTACTAATATAATGACATGACATTATTGCTTGGGCACTATAATCTAGAGCCCTACAGACCAATAGACTATAGAGCTGAACGGTACTATAGGGTAGAGAGCCCATACTTCACTATGCAGTACATGCAGTCATTGTGGACAGGTTGAAAAATCACCTTGCTTGTAGAAATTAGGTTAACTGAGGGGGGAAAGCGCTTTCAGCAAATTGCTTTTTTCACAAACCTTAGTCCAACACTGAATGAGGCCAAATCAAATGTGTTGGACTTTCCATCAGACAGGTATAAGGAGCACAGGTAACAGCTGGAGTGCTCTACAGTTTCATAAGAACACTGTTAATGTCATTAAAATCTGCCATCCAAAAACCCAAGATGGGCCTAATTTGTTCAGCTTGTTTTCATCTGTACAGTGGCAGGCGATTCATTTCAGAAAGACAAACGTTATAGTGTAAACAAAGCTATTCATAATGTGCAATTGTCTCATTAAAATGTGTGAGGAAAAAGTCTTCCAAACAAATGCAAGTACTAACAGGATCTAACACTCTCCTGCCTTCCATTTCTTGTTGATGCAACCCCAGCGCTGCCACAATCAATTTCCTCTCATTAGAGCAAATGTAATTGGCTTTCTTATAGTTCAACAATTAAAACCTGTCAATACACAGCCTAATTAACTATTCAATGCCTACATGGTGCCCAGTTACACAGTGCAACATAATCAATGGATGAATCTCAAATGACCAGCGAAGACGGATGAGCCAGAGGCCACCGCGGATACAAGGGGCTGTCTGCCAAATGGACGCTCTGTGCTTCTAAGCTTTATACAAAGTGGACTGACACTACTCCTACCATAATAATTATGATAATACTGTGAAAAAACAGTTTGTTCCTAAAGCTAAGCTGGATAGGTTAGGAGTATAGTTCGTAAGACTTATTTTAGTTTTACTTGCTTTTTGGATGGTATGTTGTACTATAAGATGCCTTTGATAATTTTACATTTTGTTCATTGTAAATTGCACTTGCTTACAGTGCATTAGTAAAAAATTGGAATCCTTTTATTTTTTTAGAGGGCAGATATGGGGAAAAACAGAAATATTTTGAGCACTGAAGCCTTGACAATTACTCAAACATGCATGAACCCACTGTAATACAACGTTAAGCTAATGATTAGTTAAGAACATATCCCTTTTAGAAATGTTTCCAGTAATTTGGAAGAAAAAATAAGTTTGATTTGGTAATGTAAGATAGTCAGATGATTGAAAAATAAAATATTAATGAACAATCTAGTATACCCTAGAATATTAAGGTAATGGTGTTTATATGATAGATATTTGCTGTAAATTCATAAATATGGTTGATTTGAAGAACACTTACATTCAATCAAGGTCCACACTTCAACTTCAGAAACCTCACTATAAACTTGTACTGGAGTATTTTTACTTGAGGCCCCTTGAAAACACAGAAAAGCATGTTTCCATACCACCGCAGACATCTTTCAGACTAATATTATCTGTAAACACAAACATAACTTTGATCTTCCACAAAGTGCCGTGTACTGGTGGCCTTCTTTCATCTCCTTTGTTTGCAATTAGCCCTGCTCAGACATTCCCAAACCCTTTTATTTTTCTACTTTGCTATTCTCCCTCAGTCTATAAAACATTTTTGTTGTGAGTGCGGGTTTATGTGAATGAAAATGGAGAGACAATGTGCCATCAGATCCTCCAGAGTGCGTGGTCAGCTCTGTAGAGATCTCTTAACACCCAAATCTCTGTCAGGTGCTGTCTACCTGTCGTCACCTGCTCCCTCACCTGTCAGCAGTACTGTCGTGTAAAGCCCACTGGCACATTTCCATCCAAAACACCCATTTATCCTGAGCAGGTGTTCCCCACTGCTCCCAAGATAAATGACAAGTGAGAATAATTGGACAATATTCTCAAAATGAAGTGACAATAGACATGTTTGTGCTATCAAAATTAGCTTGCATCTAGATATAGTATGTCAGTATGGATACTGGTAATTGAATTTGCAATCAGCACAATGTTTGTATGAATGGAAATCAGAAAAAAATACAGTGTTATATTCTTGAAATATTTTGGGATTGTTATTTTGATAATAATAGGTACCGGTACACCTGTCACTTTGCACTGTGGCTCTAACATGTACTTCCTTCGAAACCAAAACGTCAGTCAGGACACAGAAGAGAGAATGAGATTTCTGAATGTATTTTTGTCCTTCACCCAATTTGAAATATTTGGAGCTAAAAAAAACTAAATGAACAACGCGGAAAAGTCTTGTTAAATCCAGCATTTCATTGGTTAAGTCTATACTGACGTGTATTGAGTAGAAATCTAGTTGCTAACAGTAGTAATTAACAGCAGAGTGTGAAGAAGGCTGTGCTGTGTTTAATGATCGGCCAACTGTATAGGAAACAACATTGTCTAAAACCATAACTGCCAATATAGTAAATACTCAAAACACATGGCTATAGTAAAGGTTTGTATTGCATTTTTTTTGCGTACATAAATATTTTGTTATTATTTTGCGAACAATTAAGTTAATTACGGCTTCACTGAATTGTAAAAAACAGTGCACTGGAATTTATTGCAAACAAGGTAGAATAAAAATATATATTGTAATGATTAATTGATATTTATAATGGAAAGCAACACTGAGACCAGACGGGCATTTGAGGACTATCTGAAGCAACAAGACAAAACAAGTTTGAGTGAATATCTCAATTACGCCAGAAATAACACATTTTCACGGCTCTTCCATGTTATAGTTCAACATGTTTTCTTTAGGATTATTGCAAATCCTATTTTTACAAGTGTGAAGTAGGCCAGCCTGTCCTAGTTGTCTATTTCAATATTTTTTCATAGTGGCTTGCCTTTTGACAAGGAAAATATTTTTATTCTCGTGACAAAATAATGGGGTCCATTCCTCGTATTTAGACATGCTTGGCGCGTTTCCTAGTAATATTTTCTATCTCTTACTCTGGGCAGCATATTGCATTCACTCATGTGTTTTGATTGATAGCAGTAAAATGACTGCACCCAATTCGCAAGTGACACAAAGCCCGTAGACAAACACAGAGGATGTATTCTGTATCAAAACTACAGCGAGCGATAATGCTACTCCTCACCCACTAAGCCTCTCCATCTGCTATTGTTCGGAACCAAAATGAGGGCTGAAAGTGGCTACAATAGGCACTGATATTAAAGTCTAAGTGAATACAAGCACAGTCCTTTATCGCTCGCAAAATCTAGGGCACGGATTGCACCTCTGAGATTTTAAGTAAAGTCATAACTTAACACCGCATCGTTGATATCTTCTTATGTCTTTAAACTCACCACTCCAGCCTCCATATGGGAATATAAAAAACTGTCTGAGCTATGTTAACATTTAAAGACAAAAAGTCAATGGCCGTGAATAATCGTCAGGGTGCACCGTGAGTGTTTTTGTCTGGCATTAGGATCATCAGAGAAGCGACTGGGTAATACGAGGACTGATGGGGAATAATGTTGGACAAGTTGAAAAAAGTCATCCATGAAATTGCTTGTTGCATCCTCTAAAACCTCTTGATTGATGGTGGCAATTTTAAAGGCTGGCAGTGCCTCACTTTTGTAGATGTATTAGAAACAAGTACTTTGGACTTTGAGAAATATATGCCCACAGAGCCCATTTTAACCGTGTTACAAAACGGCCATTGGCAAAGAACATCTCATTCAGTCCATTGCAGTTTAGTGCTTCATGTATTATCTCGGACTGGTGTAAATGCGTTTGTATTTAGAGCTGCCAGATTAATTGGATCAAGATCATAATTTGAATGGATACAATAAGCAAATCTCAGAGGTTGTAATTTATATTCTATATTCTATTCTATTCTATTCTAATTCTATATTACACTAAATTGACTCTTGTGAGCTTTAAGACGTGTTATAGGCTGGGAGCCACGTCCACTCCTCAGGATGTTTTTTACTACCTTTTTTTTCCACTTTTTTTTATTTGCTGTAATCTTATATCTTAGGCCATCACAGTTTGAGAGGGACCACACACAACTCGGCCCTGTTTGGTCTCAAGGCCCCAAAACACACCCTATTTAGGAAAAGCTATTGGCAGAATTATGCATTTGTAAATATTAAGGTACTGCAACTGCATAAATGGTCAAATAAGCCTAAAATTTTGCATGGTGTATCCTGACACATAGGGAAAACTAGTAGAAAAATATGCTGGGGTTTGGTGCATTTTTACTGTCAAATATCACCCTCAACATACCCCAGAAAACAAATACCCCACTAACAAATTATCATCAAAAGTGATCATTTTCAAGCATTTTCTTATATGTATCAGTGCCTCAAATACATAAAAAACTTGACAAATTTATAAGCTTCAATTTAAGTCCAAGATTAATCCAGCTGGAGATCCAGAAGATGGATGGATGGATGGATGGATGACCTTTCTATCTAAAGAATAACAGATGGCATGACCACAGTTCTTCACTGTACCTCAAATCGGCAGAAAACAGAACTTTCAGACATTTCCATTTCATGTGGGATTAAGATTTTTTTTTTCCCATATAAACAATATTTTAAAAGAGTTGACTTATGTACTGCTCTACTCTATGAAGTGAATTACATTAAGAATTAATAATATTAAAACCCCAAGTGGACAGGGGTCAGGGTGCAACAGCACACTAACCAACCAGGATCCCATATTATAATGTTGTTACCTCCTCAAATACAGACCTGGAATTGTGGTTTGTTTCACTCACACATGTTTGAGTAATGCTGCATTATTCGTCAGTCTACATCTGTAAAATGCAAAATGCTCTGCTCCACTTTGTGATGTCATGTAATGGTAGTTTTTAAGTTAACAGCTCCTTTTACCTTCAGTTCAGTTTGAACTGAGATTGGCAATTCCAGGGGTGAAATCATCCAACTGATTCTAGTGAAAGTAGCACTTAACAAGGTGGAACAAGTGTTTCTAGTTTGAAATAAGAACTCAGCCTAAATATGCAGGAGCTATGTGTTAAACATGTGTGAATGAAACAAAACACAGCTCCAGGGATGTTTTTAATGAGCAACAACGTGATAGCATAGAGCAGAAAATAGCGTAGCCCTTTGAATCTCCCACAATGACATAAGACCATAATTTCAGCTGCTCAACTAGTACCTCCTTTGAAAGAGAAATATTCAAGACTTTTTATTGTATGTGCTGATGTGACCTGTTCAAAAGAAACACCAAACTTCACATATAAAATGACTGTATCTGTAGACAGCGCTCTGTGCTGTCATCACCATGGCAACAGGACTTACAGGAGCCTATAGCAGTTTCGACTCAATAGTTTGGTCAATTGGACATACAGTTCTCCAATCATATTTATCATGTTTATTAAATATAAACAAAATATATTACCACTACATTAAGTTTCAGAGCTAATGACTAAGAAACTCAAGTTGCTTTAATGAAATATTTCTTTTCTGACTTTTTTTCTCCCTTGCAGTGCCAAATGTAAGAGAGCTTTCATATGTGTTAATGGTAGTTGGATGACTTCCTCTGCCAACTGCAGACTTATTTTAGACTCCCATAATGCAACATGGGCCCTGTGCATGTAGGCTGAGCTGATTTAGGGTCACCTTTTTCTCATCGCCTCGCTAGATATTTTTAATGCTAATCTTAATGATTAACAAAATCTATACTTAGCATCCTAAAGTACAAGAGACAAGAAAAATAAATGGAGATTTCTCTTCTGTGTGGGCTAGTTATTCTTTTTTATTTATTCAACTTGTTTTATTATAAGGTCACATTTTGTTTCATCTGACCATCAAAGTTCATAGACGGCATGAAGTAATGAATATAAAGGTGTTTTTCTTAAAGGTGCATTGTGTAACTTTTCTGGTGGAGGGTCCACCATCTGCCTGTCTCCATGGTGTTGCTTTACCTGGGATGTTCTACAGTGTTGCATTAAAGAAATATATCATGTATTTATTCAATGAGTTTTTATTTGCCAAAACTACTGCAGAAACATACATTATTTCTGTGAACGGCCCCACTTCTCCACAGATCTGTCCTGTAACGGCCTGGTGACGTGGCCTGCTTATCTCCATGGTGATAGTTTAATAAAATGCCATACTGTAAGAATAAACATTAACTTCTACATGGACTCAAGCAGGTGGTGGACCCTCTACTAGAAAAGTTAAGTGCTCCTTAAAGTAAAATAATTTATCAAGCAATGTTGTTACACTGTTTGCAACCAGCAAAGCAGCAATGTAGTTAGTAAAATGCATTATACTTCATTTATTGTGACAGAAAATATAGAAATAGCAATTACAGCATCTAATATTAATTCTATGGTGTTGACAACAATTTCCCTGTATCTGTCAATAGCAATAGCAATTTCTGCAGTATACTTATGATTTGTTATGAATGAGCATATAAGCAGACAGTAAACAGAAACAAAGAGAAATGTCTTGTCGACAATAAAAAATACAATAGTTGTAACAATGATAAACGTCAGTACATGTTATGCTGATGCAGGTTTACTTATAGTAGAAGTAGCATGGTGTCTGAGCTCTATAGCAGTGTTGCAGCAGCAGGTAAACTGTATACATACTTCATTCTATGTAAATAAACAAATCTTATGGAACTCAACAGTGAGGGTTCCAGAGTTAATATTCCTTTAATTGTTCCCAAAGACTTTCCAAAAAATTCAAATATTAAAAGTGCAAAACAGAAGATTCTGCAAAATGTTTCAATAAGATGGCAGTTTATAAAGCTTCAGAAATGTATTTAAGTGAAATTATAAGCCTTGTCATCATTAGTTACCACGTAGCTGATTAGCTCTGAGTCAGCTTCCCAACTCATAATATTACATTTTTTTCAGAAGGTCTATGGCAAAAACAACTGTAGAGCTCCATTTCTATTTGAGTGATGCTTTTACCTAAACCAATACAAGTGCGCATTCTAGTCCACATTTCACAGTTTAAACTTAATAGATTTCCAACAGACATATGAACCACTGAGACCAAAGCTGTAGTGTCACTCTTTAATACCATCTCTGTGTCAGCTTCACAGCCTCTGTTGTACTACGGAGTGACAGAACACAACCTGCTCTTGCAATATTCACTCTGCTTTATTTTCCCTGCCTGTATGATTGCCACAGTACACAGAGATGAGAGCTCATATTCAAGCAGACGCCTGTCACATGCCAGCATCGCATCTGCCCCATTCCATGTTCATTATAATCTTCTACCTGCCTATTGGACTATCAGATGAGCTCACCTTAAACACTCTAGTTAGTCTTTTTACACTCAAACAGTGGTGACATTATAAATCTGCAGTATGAATGAACTAGTTCTGTTTAAAGGGCCTATTGCGCTATTTTCTGGTCTAGCTTATAATGTTGTTTCCTCATCAAAAACATACCTGGAATTTTGCTTGTTTCATTTACACATGTTTAACACACAAACCCTGCATTTTTAGGCTAAGTTCTTCTCTCAAACAGAAAACACTCTGCTCCACCTTGTAATACAGCAAAGTGCTTCAGTTTCATCATTCAGAATCATTTGGATATTTCAGCCCTGGAATAGCCCATCTCTACTGAACTTAAGGTAAAAGGTAGACATCACAAGGTGTAGCAGAGCATTTTGAGCTTTAGGGATGTAGACAGACTAATAGTAAAGGATTAAGGAACAAAACACAACTCCAGGTATGTTTTTGAGGTGGTTACAACATTCTAACGTGACTTAAAGCTCTCAAGAGCCAATTTAGCATAAAATAGGCGCTTGAAATTGAAGTGAGAGAAGTGAGGTAAGTTGGAGAAAGTGGATTGGAAAGAAAAAACGACCCTACAACGTCATACTTCAAGATATATTGGCTAAATCAGTGCAAAACACATTTTTCAGCAAATGAATTTTTAAAATGCAATAATAGAATTTGATTATCAGACATTGGTTCAGACAAAGTGGATACATTAATGCAGATTGTATTCAATTTGGAGGTCATTGCGCATCTAAAGAAATATGTTGTGTTCCATCATGTTGTTTGAATAGGGACGTAATGAATAAAATGAAAAAGCAGCCAGGGAATTTGTCACACTCACATAACATTTGTATTCATTTGTTGAATATTGGATTAGATTTGTGTGTCTGTATTGAGGAAGTTCTGTTGTAGATTGCATTGATAATGTTACTTTTAGCTTCCTGTTTATAGGCACGTTTTGAACACTTCACGATTCAAAAGATATCAAATTTAACTTATTGTTGAAACCCAAGAATACTACTAATAATATCAGATTCAGATCACTTCACAACAGTTTTTCAGGACTGTACCTTCATCCATTATTTATTCACTCATCACTGACGCTCAATAGCCCGCATAAACACTTTCACCTTCATATAGCCATTCAATTCAATTTAACATCACTCTATTTATCTCTGAGGGACAATTTAAGCCCAATGGCTGAAGAGCAGTGTGCCAAAAGTATTCAAGCAAATATGTCTTCCCCCAGTTCAGGTATACTGTATAAGGTCAAAATAAGTCAGCTGTCTAAAGCATTTTGTGTTAGTGTGTTAGCATGCTAGTTTTTTTAAATTTACTTTTTATTATTATTTACTGTCATGGCAAACCTCCACTCTTGTCTCTGAGAATCGTGAAAAGCATTTATACACCAGTCTCAGTGAGTGGTTATGATGTTCAGAATGGATAAGTTAAGTGAGGAACAACTATGGACCAATGAAAACCACTGAGAATTAACTAGTTCAGTTTTTAACATTTTTCAGACAGTAAAAATCAGATGCTTTTAATACTACTACTATTTTTGTCAATACTTTTGCAATATATTGTGCAGTCTTAAAAAAAAGCCATGCTAAATGACACCTGGACAGCAGGCCCGTGTCCGCTGTGAAGTGGACAGTCTGAAGGAGAGACAAGGGCACAACAGACAGACAGACACGGAATCACCTCAAACCCCAATTGATTTCTGTGAGTGAAGCAGAACTAAACTCCAGATATGTGATGACCTCTCCTGATGAAAAATGTCAAGGGATGAGCAAACAGGAGCGAGAAAGAGCACACCGAATGTCACTTTAGCCAAAAGACGATTAACTGTGCCTTTCGGAGGCGCACCACTGGCCCACTTGAACTCAGGGACGTCCCCCGGACACATGTAAACTTGTGAACTCCGCTCCTCTGCTCAGGCACTAATGAGGCAACAGTTAAGCCCTCAGACCTGACTCCAACATATTTAAATTCTCTCAGTTGAAATACCAAAGTCTGAAGGAGTCGAGATGTTTCCGGGTGAAGTCAGCGGGGTTATACGGCAACACTGGCGTACATAGTGGAGAGAGTTGATTAGTGAAATGATGCAGATATTGCTGAGAGAAGGACCAAAGGAGGAGCAACAGGGAGTTATGAACACACAATGATAGAGTGGTTTAGCTTGCTGCCTTCCTGCAGTTAGGTTGTGGGTTAAAGTGTCTATGACATGTTGGATGACTCATTTTACTAAAGCACAGTTAAGATCATTTATATTTATGATTTTATTAAAAAAAAAAAAAAAAAAAAAAATCCTCCAATTTGACAATTTTTAGGTTTAAAATTGTACTTCCTGGTTGGAGTTGGCATTACACTAAGGAATTCCCTAACTGTTACCTAGCAATCATTTTTTACAATGGGCCAAAACTCCTCTAATTTACACAATTATTATTTGCCCAATAAAATACAAAAAACAGCTTTATTTGTTGGAACAATTTTTTAAATATTGGGGAAACTGTGTCTTGTGTCATCAGTATGGAACTTAAATAGAACTTTTATTTTTATTTTTATTATTATATTTCTTCACAAATTGCTTCTTGATTTATGTGAAATTATGATCTATATTTACAGCAGGTTTTATCCCACCAGATAAGTCAAAATTATAGAATAATTAGAACCTGTTACACACTTTAAAACCTCACATTCCTGCTAGTATCTCTCTCCTCTCAGCTTCCTCTTATCCAACGATATGCATGTGTTAGGTGAACAAATGCAGTATCACCAAGTCAGTGTCTTGCCCAAGAAAACAACAGCAAACTTCAAACTACTAACCTAATTTACCAACAGCATGAATTGTCCTTGTACACTGAAGTGACTGTTTTCAGAAACAGTAATCAGTAAGCATGGTTCAAGCTTGACTATGAAATCAATATTTAAAGCTATTTTTATTTTGTTTTTAAAAAGAAAGAACTTAAAGTGAATCAAAAACCAGGATCATAGGAGGCATTTTCTTTTACCATTTTGCCCAGCCCTAATCTCATCGTTTATCTCTCATTTTGCCTCACGAATGTCTTGATAATTCTAGTTTAATCATACCATGACATGATCAAAGCACAGTTCTTCAGTAGATTCCTCTTATTGTTCCTCAGAGTGTAAACTGGCTGCTGGCTGTCTGTGTGTACCTATAATGACTTTCTCCTTGGGAAGAGCAGTGCAGGTTATGATGATGCAGCATTGCGCATACAAAGGACCCTGGATATTTTTGGATCAGTTACCGTCAACATCCTTAAGCATTTCCGCCACTTCTGAAAGGCTTTAAGATCTCACATATGTTTGTCTCACAGATTTATAGATAGAATGGATGCGATTGGAAGGTTCAATATTTGCTTTGTTTTGTTGAGAAGCTGCTATCTGAGCAACAACAAACACAACAAAATACTGAGGCGTTGAATGTTTTGTGATGTAGAATTCAAATTTTGATGAACTGTGTGGTGAGCCAAGCAATTATTCCTTTTTGGTGTTAGTCCAGATCCTTGTGTAGATTCAGGAGTTGGACCAAAGAAAAAATGTCATTATGTTTCTATTCATTATTTTTTATGGATTCTTTACTATCATAGGTCTGCCTCTTTTGCGCCTCTGAACATTACAATGAAATAAGGCTTGTCACCGTAACAAATTTTGAAGCTAAATATATTGGTACACGGAAATATAGCGATAAATGATAATACTGAAACTACTTTATGCCACTGATACACTATTAAGATAAACGCAAGATAATCCCAGTAACTCAATTTTAAAGGGCTTCGCTGTTATAATATTGTTTCCTCATCACAAACACGCCTGGAGTTGTGTTTTGTATCATTCATACATGTTTAACACACAAACCTGCATGTTTAGTCTCTCAAACAGAAACACTCTGCCCTATCTTGTGATGTCAAGGGCTCCACTGTGTTTTTAAACTCTATTGACCTTCATTAGAATCATTTGGATACTTTCAAAACCCAATCTCTGCTGAATAAACGTAAAAGGTAGCTGTTAACTTGAAGAGTAGCACGTCATGACATCACAAGGTGGAACGGAGCCTTCTGCTGAATTACTCAAACATGTGTGAATGAAATAAAACTCAACTCTGGGTATGTTCTGGAGGAGGTAACGACATTCTCACATGGCTTAAATCTCGCAAGAGTCAATTTTGCGTAATATAGGACCATTAAAAAGGCAATATAATTAAAACGCATGAGCTCCTGCCATCAGTGTTTTACTTGTCGAACTAATTAGAATGTACTTTTAGCAACAGTCATTTCATCTAGTGTAGATGTTTTCATTTGGAATATACAACATACTTTTCTCTCTTCATATCTTTTTCACAGCTCTCTCTGTATATTGTACCTATAGGTAGCATATTCCATCTTATTCCATCTGTTCCTTCACACACCATCCATCTCCTCTATGTGTTCTTTTAGCGGCCTTCTCCAGAGCTGAGACCGTGGCTGCCCTGATGATTTATTAACTTGTGCTGTTTGATGAAGCTCTACTATAGAAAGCTACTTGATAGAGTCTTGGAGCAATGGAAACAATCTCGAGCCAACTTCACACATAATTAGGTACTTTAGCTAGCGGTCTTGATTTTGAAATTAGCTTAGCTTGGAGCAAACGCAATTCTACCTCACCACCCCAATGGCATGAATTAAGAGAGGCTGCCACAGTAATATAGGTTTTAGAAGTTCGTTTGGTAGAACTGAAGATAATTTTTTTCTTCACTCGGATTTACAGTTTTGAAATATTTCCTTTGAGCAAATGCAGGCTCAGTGGCACATTGTTGAACCCATGGAGTTGCTTTAAAACCTATTAGTTATAATTCTGCAATTAATCTTATATGGATTTCAGTCATTTGCTAATACATTCCCATAAGGTGACAGATTTAGCCTGGGAAAGAGCATGAGAGAGAGAATTAAATTTTGGGATCAAAGGAAATGCTAGAAGTGAACGACAATAAATCCATCTCCCAGTTCTCACTTTTACCAGCCTATTTTAAATGTGATAATTAACCATCAAAACTGTAATTAACTTTTGAATGGGGTTAACATATGTCCAAAGTGCTGTCCATAGGTGATATTGTACTTTTTCTTTTACATTTCATTATTAGTCTAATGTAAAATTTTGAGTTTTTTGGTCAGTTAGGTCTGAGTTAGAAAAAAATATAATGGTTTTGAATGAAAAGTGCATTTTAGGTGTTGTTGCAAATCAGAATCTTCAAGTCAGAGCAAAGGCCATTCATTATAAAATCAGTACTAAATCAGTTTGCATACCTGGAATAAAATCATTACAATTACTAAACTTAACTAAAATGTCGATAGCCGCAGATGAATGAATTGCCTGTTTGAAATAAATAGTCCAATGTAAATAATATTGTGCATATTATGCTGTACAGTTCTGGAATCAACACCACCGAGGCAGAAACTATTTTCTTTTTCATAATTATTCCATTAGGTCTGTAATTTCATTAAACCAGACTTTGCTAAAAAGGAGAAGGCGCCGACTGCCAGAGGTAATTAAAAGATAAGGTGAAGCATACAGCCGCGTGCCCGGTCCAGCTGCATTAAGACATTTAGCTTGTACAAAGCAGCAGTTTAACACGAGTCTGACACCAGCACAGGGAGGGGCTCCCCCTGCTGGCACAGGGACACATGAAACGTGACAGATGCACAGTGCTTGTCAACATGATTGTGTCATACAGTGTAAACAAGGACTCTATTATGACTGGCCTACACTCTCGTTTTTAAAAGAGCACTAAGTAACTTTTCTGGTGGAGTTTCAGCCACCTGTTTCCATGGAGATGTTACTGTTTTGCCTGGAATATTCTACAGTATGGCATTTATATCTTGCACATTCAACTAGAGGTATTTTATTTCTAAATCCTTATTGTGTGTGTGGTCACCTCTCCACAGATCTAATCTGTAACGGTCTAAATCTGTAACTTGGTCTTGCTTGTCTCTGTTGAGATAGATATGTTTAGAACCATATTGTGTAAGATTCCAGGTATTGCAATACATTTCCATGGGGACAAGCAGGTGGCGGACCCTTCATCTGAAAAGTTACACAGTGCACCTTTAAATTGGTTAAGGCAAGGCAAACACTATTACGAATCCCACTTTTCATCTCTTGTGTTCGTCTCCTGCTTGGCTGTGTGTCAGCCATTAAAGCATTACAAATATGAGGACGCTTTTGGCTGCGCTTCTGTTTTTGTGTTTGACCCTCCAGCATATTAAAGAAACACACTGTATCCTTAAAAGTCATCACTTATTCATTTTGTGATTCATTATTTAGCACGGCCCAGCTGTCAGAAGGCGTCAGCGGGCTTTCTCTTACTTGAAGATGTCATGGGAGTGTTCCTGACTGAGAAGCGTTTAACACGGATTTGTTTAGACGGGGTTTGTTAACACGTGGGGGAATGATGTGACACACAAAAGAGATATGAGAGAAGATTTCAGGGAGAGGGGTTTTCAATCTGTCGAGAAATGACAACAGGAATTGTAAAGGGCGCTGCTGTGATAAATTAACAATAACAGTTTTATTTTATCACACATTTGAATAATATCCAACATGGATCATATTGTACATTTTTGGCAGTAAGCAGTGGCAAAGCAGCTGTTTTCTTTTCAAGTTCTTTTCATAACAGTAGGAAGCTGAACAGCACATGTTCAGTGCCGGGTCCTCTACTTGCTTGTCTCTGTGACAGCGGTTTCCAAACTTCCACAGTGCCACATATTGAAGCATAATGAAGCTGAGGGTCAATACTGTGAATCACTCACTCGAGGGCATTTTACATAACTTTGACAGACCCACCATACCTTTAAAAAAATCTTCACATTATGCTTATTAGTGTGGCTATACTGATAGAATTACCAGCCAGAACAACACCCTTTGACAAAACTTTACAAAGATGAGCCGTATCCTGTCTCCCTGTTTTCAGAGAGCGTGATTAACGGATTAACAGAGACACATTGCTCCGTTTGTGTCAAAAACAAACATGACTGCTTATACATAAAAAAGGAGAAAATCTCCATAAAGGACTGGGAAACAGTGGAGATTTTTACAGAATCAACAATCGAAGCACCAAACTATTATTTATACAAATACTTATTAGCAGCTGTGGTTGGATCATGTAAAATTTGGACAGAGTTTTTAGTTCCAGTCCCTTCTGGATTCGAGCAGAATGTAGAAGGGACTGGTCAGGCAAGTCAAATGTTCTGTGATAATTTGGTAAATTTGCCAAGGAGCTTGAGGGCCAACAAAAATGGTTCTGGGGGTCACATTTGGCCCCCGTGCCATAGTTTGAACAGTGTGCTGTAAGGAAATGTTATTGCTTTGCCTGTAACACCTATAATGGAATAAATATAAGACAGATGTGTTTAAGAGCACAACATTACAGGCAAAGCAATAACATCTTTGTTAAGACCCGCACATGGAAAGTTGCATAGTGTTTGTGTCAGGAGGGAACAGACTTTAACCCACTGCTTGTGTTTTTTTTTCAACAATTTCATATGTATTATCATTTGTATAAATGTGATTTCAGCATTCGTCTGGTTTCATAACACTTAGACGGGATGTTTTAAAGTGACACATGGCAGCGTCGACTCCTCCCCACAGCTGCAGCTCCGAAGAGACGCATAAAAGTGAAAAGATTAGCGTAGAATGGATCAACTTCATCAGTTAATTAAACTCTATTGCGGCTTGATGAGCAATTAATCAAAGCAGCATGCAGCGTGTCAGGCAAACCCCGCTCATGTGCGTGTACATTAGAGCCCCAAAGGCAGCCCAGCAGGGTCCACCACCACAGACGTCGTCAACAGTATAAAGACCCTATAGGCTGTAATAGAGTTGATTTATATAAGCAGCTATCAATCACTGTCTTGACATAAGCTCGCTTCCTATTACACTTCAGGATTAGATGCCTCGAAGTGCCCAAGAAACTGCTCTCAGATTGAATTTCAGGAATTATTATTTAGCGGGGAATAAAATTGGCGTTTGAAAGCGTACACCAGCCTGCCTCTCTTTGCTGCAATAACAGTCTAACAGTATTAGTGAGACACAAACGTGAAGCTTGTCAAATATGAAATTGTGTTTTCAGACCATGTCTCGTATCTCAGATCTGACATAAGCCGTTGTAATCTAATGGTGAGCTTTTTGTCCTTGTCTAGTAGCGTTTCATGTGCATCCTGCTTTATTGTAGCGCTTAGAAGACCTGTTTTCTTTATGCTATGGAAATTGGAGTTGGCTGTTTGGGCTAAATGCAGTAAATGTACTAATGAGACCATGGGGAACATTGGAAGTCAATTCAAGGAGGTTATTAAAAAGTAGTTTTAATTGGGTTGGGTCTTTTTTTTTTTTTTTTTTGCATAACCAATTGGAATATACAATAAAGTTTGAAGATGGAGGAAGATGAAAGTGGAGTTTTTGATAGTCCTTGGGGGGAAAACTCTGTGTAGCATTGCCATCCCAACTGCTCCTCCCATGTGAATTGTGAATGCAGTGAATGTGCGTGGTGGTGTGGCAGTGACGTGGGTAGAATGTGTGTCTGTGGTTGTGGAAGAGAGGAGCAAATCTCTGCTAATGACTGAGATTACACAAGCTTTTACTGTAACACCAAAGTCTCTTCCTCCTCAGTAGCCCCCACAAGAGAAGAGCCTGGTCGTCTGCCATTTTCCCAATCAGTTTCAAGTTGATGATGTAGTTAAATTTGTTTATTTGAGCAATATCCAAATTGAATAGGAAGTAAATGAATTTATTAGGGTTTTTTGCTTGTTTTTTTTTTTTTACACAATGGGAAAGTGTAATATAGGCTGACAAATACAGACATTATACAAATACAGACATTATACAATTAACCCATCAGTGTAAAGGTGCACTGTGCACTGTAACTTCTCTGGTGGAGGACCCCCCACCTGCTTGTCTCCATGGAAATGTTATTGGTGGCATCAACTGCTTCTCTCCATGGATATATAGATAAGTTTAATACCATAGTGTGAATATTCCTGGGAAAGTGATAGCATCTCCATGAAGATGTTGCACCTTTAATTAATTAGTATCCCCATTGGTACATCATATACACTGTATGTACCTTCGACATTACAGTTAATGAATACCAGCTCTATGCTCTCACTAATGCTGCCCTTTAAAGAGCAGAGTGAGAGTGTGCCTTACTGTTTTGGCTTGAGCCTCTGAACACTCTGTAAATCGTGTTGTAGCTTTAACCCATCGTATTATATAACTGGCTGAAATTACATTACAAAGCATACAATTGTCCCACTTTTGGTAATGCACTGTGACACATTACAAATGGCTTTAATTGCACTTTAGCTGCTGGCTCTTGGGGGATCCTGAACTTCTTCCTCCTAAAGCAGTGTGATGTGTGTTTGCATGTGTGCATGTGTTTGTGTGTGTGGTTCTCTGCGTGTGTGCTTGTGTGAGCGTGTGTGCGTGTGTGCATGTGCGTGTGTGCTTGTGTGTGGTGGGTTAACCGGAGATTGCATGATTCAAGGAGAATCTCTTCTTTCATCTAAATATTATGGACTTATTCACTATTTTGTGTGTGTATTAAATGGCAATTTTATTGAAAAATGTATTGAAAAGTTTGGCTTGTCAGTGTTCTATGGCCTTATTATTAAAAAACATATTTTTTCAGAACTGTTAAATGGTCATTTGTGACAAACACTTGAAACAGAAGCAGTGAATAGTCTGAGCCCAGAGCACACACACCCAAAGCTACAGAAAAAAACAAGCACTTAGACATGCCAGAGGAAACTGTACAAACTCACATGAAGAGTGATCCCAAGTACAACTGGTACTCTGAGCAGTATACCCTCAAGAAACAGACTGCCTTCTGCACCTTTGACCCTGCCCCGATCTACATCAGCGACAAGGATCTGCTTCAGAAAATGGGGCAGAGCCTGAAGAGCTTCAAACTGTGCATCAAAAAGACTGAGGAGCAGCTTAAACAGAACTTAGTGGAGAAAAGAGCCTTGAGAAGAGAAGTCTCTGCTGAGAAACAACCACAAAACAAGGTCACAAATAAGCAGAAAGCTGAAATACAAGCCTTTAACATGGTCATGCAATAAATCAAGTTGGCATATGAGCAGGTTATGTCTTAGAGGGAACAACAGTCTCAAGGTTCCCAGGACCAAGCTCCAGTACACTCTTCAGACAAAAAAACAATGCCTTGAACATGAGAAGTAGAACCTGAAGAGGTCCCATCAAGATGAGCTGCTCAGTATTAAATAGGAGGGCGCAGTAGGGCACAGGACTGGTGGAGAAGACTGCAGAGCTTGTCCTTCATATGCAAAAGAGGGATGAGAAAGAGCAAGTTTCTCAAATGAAGCTTCAAATAGAGCAGATCAAGAGCGAGAACAAGAGGTCATCCAAAAACACCTGCAGCTGGTGGAGAAAGTCCAAGTGCTGGAGTAAAAGAAAAATAAGTGGTACAGGAGGCTGTTCAAACACTCGACTTAAACACCGCCTCACCCACTCCATCTACATTTACGAAATAAAGCATAGCATAGAAATACAACTATTATTGTACTGTCTGTTTTTTGAATTATCTAACACATTAGGTCATGCTTTGACCGGAAGTCGGTGATTCATCAAAATCTATAACTAACTATAGTTTATAATCTATAACTATAAAGTAAAACTAAAAGTTGACAACATCTGTCCTGCTTGTGGTTGTCCTGTCATTTAGGCCTGTGTCCCTCACCCCGCTTACCGGGGACTACCTTTCCACTTATGTCACAGAAATGGTATAAAATAGTGATATTTACATAGAAAACAGATAAATACATACATATTCCACACAAAAGATAGGGTTTTAATATGTTATGATGATTCTTATTCCACAACTCTGTAACTATGTTTAAAGGGATAAACAATGAAACCTTTAAGATTGTATAAGTCTATCTATTGTTAAAAATTTATATTGGGCTATTCACCCACGTTTCTGCTACTAATCAACTGTTTCAAGTAACAATAATTATTATTAAGCTTCCTGTCCAATCTTGCACTGACAAAAAAAAAGAACTGGAAGCTGACAGCATTGTACTAAAACTTACCATACATTAATACATTACATTTCATTGTCATTATGCACAATTGGATTATTATTATTATTATTATTATTATTATTATTATTATTACATGTAAACAGATTCCAAAATCTTACATATTTCACATATAAATGGGTGGACTTGCATGTGCCCGCGTCCCCGGGTCGCCCGGGCCTTTCTGTGTGGAGTTTGCATGTTCCTCCCCGTGTCTGGATGGGTTTCCTCCGGGTACTCCGGTTTCCCCCCATCAACTCAAAACATGCAGCACCCCTATGAACTAACATCAAGGACCATAATGTCCACCCTCCTGTGGGCTCACCACCTGCAGAGGGGTTCATAGGGGGGGTCAGGTGCTATGAGTATTGGGCAGTAAACTGCCCCCGCGACCCAGCTGGATTAAGCGGGAGAAGATGGATGGATGGATGGACTTGCATGTGCATGTGAATAAATGCATGCCTATACCGTGTGTGCTGTCAGTGTGTGTGTGTGTGTGTGTGCGCATGTATGTGCATGTATGTATGTGTTTGTGTGTGTATGCATGTGTGTGTATGTGTGTGTACTGTGTGTGTGAGGCTTAGATGGAGATGCAGAGGAGAGTTGGCCTTGCTGCTGACTGGATAATGACATGCACAGCGCTGCTACAGTAAGCTGGTGGAGGCCAGATGCTCCCCTCTCTGCAGCTCAGCGACGACTCAGGGAATATAACAGATTATCAAGACTAGGACAGTCTAGGGGGTATAGGTAGAAATGTTGTCATACGCTGTTATTGTTAACCATAACTAGCATGCTAAGAGTGCACTTTCTTATTCTCTCACAAGATCTTTCTAATTAGATGCAGACTTATTTTGATCTCAAGAGCTGCTTATACAACATATCTGTCCTGGGGCGAGACAAATTCTGTTCAATTATATGGACAGAAAATTGCAAACAGGACTTTTAAATGCTCAGACCTAACCTTGTAGTTCTTTAGTCACTGTTCAATCAGATAGAGACTCAAAATGCCATTGTTTTTGTTCTGTTTTTTTTCTGCTACCGTAACAACTATCTATCTTTGTCACACAAATTACAATTTTAATAACTTTTGAGAGATTAATAAAGTTCTGTCTTTGGCTAAACTTATTATAAACTTATATTAAACAGGGGCACAATCAAAACACCAGAAGCAGTGAGTCAATTGACAATCTTTGCTTCGAAGAGCCTTGCCCACTGAAGAATTTCTATAGATTCTATAGATAGATTTCTGTTTGCTATATTATAATCTACCCTAGTACAGTAGATATCCATCTCTTCTGGATGTGAGCAGACCAATTCTTCCTCCCTCCTCAGATCTGTCTTTTGACACTGTATAATGAATGCAGGTCTTCACAGCCCTTTAATGAGTCAGTTTCACACACACCAGTCATGTGCTCCTCTCACTCAAATCTGAAGATATTTCTTGAGATTTAATGGCGCGGGAATGTGTTGAGAGTATTTTTGAATGTACACCCTAAACCAGCACACATGGTAGCTCTGCTTGGGTTAATTGATAATTTAACACATTGATATAGATGTATGTGTTCAGGGAAGTGGCCAGATGGCAGCAGTGCACAGCAGCCAATGAATACAAGGCTAAAGAGGGTAGTTTGGGCCAACAGTTCTCATGTATTCACTTCACATGTTACACCACTTGTTAGAATTAATTTGCATTGTGATACACTTAGCTAAATGTGTAGTCATATTGCTTACTTCACTTTCCTTTTGAAACTAATGAAGCTAGCGTAAATTCAGCCTGGAAGACCTATTTGCTCCAGTCTACCCCACTGCTTCTCCAGAGTTTACCCTCTCCTCAGCCTTCGACTCATGCCAAATCCAATTGAGTCTCTCCAGGTTGAAATATAGTTACTCCAGTACCAGTAGTCATTCAGGCAATCAGACCCCCCTTACTGGAGTGTGCCATTGGATTTTGATTCATAATACAACCTAATGACACTAAAGTCTAATTTATAATGTGTACAGATGGCAGCCTAGTGCCACTCAAACGCTTCAGTCAATAGCATAATAATAGCATGTTCCAAATGAATATCCGCTATTGCTGTAAATGCACCTTTCCCAGCAGGACTAAAACATTATGTTGAAATGTGGCAGGGGTCCAGACTGCAGCGAGTGGCCATATGGTTCTTTTCATACAGCTGGCAGTCCACTATAAAAGGCACAGGCAGCTAATGGAGAGAAAAGCACTGCCTACCCCCATAGTTTATGAACAAACTTTCTTTAATTCAATTATGGTTATTGTATTAGAGCCAAGCAGTTCTATGGCAATAAGCCCCTTCTACCCAGGACTATATGATTTGAATGTCTATGCTTCCCAGAAGGACTCTCTAAATATTTAATTAGTCGTTCTAAAGAAAGGACTCACAAATATGCTGTACAAATATAGAGACTGATGGTGTTAAATGTAAAAAACTATAATCAAATGCAGAACGGGAGATTTGTCATTACAGAAGAGATGGTAGAAGTAGTTATTGCTGTTTTTTTTATTGCTACTTTTACCCTTTGCAGGAACAAACTAAACATTTTGTGGGGCACAATATGTTTAGTTTGTTCCTGCAAAGTCTGTAATCAACAACAAAATGATGTGCTCTCAAAGAAAAAGCCTTTCGTGTCGGATTGTGCGTGTCTTTACTCACCTTAAGCCTCTTCCTTTGTGTTTTCTTGTGTTTCAGGAAAGGGGGAACATCGCCGTTGTATTTAATGTGGGCACAGACGACATAAACATAGAGGAGACGTCTAAGTTTGTAAATGATGGAAAGTACCATATAGTGAAGTTTACCAGGAGTGGTGGTAATGCCACTCTGCAGGTGGATGACCTGCCAGTCATAGAGCGCTACCCCACAGGTGAGTGAGCCAGCTCCTACTACACCTGCTCATGGCTCGTATGATTCATGTGTTTTAGTGAATGAGGTGGGCTGTTCTTAATGACTTAATACATATTCTCCTCTGTTTCCAGCTGCAAGAAATAACCAATGCCTGTAATTCTAAAACTATTCACACCAAGTACTAATATTAAAGATAATGGTCTTTTCAAGCACTGTCATTAAGAATTAAAATGACTCTGTACTGCACTTTTGCCCAGGGGGTTTTGGCACAGGACACATTCAAGGCTCTATGTCGGCCTGTATGGCCTTGTCTAAAATAAACTCATATGAAATTTAAATATTTAAATGCCTGTGTATGAAACTATCAAAGACACCAAATCAGACCATTACCTGGTCTTAAGCAAGGGTAAACCTAAATATCTTGAGTTTAATTGTGAGTTGTTTTTTTAAGCTTTAACTAAATTGCGACTATATTAGAAGTAAAACTGCAATAAACTTTTGATTCATAGTTCTCTCTAAACAGCTCGTTCCCATATTGGTTCACTCAAGTCTATGTAAGTAATGGCTGCTGCTTTAAAATCTCAATATCCAGGCAAATATGTGTAAAAATGGCATCCGCCCACTTTGTCTATGTCTGCATTATACCTCCCATAAACATAAATAACCCACCTACAGCATGTGCTTACTGGAAACAAATCAATAGACTATTTACAGCCAAATTACCACTTTTATTGTGGCAAGTAATTGTGTGCTAGTTCAATATTTATTCCTCTGTCGATACTCGAGATTGATTGAAACAAAGCAAAACAGATGGAGAGCCTCAATAACAAAAGACATATTCATTTTTTTGGCCAGCTCAATATTAATCACCCTTGGATACGGTACTTACGTTTTCACTGTGTCCTTTAGTTTATTTTTACAGCACGTAACAAATTCAATATTATGATGTGAATCTGGTCAATGCTGTTAACGGCAAGTCTTAGTCATTTGTTTACACTTGTTATAAACCCAAGTACATTGCATTGTGGAAAGTGCTGCTGGAAACAGAAGAAATGAATGGTATGTTTCAGTAGATAATGATATGTGTAATATAACCTCTCTATGATGCTTTCTGCGCTCCTGGTGTTGAGCAAAGCTGTGATGGTTTAAAGAGGTCAATTTCAATTACTTCAGTCGGGTGTAATATTTTGACCCCTGCCAAATGTCTTAATTTTTGTACGTTGGTGTGTTCATAAATGAAAACTAGCAGTATATGAATACAAAGGTGCATTTTAAGTTGGGTTTCTGCAACCATCAAGATCTTTCCTATTATGGGTGTTTTTATTGCTCAAAATGTCATTAAAACATATTGAGAAGCAAAAAAGGTCGGCGTCTGCGCCTTGTCTTCGATTCGTGTATTGCTTGGTGCGTCAACTCACAGAAAGTGGAAACACTGAAAAGCAAAAGAATGAGGCGCACACAAGATTTGTGCCAAAAAGTGTATATTAAAGCCGAAATATCACAAACAAGTCTGCAGACAAGTCTTGTGTGTGCCTCATTCTTTTACTTTTCATTAAAACATACTGTACATTATAAGCAGGGTTACCACACCACAGAGGTGATTTGTAACTTGGTCTGGTGGTGGTGTCTCTTTGGAGGTGTTTAATTCCATACTATGGAACATTCCATGCAAATAATACAATCTACTATATGAAGACAAGCAGGTGGCAGCCCCAAGTTTTGTCCAAGTTTTACAAGGGCAGGAGTCACAATGGGTCAAACACAGATGTCAGTAAAAATTTAAGAAAAGAAGGAGGCTGAACCATGTGATCAAAATCTATGTGTTGGATAATAAATTGTAGTAGCCTCTGTAGTAGAGTTGAAGAGAAGAGGCATGTTGTCCATTCCAGTTTAACACAGTCCAGTCTGCCTATGCTTCCATTGTCAGGATATATATTATATACAGTATTATATATTATACCTCTGATGAATGTAGGCTAATATAACTAGGCCAAGACTGAGCTAGCAGTGAGTACCCTAGAAAAAGCACAGCGATGAATTTTTTCTAACAATATAGACTATAAAAACAACTGATCATAATGTTATTCCTGATTGTTTGGTGGTAATACATAGTTGTGATGCATAATAGTGAACATTAATAATATAAGCATAAAATGAACCGCAAGCATCTCAAGACAAACTGAACCTGTCTGGGCCTTTAGTGTAACATTTGGTGGCCTTTTAAGCCGTGACCAGTGCGTTCGCTCAGACATATGAAAGGAGGTTTTATATGATGGGACTCCATCTCACAGCTCCCCCCAGGTGACAACAAGATGCTAATGTCTCCTGACTTGTTGTGGACAAGGCAAGAAGCATAGCTGGGTTAAACGCTCCCATCACAGACCCCAGTGTTTAAAGCTTTTAAATATTATTCATGCTACAAAAGGGAATGGGGCGAAATAAACACAACACATACCATAATATCTGCATTACAAACATTGTTCATTTTGTGTAAATAATATCATATGGTGATAATAATAAAAAAAACACACCTACACCTCTTACTGGTCAGCCTTAGCAATGCTCTGAATGCTTGACAGGTGGGTTTAACCAATTTCAGTGAAGTGTGGGCTCAGAAGAGGAAGATGACTTTAATTACATCTCCAAGGCAATATAAAAATACTGTGAATCTAAATTGTAGTTTGGGTCCAAGAAAATGATTATATTAACTTTATGGCAGATCGCCCACTCCATATCAAGTTCAACAGCTCCATTTTCCTTATTGCTTAATTTGTGACAGTCTAACAGTCTAATCTCAAGTCTCTATACAATATACTGAAGATTGCACTAACCCCCGATAATGAAAACACTAAAATAAATTAAACCAAAATATATTTATTAACACTTAAATGAATGATGAGGTGTCCTAAGGAGTTAGCAAAGAATTTAATCCGTCCACCCATCATGCATCAGTGTCAATACCACGACGCAGGCTAATTACATGTAATCAGGATTATTGCAGTTCACACAGCAGCACATGCAGCCCTCAGCGTGTATTCGCCTGTGGTTTGATTGGGCTCCGTGTCTCCTCTAGCGCACTCATAATAGCAGCCCTCAGTCGCTCTCAGGCCCCTCTCAGATCAACAGTGATTAGAACAGGAGAAGATGGCGCAGATCACGATGATGAGTGGAGAGGGTGAGAGACAGCGAAGAAGAGAAGATTATACGGGAGGGAGGGGGCCATTCTTCTCAAAGTAAGGAAATAATTGCCTCACCAGGGCCTATATATCACTGCCCTTGTAATCTCATTAAAAAGTCTCGTAGCGCATACTTATGTACCATTACCGAGTCTTTAGCACCATTATTAGGATCTCCAATGCAAAATTGCTACCCTGTTATTTAGCCCTTACACAGTGGAGGCTTTGTACTATAAGAAAGCTCTTCTCTTAAGATCTTGTCTCAGTAAATTTCAGTCTGAGTCTGGGGTCACAGTTTGGGGTGGAATATTATAATTTGTGTAGTAAATGCATGGTATATATTTTGACAGTAGATGCCACTGCTGCCTGAACCCTCTCAACTCTCTCTTGATTTGGAACACATCTGCTAGTGACAATTACTAGTGCAATTACGACATTAGCGTCTCTCATTACCATTGTTTGGGCGTATTGCACCGGGGAACCTTTTGCAGCTCGTGGGACATATTGAATTCTTTTAAAGGGATCATATTACTCTATTTTCTATCTATGGTATAACATTTCCTCATCACAAACATACCTGGCGTTTTGCTTTGTTTCATTCATACATGTTTAGCACACAGACCCTGCAAATTTAGACTGAGTTCTTCTCTCATATTGAAAACACTGTTCCATTTGTGATGTTATGTGATAATACAGGAAGTGCTCCACTGTGTTTTAAAACTCCATACGTCTTTACAAGAATCATTTGGACCATTTCAGCCCTGGTAAGGTAAAACATAGCTGTTAACTTGAAAACTATCACTACATGGCATCACAAGGTGGAGCAGAGCATTTAAAGCTTTATAGATGTAGATAGACTACCAAAAAGGATTACCAAACATGAATGAAATAAAACAAACACACAGCTCCAGGTATGTTTCTGAGGAGGTAACAGCATTATAATATGGCTTAAAGCTCACAAGAGTCAATTTTGCCTAATATAGGACCTTTAAATAGGGTCAGTGTTGGTAAGTCACTACAAAACTACATTCAGAACACTAATTGTGCAAATGTATTCTGCTACAGTTACTTTTTCATTTCTTGGGAACATTCAGAATCCAGTTACTTTCCTAAAATCAAAGGAATATATGTGATACTTCATCACACAATTCAGGCATCAAACTGCATGTAATTAGTAAGAAGAAAACCCCACTCTTGTGATGCAGGAATTTTTTTCTCTAATTAGTGAAAAATCAATTCATTCGTCAATTCAAACAGTGAAACATAAAGCTGTTTTAACCCTGTTTTTCACTATAATGTAATGCAATCTGATGTCTAAGTACTCAGAATGCAAAGCTCTGATTGGACCATATAACAGAATACAGAATAAAATACATTCTAATGCAGTAATTCAGTATCCTGTAAGTGTTCTTCCCATAGACTGTTTATATAAATGGATATGGTTAACCTGCTAGTTGCCATGTTCCAAATAGGAAGTGACCATAGGGGAACTTTTGGTTGTATCGATGTTGAAAAATGGTCACCCCTTTCCCTGTAACTGCGGCAGTGAGCCTCGTCACTTTGGTCTTTTTTATCTATTAATCCATACTGCATGATCCTGGTGTTTTTATGTCACTATTTTGTCTGTAAATAAATGTGTATTCCTAATTTGGATCTCCACATTCGCTCCTATAACTGCTTGCCTTGTGAGCTTCATTTGACTGGAGACGAATGCTATCACACCTTCTTAGTTCACTTTTTTATAAAGTCTATGATTCTTCTGACACTGGCCAGCATTACAAAAGAACTACACCTATTGTAAAAGGTAAAAAATCTAGCTGGACTTAGTAACCACCTAACAACTATGGGCATTCGGGGCTGTACCTTTGTTAGTGACCTGATAAACTATGCACAATTATTATCCTCCCAAAAGAAAGGTCATATTCATAACTTAATTCTTGTTATTTCCTCATTCCTTTCCTGGTTTCCTGCAAAGGTAACAAAAAAGCCCTTTCTTTTGAGCTTGAGTCATGAAATGAACCACAATAGCAGTGCTAGACCTGGGGGCTACAGAGCTCTATGGCACTGTGGAACATGCTGCCTACACACAGATAATGGACATGTCCCTGGCCTTATTTTTTACCATTATGAGACCATAGTGCACTTAGCTAGGGCCTCTCTAACTGTCCCTCCTTTCCTGACCTATATTCCCTACTGCATCCCCTTTGACTTCCTTCAGAGTCGATCACAGGCTTTTTTCACCTTCTGTGTCACAATTCAGAGCTTGGTTTATCCATTAAAAGCTCTACCTAATCTGCTGTTTTGTCTCCGTCCGCTAGCCTATTCAGTCTATTGTGCAGGGAAGCCATTACTGAAAATGCTTTCAAAATGTTGCAGTGTCTCTATATAAGCCAAAGCAGGAGAAGAGGGACTGATTAATAAAAACAATAGCCTTATTTGTTTTGGAACCACCTCCCAAATCTCCTAACTCCCCAAAACACCAGAAACATTTGCATATTTGTTGATTCAATATAGCGGATGTCCGAAGGCTCGTAATTAGATAAAGCTTGCTACCTTATCTGAGCACTTTATTAACAAAAAGGAAACAAGCAAGCAAGGACAGAGCGGGTCAGTTTGGGATAGTCCCGCTGGATGGCCCCTGTCTGGAAGCAGAGATAAGACTTAGCCCCGCCCCCGTCCATAAAGAAAACCAATCGGCTCTCGGCAGCAGTCGTAAGAGCCGTGAGCACTAGAATGAATGGGATGGCGTGTGGTCCCAGGGGAGGCTATTGTTGAAAACTCCACTGTCCCTTAGAGAAGATCAATACACGATCACGGCTTGATTATATCCACACCTAATTAACCTGACTGTACAGAGACATAATGAGACAAACACATGGATACTTGGGCTGCACGCAAGTTAGTGTTTCTGATGCCAGTTATTGACAACAGAGATATTTAAGCAAAGAGAAGATAACTAAAACAAGAAATAAATATGGATAAATAATACATTTAACATACATAGAAAGATTCCTGTATTAAAATAGCTTGCACAACATAATTCATGGGGATGTAGTTAGAATGAATTAAAGAAATACTCAAGAAACAAGCTACTGGAAAATAATATATTTTTCTCTTTATTTTCTGAGCAATAAAACCACCTATAATTGAATAAATGCAGTAGAGCTGTTAATGTCACAGTGTGAGACAGAGCAATGATATATCCATAGAAACAAGGAGATGGACCCCCAGCCCAAAAGTCCACCTTTACAACCAACCTTCAGATTAGAATGAGCTTTTGCGTATTTTACTATAAGTTTAAACCTCTAAATGTAAAACTGTTTAGATGATTTTAATGTTGTATATACATATGAGTAAATATGTACTTACTCTTCACCATTGGGAGCACTCACAATGATTCGGCTAGGCTCTATTTTTTTAAAACCTTGTTTGTATTTTTACGGACCGTCCTTACTGTCCTACAAACAGCTGGGGGCTAACAGCTCCCTGGGGCCTGGTTTGGCACTGACCTCTGCGAAGAGTTCACAGTCACAGAAAATGATTTAACTAGCACTCCCCTGTGACTGTAACGTTTTCGTATCAAGACAAAAATACCTACTTTTAACATTAGCCTTGTATCTGCAGTATCTCTGTTACTATGGAGCTTGATAGGACAAAAGCCTTAGGAACCATGGCGGAAATGTTAACCACTCTGCCACTGTACACCCTGCTACATACAAACCATCAGGCTTCATGATGTGTTCATAATACCATATTTTGAATACAAGCCATGTGTTCTTACGTAAACACAAAAGATTGCTACTATATTTTATATCCACTGAGCTCAGAGATTTAGTGACTTCAAGCTGCAAGCTAAATGTAATATATTCATCAGAAAGTCCGCCTCAGTGAGAGCATTCACAGAACTACTGTTTTAAACACACATTGTAATTCAAATAGCCCTATTCTCCAAAGTGCAAAGTACATTTTCATTATAGATCAAAGATGGCATCATTAAAGGTCCATGCAGCTCTATTTGTGATGGTTGAAAACACTATAGGGAATTGTGAGTATCAAATAATGCTACTCAAATGTGAGATAGACATGAATTGTATTAGTATTTAGCAATTGTGTTAGACTGTGTTATAGTGTTAGAATGTACTTCAATGTTAGAATGTGCTATATTATAATGCAGGTCTTGAGTGCACTCAATATGATAAACCTCAAAAATTAAGCTAACTCTAAAATGTTCTTTACAGTGCATTATGTAAACAATTTTGTTATAATGTGTGCATCATGCTGTTACTAACAGCAATAGGTAGATGTGCCAAAGAAAGAAATCGAAAGGAAAGCGAGGCAAGTAATTCAAAGTGCTTTACGGAATAAGAAAGACATAAAAATCACAATGCAAACAAATCAAATCATAAATAAGCATCATTACGTTAAAAGAGAAGTGCGAAGTAAAAACCATTGCGTCATATGCACAGCTAAACAGAACAGGTTTTCAAACAAACTTTTTTCAAATGGGGACAATTTCATTTTATGGTCAACAAGCATCTACAAAACTGGCACTATTCATTTTCCAGATCTGCAATGGTTTGTGCCTGTGATAAAAATATAAATTAAAGGGCGTGTATTTTCTGATCTCTGTTATAATGTTTCCTCATCACAAACATACCCGGAGTTGTGTTTTGTTTCAATCACAGATGTTTTAGACAAAACCCTGCACATTTAATCTGAGTTCTTCTATCAAACTGAAAACCGTGTGATATTATGAGGTAATACACGCTAGGAACATTTGGATGATTTCTGCAATTAAACAAAAGGTACAAGATTACTGTTAACTTGAAAACTACTGCTTCATGACATCATAAGGTGGAACAGAACATTTTGAGATTTCTAGATGTAAACAGCTTAATAATGCAGGATTACTCAAGTATTTGCGAATGAAACAAAACTCAACTTCAGGTCTGTTTTTGGTAAGGTAACAGCATTAGAACATGGCTTGAAGTTCACAAGAGTCTATTTTATTATCTTAAACATAAAAATTTGTGAAGAGTAGACTGCATCTTTGTCCCCAGACAAAATTCAGGGTTTCAGAGATAGCAGTGCAGAGTGGAACTATATTCTGAACTATCTTTTTTCGCATACTTTTATAGTCGCTCCATCACAATGAGCCCCTCTGCCTGTTTTTTCAACACCATATCTTTTACAGCAATTCAACGTTTCGATTAAAAGTCTTATTAAGCCACGTCTAAGGTCATTTCATCAAGCGAGCAAGTGCATGCGTTATATCAGACCACTTCTCTCATGGACAAATCTTCTCCGTAAAAGGAAGCTATTCACCTCAAAATCCTGGTTAGTGAGCGGGTCCTTTATCTGGCCCAACTGAATTAATATAGTTGATGGGACAAACACTGTTGATCTGCAGGAAGAATGGAGGGACTGAATTCAATCTGTGCAGACAATGGCAGAGGAGAGCGCTGTGAGATAGAGCTACTATATCCTGTACTGTGTATGGAGGTGATTGGAGTCCATTAAAATGAATATGATGGACGGTTTTCATGTTTTTCTAATTATTACTTGGGTTAGTACTGTGGTCAATATTTCTCATAGTTTCCATCAGTCAAGAAGGAGAAAAGAAGAAAGGTTGACAAAGAAAAGTACAAAAATACAGGAAGAGCAGTGAGTGCTAAAATGGATACCTCCACCTATTTCATCAACATGGAAACACATTTTTCCAACAGACTGAACAATAATTTAACAAAATGAAGACCTCATTTTTTCCACACACAGCTTTGGTCAATATCACATGAATAATCTTTACAGTGATTGGATGCACTTTGACCCTGTCTTTTCTCTTACTGTGAATGTATACTGTGTTCTGCTGTTCTGCTGTTCTATGCTGTTCTATGGCAAATACTGTAATGTGTATCTCTTGTCAATAGGCTGTTAAAATGGGGTGGGCATTTGTAATATGATAAATTGTTGCACAAATTATTAAAAGAATAAAATAATAAATTTAAATGAATAGCAAAGTTTAGAAGAAGTTAAAAAGACTTAAAAACAGTGTAAAAACAAATGGGGTGGACATTTATTTGGGAAGATTGGTGACATTAAATTTGATTTTTGTTTGTTGATAACAGTAGGATTAACTTAGAAGAAAGGCTTTAGTCTAGTTATTGTCAATTAATATAGACATAATTTGTTGAATAAAATAAAATAAAAGGATTGAGGTTTGGTAAAATAATGTTTTAGTTAATATTGTTTTTAAATAGATAAACTCTACTAAAAGTATGTGCAGTTGTGTAGCATAACCTTTAACCTTTGACCTTACAGATTGTAACCAAGAAATGTCTCTTTAAACTTTAAAGGCAACAATGATAACGAACGCCTGGCGATTGCTAGACAGCGAATCCCATATCGACTTGGTCGAGTAGTTGACGAATGGCTACTCGACAAAGGTAAAAATCATTAATTAAAATTTTAATAAAATTAATTTGAACATAAACAAGTTGTAGCTTTATTTTGTAAATAATAAAAATAAAATAAATGTACAGTTAAACATAAAATCAAAATGATTTGTAGAGTTAAGTGTAGTCTTTGATATTATTCATAATAATGTATTGATTTGATAATTGTAGCTGAATAAATACTTAAGGTTAAAGGGACTGTAATAATAAAAATAGATATGTATATTTTTTTATAAAATATATTTAAATTGCAGTAGTATTTTGAAGTAAACGTTAAATGATAAATGTAAAAGTTTGACCTTAGCCTTCCAGTAGCTGTTGTTTCACACACTTAGAAGTGTTTGTTTGCTTAAATAGACATAAACAACCACAATATGAATTGGCTTCAGTTACAGAGTCCCTTTAACATGATGTAAATCTGTGCAGGACTAGAGCAAAGTTTTAAACCTAACTTGAGTGCATGCTGTGTTATAATAACGGGCCATATCTTCACTCAAATGGGAGCCCTCTTCGGATTTGTGTTTTGTTTTTGAAAAGGAGCTCTCATTTCTCATGTGCCCAACCATACCTCACTTATGTCCATTGGTTGCTTTGGCTAAATAAATCAAATATCATTGTGCCTTGCTTAGTCGAACCATCCCTATCTTTATGTTTGCATGCTTCTCTTTGTTGATTCCTAAGTGCCATTGTTTATTATGAGTCTTTAAACATGTTTTATTTCTTGTTTCAACAAATTACCAATTTACTCTCACTTCAATGGTGGTTTGTTCTTTCTTCTTTTTGCAACACAACCCCCTTTACTTTATTTGTTCTATTGCCTTTTTGCACTATCCCTTGTAGCAAAACTGCATTAATCCTGATTTTGTTTCTGTTGATACTTCTTAAGCTTTCCATCACAATAATGACAATAAATTACCAGGTTCTGCCTCTCCAACCTGTAATTTATTGCATTCATTAACCACTGGGCAAATAATCTGTCTTTTTGCTGTTGACTAGAAGTGGCTGAGTCCACTTGCTCAACGCCTTTGTATATATGTAACATTGTTTTCCCACAGGGCGCCAGCTTACCATCTTCAACAGTCAGACCACTATTCAGATCGGAGGCTGGGAGCGTGACCGCAGCAGATCCTTCCAGGGCCAGCTCTCAGGTCTCTACTACAATGGTCTGAAGGTCTTCAACATGGCCGCCGAAGGGGACCCCAACATTAAGATCCAGGGGAGTGTGCGGCTAGTGGGAGAGTCGCCCTCCTCCATCACTCCACAGTCCAGCACCACGGCCAACCGCTCCGAGACCTCCACATCCATCATGGAGATCACCACGACAACCGCATCCAGCCGCAGAGTCAAGCAGACCACCCCCCGGGAGCCACAGCAGGTACAGAGACTTGTGTTAATATTTTTGCACCACACAGTTGAAGTTGGACGTTCATCTTGGACATTTTCACAGGGATGACTTGAGTTCTGGTTGTGTTATTTATGATGATATAAATAATGGAAGGAATGGGCTATTTTCTGACAGTGTATACCCTTGCCCAAGTTCTCACTTTCTTTACTTACCATTTACCCATCCCAGAAGTATTTTTTGCCAGTCTCTTTGCTAATACTGGTTATAGTTAACAGTGCTGAAATATTCACTACTCCTCATCATGGGTTTCAGTTTCCTTTTTTAAGGCGAGGACTTTTCTAAAAATAATTATTAATTGCTATGGAAAAGGTTCTGGATTTTCACCACTCTAAAATGCATGGATAAATTCATTCACAAGAAGCCTTACTGATTCCTCTTGTATAAACACATTTTAAGTCTTACCTCATGCCTGAAGGTTTAGAAAAAGTAGGTCACATGTCGATATTGTAAAATGTTGCTCAAAAGTTTAAATGCAAAATCATTACGAATGTAGATCATGATCGTAGAGTTAAATATGTGAATCTTTTGTATTACTTTTGATTCAGGTTCAGTGTAAGAGAAACAGTATCACTGAAATATGCATGTGCCACTTGTACTTGACTTTTGACACGTTCATTTGATCAGCATGGCTCTCAACGCCTGCACCTCTATGCCTCTGAGGGGATGAAATGGATTCTAAATACATGACACATAAAAGTCAGGGTAAAATCATACCTGATGCATTCAAGAATCCACAGAAACTTCAGTTCTTTTTCCTCCACTGCAGTCATTAGCTTCAAATAGTGTCCAGTTACTCAACCCTGACTTTATAACAGTCTTTACATAACTGGACTCACAGCAGGTCACTTTACTTTGATCCAAGTGAATATACTTCGCCCAGAACATCTATCGATCATTTGTGGTAGCACTTTCCAATCAGGTGGTAATACAACTTCATGCTAGCTGAAAATGTCTACTTGTTCATATAATGTCTCCAATGAAAATACCTACACCATACCATACATCATTACATCTATATGATGGTTGTCAAGGCAGTGTGAGGGAGCACAGATGCTGGCAAATCATACAATAATAAATATTGATCTGTCAGTATGGTTTTCTCTGAGCGCAGTGCGACTCCCAGACCATTTCAGGAGCGTGTAATGCAGCAGAAATATCAGACAATCCAGTGTAATTATACCCCAGCTTCATGCAGAGTGATAAATCAGTGCAAAAATCAAGGTACTGACAGAAAAGAACAAGGATTTCAAGATGTCTTTCACACGACATTGCATTCGAGTTGACGTTTTGAATGGTTTATAGCAAGTGTATTTGAAATGGTATTGGAGATCATAACGAGCTAACTAAATGTTTAAGTGGTAACTTTTATATGAGCAAAGTAGTATTAGCGGGAGCAGCAGTAGGTAGAAGTACACGGATGTAGTTTTGAAGTAGTAGTTAGATTGGTGAATGTAGCAGAATAGATTTAATTTCAGACGAGGGGCGTGGGCCTATGTAACTCTGGAATAGTCAAGGGAGATTTTCAATTCAAATTTGTTAGGTATTGGCATCATAAACTTTCCATATTAATTTTATGTCTTAAAGACCTTTCAACTGGTAACAACAACAAAGAGTTGTATTATGGCATCACTTTTTGAAGTTTTGTTCATACTGACAAAAAAGACATTGAATATTTTTGTTTTATGTGAATAGGCCCAGTAATTACAGAGATGTTAACAATAAACCAGGTCAAAGCTACAATCTGACAGTTAAAAGAGAATTTTAAGCCTTCAGCACAATTTTAAACCACACAGGGATTCATGAATGTTATCACAGGTATCACACGGACTCTCACAGCAGTGGTTGCAGTAGCATTTTAAATAGCAGTCATTCAAGCAACAAAAAAGGTCTGGAGAATTTTATATTCAGCAGTTTTCTTGACTAGGGCTGGGAATCGCAGGGTCCCTCACAATTTTATACAACACACGATACATGGTTCATGATACGATATTATCACGATATGGTGATACATGTGATAATTGATATATTGCTCATTATACTCTGTGATATATTGCTGTTTTTGAGAGCCAAATATATTTTAGCAGCAATATGTATTTGTTCATATGAAATGCATTTATTTTAATCGCAGTGAATATGTCAAGTGTATTGCATAAAAAAGTTTTCTTCCACTAAATAAGCAGCAAAACTATAGTGCATTAACAAAACAAATGCTAAAAGAACCACAAAATAATCTTGATGATATATAGATGCAGCAGCCTACAGCAACGATTCTGTATCACCAAATTTAATATCACTATTTACTGATATTTCGATATTTTTGCGCACCCCTATACTTAACGCAGGCTATATTTGGAAAGTTTTACCTGAAGCTATGTATGCAAGATCCTGTGCACTCATTGAGAAAGGTCATCACACTTTGCAATGAACTTCAATGATGAATGGGACTCACAAAAACATGTGCAATGAGACATGATGTTTTTTCCCCCCACTGAGAGCGCCCTCTTTAGGACAGAACTGTCGTGGGACACTACACCTACCAAATATAAAAAGCACAGTCCATTCGGTGCCTTATCCTTTCTACAGCCAGCAATTTGACCATTGTTCAGTGGTTCCATCTGCCCCTGATAGCCAATGCAATCCAGCCTCTTGCTTTTATGTCCTATGAGTCTCACATTATGGAGACTGGTACATTTTTTAGTATGGCAGCTCCCAGTGGAACTGAAATGGCACTCAGCATATCTGGGTGAATTGCAGCCTGGTGAAAATGGTCAAGGAAAAAATATATAGATCTGGCTATCCAAGTGTGGCGGTATCTGAGTGTAGCGGCATTCAAGCTAATAGGCAATATAGATCCAAAACCTCCTCCAAGCCTTTTTACCAGAAGAAATGGAAGAATAGGCATGTGGCTTAGTTGTGAATTGAAGTGGGCAATATTGACCAAAATGTATGTCTATATTTTTCAAGTATCTCAGTAATGATGTTCATGGCAATCAAACAGAAATGGGCTGTGATGTTTCTTTGTGTTGTTTAACTAGCTGAAGGTTATGTATAGACAAATGTGAAAGGACTGAAAATCCTACACACAAAAGTGCTGCTAAATCACTTAACCTTTTTTGAAAGATTATATCATTATTTTAAAAATCATGATCATGAATTAATTAGCTTTTCACATTTTCATTTTGTATTTTTGTATGGTCATTTCGCATATCTTCAAAAGCGCATTCACAGTTATTACTGCTGTTGTGACATTTGACAATATCACCTCTCCCATTCTCCTAATAACGTATTTACAGTATTGACTCAAAAGTTGGTCAAATCGTGGGCAAAACTGAATTATCTTTTTGAAAATAGGCTGTTCTACTGCTGGATTGTAACAGCATCCTCTATATCCACACATTAAAAGGTTGTCTGGAGTAACGCTTGGAACCTGAACATAGCTGTAGCTTTTTATCTTTGTTCCAATTTATTTAATCTGTTGACCATTGAAATGATCCAAATATCTCTTCAGAATTGGCTATACTGCTGGTCCAGATGACCAAGTTTAAATTACATAATATATTTTAATGAGGACACCCCAGCACTATAAAGAGGCTGTATAGACTTAACGCATGTCCGACTGTGCCCCACTTATACCCTACAGAGAAGGTTATTATGGATATTAAAATGTATTTATTTAATTGGAATGGCCACCGCTGTTACTTTGGGCATACCAGATGCATTGGACATCTTAAACTATTGGGTAACATTACATGACAGTCATTTTCTCAGACCAAAGGGTCGCCACTCATGCCTTAATAACAGGGATAATATCATTTGAATGCTCCGGTCTAATCAGGGAGGAAATGCACCACGGCTAAAAAATTGAGGAGTCAGAATTGTCATAATATTAATTTGAGATTTTTACTAGCAACAGTTTAGTCTGGCTATTTTGTCTTTTGAGCTTGATGACTTAGACTTTCCACTGTAGAGATTGTATACCAAAAAATAAATGATGTCACATTTTTGCATTAATTATTTTGCTTTTAAATTATTAAAGGTGCACCATGTAACTTTTTGGTTGGGGGTTCATCACTTGCATTTTTCTATGGATATGTCATTGCTCTGCCTGGAATGTTCCACAGTATGGCATTAAACAGCTCTACCTTACATGTATTCAATTGCAGGTGGCTTTATTGCTCAAAAATACCCAGAGAAACATGCATTCTGACTGTGAGGGGGGGTGCCTCTCCACAGATCTGACTTGACACTTGGCCTGGTTTTGTCCCCATGAAGATAGAAAGGTTTAAGGAAACATTTTAGACAAAGCAATAACGTCTCCTTGGTGAAAAGCATTCAATGAACCTCCAGCAGAAAAGTTACACAGTGCACCTTTAAGTTCATTTTGGAAAATTGCTGTATTCAGTTATTAATTCATTAATTATATGCTTTTAGCACATTTTGGTCTTTTTTACTGCCAGCTAGTGTATTTTGTGGCTTGAGTTGTAGCAGGTACTTGGCCATACTATTATGCTTTATTGACAGAGCAGCCCTTAGCAGCAGTGCCTGGTTGCATCCAATTAAAGTTTCCTTTGTGTGCATCCATTAACAATAGATACACTGCTCTATACACTATTTATTTGCAAACACTCACCATTTTCTGCTCAACAGTTGTATTTAGGGGTTGCTCACGCACTGCTGGACTAATTGGTGTATTTTTTTTTCATTCTGTCACTTTTGTTACATTTGGAGTCTAAAATATAATGTTTTTGAATCTGTGGTCTGCTGTTAATAAATTTGAAATAGGCTGTTCCTTTCTAAGAGACGTTGTTGCGAATAGACCCAGTTTCTATACACAAAAGAAATAGATTTAAACATGACAATTTATGACAAATATTACAATGAACTCCCTCTAAAATTTTCCATAAAGGCACATAGCTTGAGTTAAGATTTGAACACGTTATGGGACCAAATGTCAGCTTTAAAAGACAGCATTTAATACTTGATGATACTTAATCAAAGCCCTCAGAGATAAGAGATAGGGCCCTGTGCCGCTGCTCGCCTCTGGCTCAGAAAAACGAGCGTCCGCTGCTATCTCGTTCAACCATTGAGGGCTTTTGACAGTGATGGATCCTCACCTGCACCGCTCTGGATTATCAGCCACACACACACACACACACACACACACGCACACACACCCGCACACACACACACACACACACACACATACACACACACACTGTATAAATCGTACCGCGCTCATAGAGAGAGAGAGAGTGCCATTCGCCAACAGTTGTTTCTGCAAAAACATCCTCTAAAGTTACACTGGCCTCCTGAAAGACGTGAGAACAGAAAGACAAGGCAAACTTTTACTTTGCATAACAGGGCAATGGAACAACAATGTCAGTGTAATATGTGGATTTACTATCAGTATGTGCTTGTTCCAAACTTGATGTGTTTGCCGAATGTCTCTCACCATTCTCACCCCCATTTTATGTTAGCAGTTTGTTTTTCTGTCAAATAAATTCAGTCCACTTTAATTATATGGCATATCTCATGAACCAAAACATTTCCAATGTTCTGCACAATACACACATAAAATGTATATATAAAATAAAGCTAAGCCCAATTTAGTCATACACATTTAAAGCAATAAAATGATTCAAATAAATAATAAGATAAAACCATTAAAATAAAAACCACAAAAATATGTGCCAGTAACCACATATATAAGAACATGCATTATTATTCTGTTTTTATTAATCATTCAATGTTGTTTTTACAAAATAACAATCATTTCCAGGCGTGCAGCTTTATAGACGTCCCACTTGGTCTCGTAAATTTATTCATAAGCTTATCTTACACTGAGGCCAGCCTGATATTCTTACGCACACTGGTCCTTTTTGACCCCTACCGACCCTCGTGTTTCTTTTATCACCTCTTTGCTTGGAACAGTTTCATCTTTATAGCTCTCCGCTTGTTGCAATTTTAACAAATACAGATAACAGCCTGTTTCTCAGTACGATAAATAGCCACAAGGCAATAACATTGTTAGTGAAGAGCCAATTGGCCTTGTAGTGTTTGTGAATTAACCCATAGGTGAGGGGTGTAACTGTTATTGTGGGAGATTGAAGAACATTGAGGACACATTGTGCACCCCATTTCATTTAGAGCCACTGCACAAAGCCCTGTTCCAGTCCAGCAGATCCCTATCTCAATATTGTTGCTCTGTAAAACTACACAGCAGCACTTGCAAAGCTTTTTTGTGTAGTCAGTTTACAGCTGGTTTTGTCCTCATTTGGATTAATTAACTAAAACCTTGGGCCTTGTTTTTATTCTTGTAAAAAAAATACTCAGATTGTTAAAACTGGTAAATGAACTGTTTTGTGTGTGTAATAATGTTGTAATGAGATTGTGTTGTACAATTTGATGTAGGCCTCTTCTCTGGATTGAGTTTGTACCTTGGTTGGTTTTGGTTTAGTTGTTAAATTTGGTTGAATTCTTGGCTAGATCCATTGTAGTCCTGGTTTAGTCCAAGTTTAATCCGCTGAACAAGTTTAAATTCTGCTTAGACCCATGTGACCCACTTTTTCTTATCCAGTCATTTAGGTTTACAGTTTTAGCATGACAAGTATGACTATTACTTAAAGTGCGCTGTGTAACTTTTCTTGTGGAGAATTCGCCACCTGCTTGTCTCCATGGAAATGTTATTGCTTTGTGTAGAATTTCCCATAGTATAGATTAAACCTATTTATCAAAACGGAGCAAGTTACTCCTATTTGCAGATGGAAGTATTCTGTTTTTTGAGCAACAAAGACACCTGTAATGAATAAATTATACATGTTTATGTTTAATGTCATACCATGGAACATTCCAGGCCAAGCAATAACATCTCCATGGTGACAAGTAGGCAGCGGACCATCCACCAGAAAAGTTGCTTAGTATACAGTTATATTTAAATTGATATATTGATATAAATTGAACAGAAGTATACCCAAAACACTCACATTTGATCTGAGTGAGTAGCAGTGAGGATGCACAGTGAGTGGTTTGTTTCATTTACAGCCAGAGCACACAGCCCTGTTCCAGTCCAGCAGCTTTGTAAAGCTTGTATTTTTCTTGGTTTGGAGTCTGGGGGCACAAACTCGCCATTTCTATATAACTCACATAGATAAAGGAAAGATTTGACACGCTGATCTCCTACACCTTCATTGCAAATGCCTGGATACTGGCAAGAATCTCCCAAATAATAAACTTATTGTCAGTGTAATCTTGTTGAGGAAAAGCCCTCTGTATCTTAGCAGCCAATAAACGCAACATCTTTTCTGTTTTAATCATCCGTGTGCTGCGTCTTCCTGCGCTATCTCCAACTACCTTTAGGCTCTGCTCAGATAGCCCTGATAAAGCCATGGGATTATTGTTTTACAAGATCAGGCTGCAATAAGTCTTCCCAGTCTAGATTTAGAGCTAATCCTGGACAAATCAGTATGCAGACCCCAGACTTATCTGACAAGCCCAACTCTCCTAAGGCTTAAAAGGAACACTCGTTTTCCAAAATTGTCTTGCGTTGACATCATACTTTGCCTTAGTTTAAGAAGAGCTTTAGATCACAAGTTTTTAAATTTGCTTTTAAAAATGGCTGGATGTGTCTTTACTTTTTTCACTACGCAGAATTGTTCTGTAACTGCTAATTAAAGTCCCACTGCGTAACTTTTATGTATTTATTTGTATGTTTTTATTGCGGTGACAAATGTGAGCTTCTCCACAAAGCAAACTCTTAACCTAAACATGTTCATTTGGCATTAATATTCCACAATATGTTATCAAATCTATCTCCATGGAGAATGTTCTTGAGTCTGGTTTTCCATTTTCATGGAATCAGGCAGATGATGTGCCACATTCAGAAAATCACTCAGTGTTGCCTTAAATTCACTACTTTCATTTTTAAAAAATCATAATTTAAAGCTGCTGACTGACAGTTAACTTGGTCCATTAAGCTCCTTGAAATAGATTAGTTGAATATTTCACTCACTGAGTTTATAGTAACTTTTTTCCACAAACTTGTCAAGAGTCATATAAGTGTTACAATTAATGCTTTTACGAGAGAGAGCGTAAGCCCTGTGATGTGTTATTTGATCTGGAACAACACATTCAATGCATTTAAAAATTTTGATTTGACATTTGAAAGCCTATACATTATATAATCAGGACATAAACATTTAGAGAAATTCTGTGTGAACAATGTCTACAGTGCATAGCAAAAAGTATGCCTGAGCCTGTGTCCTCTGGCCAGCTGTTGATACTGTTGACCATGACTGGATCAATGTGTTATAGGCGTTAGGACCAGAGCAGATGACTTGCCTCACTGACAGATGCACTATTGATTTTCAGCCTTGTATGATATTTATTCTTTTTCTCTCCTTTAAAAATATACCTGTGTATCCAGGCCCACAAAACAAGTTGGAGGAAAAATAGTGGCATTTCTATTGCTGTCTCATAATAGTGACTATAAACTGCTGTAACTGAGTATAGCTGACAATTCCTTATTATTCTGATATCAGTAAAACAATAAAACAGCAATAAGTTAGTTTTCTGATCTGAAGCTGTTAATGCTTTTGGCTGGAATGTTCATCAGTATGGCATTAACGTATCTATTTCCACAAAGACAAGCAGGTGATGCCACGTGAGGCCAAGGTGAGGCCAAGTTACAAGTCAGACCTGTGGAGAGGCAGGCCTGCTGACAGAAAAAATGCATGTTTTGTTTTTCCAACAAAAGTACAATCGCAATAACATAAACAACATACTGTGGAACATTATTACAGTTACATATTGCATCTTTGCCTGATTCATCCTTGCTTACTAAATTTTATTTTCCATTTTTCCATTAATACATCATAGAAGCTACTTATGTCTCACTGAAATATAATTGGAACTGTAATGGATCTTTCATTGAATTAGATTTCTTTGATGGAATTATCTCTACAAACCATTTATCAAAATCTTGGCCTTGCCATCACCATAGACTAATTTTGCATTAGTCTAATTGTAGAATGGCAACTTATTTTTGGATTTTGCTGCTCTTTAAGCCTTGCCAGCTTTACAACTTTTCTTCCCCATGTAGCGTAATGTGTTGTGGGTGGTGGTGCCAGGGCTGGTCATAGGCCTCATACCCACCCTGAGCTGGCAGATGGCAGAGTGGATAGCACCATAGCCCTACCTGGCCCCGAGCTTCATATGTTCAGTACTAACGACACCACAAATCCATCATGTGCCGCTCACCAGGGGCTGATATAGAGCTGCCCTTCACCACTGCCTGTGCTCACTACGACATGTGACCCGCCCAGTGCACTGGTGAGAGAGCAGCCCAGTGCCACTGCCTGCTAACATTACTGGTTCCCTGTGACAGTTTAACACTGGGCACTGAAGATGGAATAGATTTGGAAAAGTGTTGAAAGGTAATTTCAGCCACAAGCAGTCACTATCTAAAGGTACTTATTTTTAGTCCTGTTAACCATAAAACATTTCTCCCTGCACTATGCAATTTCCATTTTCAAATGCAGATCTACCATTATAGAATTTCATTGAAGAAAAGGATATTTATAGATGCTAATTAGATTATTTATTTAACACATTATTTATATGTATCTCCCAGACAAGGACATGAAGCAATCAGGCCAATTTACGTGTCAGATCTGTTTAGAGGGGATCTACTCACAGTGAGTAGGAAGGTTAAGTTTAGCAATTAAAACACCCATAAATGTATTAATAAGTTTCCTGCCATACTTTGAGTCATTCCAGACAAAGCAATAACCTTGTTTCCATGGAAACAATATGGTGGCAGACTCCATCACAGAAGTTACACAGTGCACCTTCAAGTTTGTATCTATGTGGATTCTGACAATACAAATGTGTGTTTTGGATGACTCACCTCAACCTTTTGTGCACAGTTGAATTTACAATATCCTGCTTAGTCACCGGGGTCATGGCAAACTCATGAAGTTTGATTTGAACACATGTCTAACAAGGTTTTCATTCATTTGTACATTGCAGTAGGTAGTCTCATTCCTGGAGTCTTTGACCTCAAAACATAAATTCTTTGTCGCCCCTGTATGAGTGGATTCAAACAGCTTAACATACTTTTTACTATTGATTTGTCTTACCACTTCAGTTGTCAATCACGTTACCTGGATTGTTGTGTCAGATGGAACACATGGACCATAACGTAATAATCAGTTTGTGATTTTTGGATCACATAGCACAGGCCTTTTAATGCCTTTTCAGCTGTTGCCCCTAATATTAAGTTATTGGATGAGTGAGCATTTTATTATCTGGCAGCATGAGAAGCGAGTCCAGATTGTCTTGTTTGGATGATGCAATCTTTTCTAAAGCATTGACAGATTTACAGCATGTTGGCTCGCCATATTGACATTTCACAGGACATTTGTTGTTATATTTGAACAGAGTATTAGTAAACCTGTTACAGAAAGTTCCCACCTGAATGCAGTACAAATATGCAGCAGATGAAAAACAAGGTGTGGGCCAATGATTCTCGGCTCAATGGGCTTCTAAACTCGGATTAAGATTGCATTAGTCTTCATGTAAGAGACACTGGAACTGCACTGACTGTACAAAGAAGTATAAAAACTAGGCTGTGTACTTTTCTTCCTCAAAAGCTTCATTCAGTGAGTTGGTTTGTGTAATGTTTCTGCTTGTCTCCATGGAGATGTCCTTGCTAAACAAAACTGCGGGATCTGTCTCATGCTTGTCTCCATGGATATAGACTGCACAATATTCCACGCAAAACAATAACATCTCCATGGAAATGATCAGCAAAGTTACATAATGCAGCTTTAAGTTGTGTGTCGTTAAATAGCAGTAGCAGTATTAGTAGTAATAGTAGTAGTGGTAAAAATGGTGTCATTTATAACTAACTGTCTTTGCAGTTGCTAGGCACTGACAATACCTTTGTGGAGGTCTTTATGCTCCAACTTCTGGGATATGTTTTATACCAGATGCCCTGTTTGCTGTCGCTGTTATTTATCCAGACTTGGGCCGAAGTTCAAGATTTCAATAAACTGCCTGTGCTGCATAAATCTATCTATCTATAAATCTATAGCTCAAACAGAAAACACCCTGTTCCACCTTGCGATGTCATGTTGTAATACAGGAAGTGCGCCACATTGTTTTTAAACTCCACACACTTTCAAAAACACTACTGAAAACTGCTACTACAGAACAGATGTAGACAGACTAATAATAAAGAGTTAATCAAACGTGTAAATGAAACAAAACACAACTCCAGGTACGTCTTTGAGGAGGTAACAACATTCTAACATGGCTAAAAGCTCACAAGAATCCATTTTGTATAATATAGGACCTTTAAAATGATCTCACATTGGAGTGTGTGACATTTGTGGGCCTGCTGTAGACTGATCTGATTATGAGCGTACTCTTTGGGAGCGGTACTGGCCCGGTCACTCGGATGTTGTAGGGCAAAGCTGCTGTACCTCTTTCCTCGTGTCATGTTTTTGCAAACGTTACACTCGGGAATAGGCCCAGTGCATTCATCTCTAGCGTGATGGCATCTATATTAGGATGACAAATTTGCTGCTGTCTGTGGATGAGGGACTGGGACTGCATGTCAAGACACAGGTAAAGTCAGAGAGACAGTGATTTGTGGCCGCTCTGAAGAGCTCTTTCCCTTTTGCTCTTTGTTCCTCAAAAACATACAAAGGCGGTTGTTTAGATTTGTTGTCTATTTTTAGAGAGAACATGAGATCTGAAATATTATACAGTCAAAAGAGTCACTCCAAACAGTAGGCAATATAAGTGTTGCTTTTTACAGTTCAGTTACAAAGCTCTGATTACAAGCCAAATTAGGATAATGTTGGGGGTTGTGTTGAGACTGGATTGGGTTACATCAGTATTTTGTTTTGTTTAAAGGTGCAAGAAGGTCAGACTCATAGAGATGTGATTGAATGTTCCACAGTATGGCATTAAACCTGCGTTACGATCCAGCACAGAAAGGGTTAGGGAATTAACAATAACCAAGATGGAATAAAAAAAATATTATATAAAGAAAGTGGCAATTTAATGAATAGAAATGTTAAAGGTAAATTAATGAAGGTCTTGCATTTTTTTCTCTTACACTTTTACAAAACAAGGTTAGAAATGCTTTGTCTAAACACAAACATATGATTTGGCCAGAGCAGGATTCAAACTGCCAATTTTCCAATTATAGCATGAGCACTCTACCTTTTGAGCCACTATTGAGCTGAGTGATCAAATATTGACAGCATAACAGATGTCTACTTTGACCTATTCATTTCATTTTAACGCCTTATCTCAAAATGTAAAAATCACAGCCTTCAAGTACAGAAAGTTCATCCAAAATAACAAACAAAAACAGATGGAGGAGCATTTTACACTGACTTAATATTTCAGCCAGTGTATAAAAAAACATTTGGACTTATTTGAAAAACAATTTTACGCTTACACTGTATTTTTATTTACATTTATAGTGTCCTGTATTTTATTTTTTTCCAGTAATGGGGTTGTTCAAGGTTCACTTATAATTGTTATTCCTCTCTCACTTCTCCAATACTTCTCCCCAGTGTATGAAATTCCTCTCGGGCAGTTCTCCGCTCTCAGGCCAGATTACTACCAAGCCACACAGCTCCAGATTCGATTTAAGATAACAAAAATATCAGTGCATCCAGAGGGGAAAACACTTCAATGCAGGCAGATTTCATTTATCCCGAGAAGTGTGAAAGAGAGGATAACTGGACAAAGATCCGACCATGTAATGCAACTATGTGGAGTATAGTGTTTCTGCATAGGCACGGCAGCAAGTCATGAACAACCAGCGCGGGGGAGCGTAGGAGGTAGATGGAAGCTGATAGTGTCTTATGAAATTCATATTAAGATTTTATCATTGAGGACATGTAGCTGTAACAGAAGGCAGCCTGCTCTTGTGTAATCTGATGCTAACCGGATACGACACAGCTAAAGGTGACTACAAATTCTCAAAGCACTGGTTAATTAGAAATCTAGATAATCACTTCTAATGAATTACTGGAGTATGTAACATATCTATGTTATGCAACGAGCAGTCAAATGCATGGGCTTTTCAGATTTTAAACCAGATGCCCTTTCTAATGCAATTCTTTTTTTTTTTTTTCAATAGCTAGACAGTACATTGCTTGTGTTCAGATTGTATATATGCAGTTCTGAACAATTGAAATGGTGACTGAAATGTAATTAAACAAAAAATAATAATTGTAACTTAGGGCTATGATTTCAAATATTTTTACATTTGTAATAAAAAGTAATAATTTGCTTTTAAAAATGTACATATGTACAGTACAGTATCTTTGGCAAAAACAAATAAGAACAGTTTCAGGAGTAACTTAGAAAATATGGTCTTAAGCAATAACAGGAAATACAGCTCCAAAATTCCTAAATTTTTGGATATATTGTTTTACTCCATAGAACACTTTTGGGCCATACAACAATAGTTTGCAATGAGGAGGTTCTACATGTATCTCTAAAGGTGGCATGTTTAGGAGTTACCATGGTGATATAATGCACACCTTAGCAAACACTTTGTCAGATAGACAAAGAAGACAAAAAATAATGTGGATGTAAACACATTGTCAGGAGCCTGTGATCAGTTTGAGCAATCACGATCCTGTTGAGTTTGATTTTCAATTAAAATGGTGAGTGTGAGTAACTGAAAAACTGATGCTAGCTATCTTATGTCTGTAATTTTATGTGAGAGACTGGTTTAACAACATAATTCAGCTCACCTCTTATAGGTCCAGCTAAATCAGTTCTTTCTGGTCAGATATGGTCAGATGAATGTTGATGACATCAGCTGCAAAGTATCAGTACAGTGAATGGACATTATTAGCCTTTTGCAATTGTAATAGATAGTCATTTCTAATGTGTGAGTACTGCATTCATCAGAAACCCAAATAACAAGTCTTTTTTAACTCTGGAGGATCTTGGGTCAGGACTAGACTGAATTACCCACTGTCTCCTGCTGTGACTCAGTGACTGGCATGGCAATAATAACGCCACAGTCGGGGAAATCATGTCTGGGCCCACGCAGCTAGACTGGCGCCCACTCACCTCCGCGCCTGCCGCTCTTGTCTATTGTGCATGTTTGCTGTGAGCTCCATTATATGGCCATGTGTTTTCTAGAGGAGTGAGCCAAGCTGGTCCTGGGAGGGATATGAGGAGCATCTACAAAGTGGTGCAGCCGTGCCTTGAAGCAGCCATATTCAAAGCAGTTGTTGCTCTGTGCTTCTGGGAGTGAAAGGAGAGTGTAAAGAGGGCATAGGCACATTGTGTACATTTTGAAGTAATTACCTAACATCCACTTCTCACAGTACACTGCACCTTAGCACCTTTGCATGTCCCCCACAGGCCCAGTGCTGTAATGGTGTACACTGGAAGCTTGTGTTTTTGTTAGAACTATGTAGCTGACTGTCATGTTCATTCTCCTTTCATGTTTCTCTCATCTGTTACCTATAGTGAGTATTGATGTATGTATTTGTTTAGCATATGTTTTAAGCTGGAGGCCCTTTCTGACTCACCTGCCTAATTCACAGACTTGGGACAGTGTTGCTGTGGGTTAAGTCCCTACCTGCAGTTCAAACCTCACTTTGAGTACTACATACTGTTGTGACACTAGACAAAGTGTTTCAACCATACTCTTTAACCTGGAGGAAGGGTAATAGACACAAAATATACCACATCACTAGGCATGGTTCATGGGGAAACAACATTTAGAGAGGAGACAGAGGATGGAATTTAAACTAAATCAAACCCAACATAAAAGCGGCATAATTTTGAAATCATAAACTGCCCAATGTTCTTACTACATTTCAGTTTTTGTGTAACTTATGATAATATTACATTTTTCAAGTTCGTAACAAAATCGCTAGCATCCACAACTTTACTACTACTACTTCCTTTCTTTTCCCACCAGTGTTGAGCAGTAAACTTCACACACTGGTGGTCTACGTGCTTATTGCACTTGTATAGTACCCAAGGCTTCCATCTGCCCCAGTAACACCCAAGCGGAGCTACAGCGTCCAGACCTCCTTGTACACAGGGCTGGGAGCGTAGGTTCTCCTGGTGGGGGTGTCTTGCTCCATGCTGTGGATTGTGGATGTGATGGTCCCTGTGCTGCTCATCTGATCCCATGATGCGAGTGCCCTGGGTGGAGCAGGTGTATACTCTGCCTCACTGCTGCCTCCTGCTCCTTGTTAGAGCTGCTCCGGCCTAGAGGAAGATGTATGGTACAGACAGGAACACATGGTGCCAGGGGAGTGAGATGGAGAGGCTCAGAGCTCTGTGTTTTTAATGACACTGTGATACTCAGCCTGAGGTCCAGTCGCACCAACAGCAGCTGCCTGCTTTTAAATAAAGAAGAGCCTCGCCCCCTACAGGCACCATGCTTTATGAGGTGGATAGTGAACACAGCTGTCTCTTCATCGGTGTTCAAAAAAACTGCTATGAGGGACAGTGGGGTTAAAATCTTCTAAACTATTTAAAAATACTGGCATAGAAATAAGCCATGCCTTACAGACCATTGTCCAGTGTTTCCCACCTGAGGCTCAATGTGCTACAATAGGCTCTGTTCCTATTCTGAAGTATGATGTAATGTTTTGCAAATCTGTAGAGCCGCAGTGATACAGCTGTATGCACAAACAGACACATGCCCCCACACACTCCTCTTGTTGGTCAGCCTCTGTTTGCTGTCTTGTTGCTTGTTATTTATGCAGTGTCTTCTCTTTGTTTACATAGCTCACTTAGAAACAGGTGCAGCTAAAAGACAATGTAGATACAGACTGTAGCCCGGTCTGCTTCCCTCCCTCATAAATAGAACATGTCTTACTGCATGAGCTCCCATTACAGTTAAAAATACCTCTATTTTCACCCTCTTCCTCTGCTTAGCGTCCATCACCACTGCCTCCCCACTGTCCTGTCACCAGTGTCTTGTTTCACCACTAGATCTTTTGTCTTCACTTTGGCAGAGCAACCCTCGGACGCAAGATGTTTTCAACACGATAAGCATCTTACTCTGATATATACAAAATACACTGCTATTCTTACCAAAGCTGCCATGACGATAATGTTATTCCATTGTCTTGCAGCTAAAGTGCCGAGTGAGTGCATGACGTTGATGGCTTGGCAGGCCAGCGGTGGGGAGAGAGTGGGCGAAGGCCAGGCAATACGCACAATTTCAACTCAGTCTTGGAGCCCACACGGTTTCATTATTCAGTGGGAATCTATTGAGCATCTGGGAGTAAATTATTCATCAACATCGACCTAGTTCCAGGGTGCTAACTTAGATACTTGGATGTCATCAGGCGTTGTGATAAGATGCTGCTGCTGCCTGGATGTCAGGCTGGTAAACAAAAGTGTGCACAGAGTTTCACAGACGCCATTTTATTGTTGTGGGTTGGTTTTCAAGCTGTGGGACGGGTGCTACTGATGGTACGTTAGCTCGTTTCCAGTGGTTCTCAAGTTTGGAAGTTAAAAGTAAAAGTTGTTTTACCCCAGTACAGATATATTGTGAAAGGAAAATGAGGGTCAAAATGAGACTACTATGTGTCTGTGTCTGTTTTCGTTGTCCGTGAACCAGGAAGTAAAGCTGGTGCACTATTAGCATGCTAGTTGTTGTTAGCAGTGGAGTGGCTCATATAAACTGACTGATGAATAATTAGGAATGTGTCAAGAAAATGAGGAATAAGTTTGGATCGTTACAAGCAATGTTAAGATAAACTGTCTGTTTATTGTAGTGATGATGCTGCATCACATGTATGATATGTATAGAAAAGTGTAGTTCTGGTCTAGATTGGAATTAAATTGGCTGAAATTACTTTTAGACACAGTTAATTTTCATTAATTGGTCCTTGCTTACATTTCAGTTTAAAAAGTTCCAAAGACAACTTGGCAAGTTGTGAGAAAAAGTTTGAGAATAACTGTTTAATGCATATTGGCCTGAGGTGTACGGCAAGCACAGAGGGACAAAAGTAAGGAGTGTTTCTTCTTTGTGCTCTACCTCTGCCACACACTAATGATGTGCTCCTACCACAGTCTAGGCTCAGGACCAACAAACTTCTCCCAATTACCTGCAGCTCATTGTGACTTATCTGGACACAGGCCTCACCACAGCAGCACCAGGGCCAGGTTCAGAAATAATGCCACCGAGATAACACCCTATTTCTCTGTGCGGGTTTTTGCTTTGAGGAGTTGTTCAAAGTAAAGAAAATTTGATGACTGCAGTTTTTACATTATAGTAAAATTTTATTTTGCTGCGATGTCTTCTCAATTCAACTCTCTCCATAAATTGGGCTTGGCCTAGTGTGTATATTTGGGTTTATTTTGAAATTAACAACTTAATTTTACTTTTGTAGAAAATAAAGTCATATTTCTAATTTCTTTCTTGTATAATACGTTTCATAGTCACTTCTCGTTTGTTAAACTTTTCCAAGAAAGAAAAATGATTCATTGTTCACAATAGTAAAAGGCCAAATAAGACATTAAACTGAAGCTGAAAGTGTGTTCTGAACAGAGAGCTCTCTGTTTGACACAATTTGTACAAGATGGCACATTTATAAAAGCTTAACACAAGAGAACACCTCCACAATTATCACTAATGACTACATGTCCCCAGGTAATATCAGCTATGTGTGAACAAATGTCATGGAAATAATGGCTTCAAGTGTATATGTGCTACAATACACCACAGGATCTGTAGTCAAGAAGGAAATCAAATCTGGTGAAATGGGGCCCAGGGCACGTACTTAACACACAAATCATGCCTATTTAGGATGAGTTCTTCTCTTCACTCTGTTCCACCTTATGATGTCATGTAGTAGTACAGGAAGTGCTTCATTGTGTTTTTAAACTATATACACTACACCTTCACCTCTTTAGGATAATTTCAACCCTGGAATTGCCCATTTCTAGTTAAACGGTAAAAGGCTGTTGACTTGAAAACTACCACTTCATGACATCACAAGGTAGAACAGAGCATTTTGAGCTTTGGAGATGAAACAAAACACAATTCTGGGCATGTTTCTGAGAAGGTAACAACATTCTAACTTGGCTAAAAGCTCATGAGAATCAATTTTACATAATCTGAGACCTTTAAAGTGGGACTAAATCCAGGATTTAGCCAGTCTACCTCAGGCTAGGACTAGGACTAGTGTGAATACATGACTGATAAGTGTTTTTCATTTTGACAAATGGGTAAAACGAAGTCTATTGCCAATAAAGGCTTAACCTTCAGAGTACCACTATAAATCATTTCATCTTAATATTCGATACTGTTATCACATTGGTTATTGCTTATTTTATTCTAATCCGTTTTGTACAGTAGACCAACGCCGCTTATGTGCATGTCTAAAACCGAGAGAGCCCCAGAAAAAGCCAGTGTTATTCAGTGGGGAATACATTAGCGGGACAGCAGAGGCATGCTTGGGATAAACCCTTCACATGCCTTCAGTGTCCTCCCGACTTTGAGCTCGTCTCCAAAGAGGTGTGCGGTGTGCCAGGAAGCATTCATCAAATTAGAGCAGGGAGACAACAGCGAGCGGCCTCCTTCTCCATAGAGACAGGGCATCACAGGGAAGGTGTGTGTGTCTCCAGAGCACAGCCGGCTCCTCACCAAACAATCTCTATAAGGCCAGTGTGAGGAGTGGAGTGTACAGTGAGGAGGGGAAGGGCAACTGCTTATGTTGTAGGAATGCATGTTTAGGAGAGCAGCTATATGGAATTTAAGACATGCACAACAGAAAGTAAAGTTATATTGCAGTAGTAGTAGTAGATTTTTACTAGATTCTTTGTTGATCAACCCAAATGCAATTCAACATGGAGAGACTCACACAGACACAAAGAGAACGTATTAGAAGTTTTATTGAAAGAGTGAGCTTTGGTGCTCAGACCCCAGCAGGCCTGGACACTGGAGGTGGTGGAGGTAAGGATGAGGAGAGTGAAGGGGACAATGAGAGGCTCAGGAGGAGGGGCGAGGCACAAACAAAAGCGACTGTGCATCTGCAATGGAGGTTTGGTGCAGGTAACGCCTGGAGAAGCGTTGAGGTAGACAGGAGTGAAGTTAGGTCTTCCAGGCTGAAATTACACTAGCTCTATTTACTTTGAGGTATTTGGAAATGATTAGTAACTTTTCTAGTGGAGGGTTGTTTCCATGGATATACTATTGCTTTGCCTGTAATGCCCCACAGGTATTAAATTTAAATGTATGTCCATGGAGACAAGCAGCTCTGTGGAGAGGTAAAGCCCCTTACAGTAAGAATGTTTTTCAAGGTTTGCATAACAAAAACACTTTCATTGTATAGATGCGAGATAGATTTTTATACTATTCAAAGGAATAGCAGAAAGGTGCACCTAACTATTTATCCATTTTTACTTTTTCCAACACTTCCTTTATTTTCCATTGAGTAGCTACGTAGCAGTTCGTAACAGTATGTTTATTAAAGTAAAACCATTCTGTTCTCTTTTTGCCTCTAGTCTAGACAACACAGCATTTTCAGCTCTATATAGCTCTGTGGTTATTGGAGGGGGCTTGTTTGCAGAGCAGTGGATAACCAGCAGAATCAAAGTGCTGAGACAGCGCTATGAGGAAGGCATGCAGACCCAACCAGGCCTGGACCCTCATTAAGGAGCGGCATTATCAATCGCCACAAATCGAACACTAGAGAGAGGTGGAGAGAGAGGGAGTGGGGGGATAATACTTTTAAGGTTCATTCTATATACCACAATTGTTATTCAAATACCAGGCTGGATGTGGCCTTTCTCTGGGGAGTCTGTATGTTGTAATAAATAAAACAAATTGGCCCAAATCTTAAAGCATTTTTAATGTGTGATACATTCTTAGTAAATTGCTTATATTTGAAGTGAACATTGAAGTAAACACTTTATTATTAAGCCATTATTAATATTTTATTAAGGCTAATTAAAGTGTTTGTTTGGCTTTAGTCGGAAAACTAAAAACAAAACAAAAAACTAATGTGCATTTTAGACCAGCCTGCAAACACAAAGGGGGTTGTATCCTAAATGCAAAAGAAGATTGGTAAATTTTAATTTTATCTGATACAGCTGCACTATATTGCAAATTGTAATTTCAGCAAACGCAGGGTGCTTATACTTGGACATATAGTCTCAGAAAACACCAGAGATTTATGAAGTATTTAAACAACACTGCACTTTGTGAAGAACAGCCCGAATGCTTCCACAGTATATTTTACTAGGTTTTTTATCCCCAGCTGTCTCCCTCTCTTTCCTCCGTACATCTCATTGCAGTATGCTGTATGGAGCTGAGAGCAGGGCAGATAAATGAGCTATGCTGTAGGTTCACCATGGCTTCAGCACTTTACCACTGGATTAATGATGCTTTGCGAGCCCCAAGCTTTTGCTCTTAGCATTTTCCAAGTACCTCCATAAAATGAACTGCAGGTACATCATGTTTATACGCCTCTCTATCGGAGCGTCTTTCCTGTGGGCAAGATGTCTGCTGCATCGCTAACTCCAGCGGGCTAATGAACCCCTAAAAACAGACAGTATTTATGGGCAAAAACACCAAGAATGACTTAGCATTGAGTATTATGGTGGCTGTTTTAAGACACATTAGATGGAGACATTTAGTGAAATTCAAGATTGATAAAAAAAAAAAAAAAAAGAATATTTTTGAATAAAAATACCCCCAGGGACAAAATTATAATTACATTTCTCGTTTTGGCCCCTTTACTATTAAATCCTGAGTATTTCTTCATTAGTGATGGGTGGATCAATAACAAATATTGATATGAAACATTTTTCCACAGATATGTTTTTATGTTTTTAAGACACTGATCTGAGCATACATTATATTTTAGATCAGTTCAATATGGGATGGAGCCAAGGTAAAACTATTTATAGGTAATGAATTTGAATACAAAAGTCAGTATTGTAATAATACTTGCAATACTATCATTTGGTATTGGATCAAAACATGTTGCGCATCAGCTATCACTACTGTTCATTTGTGTGTGTGTGTGTGTGTGTGTGTGTGTGCCTCTCACCTAAAAGTTGCTTCTCCAAAAAGAAATAAATATTAAAATGTTAGCTCTTGTGTAGAAATCAAATAACAGACTGAAGTGTCATTGGGTACAAACTGCATTTTTGACCAATCAGGTGCATCGTAGTCAAACATTTTCTCAGATACTCAGAGCCTTTCAAAGTCACATTAAAGCTGAGATCAAATCGATGTCTTCAGACAGTGTGTGTTTACCAAACATCTGCACATTTGGGTGTCCTCTCTGGCCTTTCTCGGTCAACACACCTGTCAGCTCTCATCACAGAGGCTAAATTGTACGGTAAGCCCAGCACAGATCCCCCATTGAATTGTCACGGCAGAAGAGCAAGCCAACATTTGGAAGAGACCCCATGAATTGGTAATGTTATTGGATTGGACCAGGTCATGACCACATCAAAATGTTGACCTACACACTAATCCTGCGTGGTGGAGGCACTCAGCAACACGTGAATTCATTTTAGTGTTGATTCTGGAGCTTATAGCACCATAATGCACCACAATATCCATTTATTAGAAATATAATAGCACTACAGTTCAGAAGGTCACAATGAGATTGAATGTGGAACGGCACATGCCAAATAGATACTGGCTGTTGTTGTCATAGCATGTTGTCTCCAAAAAAAGGAAGCAGTTATATTTTTTATTCAATTGTATTTTTTTTCTTATTGTTTATCACAAAACTTACTTGAGTACCAGTACTTTTCTACCCCAATCAAGATGCAGAATGTAACTTTTCAGATGTGGGGAGGGATCTGCCGTCTTCATGATTTTCTTGATCTTGATGTTCAAAAATACAGAGCAAAACATCCATACAATGAGGAGGGTCTCCTTTCCACAGAGATGACCAGTAACTTGGTCTGGTCTTTGTCACTATAAGTTAAATATAACATACTGTAAGTTTCAGACTAAGCCCCAATGGAAACAGGCAGATGATGGGCCCTCATGTACAAATGTCACTGCACATTTAATATTGGGGAAAAAAATATTGTTTACATCATTACATCATTTCTGTGCATAAACAACATTACATGAACTGCAATCTTGTTTGCAGTTTTGGATGACTTCTTTCTAGTTTAGTAATATATTTTGAAGTAGCAAAACTCCTTGATTTTTTGACTACCCTGCTGTTTGTTATGCACCACACAACTAAGTAATAGTTCCTTTTGTCAACCTCCCATTTTGTCTTTCTTTATTTGAACTTGTGGACACAAATTGCCAATGAGGCCAGTCCAAATATATTCATCCCTGACATTGACTGCAGTCTCAATCATGTAGCTCTGTGATTTGAATGGGCACACACCTCCGCCATGTTAACCCTCGGGGACTTAACCTACATCTGAGTCCTGCACATCTCGCCACTTCCTCCTCCTCCGCGCTCACAAATAAAAGTGAAGGACGGAGATCGAGGGGGGTGGATGAGTGAGTAGTCGGTTGAGACAGGTATAGTTTAAGAGAGAGAGAGGTGAGAGAGAGCATATTGATTCCATGGTTCACGTTGCACTGCCCGTGAGTGCCGGGTGTCAAGATCTCCCGCCAGGAAAAACAAATCACGGCACTCGTGTGATGGATGTGGCACTCCAGGATGCGCCCGCTTTTGCCATCTGGACGGTCGACACTGTATATCAGAACCGCGCTTGGCAAATTAAATCTACATTTGGACTCTCTCTGCAGCGCCCCACACACAAACGCACCCAAAAACACACAGCCCTGTACTCCACCACTACAAAGTCCTCTAATGGCTTTGATCTATCATTTCCAGGTCTATTATGTAAAACACAACGCGTGTTCAGAATGTCCAAATGATGTTACATTTGCAGCAGAATTGTATTATAAGCAGCCAAATGGATGTGCAGGCCAAGTGACATCAACTTTAATTTTCCTATAAGAGTTGATGGTAATCCACCTTACAGGTTTGTTTAGACACATAGTGAGGGAAGAAATGCAAAACAGCAAATACATTAACCTATAACCACCCTCATTAAATTAACCTTGGGCGTACCTATTATTTATGCTTGTTAAGGGCTAAGCCACATAATGATTCACCATACAAGGGGTATGTTTATAATAAATTATTTAAATAATAATAAATTTGAATGATGTAACTTTTCTGGTTCTGGTTCCACAGTATAACATAGCATATGTTAAACCATAGGTTGGACAGATAGGAAGTATGCATGGGGACGCTTCTGGAAAATTGAAAAATTGTGACTCCTCTCTATATCTGCTGCAGTGAGCCTTGTCATTTGGATCTCAAAATGTTCATATTCACTCTCTCTACATGATCCTGGTGTTTTTATTTCACTGTTTTGTCTGTAAATACATCCCTATTCCTAATATTCCTTCTATAACTGCTAAGCCTTATGAGCTTCATTTGACTGGAGCCAAACGCTATGGGTGACATCATACCACCTGAGTCCACTTCTTTATACAACGAGGGGTAAGGGTTGAAAGTCAATCCCTACGAACTGGGACCCCCCCTTCAACAATCACATACATCATCACAAGTCGCCACCTTTTATGTAAACTTCCACAAGCACAGGGATAACTGTGATAGCTGTCAGAGCAGAATTACATGCAAACTGCAGAACACAACCTGAGCTTCTCTAAGGGTTAAACCAGTGATATCGCTTTCTGTTACTTCAGTTACAATATCAAAATAACAACTGTGTAACACGGACACTCGCGATTCATTCACAGCTTTATTTCCATGCATCAACCGATCACTCAAGTCACAAATAATGTGACACTGCTCAACGTAGTACTAGCGATTTTTTCGTGTGCATTTTATGAAGAAAATTACCATTACTCATTGGAACAACGCTGAACTTAAGACAATACAGTGGTTATCACAAATTTTAAATCATAAATAATGGAGAAAATACATTTGTGAACTTCTTTGGTCTCTTTGGCATTCTGCTTATACCCCTCCGTTTGGAGTGTGTCTCTGAAAAATCTTCATTTGGAAGGGTATATAGCCATACCCCTTTCCCCTACTCCTCTGCCATAACAGTAAATGGGACACCCCTACCCCTACACGTGAACGTGCAAAACGGAGGGGTAGGGGAAAGGGGTAGGGCCAAGGGATGTAATGGGATTCAGCCTAAGAATACGTTTTTTAAGGTTTTTTGGGGGGTTGGCGGCATATTGCTGAACAAGTGGTCTACCATCCTAAGAGAAAGTTGCGTAGCGCATCTCTAAACATTGTGCCTAAATTGAAAGTATTTGCAGCACTTGTATCTGTATTAATACGTATAGGGATCCAACCAAAAATTTTGTTTATATGTCATGTTCATTTGTACTATTAAATGATTCAGATATGTCTAAATGTGTGAATAGTTATGTGTAGCTGTCGTTGTAAGTGGTTGCTAAGGCCTGATCCCATCTCTGAAGTGGCGACTGTGTTTAAAAGAAATGACCTTTAACGCAGAGCTGATCAAATGGCCCGAGGCAAGACTACACAGAAGAGCGCACTCTAATGTTTTACAGTGGGTTTCTCAGCGCCCTGTTTGCCCTTTCCCATTTGCACACAAAGGCTCAAATAACTGTTTGGCGCTGCGTTAAGAGACTATTGTAACATTTCTACTACAGATTTCATAGCCTGTCCCACCAGCCCCTTCTGATTTCTGTAATAAGTGCTTCAAATAATCCTCATCTTCATTCAGGACAAGCCAAACAAAGCTGCTGATTTGTACCTGAAAATGATCCTGAAAATTATTGTACACTTCAGAACCAAATATATATATTGTTTCTTTTAAATCAGATACCAAAGAGTTTAGTGCTTTGCTGGTGGATACTGCCAAAATTTGTTGTCTGAGTTATTATTATTATTTTTGCTTTACTTGTAAGACATCAAACCATATGTTTCTCTGAGTTGTTAATCCAACTGTTAATCATAGACATTGAAAATCAGGCGAAATACAGTTCCAGACCCACATGTCTTTGTTAAGTAATCTGGCCAGGGCAACAGATTTCAAGCATGATCAATTCATAGATTTTAAGATGCTTTATGTAAGAGCAGTCTTTTAGAAGTGATTGTCAAACTTTTCACACAAATGACCAACTGAAACAAAATTAAGTTCATGCACTTTTTAATAATTAATAATATTTCACTACAATGTAAATCACTTACTGAAACAATATCAGAATGATGTAACAGTATTTCATCTGACAGTAATGCTTTGATGTGCACCATATAGCACTAACAGCTTGGAGAGACCCTGGGCACACTGGCCTCTGTTCCCCATGTGCAGCTCTTCCTCTCTGGCTGCTTGTCCTCTAAATGTCAGGGGGGTGTGATGGTTCTAAACAGCCTCTTGAAGGGCGCTGCTCGGCCACACGCTGAGCCACAAATTGAGCATGTGACTTGACGATTGCACTGTGAACTTTCGCCCGATACGTTCTGCCATAATCGGATCTTGTTCCTGTAAAGATGGTGTTACCTGGACAGTGGAGGCACAGCTTGTTGTATTTGACCAATAAACCTCCCTCTCTTGAAACGAACCCACTGGAGACAATTTCTAATATGGTCAACCTTGAGAAACATGAAGAAAGCAAGTAATACAACTACAACTGCTATTATTTAAACATTTTACCTTACGTCCACATGCATTATAATGTTAAAGACTTGTTATTGCATCTTATTGAATTTATGCAAACACTTTTTTATGTACATTCCAGTAATTTCTTGTTTTTGTAAATCTGGATAATATACTTTACACAAGAAGTCCCAATCTATTGTTGCATTAATCCGAACAAGGACTATTCCAAAAGACAGAAAAATAATAGTAAAATTTACTTAAATTAATTGCTCACTACAACTGTGGAAGCAGAAGTTTGTGTACCACAAAGTATGCTTACACTTGGTTTGGAACCAGTAAACCAGATATCATCTCAACCACTTTCCAAAAACACAGGAGTGATTTAATATTCCATTAACTGTATATCTTCTGAATAAACCTGGAGAACATATTTTGGTCATGCTCACAGCCATCTAAAGATCTCCACAAATCACACTTGGTTGTCTCTTGGGGTCAGGAGTACGAGTGAAGTCTATCAAGTGTTCTTTAAAGCTCCACGAGTACCACTTTAGCTGGTCTTGGGCCTTGTTGAATCAGAGTCCCTGATGTTTATGTGTGTTTTGTTTCAGACGACAGATGACCTGTTGGTGGCGTCGGCAGAGTGTCCCAGTGATGATGAGGACATAGATCCGTGTGAGCCGAGCTCAGGTGGGTTAGGTTAGTCATCCTTTTCTTCTACTTTTCTGTCCCATTGTTCTGTATGTCCTGTCCACCTCCCACACTCACTACACTCTGCAGTGTTAAAACTACACTGTTATAGGACATCTGAAGAAGCGCAAAATATGCATGTATCCTTATTTGCACTGTTGATCTAATAATGGAAATCTGATGCATAAGACCACTGAAGAAATTTGCATTTATTTGTTTTTTTATATAAAAGTTTCTGCCAGTTCACTAAGAACTTATGTAAAATGATCATTAAGAATTTAAAAGTCTAAGTTGTAGCATTTTAAAATAAGCTCACCCACTAGACCAGTATCATTAATTACCCCAGGGACATGCTCTTTTTAAAAAGCCGTAGATTTTATGTAAAATGAAGTGGCTGAACTTTAGATGTTTTTGTTTTTTTTTGTACTTGGGTGCCTTTTCCTATATACAAATATAGTCAGATCTTAGAATTTTTTTCAGTTTTTGGGAAAAGCATCTTATTTTTGTCAAAAGCACCTCTAAACATAAATGTAGGCATTCATCGGCTGCTTCACAAGTTCTTATTGTGACTACGTTCATAAATCACATATGGGGGGGTGATTGAAACTCAGCAGTAATTATCACATCAGCATGACTCTGGCTCGTCGTGTAAGTGTGTGCACACCGCAGTGCTCTGGTCCCTAATGTTGTTAATTAACTTCTTTTGCAAACAATAGTGGCTGTGTGAGGCACTCCTCTGAGGCCTGGGCTATGGAGCATATATCAGGTGCTTTTGTTCATCAAAAGCCCTTTGAACTGCTGCAAAGCTCTCAAACATTTAAATAACAATAGTGCAGACTGAATCCTGAATTAGATTTGGGGAACTCGCTTTGTCACATATTCAGATAAACCTGGGATGTTCGTTTTATGATGGTCCCAGCTAGAGCTGTGAATTGGCAACAACAATGCATATCATAATGCACTTGCACAATCATTTCACATTTAGAAAAACCTCTCTAAAAGATAAAACAGGAAATCTGTCCAGACATAATCATCGGGAATGTACTTACACTACATACATACTTGCACTACATAAACTACTTTGACAAACATTGAACTTTTCACCATTCAAAAGTTTAAATATTTGGTGGGTAACACTTAAAAATAACTAGACATAATATACATAACAAAGACTTAAATCAACTCACAATGATTTCACAACACTTTAAAAGTAGTTACTAAGCCTAAATTGTTAATCGTGATATAAACTTTGCTAATATTTCACCACTATGAAATAGTATTGTCAGATAACACTTGACCAAATCCACTTGTCTGTCTGTATGTACCACTCTATTACTTGTATAGGAGAGTCCGTTCACCCTTTACCAACAGGACTGTGAGTAGAAAGACTTTCAAATGAGTTCTGGAGTGATGAGGAGTGCACAGAACAATTAAGTGGAGACCCAGGGCCCCTCTCCATAAAGACAGGCTATTGATCAGGCTGCGGTCATAAAGCTTGGCTAAATTAATGTCTGGCCCACAGCTAACGCTATCCACTTCCTTTGCTTCCGCTTCCTCCAACATCAAACAGATGTGAGATGTGCTCCTGTTAGCCAATGTTCTTTCAAAGCTCTGGCATTTTTACTGATAACATTCACAATACTGTAGAATGAGACGACCTTTTTTTCGAGTTGTTTATTTGATTGAATTCTGGGTCGTATGTAATTAATTGTAAACTGGATTGTATTTCAAAGACATCTGGCATAAATACCAAATATCAAAGCAGCATCACTGTCACTGGGTACATTTACATGGTCAGTAAAAATCATAAAACTAGAATAACAAGCGTCCATTAATCAATGGATTTTCAGTGTAAAGTAGTAAGGTATATGAAAAGCCCAGCTCATTTTAAATAACTATTTTAATCTTTGTTTTGTCACATTTGTTAGCTAGTTTGTTCACATCTGTGCAAGCTTTGACAAAGACATTTTTGCAAAAACAATCTGAAAGAAATCTGATTACTCACTCACTGTTTACCTGACATTTCGATAATCTAATAATTCCAGAAATCATACAATGGTCACATTTTTGGTGTGCATATAAACATAGCCAGTGCGAACTAGAAACAATACATAAATAACAGTACAATACATAAATAATAGACTCAAACTATATGTTTTGTAATGTAATCTTTATGATATGTAATTGCCATATAACTTTACATAAGCATATAAAGTAATGCCTTCCTTGTAACTACAATAGAAGCATTCTCATAAGTCCATATACTGTACATCACCATGGAATCAGAATAGCTGCTTCCCCTGCACATCTGCTCCCTGTGTCAAACCCCACACAGGATATGACTGTAACACCAGCATCTTGCATTAGGGGATGTTTTTGACAAGGGCATCTGCCAAAACATGAGCCATGAACTGCCTCCTGCACGGAGAGGCTCTTTCCCTGAGAGGAGTATCCCGCTCCTATGGGTGCTCTGTGACGGGGATATGACACCCGGCTGTGGGCTCCAGGGTGGCAGCTGTCTAACACCAAACACTGATTAATATCTACATTCACAACAATTCACACACACAGCTCTGACACTATTGTTGTCTCTACAGTACCGAATAGATCCACTGTCCCATAGAACTTTCTCACATTACTGCTCATTTGTCTTTATTGATATGAATGTATCAAGTTCTGGGCTGTGGTAAGACTGTGAAAGGACTACATATTTCAAAATCATTTATACTATCTGTGAACTAAAATTGTCCAGATATAATATATTTAACACCAGATTTATATGTGTAGCACTTTGAATTTAATTCTACCTATTATTAATCTAGAATGGCTCCCCTCGATTTAGTTCAGGAAGACGAGGGACTCTCAGCAGAGTTGACATGCTTGGGCAATAAAACAATAAAGGTTTTGGCTAATTTAAACATTAAATGTGGGTTCAAGCCATACAAGATGGATTCTCTTTAGTCTGTAAACTCAAACCTTGTGACAATCCACCTAGCTCAAGGTTATGATATTAATATCTTACATTTGTCTTGCTGCTGTTGCTGATAAACAACTGTTGATACTGATCTCAACATGATACACAGTAGAAAATCTCACAAATGAACATTTCACTTTGTAAAAATGATATGCAAAATGATTAAAAGGGGCACATAGAGACAGTGACAGTTTTAAAAACATATTGGTCACAATTAGATAACAGATACAATTTGATATTTGAAAAAAAAAAAAGCCTCTCATATCACAAATACATCCCTATTTAGTCAATTCTCTTATATAACCTTTCTTTTTATATATATATATATTTTTTTTATCCAAGCTCTTTTATATACATTTATATTTTTTATATATATAATATCTTGTGGTATCAATCAATAGGTTTGTACCAGAAAAGCCTCTTTATAAAACCTACAAATCTATTTTAAACTAATGCTGCATACTAAGGCAGATGTTTTGAGATGACGACCCTGAAATGAAAAACCAAAGGTGGAGGGGTATAATTCTTTGAACACATCTGTACACTTTGCCTTTGCTCATAATAAAATTTCTTTGTGGTATACAGTACAGATATATCTGTTCAAGATGAATTTCTAACTTTTAACCCCTCATTTCACTACCTAAATAATCCCACGAGGTGTCACTTTTAAATAAGGCCAAGGTCATCCCTGGATAACCTGGTACACTCCACCGCCCCCTCTAGACCATAGCTGGAGTGACGTCTATCTGCCAAACTCACTTATTGCTGTACATTATTCCCCTTAGCTCCAGAAAGCATAGGGCAAAACAGCACTACCAGAGCATCTTATCACCCCACAGGACTAAGATTAGATCACACTGCAGCAAATTGAATCCACTCCTTGGTTTTGGACGCCACTGGAGATGCACACGGCCCCTGATGCTGTAACACACATAATGGGCCGAGGCTGACAGTGAGCAGGGAGTCACTAGAAAACCTCTGCTGGTTAAAAATAGTTGTGAAGACAATGATTACAGGAGAGTATTTTCATAAATCTGTCTTTGCCATACATAAGTGGTTGAAGTGTTGAAGCTTAAAGTGACAATGTGTGAACTCCCTCATCTTTTATAGTAGCAGGTGTTAAAACATTAAATAAAATAGTGGGAGATTTATGCAACAGCTCATACTTGTCCAACTAAAAGGTCCAAAAGTCAGTTAAATGCTTTTATGCAGCAATAAATGGATAGAAAATTATCTGTCTTACTTATGTGTCAAATAAACTCTATTCACATAGCTGACATATTGTTTTCTATAGTTAAAGGTCCTTGTGACTCCAGTGAGGTTTTAATGCGTTTGAATGCTGCTACTTCATCGAAAACATATCTGGTGTTGTGTTTCATTTACACATGTTTGAGTAACCTAGCATTTTTAGTCTATCTACATTTCCAAAGCTCAAAATGCTCTGTTCCACCTTGTGATGTCATGAAGCCGTAGTTTTCAAATTAACAGCTGCTTTTTACCTTTTGTTCAGCAGAGATTGTCTTAAATTATCCAAATGATTCCACTGAAGGTGTGTGGGGTTTAAAAACGCAGTGGAGCACTTCCTGTTTTACCACATGACATCACAAGTTGGAACCGAGTATTCTGTTTGAAAGAAAAACTCCCAAATATGTAGCCTTAAAATGCATTTTTTTGTTAAACGTGTGTGTGAATGAAACAAAACACAACTCCAGGTAAGTTTTTGATAAGGAAACATTGTAACACAGATCTTAAAATAGCGTAATATGAGACCTTTAACCTATAGGGAATAATAATAAAGTATAAAATGTGTCAACTATATCTATTGAAGCACCGGGAACCTTGACGTCTATTACCATTACCACTCTATTGATAAATAATTCATTAAAACCTCCCGCCACTTTCTATAGTTATTTGTTATCATAAATTTACATTAAAATACATTACCAAACTACAACAAAGGTCAAGAAAAAGTTACAAAAATATTCCCCATTTAGTTTCAAGTGTTGACCAATCAGCCGGGGAATATACAAGTGATGGCTTTGGCGTGTGGAAATAGACTCAAATATGACTGCCGCTGATTACCACGTAGCACCGAGGCTTTCTGCGCTGATGCTAATGGAAGAGGTTGGTGCGGCACTGCATGGGGTCAGTCGGACCTCATTTCTGGAGCCTCGTGTGGGTGTGTGTGGGGGGGTGGGGGTGGGCAGCTCGTGTACACTGACCCCAATCAAGGTTACGTACAGCCAGTGCCTTTGAAGTCTGTCATTGGTATGGGACTGGTGTGGTGGTCTACTGCCTGCTTTCACATGTTGGGTTAAATTATGACTATCAAATGCCTATAAGATTATAGTTATTGGTAAGTCGTAAGATGTAGGGTTGCAATATATAATACAATCAAATCAAATGCAAAAAGGTGCATTATATTTTTATTTTGCGTGACGCATTTCACAGTATGGCACTTGTACATTTATTGCATTTATAACGGGTCTAATCTGTAACTTGGCCTGGTGGCGTTACCTGTTTGTCTCTGTGGTAGTAGATAAGTTTGATGCCACAGTTTGGAACATTCTAGGCAAAGCAATGACATCAATAAAATTTACCTAATTGAACTTAATTTCAAAATCTTGATTAAAACATAATTCACAACACAACACTATTTGCTGATCTTTAGCTGTGTGAAATAAACAGAGTTGCATAAGAATATTTTATTCAAACTTGAAGCCATAATCAAATTTACTAAAAAGGTAGAAGAACTGTCTGAAATGTGAATTGGTGCTTAATTAGAGTAATTAGCACCTCTTCCTTTTAAGAAGATTTTGTAAATATTTTGGAGACTGCAACCACACATTGTCATCACAGATTCTTCAGCTACTTTCAGTGCACACTGTAACATAAGACAAACTGACAGGAAAGACTAGCAAACACTGTTTCTGAGATAGATTCGTGTAAATTGCATTTTGCTTATGTAACTTGCTTAACACTGTCCACTCTGTACATTGTCCATAGCTGCTGGGGTCCACTTCATTCCCTTTAACGCAGATAAGAATAAACAGAGGAAGATAAATGAATGCACATGTTTTTCAAACCTGCTTGAATATGATATTGCCATGTTTTTCCCCTACCCCACAGCACACAATCCCATAATATCATCTTGCATAGCCCAGGAAGCTGTGACAGGATGTTTGTCTTTTTATATGTTTACACGCTGACTTTTCCTCTCTCATTAATTATGTAACACACAGTCATATGAAATCTGATTTGTATGGGATTTGCTTCTCAAATGCACCAGCGGCAGTACAGCAGCACAGCGGTCCCACTGAGAACTACAACATCTTAACATTTCACAAATAATCTCTCCATCCCCTGCTTTATTCCTGGCTCTGTGATTGTGGATAGCCCATAGGCAGGTTAAGGTTAATCATCTGCAGTTTTCCTCTCTCCTCTCCGCCTCTCCTCTGTCCTCAAGCGATGGCATTAGCAGCTAGTAATGTGTTTGACATTTGGTTTTAATAGACTTAATTTATGGGTGGGGAAACGGTACAAAAAGTAAACCAATGAATCACACGGCAAATACATGTGGTGTTTAACCCAATGGCAAAGCATCCAAGGGAATAAAAAGTGAGAGCAAATTATTGTTTTAAAAGTAGAAGTGAGAGTAATGAAATATTAAGAGCTCAGCGCAGGCTTAAGAGGTCACAGCCCACGTTTAATAGGTTATTCAATCACACACAGCAGGAAGTCACTGAGCCTTTTCCTGCTTTTCTCAACACAGAGGAAGGGACCACGGCCAATATATGGGACTACAGGTGAAATCTCCCACTCAAGAATAGTGGTCATTCAGTGAGTGGAGAGATGGATTCTATTCACTGTGATCGAGAAGAGTTCTTGTGAGTTCAAAAATTCAGACATTCTTTTGACCTTGACTATTTTCCTCAAAAAATGTGCAAGAATAGAAAGAGCTGTGCATTGTGCGCTTACTCACCAAGGATTATTCATCAAGGTTTTTCTACAACATCCAATTTTAAATAAAGTGCGTTCTTAGAGAAAACAGGATTTCACACTCGCTGTCACTGGCTATGTTCACTGATCCCTCCATATTTCAATTTTCAATTATTTTTATTTTCTCTGCACACATCACATGGCGCGCTGACAGTGATGATAACACAGTGTGTCTGTGTGGAGACTAAGTAGGGCATGAAAGATTTTGCTCTGCTAAAAACAGAAAATGGCAGACAACCATAGGTCATTTAGGATAATTATGTGGAAAAAGGATTGTAGTGTGCCAGTGACTAAGTGGTTGAAATCACATCATATTTACTTATTTTTGCAAATATTTGACCTGCTAAACAGTTGTTTTTATATCGTTCTTCTTTCCACTTCAGATTGCAGATTTGTTGTCCTGGTTTGTGGTTGATTTCTATTGGGCTTATCCACATGAAACAAAAACTGTCTATTCATATAAATAAACAAAAAAAAAAGTTTAATAATAGCTTCAGAAAGTGCCGCCATTATTAAACCCCAAAGAAGTGATTTATGTCAGATGAAACCAACAAGATCAATATGGATTAATGTAGAGCTAATCCTTAACAAATACTAAGGGTTGAATGCTTGTGGATCATAAGTTTGGATATTTCTACCAAAAAAACAGTAAATGAAATTACCATCCAATTGTAAAACATGAACCCGACCCACTGAAGATTTGTTTAATAACTGTTCTTTATATAGTAGATAAAGAGCAATTTATAAACTAACTCATGCATGTCTTTGAATAGCTAAAGGAGGCCATGTACTCGGAAAGACCCCAAAGTGACACCGGCAGTACACCCAGGCCACATTCTTTCTACTACGCTTACCTTTGTGAAACTTAAGCGCAAAGAATAAAAGAGGTCTGAAATCATTATAAAAGATCCATGACCCTTTTTCTCCAGCTGAACTTCCAACTTGTGGTCTCCATGCCGACTAAGCTTAGCCTTCTTTCTTTTATCTTTCCATTTTTAGCAGATCCCCGCGGGCCAAAGCTTAAACAGTACCATGCTTCTCAGTGAACTAAATCAAACACCTTTTAAAGAAATGGTACCCGGAGTTGATTTCATGCTCACTCAGGCCTTAGTTCATCACGAGAGAGCGCGGAGGCAGCACACACATGTACACGGACATCTCACATACAGGGGGCCACATCACATCTCTTGGACACATGTGTAATTAGATAAGGAGGAGGGTGAAATAAGTGTTTGGGCTGATGTACTGACCTGTCTACAGTCTGAGCTGCAGTTCAGTGATGCCTCTGACACTTGTGATTATAAAAGTGGAGATGAGAATCCAGCAGACGGGATCACACTAATCTGTCTGAATAACAGTCAAATGTCATTGACTTAGCCTGGGTAGCTACAGAAACAAGGGTGGACAACAATGAGCTACAATACATATAACAACGTATAATATATCATCATTTTGAGAGATGTACATTCAGAGCATACTGTAGTTACCCCTCCATCCAGATATAGCCTTAGTATGATCATTGAAATAGAAGCATACATAATAACAGTCATTTTGTTATACGCACTTTTTTTCCCTCAAACTCTTAGAATAGGTTTAAAGGCAGTTGGCTATTGTTCCTTTCCCTGTCTGGGTACATACGATTGTAGGAAATCTTGAGCATTCTGAACAGGAATAAGTGTGTTTAAAGTAACACAATAATTTGAAGAAAATTGCAGCGTGAACAAACATGGCATAGAAGCACAATTTTCATTTTATCCTCCAATAAAATGAAAATTGTGCTTATATGCCATGCTTGTACACGCTGCAATTTTCTCTGATCTGGCCAAGATTTTAAAGTTATATCAGGTTATTCATCTTGTTTTCAGATTTATTATCTACATACTAGTTCTTAGACTGCTTAATTCTGGTCTAGAGGTAGTTTATTTTAAGAGAGCTTATCAAGTAAAATGATCTATCCATGCAGCAAGATAATTTCAGTACTTTTAAGTTGTTTTCTAATAGATGTAACTGTTTATATCTTTTTGTAGTGCATATATTGTAATTTCAAAGTTCTTTGTTGAATATGGCCTTTTGCTTGTCCCTCCTCCCATTGTCAGCTTATGTCATGTCTGAGTGAATGACACACCCATATAACCAATCACAGTGAGGGGTGAACTCTCAGAGCCAGCTTTACTTACCTCTAAAATGACTAGGTTTAGATGAATTGTGAAAGGATCTATACAGTAAAAAAAAAAAAAAAATCACACCACTGTAATCCATACCACCTTAAGAACAGACAGGCTGTGCACCTTATGTTTCCATCTCTTCTTTCACCTCTGTACCAAAAAAAAGCGGCCTCTCCTCACTCCCTTGTCACTGTGCATCATTCATGCTCTCCCCATACAGGTTCTTGACCCGTTACCAGCGGCAACTAATGAGAGGTGCAACCCGCTCTGTCCATTTAATATCTCCTAAGTACTCCGGCCTGCTCCATTACCTCCTAACAAGAACCTCGCACCTGAAGTTACCCACAATGCCTCTCTCTTCCCCCCTGCTTCCCTTCATCCTTGGCCCTGTCAACCTGTGCTTAGCCCTGTTACAAATTACAAAACAAATGAACCCTTTCGCTCGCAAATGAGGAAAAATAGTCTTTGAAGAGCACCATTTATTCAAATCCCGGCCGACAGGGGAGAATCTGTGATCCCATTTCTCTGTATATGGCACAAAAGAAGGGCAATCGCGCTGAGCATTTTACAACCTTCTAAATGACAAGTTTCATTGCGGCAGAGCTAATATCTGAGGGGAGCTGAGAGACGCTGTCCATACTGAAGAGATGGTTCAGGTGGAATTAGGAGAAAAATGCTCCTCTGTGCACGCCCCATCTCATTGTCCCCAATATCTCCGTCTTTAATGGTTCTCCGGTTAGCAACACGTAATTCTAGCCTGCTTCAGTCCCTTTGCTCACATTTATAGATCAAAGACAATGCAATAGCAATATGCCTCTTCTGTTTTCCTTCAATATCATGATTCCAACGTAAATGATTTGTAACTAAATGGTTGAAACAATAACTGCTTCCTTGCGGATAGAATGGCCAGGACACTGAACTGCCCTGGATGCGATATTGTAATCTAAATCTGCGATGTGATGTTGAGGACATAATTGCTCAGGTATGGCTCTTACTCATCCTTCAAAAGTCTTCCCCCTCCCTCTGGTTCGTGCCTCCATCTCTTCACAAGTGCACCCCCCGCTACGGCGCCATGAAGCTAGTCGCCACTTTAAGGTCATTTTCCCGGTGTCTAATTTTACCCATGGGTGCACTCGAGTAGAGCGTATAGAGCAGCCATCATTTTAAACACTTGTTTCAGGCGCTATTTCATCCCCAGTTTATGTCCCTTCATTCAGAGGTGATGGAGTGTTAATGAAGAGACAGAAGGAGGCATTTTGGCTGGGCTCCTATGAAGGCTCCTCTGGGAGAACACATTACCAGAGACAAAACTGTAAATAGACAAGTTCAGGGTTCACAATAATGTGTGAAGATCAAAATGGTGTTGTTTAGTAATATATGCTAGGGCTACTCGATTATGGAGACAAAGGGTCAGGACAGTTTATTTTTGCAATGTCAAGTTAACTTGCAGAGGAAGTAGCCATACATTTACTCTAAGTTTGATTTAGCAGTTTTTGAATACCATACTATGACTCCTACAGTAAAATATTTTGCAATTTAATAGTACATTTACTCGAGGAAAAGTTGATTAGCCTTGCCACTGTGAGTATGTCTATAAATGTTAAAATCTTTATGTTGATAATATGAAATGGGTCAGGTGCTATGAGGATTGGGCTGCCCCTGCGACCCAGCCGGACAAAGCAGAAGATGGATGGATGAATATGAAATGATTTTGACATTTGTGTGCTTTATTATTCATTATTTTATTGAAACTTCAAATTGCAAATCTGATGTTATGTTGAGACAGCTCTTTTACAATTAAGACAGTGTAGTAGTTTCCCCAGATTAATTTTTACTTTTACCTTTGTTTCTTGGAACACTACTTCATTACGTCTATCGTCTGGTGTGCCCGTTTCTAAATATGAAATTGTTGATGGCAAGACACATGATACACCCTGCCCCAGCAGAGTGTGGGCTTGGCATGCAGCTGGATGTCTTTGTCAATCTGCCCTATGCAACTGTAGTTACATGGGTAGGATTTTGAATTTTAAATTGTAAGAAAATACTGTATATAGGCAGGCAATGACACATCAAACTAATGGCCATTTATTCCAGAGACTGCCCACTGTTTGCCTCAGCACTCGCACGTAAATTATTGTGCAACTCCACATTAACCAAATTAACTTTTTGACTTCTTTTGGTTGTCAAGGCGAATTTTGGAGTTGATTGAATATGTCCCACTGACATGTCTGGCTGTGTGACTGGTGCCTGGTGAGAGCTAATCAACAGATCCAGGGAAAGGGAAAATAACAAAGGCCAGAGCTGCAGGTGTCAACTCACATGAACAGTGGAGCCACTGGGACCTCATGACTCACACTGTCTGAGTGCGCTAGACCTCAGCCACCAGCCACAAGAGATTTCAGCTTTACATAAATACATAATCTAACAGCGCTATCCACAAGTAAATTAATATAAAAAGGCACACAAGCTTGTCTGCAGAACGGCTTAGTTTTGTCAGCACATTTGCAAGACAGTGCCTCAATCTCAGTGCTCATGCAATTTAACCTTGTTCAGCAAGATAAATTCTCACAATACCTGTGACACACATATCACTCTGGCATGAGCCAGGTTATGTGCAATTACATAATATTCTGAATTTCTTTTCACCTCCAAAGCAAACAGCAATATGATTCCACAGGTGCCATGGTCGTGGTTGGCTGCTCTTGCATTGACTGGCAGTTTTTATTTTTTTACATTACATTTTGTACTTAATATTTGGGGATTTTGACCAGCTAAGATGTGCAGCTTGTGCATTTCACAGGGCAGAAGTTAAGGACAATTAATTTGTGTGATTTAAGCAGTTTGTTTTTTCTGTATTCATGGCGACTCTGCTTGGAGATATATGCTGGAGAATGCTACAGACTTTTTACAACAATGCAATGGGCTTTCTGCACTAAATATAGCAGAAGATGCAGCAGAGGAAACATATTGAGGGAATGGCCCATCTCATCAGTGACAGGAACATTAGAGCAGAGAGAGGCTTTAATAGAGGTTTTCCTGTTGTGTCTCCAGAGTTTACCTGGCTCCTTCTGGACACTGTTGTGATGGCTGCAAACACAGAGGAGACACTTTTGTCCTGAGGGCTGCTACACTTGTCCTGACACCGTATCTGTTGAGCTGCACTGAGATTTTTGTTTGAGCTTTTCTGTTAGTATTGTATTTTACTGCTCCATGTGCTTAAATTGTCCCTCTGGCACAAATTAAGTGATTTTGATTGGATTTTCCCAGCCATTGGTTATCATATCTACCCATCCACAACCAGATTTTGCTTCACACAAACAGTTAAATCATTGCCCCAGACACATTGTACATCTTTATACAGTACATCTGTGACTATGCTAACACTGTAAATAGTGTTAGCACATGACTCACTGTCCGTGTCACCTACACTCCTACTTCTTGACCTGAAACAAAGCCAGGGTGGTGGATATGAGAGTAACTCACCCTTGAGGCCTTCAGTAGCTGCTGCTGCTGGGAGTAGAGCATTGTAAGACCAGTGGCTTCTGCCCACAAGGCGAGAGCATTCTTCACACCTGTCTCCCAGGATAAGTGGCTTGTCACAGGCAAAGCTAATCTGTTGCTACGCTCAGTCACACTCAATCCCCAGTGCAGCCCCTGTGTGTCCTTGGATCTCTGCTGGCTTTGTACCCATACAAGGGGCTTCTGATCAGGGTAAACACACAGGCAGGTCAGCTAGGCTACATAAGGTCCACCCAGGAGGCAGGGAAGACCTTATGTAATCATCTTTCAGTGGTGAATATAACATCTTAGTTTTCTATCCCCCCAATACTTTTGTACTCACACTCTTTAACCTTTATTTAAAAGAATCCAATTGAAACCACTTTTTTCTAGAGAATCCTGGCCAAGAGATAACACATTTCAACACAAAGTTGCAACATATTTGCAATGAATAATAAAAGCACCGAATAGGAAAAACATTAATAACATTCTTCTAACACTAATACTTCAGCTTGGATTTACTCTGTCAATCATTCTTTTTCCATTTACCATTCAATAAAGTAAAGTCTCTTTGCTTGATTCATAATCATACTGTGCTCGTGCTAAAGGAGAAAGCGACTGGAGCCTTAATTTGATGTTGAAGGACAAACCCTCACAGAGTACAGTTCTTTTTATGCTTGTTCAGTGGTTGTGAGTGAGCACAGAAGTAGCATGTGGGACGAGATGTGCTGTATCATCCTATTAATGCTGCTGTCCTTCATGCAGCACACAGGATGCTCACAACTGGAACCAGCTCTCATATCATAATCCTAATACTACACACGCCTAAGACTCAGAGGTTAAACTGGATACACATACAAGCTTCGCTTTTGATGGCTTTTGATATCAACAGAGGTGCTGTAAGAACAAAACACAAGCTAGTGAGTAGTCGCTTTATGTGGGAAACTTTGATCAAGATTAAAGGTGCATTATGGAGGGTTTACCAGTTGCTTGTGTTTATGGAGATGTTATTGTTTTGGCTGAAATGTTTCACAGTATGGCAACAAACACATTTGTGCCCATGTAGACAAGAAGGGGCTGCCACCAGGACAAGTTACTGGTCAGATCTGTGGAGAGGGGACCCCACTAAAGGTTTTTAAGGTATTGCTGAGCCAATAAAGCACATATAATTTAATGGATGCAAGGCTGATCAGTTTAAAGCGATTTCACTCAAGTAATAATGTTTCCATGGAGACCAGCAGGTGACGCCCCTTTCAGAAAAGTTACACGGTGCACTTTTAAAGAAAAATATTCATGGAGTGACTTTCAATGTGTTTATATGTAATTGAATTTATAGATGCTGTTGGCAAACAATAATTCTATACAGAATATATAGGTCCCCTAACTTTAGCATAGTTCCACAATTTGCATGACTGACCAATTATTTATTGACCAAAATAAACAAGCATTTTTGATTGAATTTAGCTCCAAACAAGTTGAATTTCATATAGTTTATGAAGCAACCTTGGCATTTTTTCCATCACATTGTCTATGAGCACAATGCTTCAAATTAAAAATAAATGACAGGTGACATGTTCAAACCTGACTGAAGAAAGTATTCAACTTAATTTATACAACACTGGTCTGGGCTTCAGGTCTCACTCTTCAAGCCTCACTCACAGTCCATGTATAATGAGTGTTCATTAAAGTGTCAGTCTGGAAGTGAGCGCTAACAAATTGGTTTAAAGTACCAGGGTCCCAAAAGTGTGTGCACAACTGAAGCTGCAGAGATTCAATGTCATGAACCAAACTCAAAACAAGGTCAAAAATTTCCAGTGTTGCCACAGTAAGAAATATAAAAATAGCTATGGAATAGAAATATGTGATCAAAAAACATGATGAATAACTATTAAAACAAGATGTGAATATTAGAAATGCTTTGAATAGAGTTGAGATACAAAAATGCATAAAGATGGGGAAAATACAACACTGTGCAACTAGAGTAAAAGGCTACAAAACTATGTATAATAAGTGGTTCTGACTGTACAATACAGCATATGGACAGGATACATAGCAGGTATAGTGACTGAAGTGTATTTTACAGGTGCTGGTTCACAATAATTTATTCATCTTTCTCAATGCTCATCTTGCTTTGCTTAGGTTGAAGCAGCATCAGCAGCTGTATGGGTCTTAGGTGCACAAAGGCACAAAGACAAGACAATAACTGGCTCAGAATTGTCCAGTAAAATAGTCTGGCTTCTTGGGCGACAGATTTCACACTTGTCATTTGGACACAACACGTCCTGTCATTCAGGAAGTGTGGATCACTCATATTTGCGTACTCATTTGAATGTGTTAAAAATTCTCAAAACTTTCCCAAGACCACAGTTTTGCAGTTAATCGATCATATAAAAGGACCAAGAATAGCATTACATTTATACAGCACATTTCAAAACGCTTTACAATTTTGTGCATTGGTAGATGACCATTTTATTTGACTCCAAAACTGAAGTATCTACCAAAAATAAAAAATAATATATTATCTTTTTCACGTAATTATTTTATCAAAAGAAAATAATTTAGTTTTTAGGATGATCTAAAAGGTTTATGTTTGATTAACAAAATATATTGAATATGTAAATGGTGAGATAGTTTCTGAGAGTTTAAATTTACCAAATGAAACAAAGACAGCTTGGGCAGAAATGATAACTGCTACAAAACCACAAGCCAAGTGGACTGTACAATATCAGGAGGCCTAATAATATCCAGAGAACACTCTCCAACCATTGGAGCTATTTAAAACACAGGAAGTGGGGGAAGCCTTTGGCCAAAAGCGCTGACTCAACTGGAGCCTATTTGGATCCTGTTTTTTGTGTTTCATTCAGTACCCAGCTCTGATGCGCTGAGTGTACAGTGGATATGTCAGCTGTGATACGTCCATGCATCCCACTGTGGTCAGGGCATGACTCACTGAGATAAGTTTAGGCAAATTTACAACAGAAAAATAATGAAGCACAAAAATAGAGCTTGATACCAAACGCATTCAATATAAATCCAGCAAATAACACTGGGTACTAAAGTGTAATATAGTGTAGGAAATACTGTAAAATTGTGTTGTCACGACATTCAAGCATGATTTCAATACTATGGAAAATAGAATAGAATAGAATCAAAATAATTGTGTTTCTTTAATTTTACCATGTGGTCTTATACTGTTTTTTGTATTGATTAGTACCTGAGAATTTATATATTTTAGCAGCAACTGTGCTAGAAAAAGGTCAATTTGAAAGAGAATGCAATTTTCCTTTAATTCTTTGGATTTTTCTAAACTAATCTGAAGGCATAATCTTTAGAAAAAACAATTTGAACAAGTTTTTCGATTCTCAATTTGTATTATTCCTGAAGCATTTAGTATTGTCGGCTCACAGTCATTCACAGTCTAAGATTCAGGAAGTGATTCAGAATAATCTGTTTTGATCAAAAGCTTCATTGAATTATAAGTGTGATAAAGTGCTGCTGGCTCTGATCTTTCCGACTCACCGCATGGGCAGGCCAGACCCATCAAACACATGGACTTTAGCTGCAGTCTCCTCATGGCGTCCCTAACTGTGGTATTTTTTAAACCTAAGCTGTAATATTGATCCACATGAGGGCCCGGGAGAAAATAATATAACTTTTATTTATCTGTTTGTATTAATACGAACACACAAAAAGACTGTAAAGTGTAAATACAGACAAAACAGATTACAATAGTTCATCAACATTACAATTCCAAATGAAAGATTATTAGACATTTTACAATTTTACTGCAAAACATCTTCTGTCCTTAAAGGGCCCAAATTACGCTATTTTCTGATTTATTGTTCTACCTTGTGATGTCATGAAGCTGTAGTTTTCAAGTTACCACTATCTTTACCTTTTGTCCAGAAGAGACTGGCAAGTATGGGGCTGAAATTATCCAAATGATTTTAATAGTGTTGCATAGAGTTTAAAAACACCGTGGAACACTTCCTATATTGACACATGACATAAGGCGGTGTTTTCCATTTCCGTTAAACAAAACATAACAGATGAAATAACATTATAGCATAGATCATAAAGTAGCGTAATACGGGTATTAAGAGTTGACTAATTATTGGATTCACTTTATAACTCAGACTAGATGAAGCTAAACTTGAATTTGAATAAATATGTAGTAACGTTACATCTAATTACTTCTTCTGTCTCTATCCACAGCCAATCCCACCAGTGCCAGTCCTAAAGGTTTCCCCGGGTCGGCGGAGGTCATCAGGGAGTCGAGCAGCACGACAGGGATGGTGGTGGGCATCGTAGCAGCAGCTGCGCTCTGCATCCTCATCCTTTTATACGCCATGTACAAATACCGCAACAGGGACGAAGGCTCTTACCACGTGGACGAGAGCCGAAACTACATCAGCAACTCGGCGCAGTCCAACGGCACTGTCATCAAGGAAAAACCGGTCAACACCGCAAAAACATCGGGCAAGAACAAGAAAAATAAAGATAAGGAGTACTATGTGTGATACGAGGAACTTTCTATACTGGATTGACTTGACTGAAAAGACAAATCATGTGTACAGTATAAACAAAGATGATAAAAACACTATTTAGTCATTTATTTCCTACACGTTGGAAACTAAATGAAGGGAAATGACTTGAAGAGACTGTCTGAAAACTCTGGTTATAAGTGAACAGAAGACCAAACAACATTATCCCATATGTTGCTTAGTTTGGCGTCACGAACAGCATCATCTATCTCCTTTGTTCTTGGTACAAACAAGGGGGCACAGATGCACTTTACAAAAAAAGGGAGATTCAGCAACTCAATGTTTTCATTTACATTGCCTGTGTTTGTGTTGTTGAGACATTTTTCTAGCCGAAAGAAATATTACATGCATAACTACACCAATCCGCGTTGGACTAAAAAAAAAAATCGGATAGTGGAGATCTCTGGATGTCCGTGGGATCAGCAGCAAAAGTACAGCCAGGAAAGACTTACACTGGGCTGAGCTGCTGTGGTGGTACCAAGATAAGAACAGGATTACGGTTTCTTTCAAAAGACCACATTTTAGAGGAACAAAATGTCCATTGTGCCAGTAAAGAAATCTGGATGCCTTTTCATTTGAACTCCGAATGGTGAGTTCTTTCAATAAGTCCGGAGAGGAGAGGACGGGAGCCAGCCATGCACGCAAAATTATCTTAAACCAGTACATATGTTTATATACAGTACAACCACCAATCTATATGTGCTTTCTGGACTGTGACAAAGTGGTGTTTTATAGCCTGTTGTATAGATGATGCAAAACTATAACTGCTCCTCGAACCATTTCTTTTGGAATAAAATGGATAAAACGTGGACAAAAAGAGAACATAAGTGTTATTAAATGTTGCTAGACATAGACAATTTTATGAAGACATCTGCATAAAGAGTTTGGTTTTTCAGTTGGGTATTTCCTCCTATTTTTACATGTATTACTTATATAATTTTTTATACAAAACAGTAGCCAACCCAGTTCCCGCCAAAACAAACTGCAAAATGCTGATAAAACATGGAGAGGTATGGCAAAGTTGTGTGGCTGTCTTTCAAAGGGATTCTGGTAGAAAACACTGCCTTTCTCTGTATCCCCTGGTGCAACATGAGTGAGAGAATGAATGGATGTGTGGTAATGTGCAATGGCCACACCCAGGCCAGCTCCAAATAAGACTCCATTTCAACTGTTCTGTGTATGTCATTCTGTCAGTCACTTCTGCTTTCCAGAGTCCTGTGCTTGGAATGAGTATGAGGAAAATGACCATGAACTATAAATGACAATTATCAAGGCTCTTTGTTTGCTCATTTTTTCTTTACTTGTTTTTTCATTGTAAATCTTCTTGTACCAAACATAAAAATATACGAAAATAGTTTTTGGGGAAATAAATGAATAAAATAAATAACAAATTAAATGCAAGTGACCTCTTTAACAAGTTCAGGCAAACACAACTTTGAGGCCATTATTCATCAGGATTTGGAAAATTGTGTAATATTGTCTATTCCTTATAAATATGCAGGATGTTCAGTGTTTAAGCATGGGTCATAAACAAAAACTAGTTCATTTTATGCACAAAAATACTTCATCATTATAACATCCATAAATGCATATTAATAATACATGCTGAATAATGAGATAAAACTCAGCCTGAATGTGGCACTAAAGAAGTCTCACCACTCACTCTGCACTGCTGCAGATGCAAATGAGGTTTATGCAGAAGCTTGTAGCTGACATTAAGAGGGAATGAAACAGATAAAAGACACTCAATGTGTCACTTTTTCATGTTTTTTTTTTAGATAATCTGTCTCCCCATCAGCTAAAGATCACTAGGCTAAATGAAGAGTAGTATGAGCCAGTTCTTTACATGTATCTCAGTTAGACCTGATTGGTTTAATAGCCTAAATATATTCAGAGGATCAGATATACACGGTACTTGACAAAGGAGTGTCTCTTAAGACTTTACAATAGCCGTAGAGATAATAGAGATAATCGCCGTGGATGAGAGCCCGCTCAGCTCAGGCCTGCACAGTGGCTGAGGGCAGACTCTACTGACAGAGCTCCACACATCTCCTCCTGATTGGAACAGTCCACACAGAGAAATGGGAAACACGCACAAAGGTGTGATGTAGCGGATGAACCGGATTGAAGGCTGCAGAAGCAGATGGTTCCCCCAGAGAGTCGGCCGACTGTCACAGCTTTTCATCAGCTGCTCAAGCAGCTTTTAATGTGATAACGTGCTCTGTGTGATATGTTACAGATTTCCATATGGAGAATCAGCTTTCCACTTGGCTGCATACTGCTCAAGGACACGTCCATGCACACATGCTCACGCACTAGTTCATTACACCATTACAGAGGCATATTTTAAAAACTATATGATAAACTAAAATAATTTCAAAACGTGTGCGGTCATGTGTCTGCACTGTGGGCTTTACTTAGTCCAGTGAAGCTAGTACTGTTACAACACTTATTCGTTCACTCTTCTACTCTTTTTACTCTTATATTTTTAAATGGAACATAAGAAGCCCTTCCCCTGGAACAGTCAGTGATTCATGCCTGAAATTATTACATAGGTTGATAGAGCCAATACAAGCTGAGAAGGATAACCCATTATTTCTATGTACACAAGTACTGCCAAAGATTTATTAAGGATCATTCATGAAGCAAAGTGAGTTTAGATGAGTCAATAAAAACATGATCTGAAGCCTCTTTGTAAATACAGTACAAATTATATTGTCCAGGTATAATAAATAATAAAACAAAGAGATGGTGTACAGTTTAAAGCATTAGTTAGAGACTGCCTGAGGTTGCAGAATAGTCAAATTACATTACCTTGCAACTCATTTATTATGAAAAATGTCATTAGTTTCTCACAGGGGAAGAGGTATTGACAGCTGTCTGACTCTTGATATGTGCACCAACCACTGCAGCCTCTAATCTCACATCAATGACTTCAACTGCCAGGGCTTATGTAAGATGTGCAGAGTCCTACATAAACAGTGTAGTCCTGTCTCCTTTCCTACATAAACAGTGTAGTCCTGTCCCCTCTCCTACATAAACAGTGTAGTCCTGTCCCCTCTCCTACATAAACAGTGTAGTTCTGTCTCCTACATAAACAGTGTAGTCCTGTCCCCTCTCCTACATAAACAGTGTAGTTCTGTCTCCTACATAAACAGTGTAGTCCTGTCTCCTTTCCTACATAAACAGTGTAGTCCTGTCTCCTCTCCTACATAAACAGTGTAGTTCTGTCTCCTACATAAACAGTGTAGTCCTGTCTCCTTTCCACCATAAACAGTGTAGTCCTGTCCCCTCTCCTACATAAACAGTGTAGTCCTGTCTTCTACATAAACAGTGTAGTCCTGTCCCCTCTCCTACATAAACAGTGTAGTCCTGTCTCCTACATAAACAGTGTAGTCCTGTCTTCTCTCCTGCATAAAGAGTGTAGACCTGTCTCCTTTCCTACATAAACAGTGTAGTCCTGTCTCCTTTCCCACATAAACAGTGTAGTCCTGTCTTCTCTCCTGCATAAACAGTGTAGTCCTGTCTTCTCTCCTACATAAACAGTGTAGTCCTGTCTTCTCTCCTACATAAACAGTGTAGTCCTGTCTCCTACATAAACAGTGTAGTCCTGTCTCCTCTCCTACATAAACAGTGTAGTCCTGTCTCCTACATAAACAGTGTAGTCCTGTCTTCTCTCCTACATAAACAGTGTAGTCCTGTCTTCTCTCCTACATAAACAGTGTAGTCCTGTCTTCTCTCCTACATAAACAGTGTAGTCCTGTCTTCTCTCCTACATAAACAGTGTAGTCCTGTCTTCTCTCCTACATAAACAGTGTAGTCCTGTCTCCTACATAAACAGTGTAGTCCTGTCTTCTCTCCTACATAAACAGTGTAGTCCTGTCTCCTCTCCTGCATAAACACTGTAGTCCTAGTCCAGGTTCATTTGGTCTACCGATAATTTATGCTTTTAGGTTATTTTTCGTTTTTGTTTTCATACATGACCATTTCAACTGCTTACTAGCAGTCTTCCTCAGAGTGGTCATGTGATATTGCACATATATGCTGCATACAGATGGCACTCTCATCCTGCCTCCACCAGTAGGAAGACAGCGCCAAAATCTGTATGAATCAGCTGACCGGACATAACACAGCAACATCACGTGACCACTCTGAAGAAGACCGTTAATGAGCAGTCAAAACTGTCAGGTATGAAAACAAACTCTTGCTCTGAACAAAAGAACCTAATAACATACAGTATAGTCCTGTCTCCTACATAAACAGTGTAGTTCTGTCCCCTACATAAACAGTGTAGTTCTGTCTCCTACATAAACAGTGTCGTCCTGTCTCCTACATAAACAGTGTAGTTCTGTCTCCTACATAAACAGTGTCGTCCTGTCTCCTACATAAACAGTGTAGTTCTGTCCCCTACATAAACAGTGTAGTTCTGTCCACTACATAAACAGTGTAGTTCTGTCTCCTACATAAACAGTGTCGTCCTGTCTCCTACATAAACAGTGTAGTTCTGTCTCCTACATAAACAGTGTCGTCCTGTCTCCTACATAAACAGTGTAGTTCTGTCTCCTACATAAACAGTGTAGTTCTGTCTCCTACATAAACAGTGTAGTCCTGTCTCCTCTCCTACATAAACAGTCAGTGTCTGTCTCCTGTCGTCCTGTCTCCTACATAAACAGTGTAGTTCTGTCTCCTACATAAACAGTGTAGTTCTGTCTCCTACATAAACAGTGTAGTCCTGTCTCCTCTCCTACATAAACAGTGTAGTTCTGTCTCCTCTCCTACATAAACAGTGTAGTTCTGTCCACTACATAAACAGTGTAGTTCTGTCTCCTACATAAACAGTGTCGTCCTGTCTCCTACATAAACAGTGTAGTTCTGTCTCCTACATAAACAGTGTCGTCCTGTCTCCTACATAAACAGTGTAGTTCTGTCTCCTACATAAACAGTGTAGTTCTGTCTCCTACATAAACAGTGTAGTTCTGTCTCCTCTCCTACATAAACAGTGTAGTTCTGTCTCCTACATAAACAGTGTAGTTCTGTCTCCTCTCCTACATAAACAGTGTAGTTCTGTCTCCTACATAAACAGTGTAGTCCTGTCTCCTCTCCTACATAAACAGTGTAGTTCTGTCTCCTCTCCTACATAAACAGTGTAGTTCTGTCTCCTACATAAACAGTGTAGTCCTGTCTCCTCTCCTACATAAACAGTGTAGTTCTGTCTCCTCTCCTACATAAACAGTGTAGTTCTGTCCCCTACATAAATAGTGTAGTTCTAAATAAACAGAGCCAAGACCAGCCCTACTCTGGACCGTCAGCTGCAGTTAGTTCACCTCCAGCTTTACCTGGACTCAGGGGTCAAGACTTTTTTTTTGCAAAATCACATCATGATTGTTGAGTTGTGGACACATCTAATAATAATAATAATGCATCAGTTTTATATAGCGCTTTTCAGGACACTCAATGACGCTTTACAGGACACTCAATGACGCTTTACAGAGCATTATTCATTCACTCCAGACCCGGTGGTGGTAAACTACTATTGTAGCCACAGCTGCCCTGGGGCAGACTGACGGAAGCGAGGCTGCCAATCTGCGCCATCGGCCCCTCCGACCACCACCACCATTCACGCACAAACCACTTTCATACTAGGCAATGTGGGTAATGTGCCTTGCCTAAGGACACTACGACAGTTTTTTGCCACTGGCGCCCCCCTGTGGCACCTGGAATTCCCAGTGGTCTCCCATCCAAGTACTAACCAGGCCCGGCCCTGCTTAGCTTCTGAGATCTGACGGGATCAGGCTTTGACGAGCCGGTATGGCCACATCTGGACTGCAACAGCGCTACTTTAGTGTATTAGGATAGAAAAACATACTTTATATTATAATCTTGTCAAATTGTGTTCAGATTATTTAGGAAAGGTTGAATGGGACACAAATTTCAATATTAAAATATAAAACAAATAATTTTTTTACAAAGAGATCCAAAGGAGCCTATTGCTATGTTAATCTGACCCTTATCTCGCAAACACTACACACACTTTATTGATCATGTTTGGAACAGTCACTCAAAACAGCCAATTTTTTTGACACATTGACATTTTGATCGATAGCGAATAAGTTTCCTCCGCTGGGTGCCGGCTCAAGCTAGGTGAGGAGCTTGGAGCAAACCGGAGAAAGTGTGTGTAAGAAAACCCTCCAAAATAAAGTGGAAAGAAAATTTACAGAAGGACAAATAATGACTACCCTGTAACTATGCTTCACAATATTATGCTTAAAGGTCCTGTATTACACAAAACTGACTCTTGTGAGCTTTAAGCCGTGTTATAATGCTGTTACCTCACAAAAAACATTCCTGGAGTTGTGTTTTGTTTCATTCACACGTGTTTGAGTAACCCTTTATTATTAGTTTACATCTCCAAGCACAAAATGTTCTGTGCCTTATGATGACATGTAGTGGTAGGTTTCAAGTTAACAGCTACATTTTACCTTTTGTTCAGTAAAGACTGGCAATTCCAGGACTGAAATCATCCAAATAATTCTAGTGAAGGTGTATGGAGTAAAAAACACAATGGAGCTCTTCCTGTATTACCACAAAGGAATTAGTGTTTGAGTATCCACACGCTCCATAACTAGTTGCACTTTTAAAAATCTAACTTTACATTGCACCCATTACACATAATTTGCATAAAAGTCAAAGTGTGAAGAACAAGGTTATGACAGCATCACTACTCTACACACAATTACTTCAAAAATGTCCCCAAGACTCCACTGTTAGTGCAACCAACAAAAGCATAGCACATCTGGACCTAGTCTGGCGCAGACGTCACATTCAACCTTCTGGCTGTCCCAATATGGCCCTATAGTGACTGTGTGGGAGAAAGCACTGGTTCGATTTATGCCAAAAGGATAAGTCAAGGTGACGATGAGTTAAAACGCCACATAACTAAATTCTAAAGGTCCAGAAAACCTGTTTCCTTTTACACTGCATTACAGAATTATCCCTCTTACTCATATAAGCATCAGTGCTGAAATAATGACATTACAAGGACAAAACTGAACCTTTCCTGAATAGCTTTAGAATGGTCTTCATCTATAGCACAGCCTGTATGAGACCACATATTACTGTAGAGAACCATTATGTTTGCACTGGAATTGACATATCAAAATTGTTATCAAGTATCCAACAGTTTCCTTAGTACCAAAATTGAGTTGAAATTTTAGTATCAACTACTTTAACCCTTACTTTTCTGCAGTTTACACCTCAACTATCTGCCTTATTGGCCCATCAACACCTCGCAACCCCATCAGTTACTACAGTATTATATCAGCTGTAAACCTAAAATCATAATATCAGTCAGTTTTTGATATCAACAAACAATGTTTTGCACAGGTTTTTGTCAGCCTTCATGTTGAACAGATGTAATATTGAGAACATTAGCTTTGGATGGGGCAATAGGAACTGGGAAAGAAGCACGGAGTGGGGTTGTAAGCCCTAAGAATGTTGATTTAAACTAATGTGTTTCTTGAATGTTATTATTATTTTTAAGAATCTTGAGGATGTACTTTATATTTTTTGAAGTGCAAGACTTTTTCAAGGTTCTACAGGAAGCCATTATTGCTCCAGATGGTAGTTACATGTGTGATATTTTTCAACAAAAATGCTCATAAGAGAACCTTAGATGGACCGTTACTTTTTGATGTGATTCTGGCTAATAACTTTGCGCGTTGTGTTGCATTTTTTTGTATGAATAGTTTGATTGATTGATAATAGCCTTTTACACTCAGTGTTAGCACATCGTTAATCTGTGGGCTACCTCTCCAACCCATTTGAAATCTTTAAAAAGCTTACATTCTTCATTCATGAGTGTTTATTGTTCTCTATTGTTCTCCCTTGCTTGTGTCCATAGGGATCTGATTTTCTGCCACTGTATGGCATTAAACTTATTATCTGTAATTCTTTAAATAAAGGTGTTATTTTATTGCTTCAAAGTATCTTGAATTACATGCATTCTCACTGCGAGGGGACTTGCCTCTCAGCAGATTTGACCAGTAACTTTGGCTGGTGGCATCACCTGCATGTCCCTATGGAAATACATATGTTTAGTGGCATAGTGTGGAATGTTCCAGACAAAGCAATCTCCATGGGGACAAGTGTAGTGGCAGACCCTCCACTAGAAAAGTTACACAGTGCCCGTTTAACAAATGTTTACAAGTCATTTTGCAGTAGTCCTCTCTGTGCTCTTTTTGTCCCTCTCCAGAGCAGCCAGCTGTCTGTGGTGATCAGAATCAGCCGTAATCAGCAGAAGTGAGCGAGTTTATGATTTCACATGATGGAGCCAGACAGTTTGAACATAGTGATTAGATTACACATCCACAGCGATACCACTCTAATGTTGTTTACCTTCATTTGTTCTCAGTGGGTCAATGGCACTGTGCTTCTGTTCCAGCAGCCTCTCTCTCCCCTGGGGAAAGCAGAATACAAAACAATGAAAAAACATAAAAACAAAGCTGTATTTAATGACTTGAGGTGACATCACAACATTCTATAGACCAAAAATATTTTATACAAATTGTGGCAGCTGAAAATTCTTTTGCTAAATGCAAATATTTGAAGAATAGCTACTTCCTGTATCTAGTCACAATGAAAAATGATTAGGTTCCACAATTTTGAATGAGATATGTCTTATGAGAACACAATGTAATTATTAGGGAAAATTGTTTCTTCACTCCCATAGACTGTATAAAAAAGTGGACTATGCGAGTGTGACATCACCCGTAGTGTTCAGCAAATAAGACTTGCGATGCTAACGGTTACAGGAGCAAATCTGAAGCCAGGCTCTGTGTTATGAATAGGATTTTTCTGATGGACAAAATAGTGACAAAAAAAATTCAGGATTATGTTCAACAGGTTAATACAAACATTTTAAAACCAAAATTATGAGGCTCACTACAGCAGTTACAGAGAGAGGGGCACGACCCCAATGTAAGTCAATGGGAGCCAGGGTCAGAAGGAGCCGGAAGAGCCTCCTGGGGCACTTCCTATTTGGCGGCTAATGCATTAGCTTTGTCCACACCATATATATGGTCTATGTTCACTCCCCATCTGAGAGAATTAAAATATCACATTCTCGAATCTGAAAACCACTAATTCATGGGTCCAAATTGACATTCATTTGTGTCACCATCTACAGGACCAAATTAGCTATGCCGTCTGCCTGTTGCTCTGTGGGTTGGGCCAACAAGTCTCAAAAGAAATTTTATTTTTCTATAACATCCCCAAACACTCTGTTCATTACCAGAAATGGATTAATGCCATCACAATGGATCAGTGGACTCCAACAAATCACTGCAGACTGTGCAGTGATTTTCTAGTAGCAGCATGGTTACCAGTAGCGTCCAGTCAGGCAACTTTCATTGTTAAAGGACTGTAAATCTCCAAATAACAAATAACTAACTATTTGATTAAAGGTCATTCGGTTATGAAAAAACCCCCAGGTTAGATGGTGTTGTGCAGCTTTTGGTCCATGCATTAAATTTATGTTAAAATAGGTTAGGCAAGCCTAAACCAAAGGAATTGTGAGCGCCATATTTAATGTAACAGCAGAGATACGCCACAGTGAACAGTGAAGTGAAACCCATCAACAGATGAAATTCGGAAAGCGAAGGTGATTGTTTAGCATCACTCTTCAGTTAGACGTTTTCACACAATGCCTTGAACAGACTTGAATGCTCTTATCTAATTTACATTTTTTGAAGATAATTCGATTTGTGACTACATTTCTTAAGAGTATATTTTCTTCTTAGTAAAAAATCAAGGCAAAAAAAATTCTCTAGGAAAAGGGAGGCAAAAGTAACAAGAAACAAAAAATTGCTGTGATTAGTCATTAGCTTATTTAGTTAAATAAGACTTTAAGCTGTTTTCTAGTGCACTGGGTCTCAACATGGGGGTCAGGAACAACTGAGTGATACGTAAGTAAGCAATAGCTTTAAACCCCCTTCAATTACACTGAATGGAGTATAGTGGGAGGAGATAGGGGGTAGGTGAAAACAGGAATGTTCAGCACAATAATGCCTCAAATATAGGAAAAGAAATATTTTAAAAACATGCATTCAAAACACAACTTAAGTTAATGATGAAAGGAAACCATTTTCCATGGTTGATTTGTTTTAATAAAATGTAGACCTTCATCCAATCAGATTTATGACAACTCAGTTAGAGATACCAATGCTAGGATGCCATTGCCTTCACTTTCATTTAGCAACCTTCTGTCTTTGCTAGCATTATAGAGAACAATACAGAAGCACAGTAACTTTCACTTTCATTAGGTACAGATAAAGCTCACAGCATGAGTCCAGGCTGTACACTAAATTCTGCTCTCTTCTCCTCTTCCACACACGTTCTTTGTCCTGGTCTTAAACATTTTATCGCCTCCTCTCCTCAGCTGGATATACAGACGTCCCTTTAATTCGACACACTAATGTAATTCGCCTTCTCCATAATCATCCGTTTTCTCCTTTTCATGGCCTGATGCTGAACCCAAAGCACGTCGTGTGGATTTGATTTCACAGCGGTGTGCCATACAACAACACTGTCCATTTTATTTATTTTGTATTTGCTTAAAAGCTTCATGCTGTTCCACTATAAATCAACAATAGCCTTAGAGAAGTTCACGGGACAGCCCAGGTTAAGCTAATAATAATAAGAGTGATGTATAAGTCAATGGAGAATAAGTGGGTAGAGCTGAATTGCCACCTCTTTGTCTTTGTTTAATACAGAATATGAATGCATAACCATCAACATAACACTATACTACTACTGCAACAACTACAGCAACAATTACACCAACTAGGGTTACTACTATGATTACTGCTACCACTACTACTACTACACATGTTGCCTCTTTTATAGTGTCATAAAACCAACTTTAAGTACTATTACTGATACACTGCTGGGTACAAAAACAGCTCTTTCTGGCCTATAGCATTTTCTTAAGTTAAATGTACCTGACTCAGACACCAGCCCTGCCTCAGTAGATTTAACAAATATACGATAAAGGGTTTTGTGCCTGGTCTTCTGTCTGGCCTGAGTGCTGTCAGCGTCCAGGAGAGAGGTTAAGGTGGGACGCCCGGTGTCAGACGCAGTGCCCCCTGGAGAAAAGGAGTCACCGCAGCAAGGGCACCCAACGCTCCCCTTCCGCGGGTGTCATTTATCATGGCTGACAACTGCACCCCTCTCTGCCATTTTGGGTTTATTAGCGGCACATTTCTCCACACATAATGATGTTTTCCTTAGCACTTGTCCTCCGAGAGCAGCTCCTATGAAAAACTGCAGTGGAAACATCAAGGTGACAGTTCTCTCTTTTATAAGTTTACTTCACATGAGTGGCACGGTAAGGGCATGGAGACAGCACAAACAGGGCCCACATCGGTATTCAAATCTCACTCTTTACTTTGGAAGTCTACTTTCAGGCCTCTACAACACACTTTGGCTTTGGGATCGACATGTCTCATATCATCTGCAAGTCTGCTTTTATTTTGACACAGGCACTGGAGTGTGACCTCTGTTTCATGTGAAAAACACCGTCTGAAAATGCTGCAATGACCTTTGAAAATCGCAAATGCAGATAGGTCTATCAAATCTATAGTAAAGAGGGCTTTCTTATAATAAAATAACACGCACATTCAAATTTAGATGTGCGGTTTGAATAAGATTGTGTTCACCAAGATACAATGCAGAGGGTCCATTTTCATTAGCTTATGTAACTTACTGCTTTTGTTTCTTATAATGCCTTTCCATTATGTTCAGTCATTGGCTCGATATTGAATACCCATTAAATAAATGTGTTTACAGTAGCAGCAGATATATGTAGCTTTCAGTTATTCAAACAGAAAAGCATACCATATAGTTGGATTATGTAAACATTCTTGTATTTGAGAACTGAATAATTTGGTGTAAAGAGGCAACCACACCAGACCTGGAGGACAACAGGGAAGGTGAGAAGAGCATCTGGCACACTCAGTGGACTGGTTTCCACAACAAACCTCAAATTTTGGGAACAGGAAACAAGCAAAATCAGTGCATTAACCCTATGTCTTAGCCTCGTAATGAACTTGGTGTTGAATTCTCACCTTGTCAGCACACATAAGCTGTAGACCATTCACTGACCCGGCAACACGGAGCAAATACATGTTCTCCTGCATCCAGCATTCAGTGAGTCTTCAGTCTCATTCGAAACACTGCACTTAACTGCTCTACAAATTATTGATTTAAGCACAGTATGTATGACAACACAAAGGATCCTGTCAGCACAAAAACACTATTAGAGTAAATCATTAAATGCTACCTGGAGCCAGTGGAGGCGAGAGGAGAAGCCGGAGAATGACAAAATAAGCACTAGACAGGAAAATAGCAGTAGTAGCTATACTGCCATTGTTGCAAAAGTGGATTTTTCGGTGCCTTTTCAGTGTGCTATACTCAGAGGGAATTTCTTGAACGCTGTAAGAAGCCATAAAGATTCAGGTTATTGTGAAAATCTATATTTTCCAATTTATTGCTCATTTCGCTCTAGTTCTCAGAAATATAATTAAAAATGAGTTTAAACTTGTAATAAGTTGAGATGAGGCTGATGTGGGTTGTGGAGCTAGCACCAGCACCAGGAGAAAAGAGATGCCCAATACCCAAAAGAAATCAATACTAAAACTAGTATAAAAACTAGATAGGCTATTCATTAGAACAAGTATTGATGCTGAAATGAATCACATAAAGAACAGGAAACTGAACCTTCTCTGAATAGTTATAAGACCATTTGATAACATTAAAGAAACTGCTATTGTTTTGGGTTCAAATTTATTTATTCTATTACCACAAAAAGTGTTTTGAAATTGAATTGGGAATTTTACTGGCTGGTACATCATTAATAAAAGGTATAAAATAGTTGGGAAGATTCCCAGAGGTTATTTCTGATTGAAGTTTAATTTTCTGTCTGATCAGAATTCTAGAAATGTTTATAATTTTATAATAATTAATAATACTATATTATGGCTGAAAGTCTAAAAGTTGTATTTGTTCTACTTTTAGTCTTGACTCTAAGGCAGTTTAAGTACAAGTACTGTGTTCTTGTATGCAAATCTCCACTAAGAGAATGTACTGTTGGCACTGGCACTGGTCAAGCTCCCGCCCCCTCACCTGTCAGTCATTCTGATGAGCACTGTTCAATATAACAGCCCGTGGCCCCAGGCGACTGTACGCTGTCCACAAAGCCACATGTCAAAACAAAACAGGGACCAGAGAAATAATAATAATGAAAAAAATGTAAAGTATTTCTGGATGTATATGGAGCCGAGTTGTCCCCACAGATTGGACTTCTTTCTGTTGCCATGACTTCAATGTTCTTAACTCGAGCTGTAACTCCCCAGCGAAGTGCACATACTTGAACAGCAGAAGGCTGCATGAAAATACATCTGAATAACTGTTCAGTTAATGATGTTTCTTTATTAAAAGGTTGCTCTTGTACAAGTTGTACAAAAACCTGATTGATATGATACAGTGTTGTTGCATGTATGATGTAAATGTAAGTTCTGTATCAAAATGTAAATTATTTTATTATTATTATATTTATTATTATTCTATTATTTTATTATTATTTCTATTATATTTGACATCAACCTGCCAAGGGACTGAAGATGGAAATTAGCCACATTGGCTTTGCATATTTACATTTCAAATGTTCATTAATATGTGCTGTTCCTTTACAAATAAATAAATACATTTTGTTAGATAACTGTATTACTTAAGATTTAGACTTAAAGGGGTACAAACTTGCACTTGCTATTATTATTATTATTATTATTATTATTATTATTATTATTATTATTATTATTATTATTATTATTATTATTATTAAATTTACATATATCTTCAACCATAAAACCTAAAACTTACATTCTTATTCTTATCGTCTCTCCACAGATCTGATAATGTTGTTTTGTGATGATAAAATACGGTGCCGGACTGCCGGAGCGTCCACTAGAAAAGTTACATAGTCCATCTTTAATTTGAACTTTTTTTCCTCATCTTGTACCAGAGAGACAAATGTTTTTATGATTGAAATTACACCTTCACAATATGACAGTGTTTGATATATTGTTCAGTTATTCCTTCTTTATTTTAATTTAATTTATGCCCGGGAGTAAAGCCATACAACATGTACACACCACACAGGCCTATTGAAACTACCCATGCAGTGTTATAATTAGCAGAATACATCACTGTTAAACTTTCTGCTAAATAAATAAACCCACTATACCGTGTCAAACTTTTACACTACAATGTTTGAACTTTGCCGAAACAGTGTCTGTGGGTACAACGTGTGCAGTGGAAGGGGTTGGAGGACCCCTTGGGGAGGCAGTTGTGAACAGAGGGGTATAGCTGTAATTATAATGCGTCAGCCCTGTGTTGACAATGTGCCTGCTCTATGCGCTGCTTATTCCATATACAGAGGAGCAGAACATCCTATTAAATCTCTGCAACTGTTTTCAGCCCATGAAGAGTCAGTTAAAAAAAAAAAAAAGCACAATCTGCATGTTTCCCTACAGAGGTAATAAACAATACACCGTGACTTTGGAGTTGACAATAAATGCTGTAAGAAGCAATGTCACAGATTTAATTTTTGATTGTGATTATACCACTTCTGTTACAACAAGACTCTGGAATATTATTCGGCATCAAGGCAACACCAGGCTGAGTGCTTTGTTTTATTGAGATCTTCTGGTTGGTGCTGAATTAGTGTGCAAGAAACAATCTATTATTATTTAAAGGCGCACTATGTAACCTTTATCATTCATCTTCAGCGACACAGATGACACCACCAAACCTAATAACCCAGAGAAATCAAAATAAAGATCTCTGAGCAATAATTTCAGTATAATCAAACTATTTACACTCCATATTGAATACTGCAGTACTGAATACATGAGTTGTTATTTTTCACATATATATTAATGAAGGACATATTTTCTTGACAGGAATACAATGGGTTTACCATAAGCGTCATTTTTAATCTCTGTGCACATTATTATCTTGGAATCCTGACGGAAGCCATGCAAAATAATCCTCATGGAAACCATTGATCTGAAGATATTAAATATTGATTGGAGCATTATGATGGATCCCAGAAGCTGAAAATATATTTCACTTTAAAGAGCATTTTTAATTCTGTGAACAAAGATTGCAGCCAGTGGCACAAATCAATCTGCTCTTCGTCATCATCATTTTCATTGCCACCACAGCTGATACTGAGCCTGTCTGTCATCAGGATTGTGCTAATAAGAGCTTCCCTCTAAGGCACTGCGTATGGTAAGATTTGGATTTTAGAGCATTATATCCAAATCATCCTGAGACTACACCAAGTCCATTTGTTGTTGTTTTTTTTTTTATTATTTATGGCGAAATTCCATTTTATACCGTGAGCCGCAACTTATTTTCTTGAAAATACAATGAATCTGTTATAGAAAATGGCATATAACGTCTTGTGTGAGTGAAGTATTCTTATCCTCCCACTAGACTGACCTCTTAATGACCATTCTGAAATAATCATAAGTTGTTCTGCTGTTAGGGTTAAGGTATTATGTCCCAGTTGATGTTAATGAAAATGTTTCCAGTCTATGACAATTATCAGAGGCTATTTCTTTATTACCAAGATTAATACCGAGACAGCATATAGAAATCCTGTGATAAAATCCACCACATGTACAGCGAGTCTCTGGGTGCATCAGGCTATTATAAGCTGTGGGAGCTTCTGCCATTTTGAAGTTATGAATTCATCCAGTCCACTGCCACATCAGTTGACAGCAATGAAACGTTATCATTCTCACCACTTGACCTTTGCCATTGCTTAGATCAACAACAAACCTCTGAACTCGACCTGCAATGTTGAACAACCAGAGTGGACGAACAACAAATTGCTTCCTGTATTACTTGACAATACTGCTGTTGCTGTATATATGTGCTAGTATTTATTTGGGTGGGTCCGGGGGTCACTGTTCAATTTAGTGAGGTTGCAGCAGAAGCTTGTGGCAAAGCAGAAAGGTGGTGGGGAGTGCAGTTTCAGCATTTTAGCTCAGAGTTTTTACATTTTCACCGGGACAGGAGAGCAGGAGGTGTCATAAGACCTGACAACTGAGGCTCCACATCAGCACAGAAACAATAACAGCAACCCCAGGGACACTTCTCTTCAGGCTGCAACCTGGCCTTTGTCTCATTCTTACTGTTGACACAAAAGAAGATAATATGAAGGTGAAATCATGAATATACTAGTGCTGTATATTTTACACAATGTTCGTGAACATTAAATATTAAAAAACTAACAACAAATATAATACTGTATTGGGTTTACTCATCACTTTATGGCCAGTTTACATACATCCTACTCTCAGTGATAAACCTGTGGCCACAGCTGTCCTGGGGATGACTGAAAGAGACAAACTGCTCACCTGGTAAGTCCAGAATTACATCCCTCTGGGTCACTTCTCCCTCCATCGCATCAAAAGCCAGCCTCTCTCACTTCAGTTTAACATAGTTCAGTGCTTTGTTCATTGAATTGACTCATAGGAATGTGCTCATACGAATCTGATCTCTGACTGATGTTTTTCAGCCCTTATTTTCTCGTAAGCAGCCATGATTGTATTGATAAATTTGTGCCCGTGATTGGCTAATCCACTTATCATTCACGCCCATCTGAACTCTGGGGATGACCAGACTCACATCTTTTTTGGAGAAATGTGAATTCTGAATCCTAGGAAAGCATTCTGCACCTCTGTAATCACCAATCACTCATTCACTCTACACATTCACAAAGGCACTACTGTTATGGAAACTACCTTTCTGCTTGTTTCCTTGGAGATGTTTGCTTTACCTGTGCCATGTCCCATAATATGGCATGTGATGCTACCAGGCCGAGTTAGATGTCCGAATTGAGAAGAAACTCACAGTAAAAATGCATGTTTTTCAAACTGAATGAATGAAAAGCTAAGATGTTTATTGCCATATATGAAAAAACTGCACTGAGACAAACAGGTGGCAGTCGTCTCATAACTATTTACATACATCAGCCGCATACTCACAAAATGTTATGACATGCTATGACAACTGCTAGTACTTCTGCATGCTAATGACACTACAACAAGTGCAAAGTTGTTGTAAGTAAAAACCAATAAAATAAAAAGTGTACATTTACGTTCCACCTGCCCAGCCCACACTGTAACACAGAGCAGTGTTTGCATGGGGGACAACATGGCACCCGTTTATTGCCTCTCATCAAAGTGGTGCGATGCCGGGCAATTAAAAAGCCATCAGATAACTCCCCACTAATTACCCACACAGTCATCTCTTCTTGTTGTCTATATTAAATCAAGTACAGGCCTGTAAAATGAATGTAACTGGGCCGAAGGGCCCAAGTGCTTAATGTCCAACACAGTAGGCCCAGACCATATGCTGCTCTTTATTACTACAGTGCCATTACAGTAATATGAATTAATGTGGCACACAGGCAAAAAATGTGCATGTTTACACAAGAGTTTTATTATTATGTTGCAGTAATGTAATGCTTAATGCGGACATAAATATAATACATGTAACAGTATACTCTGTTTTGTATCCGTAAAGCAAAGTGAAATGTTGTATAAGCTCATAGTAAAATATTAAATAAAAGTACCAAAACAAAGATATGCCTCTGTGAAAGTTCTGGTTCTGATTAATATTACAATGGGCTTCAGTCTGTCTCATATGTTGTACCTAACATGGTTTTCTTTTCTTTGTAAGTTTTTCAGCTCATGGAGCTGCAGTGTTAACTAAGCCCAAAGAGTGTTATGTGGGCAATGCAGTCTGTTTAATTCATCAGTTATATAATAAACTGAATCTATATAATAAAACAGTGACTCTATATAATAAAATAGTGATTCTATATAATAAAATAGTATGCATACATCCTGACTGTATTTGAGACAGTTCTCTCGTTATCTTGGAGCAGTATTCAATCCCCAAATCAATATAATTATGTACATGTTACTAACAAATCAATATAAATCTGTACATGTTACTATCAACTGGACACAATGGCTTACCTCGTGTTGTGCTTGCTAAGACTGGAGTATCTTCTTGCTAGGATTGAAAACATAGACTCATAGATTATAACTATACAGCAGCTCAAGCACAATATATGTTCTTTATGTAAACAATATTCCAACAGCGGGTTCAAGGACTGTGCTCATGCACTGCGGAGTAAAACACTAAAAATGAGACTAAAAGTATAACTGTTCTCAATATTTATGAAGCATTTATTTTCATCATAATGACAAGCAGGATAATACCATGTTATACTAGGGAGCAGATATTGTATACATGGTTCTGAATATGTATTTGTGTGTTCTGGATCACTGTAAATGAAGCTAGAATTCTATTTTTCATCTTAAGTGACATTGTATCCCAAGACAAATGTCCTCTCTATAAAGTTTACCTTATGTTGACATAAAACACAATGTAAGATACAGTGTGTACAGTATGTACATATGCACTCACGGTGAACCCATCCACTGGACGTCTTCTGTAGCTCTGAGCTCATAAAACCACTGGGAACTGAGCAGCGGACTCCATTTATATGAATTATATATGTTACATTTCGATGATGTATTTTTCATTTGATGTATTTTTTATCAGGTGTAATTCGGGAGATAACGCCAAAGCAGAATGTATGGAAAGGAAGGTAGGAAATTGCTAGGAGACAAGGAAACAAGCCAAGGATCTGACACCTTAAGTGACATTTTGTGTCTGCAACTCCAATGAAGCATGAAGCATTATTCCTTCCATACATCTCTCTACAGCAGCATTTGCTTTTCTTTTTTTTATACTTATTTTGGTCTTTTTATATATAATTTATAAGGTGATTTTACTCAAAAAGGAGGAAATAAAGCTGTGAATCTTTAATGTACCCGGCATTAGTTTGCGCAACCGCACAATAAAGTTTGAAGCTTAGTCTAATAATGCATGTACTAGGTTGGAGCTAATATTAGATCTTAGGTATGTCTCAAGAGAAGCCATGGAGATATGATAATGTAAAAGTACTGTGACTATTTTAAATAGACTTCATAGATTATTAATCTGCCAATCCAGGAAAGATGAATGGTTTTGTATGGATTCAGGTGAAGTGAAGATGGTTGTTGAAAGCACAAAACAGGCAGAGTGACTTGGTGTCACTATAAAAGACTACTATTGTGGATAATTGTGTGTATTTTGAGGCACAAATATTCACTGTCTGTGTGACATAAAAGGCACCACTTGAATTAAGGTCTTCTTGTCTGGTTTAACAGGATTCACGTGTCTTGGTGGGTTACTGGAAGCCACTAGGCAAAAAGTGATCAAATCTTTAAGGAGACATATTATAAATAGCTTTTAATTGTGTTTTAATGGTTCTCCTCATCTCAGCTGAAGTTGTATTAAGACTGATTCACAAACATTTGAGTTTTCTTTGTCTTGTTTTCACCTACGCCCATGCCCACTGCTCTGTGCTTGCTCCCTTGTTTTTTCAACAGTGATACATGTATGGTTCAGCAGCAGAGAAAAGCATGTGTTCACTTATATATATCGAGTTCCAACAAGAAAGTAAACTCTAGGGGTGGGATGAGATACAATTTCCACAAGGCAAGACCAGACACGAGACTGGGTCCATAAGAATGAGACAAGATGAGCTTGTGATATAATTTATAATAAATAATTTGTGTGGTTCACTTAACAGTAGTGTTATAAACATGAATACCTCTGCTGTAATTGTAGCAATGCTTTTTTGTAATGCCTTCTCAAAAAGTTACCCCTTGGTCCAATCCAAATGCAAAGATATGGGAGAAAAATCACACAAAATAATTTTCTGAGATTTTGTCCCAACCCTAGTGAATTATAATTATTAATGCCATCTTAAATGATAATTACATTTTAAATGTGCTCTTCCTAATTGGTGGTAGAAGAAGTTACAGCAGTTTAAGTAAGTTTATAAACTCAAAGTACTTTTAATTTCACACCATCTTTTACTAGATATTTTTTATTGATTATGTATGCTTCAAATTTAAAGAATATTTTGCAGGGTTTGGGAGCAACAGTGGCACAGTGGTTGTAGAATAGATACTGCGTTTACAGTTTTGCAGTGATAATAATTTCAGTTTAGATTTTGCAGCATCTTGCAGGTGAACTAAATTTTTGAATCTCCAGATGATTTTAAATGTTACAACAAGGAGAAGTAGAGCCATTGCACCATTCAGTCTGCAGTGCCTCCTTTAGTTTCCACGAATCGCTCTAAAGTCCATTTGAAGAAGTGAAAATGCCATCATCGAGACTTAAATATTGGACTCAGGGGGACAGTTTGTTTCCAAAGCAACAGCCACCAGAAGTGCAGTTGTCCTTCTATTACAGAAGTTACCTTTTCACAGTCCTGCCTTTGAGGAACAATGACGGCAGCAATTTAAGCTTATTTTATAAAGAAAGCTTCCAAACGTACAGACTGAAGGAACCAAACAATCCAAGATGTATAGAGCAATAATAGAGAAGAAAAAAAGTATATTATTAACTGTTAATGTTTTATTACTTTGAACCTTTTCTAAAAGCCTCCTGTGGACAGGTGTTGTAAATTAGCACTTGTGCTATAACACTTGAAACAATGCATCTGGTTTGTCCAATGCAATTGTTATGTCCATATCAAATAAATAAATAAATAAATAAATATACCCCATCCACTTACTCTGCTTATAGGGGACAAGTCCATTATATCAACTATGGGCCTAACAGGTCCTGTATTATATAGAACTGACTTGCATGAGCTTTGAACCAAGCAATAATGCTGTTACCTTATCAAAAACATGTTGTGCTTTGTTTCTTTCACACATGTTCAAGTATCCCTTTATTATTAGTCTGTCTACATGTTCCACCTTATGATGTCAGTATTAATTTTCAAGTTAACCTCTACCTTTACCCATAGTTGTCTAAGTCTAAGTCTAGTTCAGTAGAGATTGACAATTCTACAGTTGAAATCATCCAGATGATCTATCCTAGTGAAGGTGTATAGAATTTTAAACACAACTTGTTTTCTTATTTTTACTTTGTATTCTTAAAGGAGAAAAAAATACTACAGTAGAGAGATATGTAAAGTGAAAGAAACCAAACATGTGAAAGAATGAGAAAAGGGGGGTATAACATCACAAGGTGGAACAGCATGTTTTCAGTTTGAGAGAAGAACTCAGCCTAAATATCCAGGGTTTGTGTGTTAAATGTGTGAATAAACAAAAGGACTCCAGGCATGTTTGTGATGAGGAAACACAGAGCAGAGAACAGTTTAATATGGACCCTTTAAAGGCGTTTTATTGACTTAAAAATGTGAAAAACAGAACAAGCCCATTTTACAAAATGAAACTTGTTCTCTTGTGTACACTAGATGAATTTATATCCTACATACTCTGTTACAAAACTGTGATTATGGAATGACAGCTGCACTTGTTTTAACAGCTGTAACCTCTTTGCTCTACATTATAAAGCTGTGAGAAAATTTGGTGTAGAACTCTTTAGAGTCCATTTGCTTATGTGACCAGCAGCTTGTCCATTAACGTCAATAAGCCATACTTTGTGATCATCAACTGGCCAATTTACTTGTAATTATTTGCTCAGGCAGGCTTGTATTGCTCAGTGCAGAAGACATTTTGACCCATCGGAAACTGTTGATATTCCAGACGTCCGCTCAGAAATATTGATAGAGGCAGCATAATAAGAACACTGAGCGCCCTGAGATTATCATCTGTCAGTCACGAGGAGCTGTGAGGCATCAGGCCCACAGACACTGTCTAAGCAGGCTATCTTTAATTCCCCCATACAAATACTCTGCTCAATTACCCACAATGCACAGCTCATCTCCTCCATCTTTTAAATGTCATTGTATTCTAAGCAATGCTCATGTTGATGTGTACTCATAAATCATTTGTAGCCAGAGGTGGCCTAAAAGCTAACGTGCTGCTTTGGGGTTAGGCACAAACCCATCCATAATTTCCCATGATGCTGAGCGAGCTGTGTGGGCAGGGGAGGTTACTGGTGCTCAAATGCCCCACGCTACAGGGGCACATGTTTACTGACAGCCCCACTGAGGCTGCAACAATCACCTGCTAGCAGAGCTTCCTTTAGGGCCTGCTCCTACATTAATGCATGGCGCCTCTCATTATTCAGAGAGGCTTGACTTCAGGGAGGGAGTGTTGGGACGCACTTGCACACTGGGTCATCTGCTGCACTCCAGGTGGTACAAAGCCAAAGGCCCCTCAAAGCCCACTAGTATTGTGTCAGAGAAAATGGAATACAAGTTTTAAAATAGCCCAAAATGTACTCATTACTATACTGATGAAGCTCCAGGATCTAATGTGCTTACACTGGATCTTTGTTTCTCAAATCATCTCACAGGAGTCATCATTTTCTTCAACAAAACCCAAATAAATTTGTTTTGATAAAATCTGGCCTGGTCAATCTGAAAAAGTGCAAATGAAATAGTTTTTAAAAAAACACACACAGCCATGACCTATTTTGTTATTTGAAAGTTTGCTTGTTACAAAGTGGCATCGTAAGTGCAGTAGAAAGACACTGAAATTCATCATTGCATGAATTCTAGTTGAGAAAACCAGAAAGACTAAAGAGTTAACCTGAGAAGTGGGTTATCCAATCACCAGGGCTCAAAGTACTATCCAAGTCTGGTGTTGGTTTTCCGAGTTTAAACTTTGCCTTTAGCCATATGTGCAAACACTATGTGGATTTTACTCTTTTGTGCTTGATATTTGAAATATTCATAACTTACTCCCAGTACTTTTGGCCCTGCTGCAGAAAAAGGCATGAAAACTGAATCAGAGGGTCTTGCTTCCTGAAAGGACTGTGAAATAGGAAAAGTGACTCCACATCCCCAATGATATTTATAAATCACAGCAGCACGTTTGCAAAGAAAAGACTGAGTGAATCTCCAAGCAGAGCCATCCAACATCGCCAATGAAATACAAGACTTATGTCAGATGCAAGGATAATTTGTGCTCTATTTTTACAACTCCTCTACCTGCTTGGATTCAGTTTGTCGAAAGCAAACGTATTTAGTCCCTTGATAAAACAATTACTCCCTTTAATATTCCAGCAATCTTTTTTTAACCTAACATTTGTTTTTGTGGAGGTACAAACAAAGTGAACACAGGTTCTGACTGGCTCAGAGGAGCACTTTCACAACACAAGCACTGATGGAAGTCCCAGGGCAGCTTCAAGGGGAAACTTTGTGACAGGTTTATTGGAGGGACCTGGATGTGTGGCTCGTGGCTTAGTGAACAACTGCTTTAATACAAAATGGTTACAGAATCCTGGGATGAGCAGTGTTAAGCCTGGAAAAGCCATGACCCAGGAGTTATGAGAGGCCAGTGAATATTTTAATACTTCAGACTGAGACTGCACTCAAGTTCATTACAATAGTCTTTGTAGCATTAAAAATGCAGTAAAATGCAAGGTGAAATTGTCATTTTCATTCATTCATTAACATGTCTGGGAGTAAAATAACACACTTAAAGAAACAGTATGGTGTCAGTTCATATGTCCACCAGTTTAAAATATTTGCACTATTCTTCCAAACTATGGAATACCAGTTTTGGTAAGTCTATTCTCTATTTCTCTTCTCAACTTTACCCTTCCTGGACATTAGGCAGATTGCCTACAGAGCCATTATGTAGGTCTGTACATGACAGCATCAACCTGGTCCTCCATTTACTCCTGCAGTACCGGAACTCCCTGGGAACCTTCACCAGGATCCTGTTTGTGGACTTCAGTTCTGTTCAACACAATCCTCCATGTTCTGCTCCAGGACAAGTTCCCTTTGCTCAATGTGCCTGACTCCACCTGCAGGTGGATCACTGACTTTCTGACAGACCAGAGTCAACATATGTGTCTGGAGAAGAATGTCTCTGACCCTCGGACTGTCAGCAAAGGATCTCCACAGTGCTGTGTACGACTGTGTAAAACTGATCAAGTCTGTGGATGACACCACCTCATCGGGCTCCTCTCAGACGGTGGTGCAGTTACAACAACCTGGAGCTCAAAACCCACGACAGTGGAGATTACCATGGACTTCAGTTAACTTCAACAATGGCAATAAAAACTCTTCTGATTCTGATTTGCACTGTATGCATGTGAGGCGTCAACTAATTTTGTATTTTTGTATTTTTTGAATAATCAGTGATAAAATGTCACAAAAAGAAACACACATGTAGAGTTTTTTTAATATAAATATTTTTAAAAATTGTCTGTGATTATACTCCTCAAGCAGCATTACTTAAGCTTCATCTCGGTCAAATTTTATAAAAATCACAATATAATCAACCATTTTATTAATTGATTAGTCACTACATTAACAAATTAGCAAAATAATTGTTGCAGATTTACATGTATGCAATACTAAGTTGAAACAGGATGACGAGAATTTGGAGGTGAATATTTCTACGCTTACAGCCACATTGTGGTTGACTGTGAAGTTCAGAATCAGACTGTTTTTGTGAAGAGTCTGAGAGCACAAATCTTTAACTCAAAAGTTAAACTTTTAGAAATATTTTTGACAATTTCCACAGACTCTTTTCAGAACTGAACATTGTACTACATTAAAACAAACCTTTGAATTCACTGCAGGAGCTGGGAACGAAACAAAAACTCAATGACATTATAATTTCAGGTTATAACCATCTGAAAAATATGTGTCAGGGGGTACATTTAATCTTCAAACATTGTTATATTTATGTATATCTGGGCAACATTGCAAGTCTTTATAGATGAACTATCTGCATTTCTTGGATAATACATCTTTATAAGTTGGACTTGTGAAAAAGAAAATTGTTAAAACGGTTAAAGTCTAGTTATAATGCTAGTCTGCAGTGCCTAGAAAAGCACAGCTCTAAGAGTTGTGTAACCTTCTTTAATATTTTACTACCTCAAATTGACATTATTCACTTCTTTCTCTCACCTCAGAACCATTTAGGAGTCCTTGTGATGGCATCAAAGTCGTAGTGCTAACTTATTCATCTGTTTCGTACATGCTCACTTTAGCTTTAATAGCCTAAGTGGTTTTCCTTTTGTCTGCTGGGACCTTAAGTGCTTATAAGAGGCTCTCGCTCCAAATATCCATAGTAGAAAAGGCCAGGTACTGTTTAAGCAATTAGAGACCAGAGCAGAGATTTGCCTTAAAAATAGACTGAGTTTAGCATGTATAATGAGGGTTCGCTGATGCAGGCTGGTTAAATATGCAGTGATTAGACAAACACACAGGAGACTGCTGGGGCTAGGTGTAGCAAAAAGCCAGAGGCGCTTTGTTCACCCACTTATTAACATCCCTGATTACAGCCTTGTGACTGTACTTGGATAGAGATCTCATGTATTTTTAAAAATGTGTTGATCTAAAATGTGTCCAGTTGCAAAAGATGTTTAATTTAGAAGATCTGTAGTCTTTGCTTCACTCTGTAACAAGGCTACAGGTTAATTTCCCTAATAAAGGGTCAGGTGATTTGGATTGATAAATGCCAGGAAAGGCACGAAACAGGAATGCAAATGTCCATAAATAATTAGATTTCTTCTGGATTGCTATTGGTGTGGAAAAAATATGTATGTAACTATGTAACTTTTTTGGTTGGGGCTCTGTCGCCTGTTGTTTCTATGGATATGTCATTGCTCTGTTTGGAAAGTTCCACAGTATGGCATTAGATTCATCTACCTTACATTTTGTCAATTATGGGTTTTATTGCTCAAAAATATATAGAAAAACAGGTATTCTAACTGTGAGTGGAGCTGCCACTCCACAGATGATGATAAAAATATTTAATGCCATACTCTGAAATATTCCAAGCAAAGTAATAACATCTCCATGAAGATAAGCAGGTGGCAGATCCTCTACCAGAAAAGCTTTTAAACACAGTGTATAACAGCAGCAAATACTGACCACGAGTTACCAGGAATAAAACACAATACATTTTAAGGATTCATATGCTAACTGTTCCTTCTATGTCAACTTCTGTGTTTCTTTGACCTTTCCTTACCTCTGTCTAACCTTCGTCAGGTATCAAGTCGTAAACTGTGAAATGTTCTTTGAGGTTTTTAAAACTCTCTTTAGTTGCACCAAAGGTTCAGTTTATCCCAAAAGTAATATTTTGAGCAGGTTATGCTTCCACTGAAATTTTTACTTCTACATTTTTCAGCTCATGCCGAACTTTATCTTAGAGCAGAGCAAACAAGGCTATTCACAGGTCAGCTACTTACAGGCACCATTTTGATGACTTCTCACTATTCAAAAGATATGTATTGATTCTGAATAAATGCTATGGCAATGGAGCAAATTTCTTATCACTGTGAAATCCATGGATAAGACAGTGAGCCATGTTTAAGTCCAAGCTGGAGAGTGGGACAGCCCCCGGATCAATATTACATCTTCAGTGGACTTGATCAACATAAACTCCCAGAGGATAACACCAGAACAATTGTCCGCAGGTAAACACTGTCTACGACGGGGGCAGGGGGATGCATATTATATTGATTTCAAGTGAGTAACTCAGTATTGTCTACATGTCTATTGTATGTTATTGTTGTTATGTCTAAGATGCATTTGTATGTGTATTTGTGTATTGCATGGCAAAGGAGAATGGAGTTCTGCATCTTGATTGAATTTGGGATCATAACAATATATTATGAAAAGAAATATGGTGCTATTCTTAACTCCTTATTAAACTGGATATTGTTAAATTCCAATTTAATGTGTGAAATATGAACTTTGGAAATTAGCTCAATGGTAAAAAAGGTTATCAAATATTAAAAACAGATAATGTGCCAGGAAACTGTTCAGATTACAAATCACAGCCTCCTGCACCTGTTTAGGATGTATAATTGTGAATATTTGCACGTTCTCCCGACTCACTGCTCAGGCGCTCATGACAGAAATGTGATCCAATATGAGAAAATGTGGTGTAATGAAGCTTCCCAGTGCCCAGTCCTCAGTGCACCAGATACAGATTATTGTAATGATATAGGCATGACTTTTCTTCCAGAGAGCACCAGCAGCAACTTTAAGCCACTTTTATTTATCATGCTCTATTACTGAGTGCAAGAGCTTTTGTGATCAAGGCAATGACCCGTTTTTCCAAACAACTGCACAGCATGTGGCTCCTGCATGCTGCAGGGGTGAACTGTATTGGGTTTGATTTATCAACACTGGAAGAATGTCTGCAATATTGTACTGTGAGGCTACACCATCTTTTATTACATTTTCAAAAATAGGAGAAAAAGCACTATCGTTAGCTCTGAGACAAATTATACTATTAAGCTATACATTTTTACTTTAACTAAAAGCCACAGCTTTGCAATAGTCCTGTGTTTCTCAAACTGTGGTACATGTGCCACTGGCAGGCAGGGATGAGCAGGGCCTTCTGTAGTTTGAGTATTTGTTTAAATTAGAGGCAAATCTTCAAATATTCATGTTTTTGTCCACTTTTTGGGTTAGTATTCTAATTCATCCACAATGTATTCTTACTTAGTCCTAATATAGCCTGATATAGTCCAGGTTTAGATCTGGACGGTTTGGATCAGAAGGCCAAACATTATCATACTGTGGTGGTACTTGGTGTGAAAAGCCATTAATAATGAGAAAAATGAAATAGTTGGGAAAAACCACTGACTTTACAGTGTGTCCTATGAGCATGGATGTGTTTGGTGAGTGAGGAGGTTGCCTGCAGGTTGGAGCTTTCTACTTGTAAAACATTCATAACAGCCTTGTTTTTCTGCTGGAAGTGTCTCCCACTTTAATTTATTTTCATTTATTTTAATTTTACACACACTGATGCACTGCATCAGTGTGGGCTCACCACCTGCAGAGGGGTTCATAGGGGGGGTCAGGTGCTATGAGTATTGGGCAGCAAGCTGCCCCCGCGACCCAGCCGGATTAAGCGGGAGAAGATGGATGGATGGATGGATGATGCACTGCACTGTCTCTGTGTGAATAAATGTTTGAATTACATTTCAATTATGACTAAAACAATTACAGTTATTTTTATTTTAATCAAGCTGTCTTACCTTGCAGTTATTTAACTAATGTAAAAAAAAAAAAACAGGATGCAAACAGAAACTTACCAGTACCAGTATACTATATATACTATACATACTTTAATATGGGTGATAGGAGAGGAACACTATAGTTATGTTGAATGTATCTTCATACAAGCTACAGTTGTCCTGGTGAGTACACAATTATATGATAAAGCTTGAAAATAAGTCAGGTTTTGCAGTTGTTTTGTGGCTACTGAAATGTGTCTCTAAATAGACTGCACCCATTTACTCACATATTTTAATACCATTCACTGGGAATCTGGGTGAGCTCTAGTCTGCACATTCATCACATCCAAGCTTCATTTAACAATGAAAACAGCTGTTTGAACTACTGCCTTTTCCTTACATTTGTCAAAACTCTCTCCAATCTCAGTTCAAATTCATCTTTTTGCCTTGCAGCTCATAAACGACCATTTTAGCACTTTTTTATGGTTCTGACGAATGTTTTCATCTTGTATGCCTTGGAGTCAAACCACAGTCTTTGATAGTTATAGTAATCCCAGGTATAATAGCAGTTATTGTCTCTAGGTTCATTTCTTTGTCTTGTACTTTTCAGAGATGCATTTTTCTTCTTGCAAAAAATCTCCAAGAACATTTGGTTTGCCGACCACTGTGAAAATTGTTTGCTCTCACGCTGGGGCTTTGATATGTGCACTCTGTGTCCTATGAATACAATACAGAATCGATTGTGAGCATAAAGCAGTGTTCTTCAGGGGACAGATGAACACTGATCCTCAGGGAGAGGTCTGAACAGACTGGATCAGGTGACCCCTCTGAGCACACGCTGGAGTAGAGGGAGCTATTATGATGGCACATGTCATACACAAAGCTCACATGAAAGTTGGCTCACATTTGTCTCCATGAAGAAAAGGACAAAACCAAATTGAGTTAAAGGGGAACTCCGGCATGTTTGAAGCTCAAGTCCATTATTAGAGGTGGTCGAATACTGTCAGAAGCCAAAAAACGGCACAGACCAGTGATGTCTAGGCAGAGATCTTACCGTGGTAATGAGTCTGTCAAGGTAACAAACTAGAGAGGTGATTAGGGCGAGTTCTTCCACGTAAAATGCCAGTTTGCACACTGAAGAAGCTTAACCCATCTTACAACATAGCCACGAGTCTAACAAACAAAACGCTATGTCTGGCTCACTCATTAGTGGTCTGGAAACGTTATAAAAGAACTTTATAAGCAGCCTTACAGTTACCTTTTGTTGATTTCACATTGCGCATGTGAAAGCCCAAAAGACCCGATTGCCATTATCGTTTCTAATCCCATTTATTTACGAGTGAATGATATTTTCAATAGACCAGAGTTTAAGCATGTCTTGTACAACTTGATTTCCATTAATGCAGAAACGCACTGATCAAAGCTCTTAGACTGATATGAAACAGAGGAGCCATGGCAAACATCTGTCAGTGGCCAATGTGTCCTTTAAACTCCAGAGTGAAAATGCTAATGTGTTTAATATGAGCCTTAGACCACTGCCTCTGTTTGATGGGCATGATGCTCTGACACCAAATACCCCAGGCTCTTGTCAGGGCATTTCCCCTCTTTCTTTTTTTATCACTATCACCAGCTTGTGGAGTATAGAGGAGTGTATCTAGTGCTGACAGCTCAACAATAATATGAGTGTTTTATGAAAAGTACACCGCAGAGGAGTTTTGTTCCATCAGCATCAAAACTTGCTAAAGTACTGTTTAAAAGCATAGCTACATTTGTTGTGGTCACACTACACTGCCACATGCTTCAAGGAATATTACTTGGTTGTCCTTTACTGTGAGGTGCTTGAGACCTTTATATCTATATTCTGAAGATCATCCATTGTGGAGATGACTCGCGAGGAAAAGGATGGTGTTACGATGGCCTTGTTGGCTTGACTTGTTCTTTCAGCAAAGCGATTTATAGCAGTGCACAAGCGGCCACCTGTCCACTGTGTGAAGGAGGTGGATCTAAGGGCTCAAGAGGTATTTAAGCATCATAAGAAACTATGAAGGGCATTTCTCATCGAACACATGTAAACTGCTCCAATTCATCAATGTTTAAAGGTCCCATATTATGCAAAATTGACTCTTGTGAGGTTTTAATCATGTTAGAATATTTCAAATATACCTGAAGTTGTGTTTTGTGTCATTCAGACATATTCGAGTAACTCTTTATTATTATTAATTATTATGTTTACATCTCCAAAATCTAAATACTCTGTTCCACCTTGTGATGTACCATTTATCTTTTGTTCGGTAGAGATTAGCAATTCCAGGGCTGAAATTATCCAAATAAGTCTAGTGAAGGTGTATGGAGTTTTAAAACACAGTGGAGCTCTTCCTGTATTACCGCATGGCATCACAAGGTGGAAGGTGAAGTATTTTCCGTTTGAGAGAAGACCTGAGCTTCATATGCAGGATTTGTGTGTTAACGTGAATAAAAACAGCATTATAAACTGGCTCTTTAAGACAAAGGACCCACTAAATACATTTGAGCACTAAATGTTTCCTGTGTACAATAATTGGTATAGAAGTGATTTTTACAATGCAATATGAGGAATGTAGAATAGCTGTTACCACTGCAATATAACACACCCTGGCTAACTAAATTATCAGTGCACCTCTACAGTCAAAGCCCATTGAGGTTCTGGAAGAAAATTTATAATTATTGTCTCCACAAACCTTCAGAAAAAGTCTGATATTAAGACTTTAAAGGCACAGTTGTGGTTAACCAGCTATGTCCATAAAAGTTCAGTAAACTTTTAAAATTTTGGCAAAATGGTTTAAAAATTAAATGGAATTATAAAGTTTCAGAAAGAGATTTTTAATTAAAGTACAGGCCTTATTTAATTGGTGTTATAGGCCACATAGCTGAATGAATTAGGGGGATTTTACTGGGAGTCACTCTGGAGCTATTGCAACTGTGCAAGATGGAAATAGCAAATAAAATCTCTGAATTAAAATAAAATCTTACTGTAATCTCATCATGATTGTGTAGCACCACCTCCACATATAAATACCGTATACTGAACATTTGCCTTTAACCCTCTTTCCTCCATTCACTACAAAATGAGTCAAATGCACAAGCTGCAGGAAAAGGACAGGTTATTACAGGCTGTGCGCAAACACAGTCACAACATCAACACGGAGCAGTCTATTACGAGAGGAGGCGCTGCTGTGTACGCATGTCCACACACTCGCTGCCTTTGGGTTAGGGGCATTTGCATAATGAGGGCCAGGCTGGAGGTGACTGTGGGTTGAAATTAGCCAATGGTAAATGACAAAGTGCAGAGAGTTAGAGACTGATACTCCTGCATATTGGTAAAATGTAAAAAATATATATAAACAAAGTTGATTTAATCGGTATTGATAGAGGCAGCAGCAGTAACAGCATTAAATATTAAAGCAGTAGTAATAGTTTTATCACTGTAGCTCTTATTCATGATTTGACTTCAACTTCCAGTACAATATTTACAAATTAAATTGACTATGAAGCTTCTGATGAGAACCTGCAATCTACTTTTCTACTTTTAAATGTTGTTTTGTCTAAAATGTTCCACAGTATAGCATTAAACTAATCTATTCATTTAATAAAATACAGATGTTTTTATTGGTAAGAAAACACACTTCCTGCATGCAAGCTTACTGTAAGTAGAGTCGCTTACAAGCATGACCTTCTCCCTCTTAAAAACTTCACGTCAATTTTCTTTTGCAATGGAACCAGGACAATTTTAAAGTTTACCTTAACTCCCAGGTTCACACTGTATATAATCTTAGAGCAAGAAATTATATCTTACATCTTCTTCAAATGGTGCATTCACTTTCCAACTAATGCCCCAAGCTGGCTCCATAATTTGCAGCTGTGTTTGTGTTTTCCTGTTAACCTTTGACTTAAGCACCACCATCATCTCTTTTACCATGGCCCTTAAGGAGGTGGAAGCTGCTGCAAGGTCAGACCCACTGCTGGCTATTGATCACTTTATAGATCACAGCCAGCAACCAATAAAAACCAAGAGTCAAGGCCTAGTAAATTCAATGTCCGCTCGCCAAGGCGTCTATATCACTGCAGCGGTGAAGGATTTTATGATTTGGAACCAATTGACTCTGTTGTGGCGCTGTAAAACAAAATGAATTGTTCAGATGATTTCGGCATCAGGTCTCAGTGATTAACATCTAAGATTCGGCAACTCAGCAGCCCTGGCGCATGATTGGATTAGGAGCCCCTGCTATATTTCAGAAATGAGACTGGAGTTAATATGAAGCACTCATTGTTGTGATAATAAAGTTTGGTATGAGCAATTGTCTGCCACAGCCCGATGAGTAACAAGTCAATGAAATTCAATCAGTTAAATCTGAATTTATTGTGCTTGTATTGTGTTCATATTTCACTAGTGTTTGTCTGTGTTTCTGTGAATGATATGTTCAATAAGTACAGTTCTCTGCTTTGCCAAATAGTATCATGCATATACAGTATATGAAAAACTAGTACAACACGAGCTGTAATCATTTAGTGTTTGTTTCTAAACATTGTGAGAAGGTCTGGATGACTGAATGTCTCTGAATGGCTCTTTACCCCCTTTCACACTGCTTACTAGGCCTGACATGATAATTACTATATTGACTTATTGTTCAATATATGAAAGCTGATTAATGATTATTAATTAATGATTAATAACATGCAAACTGAGTACTAAAGTGTTTTGTTCTGCTTTTATTTATTGTAGCTCATGATTTTTTTTACAATTTTGTACATTTAGAATCGTTTTTTGTGATCTTGGGTTACTGTGTCAATGGCATAAATTAGTTTCAATATTATCTTTTTTTTAATCTACATTTACTTCAGCAATAAATTGCAGCTCGAAAAAAGATACCATGCCAGTCCTATTGCTTGCTGTTCAATAAACCCAAAGTGCCTTAAATAATAATAATAATTCAAGTATTTAGTAATATTTTTGCCTATTCATGGCGGGTAAATATATCTCTGGAGGCAAAAAAACATTAATTTACCAATTATCCTCACAAATGGATGTATGAAATTCCAAATACCTTGAAACAGCCAATCGCCACCCAGGGAGAACATGCAGCCCACACACTGTAAAAAAGAAAAAGTTAGTTCAACTCAAATTTTCAAGGCAACTTACTGCACAGAGTTTTTAAGTTGTACGTATCAACTTAAACTTTTAAGTTTTGAAGTACTGCTATTATTAAGTTGGGTCAATTAAGCTTTTGAAGTTATGCCAACTAAGCATTTTAAGTTTGTTTCTATTTTATCAACTTATTTGTAGTTCATATTATCCCCTGTGAAAACTTACTATATTGAGTTGAAATTACTACACCCACAATAAATATTTATTTTTTTATTTTTTACTTTCAACTACATTGGTACAGCTTTTGAACTCCATCCATCTATCTTCTCCCGCTTAATCCGGCTGGGTCGCGGGGGCAGCTTGCTGCCCAATACTCATAGCACCTGACCCCCCCTATGAACCCCTCTGCAGGTGGTGAGCCCACAGGAGGGTGAACAACATGGTCCTTGATGTTAGTTCATAGGGGTGCGGGCATGTTTTAGGTTGATGGGCGAAACCGGAGTACCCGGAGGAAACCCATCCAGACACGGGGAGGAACATGCAAACTCCACACAGAAAGGCCCGGGTGACCCGGGGATCGAACCCGCAACCTTCTTGCTGTGAGGCCTGAGTGTTGCCACTCAGCCACCGTGCCGCCAGCTTTTGTACTGAACACCAAAATGTTTGCCAGCATAAGTAATTTAAAGCCCAAAGGAAAAAAAAAGTCTTTCAGCATACAATTAACAAATGTATAAAAGCATATAAAAATATACTTCAGCATCATCCATCTGAAATATGGGCAAACACCTTAACATGTCTTTAAATTCAACTAATTTTCAACTTTTTAAAATTTTCACTGAGTATTAATACACAGCTGACAAAGCAATTTTGTACCTTTTTTTCAACAGTAGCAAAAACTAACAGCCTTTAAAATAACTGTACGGTACAAAACTGTACTGTTAAATTTCTCTTCTGAACATCACCATGTTTCTGAACAAACATCACAGACTTTTGTGCAAGTCAAAATAAAACTCTCGTTCACTGCAAAATCAGAGAAAATCAGCAGATTGCTACGAGATTTCAAGTGAGCATGCGCAGATTAGTTAACCTGGTCCTAAATAAGTGTCTACTGTGATTTGTATATTATGCCAACTCAAAATCTTAATTAAGGTCAACTTTTTATCAGAAACTTCCAAAAGTCAGTTGAAATGACTCACTTGAGACAGTGTAAGATGCAATTGGTAATTTTATTGTTTGTGGATGCAAAACTCCTAGTAAACTGAACAAATTCAAGTTGTCATTTTTACAGTGCATAGGCACTAAGACCGAATAGTGGAATAAAACTGGTTGGTTGGCTTGGTGATTTGGTTTCTCTTATTAAGTGAGACCGCAGAATCAAACTTAAAGCTATACAATTCTGAAATAGGTCATTTATATTAAAACGTAAAAATATATGAATATGCTAATCTGTGTAACAAACAACAGTAGACTTAAGAAACAATATTCTCGTCATGTTTGGTTTAAATCTCTCTCAAAAAATTCAGAACATCTGGCAAGTGTAAGAACAAGAGCATCCTGCAAGAGCACACCCACACTGTCTGACAAACTACTTCACATCACCCCTGAGTTAACAGCTGCCAATACAAGCTAACTATGTGACAACAGTGGAAAACTAATGCTGTTTACAAGTGGGTAGTGTACCTCTGCTTTTGGTGGCAGACTTATTGCAGACTGTAATTTAACATGTCATCATCCTGTTTTTGCCAGAAGTTACAGCTCCTTGCAAATACAAAACTAAGTCACCAGCACGGTAGTCATAAAATTTGATAGATATATGCTAATCAGTACTAAACTGATATAAAGTACCATATACTAAATATTATTTCTAGAACTAATATACAAAGTATATGCTAATTTCAAAAAGTATTAGCACTGAAAAATGCTCAGTTACAACAAAACCTTTATATAATGTAATATAATGGTTCTAAAATGATCTTCATTTATCTATCAATAAGTTAAATCACTTTACAGAAAAAAGAGACTTGGTGGAAGGTATAACTTAAAGGTGCACTGTGTAACTTTTCTGGTGGAGTGTCCGTCACCTGCTTGTCTCCATTGTTTTGTCTGGAATGTCCTGGTATGGCATTAAACATATCCATCTTGCAATTACTCAATAAATGTACCGTATTTTCCGGACTATAGAGCGCATCGGTACATAAGCCGCACCCACTCATTTTTTTTTTAAATTAAGAAAAAAGTTATACAAGCCGCAATCGGGCTATAAGCCGCTGATATCTATGTTCAAAAATGAGATATTTACTGCATATACAGAACGATTTTGTACTATAAATGTACATTCATGTACCTGAACAGATCCTTTCCGAACAGTGCCTTTTAACACAGCAGCAACTGTGCTGATTAAAACGAGGTCAAAAACAGAAAAGAACCGGTAATTGATTACCTTCATTTCTCCTGTGCAGTGAAACCACAAGTCACTTTAATCATCTTCACTGACGCCAAGCTTACGTGCAGCAGCACGGTAGAGGTCTGCGCAGGACAGAATTTTCAGTCCCGCTCCCGCCCGTGCCCGCAATAAGCTTTCAGAATGTTCTTTCAGAATGTTCTTATTATATATCCATGGTTTTGTGTTGGGTCCCGCAGGTGCAGGGCTCTACAGCACGGTTTCCTTCCTGGAGCAAGATCAATGGCCTTCAACTTAAAACTTGCATCATACAAACTCCTTCGTGTGCTTTTCATGATGAAGGGGCGAGGATTCGAAAATAATTACCAGTTAGTAATTTGTCGTGAGTGTTATATCTGCTAAATAAAAAGTAGCATATTCTTTGCATTCATTTTCCATCTATCTTGTTTCTGAAATTCCGGTTAGAGCGCCCCTAGCGGTGGAAGAAAAATCCACATTAGCTGCTCCGTTCTAAAAGCCGCATGGTTCAAAGCCTGGGAAAAAAGTAGCGGCTTATAGTCCGGAAAATACGGTAGTTAATATGATTAGCTGAAATTCAGGAGCAGGAACGACGCATCAACCGGCCTCTCCTCCTCACCAGCAAATCACAGCTCAATGCAACCACACCTCAATTTCCCAGAAGCCTATTTGTAGCAGCCTTTCCCATCTTCCCAGTTTGTTTCCTAGTTCTTTCCGGTTCACAAATTCCTCACGCCATGATGTATCCCACTCAGGAATCTGTAAGCCGGAGGACCATTCAACGCATGCCCGCCCTGCGGTAGTAACCGCCGGCCGGAGCTCCAGCCCACGTCGCCCTAGCGAACGCTCCAGGCTCACAATTGGTGCAGCCCAGTTTCAGGCAACTACAGCATTCGGCTTATCCACCTCCAGCCTCTAGAGACTATGCCACTCAGCGCAGCCTGGCCCCAGTAACCACAGCATTCGGCGTGGCCTGCCTCCAATGACTACGGTGCTCGGCGCAACTCGGCACCCGGCCTTCGCCATCCATGGCACTCAGAATCACCCAGCATGCCCCTCCAGGTAACGACACATCATGACAGGACCGGCATCAAAGCCGGTCACTCAGAAAAGGAAAGGCACTCGTACACCAGTTCGTTTACAATCGTTGGGGTAAGAAAGTAACCCCAGCACTCTGAAACGAGATGAACAAGCTTCCGCACTTCCTGCCACATTTCCTGTGCACAGGTGCCGACATCATCACTCCCACCTCTCCTCTACTACAGTCTCATAGCTCCCCCTTCTGGGGCCCAAGTAGTAGCACCACCAGTGGCTGGTATCTTCTGCCTACTGAGTAGTTTCTCTGTATCCTCTTGCACCCATCTCAGCCTGCTTCCACAGCCTTGCGGGGGGCTGGTTCTCTTGCCCCCTGTGTCGGCTCCCTCTGTGTCAGACCATCGGGTCACCTCTTATACCTGTCTCGCAGGCTGCACAAGTCTCCACACACATGCATCTTATCCCCATCCTTTCTTCTTTTTCTCTTTTTCAGCCATCATGAGCCAGATGGCTTCTTGTGCTCTACCAACAATAGGCAGAGCCTCTAATCCGTTTCCCCTCTTCTGCTCTATCCCTTTTCCAACCCACGCATGCTCAAGCAGGTTCTACATCCGCTCTCAACTATTCCAATATTAAGTACCCATATACTCTCGTTGTTCACTCTATTTTAATTAGTGCCACTCCTGCTAGCTCACACTATTTCATCTATTACAAGCTTAAGCAGTCTCTACAGCTGCTCTCTGCCCTCCCAATATCCAGCACTGTTGACTTGCATTACTCACTCCATTCCACCTCATGTGCTCATGCTAGTTCACGCTATTCCAACCCACGCAACCTGTAGAAGTCTCTACGTTTGCTCTCTGTTATTTCAATATCCAGCATCTGTTGACTCTCATCGCTCACTTTATTATAGCTAGTGCCACTCATGCTATGCAAGATCAAGCTACCTCATGAAAGTTCAAGCTGTCTTAAAACCGCTCGACATTAATTTGTATTTCGCCATTGCCACCTAATGTCCACCTAGGCCACAATAGCCCGTGCTGTCCATGTTTCCATTACATGTTAGCTTAGCTGCTGCTAATCACGTGTTCATGCTTTCCAACCTGTTCCAACTCTGCCCTCTCCCTGGATCATGCCCTCCAAAACACCAGATCAGATTGAGAATTCTGCCATCGTTGACACTCTTGACTACTCCACTGTTCTATCCTTCTACACCTCCTCAGCTATGCTCGCTATCTTGTCCTCTCAAGATTCAAGGTTGTTTATTTGTCATATTCAGGTTCAACACAAGGTCAACAATATAATGACTGCTTAGGATGAGAGAAACCGTTGACTCACTAAGATATTCAAGAAGTACTAATAGCATACAATAAATAGTACTGGTTTGTAAATACAAGGGAAATAAGTAAACAATATAGTAAAAATATACTAAAATATAATAAAATACAAAATCTCACGCCATCTCATCGCGGTCTTTATCATTCTCTGCTCTTACATTGCAACAACTCATTGTGTCTTCACATTCTCACATCTGTCCAGTGTCCAACCCATATCTGCCCCACGAACACCCACAGGATGCAGCACCACCCACAGGCCCCGATCTGATCAGCAGGCCCCAAGCTGACCAACCCACGCTGGTCCACGACGGGTCCCCGGGCCGTGCCACGACGGGTCCCCCTTTCTCCAACTTTTCCTAACCTCCAACCCTTCCTCCCTTCCTTGGACCCTCCTTCCGCCTTGTTCGGACTCTAACCAATCATTATCGCAGTCATTTTTTGGGGACATGGGTGGTCTAGTAGGCACATGCTTATCCATTCCAACAGTGATGTCGGGGTCCACATCATCAACAAGGAAGGATCTTGCTCCCCCGCAATCGCTCAGTTCCTCTGAAAGCTTACCTTAGTGTCTGCTCAGAATCAGTTCATCATCCACGCCGCTCATATTCATTCCAGGTCACTTTAACTCCGTCAATGATTATCTCTTGTTTCAATTTTCAGAAATTCTGAAGCTTGTCTTCACACTTGGACGACCAGCCAGTTCCTCCATTTTGAGCCATGATCTTCAACTAAGCTACCCCGCTCTCGCCCTACTCGTCTCCAAATCGCAATGTGCCATCCTCGACAACCTCACCCCAACCTCGCTTTCTACCTACCTGACCGGGAGGAATAGCTTCAAAGTTTTTCCCAATCTCCATCAGCTCCGCTTCAGTTGTCAGCACCATCTGCAGTTTTGTCACCTTCTCACACCACCCCAGGAACATCTGCGTTACCACCGTCCAGGCTTATCACTCAGGAGTTAACCTGACGAAGCTAACCTTGGGTAAGGACTGCCAGTCTCTATCTCACTGTCACATTTCCAGGTTGATTAAGGGCTACTTAAGTCTGAACCACATCTCCCTCCTAAACTCTTACTTCTTACTTCAGGTATCTTCCACCTTTGCATTTGTACTCTTTACTTTGGATACCTCTCGCTGCCCATGGACCTGAGCCTCTAATACATGGTCCTCATAGCTTTTCAACCCGTAAGGTCCACCCTAGGCTTCTGATTTCACCATACATTCCCCAGATTTGCTCTTCCTCACAATCTGCAGGAGTAAAAAGACCAGTTAGGAAACACTTTCCGTATCCACCTATTGCCTTTACTCATCGTTAAATCCATACGAACCTTCCGGAAAACATCTTGCTTCCCGTTGTGCCTCCAATTCCTCCAACAATCCACTCTTCTTCACGGAAACGGGCAAGATGGCTTCCAGATTCTGGTTCAGTAAATATTTCTGAGAAGTCCTATGCTCTTCCGGCATATCTCTGCATATCTGTGGTCCTTGCTAATGAAAATAGGTTTTTATTGACCTAAAAAGTTGTATTGTTACTATGAGTGGGCTCGCCTCTAAACAAATTCTCAGCCTCAAATCTAATTATACATTCCACTCCTTTGAAAGCCTCGCACTATCTATTACGTGCACCAACTGGAAAAACCAAAAAGCTGTTATATTTATAACAATCTACCGACCTCCTGGTCCTTATGCCGAGTTTCTGACAGAGTTTTCTGACTTTATTTCAAGTTTAGTTTTGGAATGGGAAAGGATTGTTATAGTTGGAGATTTCAACATTCATGTTGATAACAGCAGTGAGTGCCTCAGCAGTGCTTTTGGTGCTCTCCTGGATGGGATCGGTTTTACCCAGAGTGTGAACAAGCCGACTCATTGTCACAATCACACTCTCGATCTCGTCCTAACTTATGGTATTGAGATTAGTGATTTACTTGTAATTCCTCAAAACCCTATACTCTCTGACCATTTTTTAATAACCTTTCAATTCGTACTAAAAGACTATCCAGCTCAGCAGGAGAAAATTATAATGAAAAGAACAATATCAGAAAAATCGGTAGCCGAGTTCAAAGAAATAATCGAGCCAGTATTAAATGATATGCCATGTGACAATGAGAACAACTTTAATCCAATTATCATGGATCAGTTTGTTGATAGGACAATGCTCACCTTAAAATCTGCTCGATGTTGCAGCTCCGCTTAAAACAGAAAAGCATTAAACCAAGACCTCCGGCTCCTTGGTATACTCCAGAATTGCGATCACTCAAACAACACGTAAGACGCACAGAGAAGCTCTGGCCGCCGCTCCGAGCAGTCTCTGAAGGCATGGAAGCTCTGCCTGCTCTCTTATAAGGCCGCTTCATAAAAGCACAAACCAGATACTATTCAAACCTAATAGAAGTAAACAAAAGCAACCCCAGATTTCTGTTCAGCACTGTAGCCAGGCTGACAAACTCGCACACTGCCCCTGAGTCTCTTCTCCTTCGAAGTTCAGTTGTGATGACTTTCTTGAATTCTTCGATTACAAATTATAACCATTAGAGACAAGATCAACGAAGCCAAAAATCAGCCCCGAGCAAATTCAGCAAATCCAGTCTGTAACACCAAGATCCCACATAACTCCTCTAACAGCATTAGACAAATTTACTCCTGTCGATGAGGCGGAGATTACCTCAGTCATCATGTCGTCCAAACCATCAACTTGTTTGCTCGACCCTATTCCAGTCAAACTCCTCAAAGAAGCTCTCCACTTAATAATAGGTTCCATCCATAACATAATAAATATGTCATTAGAAAATGGCTTTAAATATGCTGTAATTAAACCGCTTTTGAAAAAACCTAGCTTAAATCCTGATGAACTAGCCAACTACAGACCTGTCTCGAATCTTCCATTTCTCTCAAAGATTCTGGAACGAGTTGTGGTGAAACAGCTTTGTCACCATCTGCAGGGCAATAATTTATATGAAAAATTTCAGTCTGGTTTCAGAGCTCACCACAGCACAGAAACTGCTCTGCTTAAAGTGACAAATGATTTGCTACTAGCTGCTGACAACGGGCTGGCTTCAGTCCTGGTCCTACTGGACCTCAGTGCAGCGTTTGACACCATTGATCACAACATTCTACTGCAGAGGTTAGGAATGTGACATAGGTGTCAGAGGGACCGCCTCAAATGGTTTAAATCCTATCTATCAGATAGGTACCAGTTTGTTAGTGTAAACCAGTGCACCTCTCCCTGCTCTAAAGTAGCTTGTGGTGTTCCACAAGGATCTGTGCTTGGTCCAATCCTGTTTACTCTGTATATGTTGCCATTAGGTAACATTATCAGAAAACATGGCATTAATTTCCACTGCTATGCTGATGACACTCAGCTGTACTTATCAATGAAACCTAATCAGACCGATCAAATCGATAAGCTCAGTGCCTGTGTGAAGGACATCAAAACCTGGATGACCCTGAATTACCTCCTCTTAAACCCTGAAAAACAGAGGTCATTGTTGTCGGTCCTAAAGGTCAGAGATTCTCTGTCAGACCAGATAATCTCACTTGACAATGTGAGTATAGCCTCTAGCTCTACTGTAAAAAACCTTGGAGTCGTATTTTGACCAAAATCTCTCATTCACAGCTCATATAAACCAAGCTTGTAAAACTGCATATTTTCACCTGCTAAACATAACTAAAATCAGAAAAATTTGCCTAAAAATGATGCTGAAAACTTATCCATGCATTTGTTACATCCAGACTAGATTACTGTAATTTCTGCTCACCGTCCTGCACTAAAGGTACTTTTAAGAAGCTTCCAGTTGGTCCAAAATGCAGCGGCCAGGGTCCTAATAGGAACTAAAACACGTGATCACATCAGTCCTGTGTTAAAATCACTTCACTGGCTTCCTGTCGAGTTTAGAATTAAATTCAAAGTTCTCCTCCTGACATACAAAGCCTTAAACAATATGGCCCCATCATATCTTCAGGATGCCATTGTCCCCTATCAGCCAAATAGAGCACTTCGCTCTCATGCAGGATTATTAGTGGTTCCTAGAGTGTCTAAAAGTACAGTGGGGGAGAGCCTTCAGTTACCAAGCTCCTGTGTTATGGAATCAACTCCCTGTTGATGTTAAACAGACACAGTCTCTTTATTTAAGACCAGGCTTAAAACCTTCCTCTTCAGAATAGCTTATGACCAGGTTACTTAGTTGATGTCACTAAGATAAGCTGCTGCAGGAGATAACAAGCTGGGGGAAGTGTGGCAACCTGAGCACTGTCCTCTGTTTCCTCTCCTTTTCTCACCAGCATCACTCACTATGTTCTCATCTGTAGTTTGTTCATTGCTATTCACATGTTGTCCCCTGTCCCACTCCCCCTGTGGAGTGGAACTCTTTCAGACGCCTGATGGCAGCTGGACCTCTCTCCTCCTCCTCGCCTGGCTCCTCCTCCTCGCCTGGCTCCTCCTCCTCGCCTGGCTCCTCCTCCTCCTCGCCCTGCTCTTCCCCACCTGGGTAGCTGTGGCCATACTGAACTGGCCCACGGGCCTGGACATCTATAGCCTGTCCGTCCATGGGAGTGGATCCCTCCTTCACTGTAGTTCTCCCCGAGGTTTCTTCTTTTTCCCAGGACCCTGGGTTTTTTGGAGTTTTTCCTTGCTGAGAAGGAGGGTCTAAGGACAGGGGATGACTGGACAATGTTTCATTTGCTGCTTTACATGAATGTTGTTTATTCCTGTTTTGATATGTCTGTGTGTATGTTTTACTCATCCATATCTTGGAACGCCCTTAGAGGCTACTGTTGTTGCGATTTTGGGCGCTACAAAATAAATTGAATTGAATTGAAATTGAAAATCTGACCGATAACCATCACCTGCTGTCTCTGTGGCGATAAATACTGTGGACCATTCCAGGCAACATTTCCATAGAGAGAAGAGGTGACGGACTCTACTCCAGAAAAGTTATGCAGTGCACCTTTAACTATTAATCCCCCATAACAAAAAGAATAAAATGAATTAATTAATAAAAAATAATAATTAACTTGTTATTATCTACTTGATTGCAGTGGAAATTTGACATTTAAATAAGTCGTACTGGCAGGGAAAGAACAGGGATTGCTTTAATACACATTTGGTGGATTGTCTCATCTGCTATTGCATTTTGGCATAGGCCTTTGCTGTTGCTGTTGATTTAAAAGATGTGCTTCTGAATTCAAAGTAAATCACTTTCCCAGTTTGTTCTCTGTTGGAGCTTCCTTCAGTGTTCTTCAGTGAATGGACAATCTTGTTTTGTCGAACATTTTAGAAAACACCCACAAATTTCCAAACCCTGAACTGAACTTCTGAAACAGTACAGTGTGTTGCAATCACAGAACACCTGTAGGATCTTACACAATCGGGTACAAAAGGCGGTGGATAAATACAGGTTTTGTTGGTGGATCAAGGCAGAGAAATGGAGATGGATTTGGCTTTGTACGGCACAGAGGAGGTACATTGTCTGCTGCAGGGACGTCCACAGGTGTGCATGTCATTACCCGCCCCCAGCCCACGCTCATCCAAACCCTGCTAATTCTGAGTTTTACAATCACAATGTTCACACTAAATCACAACGGTGGAAAAGTTGGTTTTAGTTACATACTGTAGATGGTACATTTCTAAATATGTGGACGGCACTTTCCTCTCATGTTGTTTATACTGAGGAATCATTTAAGAGGCAAATTAATATAGCTACTTATTATTCATCACCTTTAATGAGCGATATAATCAACCAATTACAGTCATAATAACATCTGCTCATTTCCAATTTAGCTGCATTTCAATTCCCTCCTCCTTTTAACATATTCCTCACTTACCTTATGCATGCAGACCATCAGAATTATTCATCAAAAAGACTTCTCAGAACTCTGAGACTAGAGCACTGTTTTGCATTGATGGTAAAGCTAGCACCCCGCGACCCAGCCGGATTAAGCGGGAGAAGATGGATGGATGGATGGATGGATGGATGGTAAAGCTAGCAACTAACATGCGAACATGCACTTTCTGATTATCAGACAATAAAATACTTTATATTAAAATGCAGCAAACAGCTGATTTATTTTGACCTCAAGAGATGCTTATACAATATCTGGGGCAAGACCATCTTTGCTTAACTGAGAAGAAATTGGGTGCAGAGCCTTTAAGAGAGTAAACCTAATATATGTGTCTGTCTATATCCGTTTATTTGTAGCAATAATTCATCAAATCATCTTTCAGTGCAATAATGCTAAATACACTACATTGAAATTGAGCAAACATTCTTCTATAATATGAATATAGTGCTGATTATGTGGCACAAGAAAAGAAAGCAAAACATATTTAATAAAAATAACACTGCATTATGCCACCATTACAGTCTTTTCAGTTCTTATCAGAGCTATATTGCTTTATTCAAACTCCCCTATGCAGCAGCTGCTTATCTTCACTGAATATACTGGAATTATGTTGTATGAAACCTGCATCACCATTCAACTGTCCTTGAGTTTATTTCCTATTTGTAAGTTCAGAAACGACTCTGAAAAGTGGACTAAAACTACTCGACTTCCATATGTTTCACTTCAGGACTTAACACTGTAGCTAGTTTACTTACTTTTCCACTTCTCAGCATATAGTTCTTTGCTATACAGAAGGCAAGAAGCAATCAACATTGATTGTGTGCCTATGTTTAGATGTATCTTCCAGCCTCCACAAGTGCCCGCTGTTCTTTGCCATACACAACTGAGTGGACTTTTAACAGAATTAAGTATATAGCAACTTACACTGTTTCTACAGCCCCCCTTAGAGACAAAGCCAGACCCAGACAGAGAGGCAGAGACTGTGTCGAGCCTGCAGAGACTTAACTAAAGTTTATATTCTGAACTAAATGCGATTCTGAATATGTTTTGAGTCTTGGGCTAACTCTGTGTTGTTTGCATACTACATAGACCTTACCAGATCATAAGACTATGCGGGAGAGCAAGAAAAACACAAATGTGAAAAGTGAACTAAAATTACTTTACATTTTGTGTCACGACCAAATGCTGTAACTATAGCTTCTCCCTGCATTTATCCATTTATTATATCTTTGCTGTAAAAACTTCATTGCCTCTGTATTTACTTTTTTTTTTTTACTTTACAGGCAGGCTTGTGTAGTATTTAGATCAAGCAGTGTTTCAACAATGCAAATGAATACTAAATAAGTAGTTTCTGATCCTAAAGTGTTTCACATACAGCCAGTCGTTATGTGCTTTCAGTAGTCCTGATTTTGGTTTTGATTCCAATTTCGGGCACATCAAATCCTGATTTACAGAGCGTTTTGTTGTCCATGAACTGGACTGGTGCGCTGTTAGCATGCTAGTTGTTGTGAGCATCATTGTTACAGAAAAACTCGGAAAGCCTGGGAAAGCTGTGAAAAGTGGTATAATTATAAACTACTGAATTCTTATTGCTCTTACAGTTTGAATATCCTCCTGAGTCTACACACACAAGAAACAAGATTTTAGGGAGTTAAGTAAGGCATTCAAAAAGTAATAATGTTCAAACTTGATTATAATTATTTACTTCACTTCCATCTGACCCCCTTGGTGCTCTCATTGATTGGTTATACTGTGTTATCAATAATGCAATAGCGCTATTACATATCCACACAGAATTTAAAGGGAATGACAGATTTAAAAAAGTTGAATCCGACTGGGAGAAGAGTTGGATTAAGTCTTCCACTACAGGATACACGCTACAGGTTATGAAAGCAGCTTCTAAAGTGTGACAATAAGATCTGTGATGTGCTGTAAGACGATGCCCCCTTATAGACTGTGCATCCTTATAGCTTTGCATCACACTGCAGAGGCAACTCCAGTAAGGTGTTAGGTCCTTAGACACTGCCATTATTACAGCAGCACTATCGTGTTTATGTTTTTATATTGTAATGTAGACTTTCTTCTGGTTGCCGTGGAGACTTTCTTAACACTTGGAAAGTACATTAAAAGTCATTTTTGTTATATAATACATTAAAGTTGATTATTCATTGGTTCCAGCTTCAGTTTATAGGTGCCATTTCGAGGTCTATTGAGCATTGAGAAGACAAAGTATTTTGCTTTTAACACTGAAGGGTCCATATTATGCTGTTTTCACATTTATGTTAGTGTTATTTCTTCATCAAAAGCACACATGGAGTTGTGTTTTGTTTCATTCACGCATGTTTAACCCTGCATATTTAGGGTGAGTCCTTCTCTATTACAACAAACACTCAATCTTGTGATGTTGTGTGGTAATACAGGAGGTGCTCCACTGTGTTTTTAAACACTACACACCTTCACTAGAATCATTTGTATGATTTCAGCCCTGGAATTGCCACTCTCTACTAAAAAAGAGGTAAAAGGTAAACTGCCACTTCATGACATCACAAGGTGGGACAGAGTATTTTGAGCTTTAGAGATGTAGACATATTAATAATAGTATAAGTATAAATCTAATATGTGTGAATGAAATTAAATACAACTCCATATATATGAAGCGGTAACAACAATATAACAGCGTAAAGCTCACAAGTCAAATTTGTGTAATATAGGAATATAATTTGTATGGCAGTATTTTTCGTCATTCTGAAACCCATGGATAGCTATTACTTGGAGGCTGTGCAATCAAATCAATTGTGTGAATAAGAAGTAGCCTACATTTGCTTTTGTGGCTTATTTTCAAATGTAAAATAGCTGCCAAACGAGCCTTCCACGTGTCCTGCCTTATCAGAACACGCTTTTATGCTTGAGTCTATTCTTTTATGTTTAACAGCCAGTCCAAGATAATTGTGTCACTGTGAATTGCTTGGAGCCATATCGTCAGTCACACAATGTACTGCCCTGACACCTGTGAATACTAATGCCCCTGTCTATTAAAACAACATACCAAAGTCATGCAAGTGGAGATAAAGATGAAAAAAGGTGTCTGGCATTGCTGTGCGGTTTATCTGCTTAATTGTTTCCCATTGTTATTGTAACAAAAGGTCAGGCTTGAAAGGCTGCATTAGCTCTTTGATAAATTTAAATGCAGCCAACAATTCAGAGGCTTATTTGTTTCAACCACAGACTAAATGTTCTTTTCTGTCATTAGAAAGTGGAACGAGGGACTAATAATGAGTCTGAGCCAAATTGGGTCCAAGCCAAGATGTATTCAACATGTAAAACTGGGATACATGTGTGGTTATGAGAGACATGAAGGTAATGGAGTTTCTCAAGCTGTGGGGCAGGACCTAACTGCAGTATCTGGGTTTATTCCAATCCTTTGTTTTGGCCGGTTTAGTTTAAAATTGGCTGCTAATTGTATTGTCCTGACTGAGTTTGAGTTGAGCTTGAGACCTTCACATCAGCTTGGACAGTCTGGTCCGGTGTTGGTTTAGACCAGTTTTAGTGACATCTTTTTTGGTCTCAGGCAGTTTTTGCTTACTTTTCATAACATATTTATTACTAATTTCAATTTCAATTTAGGAATGATTTAATGTTGCCCTGATTATGTGATTTTGTTCAGTATTGATGCTTGTTCAAATCTAGTTTCAATACTAGGTTAGTTTAGTTTATTTGCCATTTGTAGTTTAAAAACACATACAAGACATTAAAAACAACCACATGACAAACAGACAACTTTTACAGACTGCATATGACACTGTGAAATAAACAAGATACAAAGATTAATTAGCCAAAATATTAAGGTGCTACATCAAAGTTCAAAGTGCATTGTTCAGGCATCTTGTGGGAAGAAGCTGTTAGCTCTGTAAAGACATCGACGAAAACCTCAATGAGCCTCAGCCCAACAGGAAGTTCCCAGTTACAGTCAGTTATTCATAAATATACAAGAGAAGGCTACAACTTCACAAACCTAATGCAATTTGCAGTGGTTTCAGTTGTGTTGTAACGGCAGAGCATCAAAAATGAAAATGAAACTAATTTAACACTTGGTTTGGGGGAATATATAATTTTCAAAACAATAAAGGGTAACAAGGTGGTCTAAATATGTTATGTGTTAACCATTAATACCCCACTGAAGCTTAATACCCCCATGCAAATAAAGTAAATTGTTCTAAAGAGTCCAAAAAGTGCTAGACCTACAGAAAATCATTGTGTTGCTATTGATAGTGGAATGACATTGTTGTCTTCTAACAGTGAACACAGACAGATTCACTTTCTGGATGCATTCATCAACCAAACAGTACTCACAAATTGCGACAGTCTTCTGCTAATCCATCCCTGTTATTTTTGCTTATTTATCACCTTTTTAGGAATTTCTAACATTTATTTGTCCCCAGAAGTGCTGTGAATCATAATGTTTCTAGGCCAGGAAAGGAGGTCACTTCTTTCAACCATTGTGTAGCAACAGCTCCACAGGTCTGAGTACAGCAAGAGTGAGCAAGAGTTCTTTGTCTGGCCTCTCTGTGTAAGGATGTCTTTTCAAATCTAAAGCATTTTGTATTTTGTGGTATTCTTTGGCTAACTGTGACATTTCAATCTTACAGCTAAGTATGTCAAGATTATTTGGTTTGTTGATTTTTCAGGTCACATTATAATTGCAAGAACTAAAAGCATATTAATCATAACTATTTAGTTTGTGTTAGTGTGACTAACTTTATTATTGAAAAGGTTTTATTTTTTTTGTTTTTTTTAAAGCTGGTCATATATTTGAGAAATGCATTAGATAATGGGAATTGTATTGAGGATTTCACTCTTGTTTGGTCATGGTGTTAATTGTGAATAGGCCTGAATGTAAAATTGTATCGTGTATTATTCTCACAATAAACGTAAAACAAAAATTTTATATTGCGACGTCCCTTCTTCTGTTGAATACAGTATGTTTGTGGTAACAATTACAACATCATGTAAACTTTCAAACATGAAAGACTCTGACAGTGGACAGGAAAAATGTACCTTTATGTCAAATATACATTCTAAAATGATGCATTAATTACTGTTCAACATTTGTTCCAATTTACCAATGTGGCCAAGTGTAACCGTGTAATGCATTAGGTTATTTTAACATTCTGCTCCAAGCCAAACTGACTAGTCTTCTGTGGAAACCCCACTGGGTACAGAGTCAGGTCCCGGCCACAGCGGAGGAGCTCATAGTGCAGCATCACAAATCATTTCTGCTCCACTCCAATCCAGCAGCACAGCACAAGGCCGCAGTGACTCCAGCACGTATTACCTATTTCTCACAACTACAAAACCCATTGGCTTTGTGATTACTCCAGGAACAGTACAGTACCAAGGAGGCCACTCTCACCAAGCACTCACCTCTCCACTGGAAACAGAGGAAATCACTGCTTTACAGCCCGAGTGGACCCCGCACTTTTAAAGGGGAAATGGGTGGGAGAAAAACCACACTTGTCATATTGAGCTGAGCAGAGTGAACACTGCATGTATATGTCCTGAAAGGGTGGAATTTTCTTTAAAACGATAAAAGCAGGAAAGTTGACCTTAGTGGTAAATAAATCTCTACAAAGTTTATCCTGAGCATGTGGTGTGAAAAGAGAGTTCTCTGCAGAGCATCCATCATAATTGTGATGCCTTTCAACGAAAAATTCTGTAACTACAAATATAAAATAAATATGGATTACTGTTAAAATGTAATTGAAAATACATTTCTGACCAAGCCTCATGGGGGTAAGTATATCAACAGTGTAAATGTCTTAATTACCATGACTTTAAGTACATAGAAACATACATACATAATGTATGGCAAACTGCTGTCATTAATTAAAGTCCTTTCACACTGTGAAACCAAATGAACCAAATATACACATTATAAAAATGTTTACAGCTTGCTACGCACCATTTAAACAGCAAGAGAAACACTGCAGTTCAAATAAATCAACATCCAATCTAACCTTATTCCATTTGATTCTTTGGTCTGTTTTTAGATTTTCCGACACACTTTTGATCTAAATTTTGTCCACCTCTGTCTGCTCGTCTCTCTCTCCTCCTGCTCCAACACTATTCCCCACTGCGCTGATAACAACCTGAAAATACCCAGCAGAACACACCTCGTCCTTGATCCCACATTGCAGCATCTTTCTCGTGTTCAAAGGCATTGCTTCCTTTTGGAGGAGACTTAGTTACCAAACACGAGCGAGAGATTACAGACGCTGTATTGATCCATTGACATAGCTTAGCCACCACAACCTTGGATTTGTCTGAAGTGGGTCGTCACACTGAAAGAGCCGGCACTCCATAGAAAAAATCGAGTAAAGGTAAAAGTAAAATAAAAAGAAGCATGTTTGTCTCAGTGGAGATAGACGAGTTAAAAGCCATACTGTGGAAATTCCAGGAAAACCACCATCTTCATGTAGACAAGCATGTGGCAGATTCTCCACCAGAAAAGTTACATAGTGCGCCTTTAAGCTTTCATTAGTTCCTTTTACCGCTACTTCAGAGGTAAATGGAGCAAGAAGAACTCACTAAAACAAATTATCTAAAACTTAAGAATACTGGATAGAATTAATAAATTAATTAATATCTCTTTTTCTTTTTTAACCAGAGTTGTCCCTGAAAATTTTTTAACAGGTTGTGGTGCATCTTCTGTTGAAGAAACCAACCTTGACTCATCTGGGCTGTTTAATTTCAGGCATATTTCTAAGCTCAAAAAATATTGGAGACATTTGTTTTCATTCAATTAAATTTTTTTAGATGAGCGCAATGTGTTACAAACTTTTCAGTCTGGTTTTAAACGTCTCACAGAATCTGTCCTCCTGCGTGTTTTTAATGACATTTTTGCTTCTACTGATGTACGAGATGGTGGGATGTGACATCCTGAGCCATGTTACTGATGATCGTTTATCCAAGAAATGTTCATCCTTATGAGGTTCACATTATTTTGTTTCGCTATATGTGCAAAGCTACTGGCCTGCTGCTGGTCTTCCTACGACTGTGTGGAGGCATGTCTCACCACGCCCCTGCAAGCCCAGGTCCCAGGTCCTAATTGTTCCAGACCCTTGGAAGATAGTTTTCCTCTTGGGACCCTAAGACACACTTATGGAAACGAGGCAAAAACCTTCAATGTAATTACACATTGACATTTATAGAGGAGACATCATCTAATACCTACCCCATAATGTTTTGACCAAAGGTAGCCCTGGCAATGATACAGCATCAAAGACAGCAATGTTCTTATTACATATCATACATATTACACGATTTTTACACCTTATTTTATTAACTGTCCTTGCATATCCATAAACGCTAAAAATAAATGCAACCACGTGTAAATAGTCCATTGTATTCCTTTCACACTGCACAGCTAGTCTTCACAAAGCCAACTTAAGTGATCTTTAAAGTGTAAAAAGATTTGGTTCATTTTCCCTGTGTGCAGTCTTTGTAGCTGTAGCCAGCATTGTGGATTTTAAGTTTCAGAAACAGTGCAGATTTGTACCCGAGGTTTGCTCTATGAGTCAGATAGAGGCCAACCCAACTCCGGAGTGTTTTAACCAAACTCTGAACTATGACATCTTTTCCCTTTTTCCTCTAAGTATGCAGTGTGCAGAATGGTCCATCCAGGGACATGGGGCTGGGCATGTACTCTGCTCTGAGGAGAGCTGCCCTGTAAAACCTGTCTTTGACTGTTACTGCAGAGAAGGCAAATAAATTAGGAGTTATGCTTTTGTTCTAGGGGCATTACACAGCACAACACTCCTCTGGTGCTAAATATTGACTTAGCAGACCTAACTAAAATACCAGGACAAATGTAAGATTAGCCTCATTGTTAGCTATTGCGTAAATGACATTCATTTTAGTTAAGCAAAAAGAATGGTTTGCTTTGGTTTATCTGTGTGAAATTATTAAATAAGACTGAACATTAAGGCTTTGCTTTATGCAAAAAAAATGTGACAACATTTAGTTCTCCAAACTAATCTTAAAAATACTTACTTGAAGTGCTGGTTAAACCACTTCTTTCCCACATCAGAGTATACAGTATTGAGATTGTAAATAGGAGTACGCTGGGAATCCTATGGGACTTTCAAATGTGGTATATGTTGATATTTTATCAAATATTATTTGTCCTCACATCCTCAGATCCAGTCCTTCCTTGCTTTGAAGTTACCATATGTAATTAGACTGGCTGGCCCAAACTTGTATTCTCACACTTCATCACTAGATGCTATGTCACTTCTTTCGGGTCAAAGCTGGCACACTGTCAGACAGAAGAAGAGCAGAGACCACAGGGGCCCTGAACATAGGCCAGGTGGGAGGGGGAATAGGTTTCACATCTGCCATCTATTGGTGAAAAAAACAACAACACAAACTTACAAATGATATCTTTAAGTTGCCAGATTCAGTAGTTTAAGTTAACATTGGTGTGTGTTCTCAGTATACAGCAGCTAATAACTTAAGTTAATTTGTGACGGAATAGCAGTGCATGCTACATCTGCAATCTATAAAGGCATATAGGCTTTGCCTGAAATGTTCCACAGCTTGGCATTAAATTTTTCTATCTTGCATGATTGTATGTTTTTAATGTCTATGAATATACAGTATCTTTAAAAACATGCATTATTTACTGTTAAAGGGCTCACTATCCATAGATCTTACCTGAAAAATGCTAAGCAAAGCAAAAGACAAATTACACAGGGCACTTTCAAGGCAGTTTGGCTGACAGATTCTGCAAGGACAACAAGCAAACACTAGTTAACTTTAATCTTAGCTCTTAAACCTGCCCTGTGTGGTAATACTTCAGTGAAATGCATTATGCACATAATTTTGTCAGAAAACCTTCATTGTTCGTTTTAAAGGGCAGTCGCTGCATAAAGATAGCATAATTAAGTGAGGATTTAAATAGGACTTGGCTTCACAAACCTTTCACAGGTATTAAAATGACAAATCTTAAACACAATTGTCTCTGAGAGGTCTTTGTATCCACCATCTTGACACACGCTAAAGACACAGCCCACCAGAGACAAATGTTCTCATCCCTGACAGCCAGAGAATGTGTTGATTTGTTTTTCCCCTTGAAAAGTACAGAGTAGGCGCTCCACTGTGGCACTGAGGTTACATAAATGAATAACAAATGGGATGCTAATGAAAAGGACCTGAAAAGTGATGCTGCCAGTTTTTTAAGACTTGAGCCAGCAGTGCAATAAAGTCGGTCTTATAAGCGCCTAATGCTGACAACTGCTTTATGAATCCCAGTATAAAGTACAGTAGGTGTTTTACAAGTGTCTGGCCGTACTCCAAAAACATCAGATGTTATTGTATGCGTGGATTAGGTGGACAATTGAACATTACTCTTGTCTCCTCTATGTAGCTCTCTTATGGCTCTCAGGGGACGAACGCATAAACTTGTACCACATTTTTATGTTAAGAAGACATTTAGTATTGATGCATAAACTCGGTGTGTTCATAAAATCCAATCTACACGGCATGTGACTTGTTATTTATGCAGTGTCATACCCCACTCCAGGCAGAACTAGATATCGCCGTACAGGAGGGAGAGAGATAGGTCTCCAATTACAACGTGTCACTTTGGCCTGACAGCAAAGAAATGAAGAACTTTCTGCTTTTTCGTTTTCTTTTTTTCTTTTATTTTCACAGAATTTGTGTGAAGTTTCGCTGTCCAAAAGCAACAAGCTGACTATCAACTTTATCAACCAAATTATGCCAAAAAAATTTGCAAACAGCATAAAAATCCAGTCTCTACCAACTGAGTGAAGATAGGGCCTGTTACTATGTCCATATTATTCTAAGGCCGCTTTACTATCAGCATTATGGGTACAACATCCCTTTTATCACACATGTAAACACAATATTCAGACTCCTCCAGGTGTTTGGTTTTATTATAGGTAACCTCAGTAATAATATGTATACCATAGCACCCAGGCAGAGATGACAGTATAGTTTCAGATATCTCCAAATATCTTCTGTTAACTTCCAAATGTAAAAGTGTTTCATAATCTCAACAATAAAACTCACTTAATCATAAAACTTGTTATTCTCTGGTCTAGTCTCAGTCCTCTCTTACCACATGACCTCGCTTCTGCTTAGCTGTAGGGTTGTGATACCAACAAATTTGATTTCAATACTTAAGAAAACTTGCACTTAGACTTAGCCAGACTTCACTGACCCACAAGGGAAATTACGTGGAAAGAAAGCGGGTTAGGAAATGCTCAATTCGTGATACTTAAATGGAAAAACACAACAAAAAACATTCTTTACTAACTCTTTACAAATAGTTGCATGCAAAATTTATAAAACAGAATATTTTATTTCCCCATGGCTATCTGGATGTCCACCCTAGTTTCCTCCTCCCCTTTTACTACATAATCCTGCAGTATTTATCAGACTATATAATGCACTCATTCACAGAGCAATTCAGATTAAAATGTGTTTATGTAATATGTAATAATCCGATTGACATTCATGTATATATAATAATAATGCATGTTTGTCAGGATGTCAAGCTAAGGTAAGCTAATGCTAGCACCTTTACACCGCAACAGTTATTGTAATAGTGTTTTAATCATAATAACAGTTCACAGTGTGCGAAACAGCGCCTTTGTCTGCTTTCATTCATGCTCAGTTGTGTACAGTTAAAAACCTGTCATTTGCCCGGTTTACAAACAAGACTTTTAAATCTGATTAAAAATAAATTAATTTGGAATAAAAGTTCATTCCAATTAACATTTTTTAATGTTTATTCAGATTTAAACTTAATTCCAAATTAAGTCAGTGGTTTATTCCATTCTTAAATCTGATTTAATTATTCCTTGAACATGTAAATGTTTATTCATCTTAAAAATAATTCCGGTCGTGCATGTTAGGTCGCCTTTCTGATGCTGATGATGCTGCAAGATGGTGGTCTCAAACTGAAACAATTATTTTAATAAGTACGCTAGCAGAAGAGTAGATAATAAAAATAGTGGATGGCAGAAAACATAAAAACATGAACCTTTTCAAAGAGGTAAGAGAAAAGTTTGGAGAAGGAGGGTACACGGACAGAGACGCTGAGCAGATCAGAAACAAGTGGAAACAGTTGAAGCAGGAGTATAACAAAGTTCAGGCACATAACAGCAAAAGCAGCTCGGACTCATCAAACTTTTCATTTTATGAATAGATGGACCGAGTCCACACGTTTGTGTCCATGGTGTAACGACAAACCAAGATGACATAAAACAAACAGATAAAAAAGCCGGAAGCAGCTGACTGTGTGTTTCTTCCGTAGACGTAAATATGTTTGTGTCCCTGTCCAGTCAGAACCCTTCCCCACCCCCAGGCGTTGAGTGGAATTAAATAAAGTTGATTAAACGTGTTTTCTGTGTAAACTTTTATTCAGAATTATTTACATGTAAACTCGAAGGAGAATAATTTAATTCTGATCTATTTAATTTGTCTTGCCTGACCAGGCAGTCCCTTCTACGTTCTGTTCCAATCCAGAAGTGTCGGGATAGAGCATGAAAAACCTCCAAACTTGAGACGGTCCATCCACAGCTGCTAATTTGAAACACGTGTCCCTCAAATGCAGAAGACATCTCCTCTCAGAAATTCTCTCAACATTCAGAACAAAATATATAACTTCTTACAACAAATAAGTAATAGTTTGATGTTTTGAATGTTGATTCTGTAAAAATCTGGAGTGTTTCTCAGTCCTGTTTTATATATTAAAAAAAACGCATTTCTCACCTTCCACGGTGGTTGGTCTCTCACCCTCATCAGCTCGGGTCCTCTACCAGAGGCCTGGGAGCTTGAGAGTTCTGCGCAGCATCTTTGCTGTCCCCAGTACTGCACTTTCTGGACTGAGATGTCTGTTGTCCTTCCTGGGATCTGCTGCAACCACTCATCCAGTTTGGGGGTCACGGCCCGAGTGCTCCAATCACCACAGGCACCACCGATGCTTTCACCTTCCAGGCTCTCTCCAGCTCTTCTTTGAGCCCCTGGTATTTCTCTAGTTTCTCGTGTTCAATGCAATTGCAATGTCCACCACCACGGCTTTGTTCTCTTGCTTATCCAGAACCACGATGTCTGGTTGGTTCGCCATCATCATCATTCTGTCAGTCTGTATTTGGAAGTCCCACAGGATCTTGGCCCGCTCATTCTCCACAACCTTTGGAGGCATTGCCCACTTTGATCCTGGGGTTTCCAGCCCGTACTCTGCACAGATGTTTCTGTACACTATGCCCGCTACTTGGTTATGTCGCTCCATGTATGCTTTCCCTGCCAGCATCTTACACCCTGCAGTTATGTGCTGGACTGTCTCAGGCACTTCTTTGCACAGCCTACACCTTGGGTCTTGTCTGGTGTGGTAGATCTGGGCCTCTATTGCTCGGGTGCTCAAGGCCTGCTCCTGTGCAGCCAGGATGAGTGCCTCCGTGCTGTCCTTCAGACCAGCCCTCTCCAGCCAATGGTAGGATTTCTTGATATCAGCCACTTCAGTTATGTTCCGGTGGTACGCCCCGTGTAGGGGTTTGTCCTGCCATGATGGTCCCTCCAGCACCTCTTCCTCTGCGCCCCACTGTCTGAGACATTCTCTGAGCATGTCATCAGTCTGGGCCTTGTCACTGATGTACTTGTGGAGCTTGGATGTTTCATCCTGGACAGTGGTTCCCACACTCACTAGTCCTCAGCCTCCTTCCTTCCGTGTACAGTCTCAGGGTGCTGGACTTGGGATGGAACCCTCCATGCAGGTCAGGAGCTTTCGTGTCTTAACATCCGTGGTCTGTATCTCCTCCTTTGGCCAACTTATGATTCCTGCTGGGTATCTGATCACTGGCAGGAGTTGGTATCCATAGCCAGTGCGGTCGATTATTTGGCTGAGGGGGTTCAGACCTATGCAGAACAGCAGTGGGGACAGTGCGTCTCCTTGGTATATGCCACATTTGATGGTCACTTGTGCAAGTGGCTTGCCATTGGCTTCAAGGGTGGTTTTCCACAACCGCATCGAGTTTGCAATGAATGCCCTTAGAGTCCTGTTGATATTGTACAGCTCCAGGCACTCAGTGATCCATGTGTGTGGCATTGAGTCATAGGCTTTCTTGTAATCAATCCAGGCAGTGCACAGGTTGGTCTGACGGGTTCTGCAGTCACAAGCGACTGTTCGGTCAACTAGGATTTGGTGTTTGGCTCCCCTGGTGTTTTTGCCGATGCCCTTCTGTGCTGCGCTCATGTATTGATCCATGTGCCCGCTTATCTTAGTCGCGATGATGCCTGACATGAGCTTCCATGTTGTGGAGAGACAGGTTATTGGCCGATAGTTGGATGGGACTGTACCCTTTGCGGGATCCTTCAGGATCGTACGCCCTTGGGTTAGCCATTCAGGGTGAGTCCCATCCCTTAGCAGCTGGTTCATTTGTGCTGCTAGGTGCTCGTGGAAAGCAGTGAGCTTCTTTAGCCAGTATGCGTGGATCATGTCAGGGCCTGGTGCTGTCCACCTTTTCATGCCTTAGACTCTTTCCTGGATGTCTGCCACTGAGATGGTAACTGGATTCTGTTCAGGGAGGTTGCTGTGGTCTGCTCTCAGAGCCACCAGCCACTGTGCATCGGTGTTATGTGATGCTTCCCTTTCCCATATGTCTTTCCAGTACCTCTCAGTCTCCAGCCTTGGTGGGTCTGCTCTGCTGTTATTACCCTGCCATTGAGCGTACACTTTCGCAGGTTGTGTTGCGAACAGGCGGTTTATTCGTCTGGCTTCATTCTCTCTCGTGTACCTCTTTAGGCGGCTGGCCAAGGCTTGGAGCCTTTGTTTGGCAGTTTCGAGTGCTTCAGGTATGGGCATCTGGCTGTACCTCTTGGGTACTCGCTTTTTCATCGCACCTTTCTGGGCCTCTGACAGTTGGCTCACTTCTCGCCGCACTTCCTTGATTTTAGCCTCTAACCGTCTTTTCCGTGGTGGGTATCGTATCTCATGGCTCCCATGGTTGCTCTTATAGCCCAACACCTCTAGGATCACTGCTGCTGAAGTGTAGATCAGCTCATTGGTTTCAGTGATGGTTGTGGTAGGGATCGCTCTGAGTGCTGCATTCACATCCTCTAGCAGACTTTCAGATGGTACTTCACTTAGTCTGTGTAACTGGCGTCGGTGTTGCCTTGTGTTCATCCGGGCCATGATCTTATCTTTCAGGTCAGTCGCTGCCTCGCTCAGCGTGATACTTATTGGGGCTTCCTTCCCAATCTCTGGTTGGGGAGTTAGTGTTAACGCCCCTCTGACCTGGCGTCCTGGCTCCCCCTTGCTGTAGCATTTGTGTTGTACCTCGTCAATCTCTAGTTGTGATAGCAGTTGCCGTTTGTGGATGTTGGAACACTGAGCTACTAGTTGTTTGGCCATTAGCTTGGACTGTGGGTATCGTAGTAACCATTTCTCCCACATCCTGTTCATGTAACCCATCTGACTAGGGTTACTGGGGTAGTAGCATTCCAACAGAGCCTGGTTCTCGCATCTCGCCCATTTCCGTCTTGTTCCAGTAGCCCATTTCTCATTAAGGTGTCCTAGTTCCTCGACACCTGACGCAGACCCTATATATATATATATATATATATATATATATATATATATATATATATATATATATATATATATATATATATATATATATATATATAAATCTATTTCCATGAATATTGAATTTCTGGCAATCCACTTTATACATATAGCACTCCAATGAATGAAGCTATGTACACTGTACTTTATTCTAATGCAATGCAAACCACTTTTAATCCAGGTGAGAAAACATCGATCACGCTACATTTAACAAGTACATGCAATTGTGGCTCATTTACATAATTTAGCCATCCAAGTAGCAACACACTCTTCTCTCATTTGTTATTATTGCCATTAGGATTATGTATGCTATAATAAAGCCCCCATTACATTCTCCGTTGGCCTGATGCAACCACTTTGCCGATCTGCTGAAGACATATAAATCATTCAATTAATGCACAAACTCATGACATGTGTAATCACGCAGAACTAATGGCCACTTGACAACACGGAAATGAGGTTGTCGTGGAAGACGGTTTTATATGATTCAGACAAACAGCAGAGACAAAGCGCACGTATCCGTCAGACAGCCAAGGTCCCAGGACGCCAGTGGAACATCTCCTCACTACATGTAAAATAATGTCTGCACTGTTACACAAGCTTTGGAGAATAAACTGCACAGATCAAAGAGACAGACAGTGTGATGTAAGCTAACGTTACTCGTCCAGGATGAGCCAATAGGCGAAAAGTAAGTGAAACTCTAAAATTGCAATGAAAAGATTTGTCAGAGGGCAAATGGCAGTATTGAGTAACATGCTGTCCTTGAAATATGAAAGTAACACATTTTAGACAGTGTTAGAAAAATTGCAATTGACGGGTTGACTAGTTTCATTTCTTTAAAATCCCTAGACTTCTTTTAGTTGGGTGACACAGGTCTCAGAATGGTTGTTTGAAGGTTAAACTAAAAGAAGACCAACAGCGCTTTAGTGCTTTTATCTGTTATATAATCTATGACAGCCATGGATCATTATGTTCTAATTTGGACATTTTAAATTGCAATATTGATCTAAAGCGATGTAATAAAAGAAACGAGTTTGCTGATTTCAGTGTTAGAAAACTGCGGTGCCCAATGGGAGCTGTCACCATAAACGTCATCGCAACAAAGGAGTTGATGGGCAAAATGACGTCTTGCTCAAACAGGCACAAATGACTCCCAGTACAACTTTAGCTGAGTAAATGATGAGGGGAAACAGCTATAACATGAGTAAATGATTTTGCATAGTAGGTTTGCTTTAAGGTGTATTTTATTGATCCATAAAGGGAAATTAGATGTACACATTATAATAAATAATAATAATAATAATAATAATAATAATATAAACAAATGAAGTATGATTTAAAACATACAGTTAAAAGTGGGACAGTATTTAATTGCTTAATTGAATTTAGTATTGTATTTAGTGTTGTATTTTATTAGTATTTAGTAATGTATTGTACAGAATAAACACTAAATTAGACAAAAAAAACAATCAAATGCACTCAGCGGGGTCTCTTGTTAAGACAAGCAATGACTGAAGGGATCAAGCTTCTTCCAAAGCCTCCTGCACTTCAGCACCCTACTAACTTACAATTAGCTATTCTCCCTGGAGACCTATGTAGCATGTTTAGGGTTGAGGTAGATATGGGATACATCTTAAAATTAAAGCACATAAAATGGTACTGCAACTCCAAATAACAGTTGAAGCAAAAAGAGGTCAGAAAAGGGGGCAGATATTTAGATTTGTGCACAAATAAAATTCAAGTAAATGTAAAATATACTGAATAGTCTATATAAGAGGGGGGAAGAAATGCAATGCTAAGATGATAATGGTAAAATAAAGTCAATAAAGTTAGTTGCAACAGGAAGAAATTGGACATAAAAGTCTATCAAGTCACTGCATCTTGTTTATTATGGGCACACCTGAAGAAAGGGAGGAGCCAAATAAATACACAGTATATCTTTATTTAGAGCAGGTTTCAATACATCTTCCATCTCTTCATATTTCTTTATTACATGTTTTGCCACTGTAATATTAAAGATACCTGTATCGCCTTGCCACAGCTCACCCTGTTTACAAGTTTAGGATTACACATTGTGTTTGATATTAACATTTAACCCTGATTATTCATGAAGTTAATATTATGTAGTACCTCTCTTTTATTATGGCCTGATCCTCACACCATATCTTTGTTTATTTCCTCCTGACCTCCACAGCCTCACCTTTCTGTTGTCAGTATTATAGTGGTTTGTTTTCTTGTATTGTTACTCTATATTCCCGTCAAAACGAGATACTATTGTTGGGCTTTATTGAGATGATAATGTGCAGTCCTGTCACTGAGCAGGCAACAGTGTTGTATTGCCGCAATGTCTGGGAAGATAGATATCATAAGTCATTTTAGAGGATGGTATTAGTTACAATTATGTCAACATTACAATTTAAAGACATTTAGAAACACATTTGAGATTAATTTAGAGTTTGTGCGAATGCAAGAAGTTGCATAACACTGCATCTTTATACTCTAAATCTGAAAATGATGAAAAATGGGACATCGTAATTTGCTTGGGTTCTTTCACTGCAGCAGGAGATGCATTTACCTTGTTAACATGTTTTGGTTGATAGCTGCAAGTCATCTTCAGAACTGTCCCTGGCTTAGAGCTAGCAGCTGAAATATCAACAAGCTAAATACATCTCCTGCTGTATTGTCTTTAAAAAAACACATGAACTTAATGTGCAAAAGAAGACAAACTTAATGTTTTTGGATTAAAAGTATCTGTTGGAATAATCAAGAAGGGCTGGTGAAGGCAATAACTATGTGGTTATTTTCTGTGGGAATGAATAGCTTGTACATACATTTTTAAGACAAAAATAAATGTCACAAATGAGAAAAACATACTTCCCAAAGACCCCTCATATGTTCACAGCAGACGGACCATTCCATACATCTGAAATACGTTTGATTTTTTATGTCTCGGTGCTAAATCTCACACCATTGTAGGTTGGCGTAAAACCTCGGTTACTCAGATAATGGATTTGCCTAGCCACTGGAGCTCCTTTTCCCCCCAAGTCTGCATTTTCAGCTCTTTAAACTAGTTGATGAATGTTCAGCCTATAGCTCCTTGGTACACAGGGATATAGATTGGTAACGCTGGTAAGTGCAAAATGTGGTACAATGTTTAAAAGCGGTGCATTGGGTGTATGGCATATTTCTTACTACAGACAGTTTAAGCCATCCATCAGAGGTACAGAGTAGGAGCCCAAGGAGATATTAGCCAGTGAGAGCAGCAACATCTGTATCTATTCAATATATTTTCTGTGCTGATGCAACCATTTTACTAATCTGCTTACGGTGGATAAGAGACACTCCTCTGCAGCACTCTAACACATTTATACAGGGAGCACCAGCATTCAATATTTGCAAAAGTTTGTACTCGATTCGCTCTCAGATTCATCAACCTATAAAAAAAAGATGAACCCAGCACCTCCATCCAGGAAAGATATTAAATTAGACATAATACCTGGAGAAACATTACAGTTTTAATCTCCACATGCATTTGTAGTAGGTCTTTGCTTGTGGGGAAAACATATTAACTCACAATCACGTAGTAGTTCAAATAAAGGTAAAAAACAAAAACAAATATTTTCTTGCTCAAAGAATAAATGAATGTCTGAAACCATTAACTATTATATTTTTCTGCTGTTCTCACAATGTCAAACATCTGTTAAATTAGCTGTTTTGAATTTGCTGGATCGGGCATCAGCTTCTTAATATTAGTTTAATATTCTGGTTGGACGTATAAACTGATGTAATAATATTTCCTGGTTGTATTTGGCCCTGAAAGTCTCACAATGTTTGAACTTTTAGTTATTATACAAAGTTGTAATGTAGCAGCTACACTACACATTTGGATCAGTTTTGTCTTATTTTATTTTGGTAGGAAATAAATGCTGTTTTCCGTCTCTGCACTGGTATTAGTCAATATCGGGGATCAGGAAATATTTAAAGCTATTGTATCAAATCGGTTTTCAAACTGAAAAAACTGGACTGATACACCCATATTTAATATCTCAAAATTTCTTTTAAGAAATTAACTAATTGTAATCTAATCAATTTCCCGCCTCATGCCCCAAGCAAACAAGCATAAGTCACTCTTAACAACTTTGGGAGGGCAAAAGGGAAGACAATGTTAAAAGTCACATCTGAAATGTTCAATATTTCTCTCTTCTTTAATAGTTTTAATTCACAAAGATATATTTGGTATTCAACTTTTGTATATATTCATTTTCCAAACTAACTTCTGCCTCAGGTTTTACAAGGAGATTAAATTAGTCTGCCATGGGGTATGAGTTTATTTAAGTCCTTCAACTGGCAATGCACGAAATTGAGAACAAAAAGTAAAATGTAAAGATTGTAACTACAGCCCTGAAAATGCAGTCTCCATATCCTTCTTTATGTCCACCATTAACACTGATGCCCTACATTCCCACACAGGCCCCTGTACAGGAGGTATAAGCAGAGGATTGAAGTAAATGAGATACTCTGTGGCTCCTTCACGTTGCCTTGGCCGCTCAGTGAAATCTCAGATGTGATGAGTCAGCTGCTGTCCACAGATCAACCCACACCTACAACATTTACGTTTCAAGGATCCCTCGAGTGGTCATTTGCTTGTTTTACCGACACACTTCTCCTTAGTGAGTCCTGTATTCCCCTGGCTTTGTCTGTCAGCACCTCACCTCACGCTGCTGTTATAATGGCTGTGGTCTGCGTGCTCCTGATGCCTGTCTATCTGTCAAGGAGATGACTTCCTCCCCGAGACACTGTCATTGGTAATTATGGCCCAAGATAAACTCCACGGCAACAGCTGGGGCCACCCTCAACGTACAGCAGCAAGGTCAAGATCTGAAGGGCAGATACCGACAAAATGGTCCAGTTCAGGAAACAGCCATATATGTAGACTGCAGTGGTTATTTGCAGTGAATTAGGGTTTAGTATGATCACAATAGTAACATTTCTAACTCAATTTGAATACTAAGAAAAGGTTAGACACATTTTGATATGGCGATTAAAATATTTTTGAACAGTAGAAGGACATTTTAAATAAATCTTCAGCTAATGTGTGGTTTCATACTAGTTCTAATATAGATCAAGACCGTTCCAAAAGTTTTCAGGAAAGGTTAAATTTAGTCCTATTTATATGATTTGGATCGCTATTGATACAGTGAGTATTTAGTGCATATATTCATTTTAAGAACCAATACCACATTTCTTCTAAAACGAGTATAAGTACTTACGATTAGTACCGATACCAGTACCAGATATTACTTTCACAAGGGGTCCATTACCTTTTACTACTTCATCTTTGCAAACTATGCTCCGTGCAAACTGCGAACCATGACAGTGAGTGTTATCTTACTCTTACACCGGCCGCACTTTGACTCATATGGATATGCTATACCTCATTAAATTTGTTTCTAAATTACAAAACGTCGCAACACATACACAACAAAGAATCACTAGCATTGCTTAGCCACGTTGGCATGTAATGTAAACACAGGCACTATGCTGATATCCTTTGAACTATAAAAACTTTTTATAGTTTCATAGTATATGTAACAGTCACATCTGATTAAAGCTGAGCTTATTGTGCAGAACAGTTAATGTGCCTCTTTATGGTCAACTCCCCTCTGCTCAGAGCTCACTGCTCAGCTCAGAGTGAGCGCTGAGTGTCAGTTAACAAGCAGAGAAGTCATAGTGGTATTGGCTCTTGGTATCAGCAGCACATTGACAAGTGCTGTATAAACCCCTGGTGTCAGACTGATACCTGATAATGGTATCAGTATCAGTCTGATACTTCATACATTGTATTGATTAGTATCTGGGTATTTCTGGCAACCCTCTGTAAGATCTAAATAGTATCTACCAACAACACCAACCACCACTACTGCACATTTTTCTCCTCAGATCTACGTCCTCTACCATGCATATTAAAAAAAGTTTGAAAGGCCATCTTTAAGAGCGTCCATATTTTTTTGTAATGACCAAAAGCCCAGTATTTCCACTTTTATTCCTCCTTACTATAATCACAACCTACCGTTAGCACTAAACCAAATTTAAAGCTGTTCATTTAAACTCCACTCCATCTCCCCTGTTTTTTCAGATGAATCACAACGCTACAATTCATCAGTCATGCACTCTCTTCACTGCATTCATCTTAATCTGCAGAGGTCCAAGTAAGCTATTCATCCCTCCTGAGTCATGGCTTGGTAAAGTCTCTCCTTGTCAAATTACATCCGAAAAGTACAACTAGAAAACCAAAATTCAAGAATACACATAGCAGTTTCTTCTGTTTAATTATCATTCAATACGGTGTTTTATTTAGGAGTCAATATTTCTGCTTATAAGTTAATATTTTAACTTCTATTTTTATAAAACAGTTGCCATGTTACCTACATCATTATAACATGCCTAATTCATTTATTTTATTTTTGACTGGAAATTTGAACTTGAAATATGTGGTAATGAATAAACAGAAAAACATACACTGACAGGGTAGCATATATGGTAGAAAATATTATGAGAAGGAAGAATTAAAGGACACACGTTATGCAAAAATGACTCTTGTGAGCTTCCTCAGAAGTTGTGCTTTGTTTCATTCTCACATATTTGAGTAATCCTGTATTATTATTCTGTCTACATCTCCAAAGCTCAAAATACTCTATCCCACCTTGTGATGTGGGAGTTAACAGCAAATGTTTACCTTTAGTTCAGCAGAGACTGGAAATTATCCAAATGATTCAGTGTGTAGAATTTAAATACACAGTGGAGCATTTCCTGTATTATCACATGACATCACAGAGTGTTTTCCGTTTGAGAGAAGAACACAGCCGTTTACGCTGTATTTTTCTCTATACAAATACGCATACAACTAAAATTCAAATAAACATACACATTTTTTTCACACTGAATGAAAAAGTGATTACACAGTTGTTATCGGAGACACTGTATTCCCCGATGTCACTTCAGGTCAGTCTGTGAAGGGCGTATTCACAAAATGGCCGACTGGAGGAAAAGTGCCATAACTGCAAACTGCTCTGTGTTCTTATTTAAACTTCTATTGTCACCGCCTTTATAACACAGCCCCTGACAAGCATTACTTTTTATAGGCATATTTCCTCTCAACATCTCAAGTTAGCCCAGGTTGTAACTGTTTTTATGAAGCTTTAGGACGAGCTAGAGTGATCACTTTTATGCGTGATGGAAGAAATTTGGCTGCAGTTGTGCGCAGTCTGCTTTGTGTAGTGGAGGGGCGAGCTCGTAACTCTGCATGAGCCTGACAGATAAACTGAGCTGGTAGTAAATAATGAGATGCAGGAGGAGACCTTGGAAGTGGCCTCTCAACTAATTTAAAGGCTTTTTCTTATGAATTGAAATGAAGCCATAATACACAACAGCTTTTTCCAATCACACACATAAGCGCTGACCAAAGGCAGTGCATTATTCATGGAGCTCCATCAGGTCTGAAGCATGAATATTTTTATCACCCCAACTTTGCTCTGTGAGGCCAGCAGTTTATTTATTCTATAGGATGGGTAGTGTAAATTAAAATCAAAATAGTCAACAGGAAATATTACGTCTCCCATCCATGTGAGTAAATGGAAGTCATGGAGGTAGTAGAGTGTGGTATGAATATGTACAGTAGGGTTCTCTGCAAGTAAAGGCTACGGCTTTGTTTTATTCACTATAAACTGGTGGAAGAAACGTTTCTTTCTGTTCAAGACTATAGAGACACCTTGTATATGCATGCTTGCTCTTCCACTCTGCAGAGACTGGGCCCTCACTCACTATGTCTTAGTTGGCTGGATATCGCTAACAATTTGCAAGAAAATGGTATTGGTTAATATTTATTTACAAGTTGGTCTGTCATGATAACAAAGTGTGATTATGTTGCTGAGATAAATATAGACAATAAACGATAATATTGAAAATAATTTATGTCACTAACACATTAACCCAAGAGCAGTTTTAAACCACAAAAACTATTTTAAATGGACAATACAAGCGGCAATAAGTAGACTGCATAATGCAACAAAAAACCCCACCAAAACACTAGTTTTTACTTTACAACTGTAATGAGTCATGCAAGTTATTAATTCAACTCTCTACAGTTCAAATCTTATATGGTCAGAAAAAAAAAAATCCCACTAGTGCAAAAAAAATGTCAGATCAGGTAGTTATCGCCTTCATTCCTCCACTCAGTTGCTTTTCACTGTGCCTCAGTGCTTCACTGAGCTGGGAAAATCTGACTGACAGCTCCAGAGTTTACGAAACATTTACATTAAGATCTGTATCTTTGGTGTCACTTGATGCATTCAATAAAATTATAAAAAGTCTTGTGACCAAGACGTGTAGGTTTTTCTTGAGATGCAAATGGTTTTATAATGTGATATTTTTTTTTTGTGTTGGCTGCTCCCTTGGCCAAGTCTCTCTTGAAAGAAATTACTACTCATAACTACTGACCTCACACACACACACACACACACACACATACGCACACACACACACACACACACACACACACACACATCCAAACACACACACACACATTGAAAATTTTAAGCTTTTCTCTATTTGATTAGCTTTTATTCGATTATTAGATTAACTATCCCTGTTTAAATGATGTTAGACCTGGTAGTACATAACAGATGGTATTTGATGAGAACAGTGTTTTTTAATTGAAAACTACTGCTATTTTTGTGTACTTTTCAAACTGCAGCAAATTATTTAACTTTCATTTTGAATCAAAGAATTTTCTGTCCAAGTGTGAGTGATTGAATCCTTTTATGTCTAGTTTCCATTTGGCTTCAGTGGGACATTTGCATAAGTTCCAACGATGATGTACTCTCATTCATTCACTATGAACAGAGATAACAATTATGCTAACACACAAATGTTAGCAAGTGGGGCTTGGTAAAACAGTCTGCCATTGCATTATACAATAACAACAATACTTGCAAAAAAGTAATTTCATAGACCACTTGCTTTATCCAATACAAAACACTGATTCACACATTCTCCTTTTTCACAAACTCAAAGTCAACTAACTGCATAATACAAAACAAAGTAAGATGCAGCGTGACACATTTTGATAGATTTGAAGGACTTTCTGTAGACTTAAATATTTATAGACTGAAGTTTTTCGTCCTTTAACTACTAAACTATCTTTGCCATTAATCTATGTCATCCATTAGACAGTGCTCACTTTCACTTTGGAGAAATGAGGAACTTGGGCGTATGGATTTCTAACTGAAATCAGTAGCAGAGACGTACAAATCAATGATAGCTTTGTTTCTGCTGGAGACATGGAGCTAATATCGGACACAGACAAAAGCATAATCTGCTGTTAGCATTTGGATTTTCTCTTTTGCAGCTCAACAGTACAGCTCAGTTTTAGAGTTTATCAGATCAAACTGAATAATGGAGTTACTAATGATAAATACGTCACTGAGTTATGTAAGACCAATCTTCCCATATGATCTTGTTAAAACCAATTAGACGTTTTCATTCAGTAATAATAGAAATAATAATTTCAAAACCACTGTATTTACTTTCAAACTTTGATGTTATAATACAATATGCAATGAAGACTTTGAATGACAAAAGCATTTCTTTCACATTTCTCCTGCAAAAAACAGATCCTGTAGAATTTCATAAGCTTGTTTAAACTGTGCAGCTCAGTCCCACAGTATATTGTGACTGTATTTCAGAGCTTCACTGGTGTCCTGTGGTGTATAATTGCCACCCTTTTGTTCTTCAATTCATTCAGTCTATCTCTATTCAGCACCACAAGGGTCAAAGTCTTCATCTGTTAGCTGAAGCCCTAAGATAAACTCTGGACAATAGTAACATAATTAACAATCGTATTCCCAGAACAATTGAGTTGGAGCAAATAAACGAGCAAAGTGCATACGTATCATGTTACATTTTACATGTGAATACTCCAGGAGAAGAAAAAAACAATTATGTATGGTGCACAAAAAGGTTCATAAGTGTACCCTGAGACATGAGTACTTTTGTAAAGCTAACATTTCAGTGCCAAATGTCAATGTTTTAAATGCTAAACAATTCATACTAAATGTTTTGCATGAAAAGGTACTGTACTGGGCTCCATGGCAACAGGGCAGCACAGACCACATACACACAGCATGTTTCTTCTTTTGCTTAAAGCTGGACCATGAAACTCTTCTGGTGGAGGGAATGCCATGTGGTTGTTTCCATGGAGACGTTATTGCTTTGCCTGGAATGTTCCAGAACAATGCATTAAATGTATCCACCTTGCATTTATTCAATTACCAGTAGGTGTTTTATCACTAATAATCCCCTTTAGCCTTCTTACTGTGAACAAGGTTGCCTCTCCACACCTGCAGAATATCATACAGAACATCTCCATAGAGATGGCAGACCCTCTATCAGAAAAAAAAACCTACATGATGCACCTTTTACACAAGTCGCTCTATATGTGCCACAGTTCTAACCATGGGGCAAGGCATTTTTGAGAAAAATGTGTGTGAGTTCCCTATCTGTTCTTTTCTGAGCTACAGACAAATCTTGTGACCTTGTATTTGCTTTTAGACAAAGAGTTTGCTCAAATAAAAATGTCACAAGTGAATGAATTTAAACAGCTCTATAACTACATGTCCCATATCTTTATGATTGTGAGCTATGGGACCAGTGCTTTGTCTGTGATGTTACAGTGTTTCACATGTGTATGCTTCGAGCCGAATACCTCTGTGAATATCCAAAGTTGCTAGGTAATGATGTTCCCTTCCTTTTAGCCTTGAGATGTGATGTGCTTAGGTAACTGTGGGCGCTGTCATCCGCAATGCTCGTCACTGAAATCTGGTGATACAAAAGACATTGGCACATAATGTAGTTTGGGAGTGCATTATGGAGTAAAAAAAAGAAGAGGGCAGGTCAAAGCTTGGTAAGAAGAGCATAAAAAGTGGTATCTCAGCATTGGGAAGGCCCGCGGGGGGACGGGGAGAGGACAGTGGACACAGCATACAGCGTCCCGGGCCACCTGCTGCCTGCCTGTCGACTCCAGCGATTCCCAGCTCTAATGAAATGTGACACAGTGGAGATGACGGCTGCACTGACAGAAGATGCAGGGGAGGGAGGGCGAGGAAAGGGAGCTGTATGTAGCATTCTTATAAGTTGCCACACCTGTGCACCTCTGCGCCGCTGCTCCAAGGTGAGCGGGGAGAGAGGGGCTGAAGACGGGGGAGAAGAGGGAGGAGAAGAGGGAGGAGTGGGTGATTTTTAAGTCGACAGGTGATACATCATTCAGCAGTGGGGCCGCTGAGGTCTACACTCTCAGCAGAAAAAAAATGACAGGTGTGATGACAGTCGCACATCTGAATAATCGGCTGGCATTAATATATGAACGCTATACTGGACCTTGACCCAATGTAGTACATGCTTTTGAGGTTAAAATAAGACATAATGGACAGGAGGAATTTTAATGAGAAACTAGGGATCTCCCTGTACAGTGGTAGGTTTAATTCATGGCCGTATTAAGGTTGACTGTGTAACATTTCTGGAGGAGGGTCAGCCGCCTGCTTATCTCCATGGAGATGCAATTGTTTTGCCTGGAATTTTCCACAGTGTGACAAAAATGTATATACCTTACAGTCATTCCATTACATGTTTTATTGTTAATAAAACACCTTGGAAAAACATGCATTCTTGCCTTGCAACTTGGCCCAGTCTTGTCACAATCTTCAGGGAGATATAGTTTAAAGGGACAGTTCAAAACTTTGGACATAGGGCCTCATTTCCTTGTGAGCCAGAGTGTTGGAGACGTGTGGAGACACTTTTTTTTTTTTCTTAATTCCATCCAGTCCTTGTATTTGGAGAAGTCGCTGGTGTTAAGTGTATGTCAATGGCCATAGTTAGCCTTACCCACTCCACAGTGCACCCAAAGCAAACCTATTATTACGCCAGACCATTGATGTAAATGTCTGTGTTCAGAGAATCATGTTTGAAATAAAACTAACCTTGCTTCCATGAATTGTCGCATGTTGAGGCACTATTTTCTAATATATCAGTTCACCTCTGCCAAGCTTTCTATCAGGAAGTACAACTCACTGCTGCTGCTCAGACATAAATCCTTCAAATGCAAGATTGGTTTTACTTCTAAAATGATTCTGTCAACACAGACATTCACATCAACAGTCTGGCGTAATAATAGTTTTGCCTCAGGTGCACTGTGGAGTGGGTAAGACTGTTTTTAGTGGCAGGACAACTATGGCCATTGACATGCACTAGCCTAGCACCAGTAACCTCTCCAAATACAAGGCCTGGATGGAATATTTTTAAAATTGTCTTCACACGTCTCCAACACTCTGGCTCACTAGGAAATGAGGCCCTATGTCCAAATTTCCAAACTGTCCCTTTAATGTCATATTGTGGAACTTTCCAGAATAACATCTCCACAGAGACAAGCAGGAGGTGAGAAGTTACATAGTTCACCTTCAAACACAAATACATCTTCCGAATGCCTCCAAAAGTTAAAATCTGGTTTGTCAATAAAGAACAAACTCATAACAGTGCCAAATAAGAGGCCATTTCGTTAAGAAGGGAACGCATTCCCAATTAGGCCCTTGCACCTCACAATAAAGAATAAATATTATCCTTTACTGTCTCCTGTTCTGTTGTTTACTGTACACATCAGACTTATCAAATTGCATTCATTTAAGAAGCTCAAACAGCCCTTGACACTAATATAAGTTGTGTTTTAAAGTCAGTGCTTACAATGATCCTGCAATGTGACAGAGGATTGAAATGGTTCCATGTTTGTTCTGGTGTTGTCATGTCTTCTCTCATTAATTCACAGCTGTAGTCAGACTGGGTGAATCACTTATCAGCGCTTCACTCAGACACACATCCAGCTGTTTGAGTCACTCTTCCTTATTTAGGACCATCACACCAGTCACATTTCTATTGTCGACACTAATTAAATCTGTTAATTGTCAACACTGCAGAGGGTTTAAGTTTTTGCAAGCATGACAGCATAGTGACTTTTTTGCTTGTTTTTTGATTCATTATTTTAGACTTCATTGAACGGGACGGTAGATGAAATGGGGGCAATGCTAAGCAAGGCCGGGCCTGGTTAGTACGTGAATGGGAGTCCGCTGGGAGCCAGGTTATTATTATTATTATTATGTTTATTATTATAGGAGTAATGAATCATGAAATCATACTACATTCTAGCTTAAGAGGTCGCTTTAGCAAACTCTGCCTCCGTTTTGACTTTCTACACACTTTACTGATATGCCATGATAGGCATCTGCAAGGAACATAAGTTGTGTTTTTGCAGACTTTAATAATAGGACAATATATTATTTGCCAAGAAGCACTCTGCTACCTCATAATTATTGAAACTAGCTTACTACCATGACAATAAACTTCTTTTTTATCTATATTCCACAGTTAGAAGCCACATAGTTTCAAAGCGCACTAAAGGCACAACTGTAGCATATTTAAGTTGTAAGAAACATCAAGTGCATGTGATATTCATGAACAGAGACCACATGCCTAACACCTTGGGGAGGTTTGCATCACTCCCCATAGCCATTTATTAAAATGCACTTAAATTAAAATCCCGGCATATGGACGGGGTAGAGATGACAGCACATCACACACACAAGTGAGACTTTGAATCTGGGCCAGCTCTGGCACATCTTCACTTTTTTCACTGGGCCAGATGTTGTAACAGCTCATGACTGTAGCTGAGATTTAACATGGGAGGGACTTCACTTTCTCTTCATATGGAAATTTAAATTAACAATCGACATATCCTTAAGGGAGCCTATGATTTCCAGATTTGACTTTATTTCTACAGAATACGGTCGAACAATGCTCTCGTAGATGAAATATTTACTTCAAGTATGTGTTTGCTGAGGCCTTCTCTGTTACAAGTACTGCATGTACAAGTGGCATGTTGTGTCAGCAAGCTCAAGAGACACTTCTAAGGAGCTTATTGACAGTCACAACCAAACACTACAGAAAATTTACACAGTGACCTTGTTTCTTTTCTCAAAACAAAGCATGTATTTGAAAGTGTGATGCTTCAACTACACAAAGTACCGGTATGTTTGTGGCAGATTCTAAATAGTACATTTATGTCACAGACGGAAATTGAACCTCAAAGTATAAGTGCAAAAATAAAAGTAATTTACAACATTGGCACACGGTGCCAGGTCCAGAAGTGACTTGAATTTATTTTAGCAAATTAAAGGGAAGATTTGCTATGCCAAGTGATCTGCACAAAATGTACAAAATATAAATATGTATGGCAATTCTCTGTCAACTTAACTTCAGTCAGGAGAAAATATAAAATATTAGTGATTCTAATTCAAGTGTAGCTTGTGAATAACGCTTAGGAGAAAACTGGGCATATGCAGTAGAAAAATTACAGTGTTTAGTCCCATCACTGACCACTTGTTCTTCTAATACAGGGGTAATTGCTCTGACAATTAAGTTAAAAACTGCATTTGTCTATACAAAGGTTCAATATATCTGAGGCTAAACAAGTTTTGATGGTTTGATTTGGGAGACTTTGTCTCTCTTGTTCTCTGGTATCGATCAAATGTGTATAGTTTTGATAGTTGCTTTAGTGTTGATTAGTATCTGATTTCTGATACTTTGACAACCCAACTGCATGAGAAACATGCATTGTCCATTCACCTAGAATCACAATTTACAGCACAAAATAAATATTCCGTTTGTGCCTTAAATGTATGTTATTTGGAAAGTGTAACCATGTTTTTCTTCTCAAAGCTAATGTAACTTTTACAGCATTGGGAATACATATATTTTAGACTCATATTGTTCTTTGAATTTATGTTGAACAGTGGGAAAGAAGCAAACTGTTTTGAAAATCTACCCTTTTTTTACTTCTGTGGTAGTTCAGGGAATTTTGATGTTAAGGCCAGATTGTTTCCATGGCTACATAAAATATAACTTCTTCATGTAATGAAAATAGATCTACAACTGTTCAGCTCCCGGTCACAAAGCTGCATACATTCTGTGTTTAATAATACATATAACATCTTAACAATGATGCATTTAAAAAGGTAAATCTGATGAATTTGTCACCATTAGTGACAGACCCAGAGCTGTAGCGTTTGTCTGCGTGTGCTAAGGCTCAACTTAGTCTTCCATGATGCAATTAGTGGCATATTGACGAGTTCATTTGTGAAACTAGCAGCCGCGCAAGATCGATTCACCTCCCCAGTTACATATGCACAGTTTACATACAAACCAGTATAATTTTCCCCATTTTTGAAATGCTGCTGAAAAGGCTTCATACATAATGCATCACCTTTTAGTTATTTATTCATTAGGGCTGTCAGCACCTTCATTATAGATGCATATTTTAAATAGATGTGTGTAGTCAGTCTTCATCTGTGCCATTGCTTTTTGACAACAAACACAGTTTGTTTCAATTTACAGCAAATTCAAAACCACATAATGATACACTGAACATTTCTGCTAGTTCAGTCATACACCACCACTTCCTTCTTTCAAACAACTGAACTTTTCAACTAAAGACAAGATCAGTGTTGTCGCAGCAGTTGTCACAAGTCTATTTAAAGTGTCTGTAACAATCATTAGCTTCTTACAAACAGGAAAATCAGAAATAATACATTTTAAACAGCAGTCATCCTAACTGTCCTAACACATGTTATTACAACAAATTTCAAACTTTCAAGAGGCAAAACATAGTGTCATAACAAAAACTGGCCTGGTAAAAGCACACCAGTGTCACCCCCAAGTTCTCAAGTGAGTACTTTTTAAATCGGAGTTCATATGGAGTAGAATCCACATGTGTCCAGCTGCCTCGGAGCAGGCCCCACATCTGTGCTCTGAGCCTGGGCCATGCTTCTTACACTCAGCTTATTCCCCTGTGCCTCCTGCTGTCCTATTGGAGAGCAGATTTAACATTTCATTTACAAGGCTTTGAATAGCTTTTCAACCATCACCCAGAGCTCAACCACTACACATTTATTCATAAAGACGCAATTACAAAAAGTATTGCTGCCATTTTAGACAAATTGCTTTAAGCAATTTGTCATTTAAGCCTCCTGTGGGCTCACCACCCGCAGAGGGGTTCATAGGGGGGGTCAAGTGCTATGAGGATTGGGCAGCAAGATGCCCCCGCAACCCAGCCGGATTAAGCGGGAGAAGATGGATGGATGGATGGATGGTAGAGCTGGGCGGTATGACCAAAAATTGTTATCACGGTATTTTTTGAAATTATCACGGTATCACGGTATTTAACGGTATTTTTGTCTTTGGCTAAGTGGAGTGTGATAGAGTTGGTAATATCATTCCAACGTTTGCTTTTCTTGTCATAGACGGTCCCTTTAGACGGAGTGCGCGGAGCCGTGCCCGGGCGAAAAGGTGAAGAGCGGGTGCCGCGCACCCGCGCTCTCGCCCGTGTCACAAAACACTACACAGACGGTCCCTTGAGCAAACGCGCCTAACACTACACAGACGGTCCCTTTAGCAAACGCGCCTAACACTACACAGACGGTCCCTTGAGCAAACGCGCCTAACACTACACAGACGGTCCCTTTAGCAAACGCGCCTACCAGGGACGTCTGTGTAATGTTTTGTGCTGCAGTGCCAACGTTACGCAGAGATTGGGGAGAAGATGCAGATTTTACTTTCTACTCAACTCGCTATCCTTACCTGGCTTGTTGGCTTGTTTGGTGTAACACTGAAAAACAGCCCCCGCTCAATCTACCGCTGTGCGACGTTCCGCCGCTCTGTGTTGCCGACATATGCGCGCATACATGGTATGGCGGTAAATAAAAAATTAATATCATAAAAATAAAAATTACCGGTATACCGGTTCAAACGGTATACCGCCCAGCCCTAATGGATGGATGCTTTAAGCATAGGAAAAATGAAATACAGTGATACCACTTTATAATAACTACATTTTAATTAGTAATAGTTTATCATAAACAGATTGAGATATAATATAATATTGAGAATAATTCAGGCTTAGTAACTATGTAATTAAGGGGTTAGGGTTTGCTCAATAAGTTTTTACATCATGCTTAATTATTAATATGATAGATATTTAATAATGGATTACCAGGTCCAAAGTTTATTATTATTAAATTCATATGCAGGGTGTCCCAAAAAAATTTAACATCATTTTAAAAGCAATTATCTTGAAAATTAGTCTAGCTCATGATGCTGATGTTGGTCTATCAGATCCTTTATCCCTGCACAAGGAGCCTCCCTCTTTAAATTTTTGGTGCCAAGTTCATATTTGTTTGCCAGTTGGTGAAGTTTTTCCAAATTTTGCATTGAAGACACGCTGCACAGTCTTGGGTGCCTGTGTGCGAGCAGATTCCAAGATGCAAAATGACTTCTCTTTGGGAGTGAATGGCATGGCTCAACCTGAAAACATAAAAAATAAAGGGCCCAATCTTGCCCCCAAACTTAGCAGAAGCACAAAGGAGGGGGCGCGTCCAAGTTGGGCTGTGCTTCGCTGCTGGTGGTTGGAGTGGGATGGTACAAGTACATATACGGTGATGGCATCTGAAACATTCGGTTCCCGCTGTGGCATTTAAAAGCACTGCCTGTGTGGGTGCGTGTGTGTCAGAGGAGCACATGAGCGAGGAGTGCCAGTTCTGTCGGCAAATCCAAAATTTTGTATTCCTGGTGCCTCTACTGGTGCATATTTGCATCGTGGGGCTCCAGAGCGGTTTTATTGTACTCATATATAATTTTTTCCACACCCCTCCGTGCTGCCTCTAATGAGGCAAAGACATTACAGACATTACCCACACAGGCAGTGCTTTTAAATGCCACAGCGGGCACAGATTGGTTCAAACGCCATTACCGTATATGTACATGTACCGTTCCACTCCAGCCTCCAGCAGCGAAGCACAGCCCAACCTGGACACACCCCCTCCTTTGCACTTGCGCGACTGCTAAGATTGGGGGCAAGATCAGGCCCAAAATCTTGATCTGTTTCTATACATTCTGTGAAAATGTGAGGTTATTTCAACAAGAATTGACCAAATTATTGGCCTGCAAAATGATGTCACACTTTCTGGGACAACCTGTATATTAATATGACCGGTCATTGACCTGACTTACGAGCAGAGAGACTGGAGTCTGTAGAAGTGAGACTCAGGGAGATGAGCAGTCAACTGTGTGAGGAGAAAAACATTAAGTTTATACTGCAGACTGAGCTGCTCCAGGAGAGAATATCAAGACAGGTAAATAAATACTTAAACATGTTTGGTGTATTAATATGGATATATTTAATATATTAATATTGTGTTAGGAGTACACAGGCACAATCAAAGACTGTGGGTTTGCTAGAACAGACAATCAACAAACTTTATCTCCAACTAAAGGAAGAAAAGGACATGTGAGCAGATACAGTCTAAACTTGCAGGTACAGTATCAGTTTAATATGTTTAGATTTAGGTTCAATACACAGTTTCCTTCAATAAACCAAATGTGATACTTTGTAAAGGTAAAGAGGAGTACATCACTTGAAGAGAGACATGACTGAGCACGAGGCCTTGTTCAGGGGCCATCTGCGTTTGGACAAGGAGAAGATGGAGAAGAAGAGCGCTGCATGTCGACAGCTCCAAGCTCAGCTGCAGGAGGAGCAGCAGAGGAGCCAGAGTCTGCAGCAGCTCACACTCAGCCTGAAGGGGGCGCTGCACTCACAGAGGGAGAGGGAGCAGCATGACCATAGGCAGGGAGCACCTCAAGGAGCACCTCAGGGAGCACCTCACGGAGCAGCTCACTGGAAACAGGTGCAATGCCACATAGCTTCAACTTGTTTGCTTCTAAATAAAAATGCATAATTTCATAATTCCTTTTACAGTAGTTTGATGCAGGTTAAGAAAAAGTGCCTTTCACTGCAATCTTTTAGGCAGGAAATATAATACAAATACATAATACCAAAGGCTAGTGTACATTTTCTTTATTTTCTTTTCCTTGCATTCAAGACTAAAGTGGTTTGCGGATTGAGCATTGATTTTATACTAACCAGACTATCTTCCTTATAAAGCAGGTAAGCAGTTCAGAGAAGAAAATTGGAATAACATAATCCTGCATCTACCACATGTCTAAGAAATGTATCATGCATGACTCAACAGCAACATTTTGGTGAAGAAAATTTGTCCTGGTTACTCTTATGATTACCAAACAGACTAACATTTTACATCTACATTTGCCCATTCTTTGCTCCACAATAGCTCGGTGTTATTGTGGACAGAAAATCACTGCTACAAGCAATTACAGCCAATGGCCTGCAGCGACTGGATTTAGTAAACTATTGTCGGCTGCATCAGTCCCTTTAAACATATAAAATACAACACATGAGAGGTGACACTTAACGCCATTCCCGCATTGTCCAACCTATTTCCTCTTTATTGTGTTTGCTAGCATGACAATTTACTCCTAACCTCATTCAGATTCATGTTACGCAGATAATTCGCTTGCCCCCACAACACTGTCTTGGAAGCTTTAAGTAAGCTTTTTCTATAAATACCTGCATATTAGAGAAACAATAGTGTGTTGACCCAATTCTACCACGCACTTTATATTCATGATTATTGACAGCAGTTTTCACAGCCAAAACCTTGACCCAGAACACCTGTAGGCCAGCTCTAATAAATTCAGAGCTGGCTATTTCTGTAAGAAGTGCAAATCGCAGTTTGTTTATGTCAGCATCTTTAGCCATTGTGGAAGCAATTACTTATCTCATTTCAATGCATTAATATAATCTATGGCCAGTTTATATAGTAATGTAGGAAAAATAAATTACTACCAGGACCCCTGAAGTACATTAGCATATTTTTCTCACTCTGCATTTTCTGAAATAGGACACAATTTTGTTTCCAGTAGGATCAGTTTTCGTTCTGATTTTAATAGCATTTCTGAATGTTAAACAGATATTTACTTTTCAGCTGTAGACTGAGTCAGACATCTCAACTTCAGTGACAAAATAATAAGGATGATGACCTCTCTCCCCTCTCTAACCACCAGGCTCCCTAAAAAATCTTTGGACTTTTCCTTTTAGTTATTATTATTATTATTATTATTATTATTATTATTATTATTATTATTATTATTATTATTATTATTATTATTATTATTATTATTATTATTATTATTATTATTATTATTATTATTATTATTATCAAAACATTTGTTTTCGGATTACAAGAAATGTATAAATCCTTCACTTTTTTAAACATTATTTGTAATATATATTTTAGGGTTTTACCAAGAATCTCCCAACACAATATACAGCATATATCAAATACAGCCCCTAAAAAGTTTTAAAACATAATAATGTTGTCCAGTGAATTGAAATTTCATGTCCAAAATGGTCTCGCAGAACACAACTGATTTACGCCTTTCAGCTCAACAGACTCAGCTTATTGCAGTAGTCAATAGGTACTTGCATATATAACTTTGCAATTTAGATTAACTAAAGACTATTTAAAGGTATACGCATACATGTTCAATGTAATATTTTTTTTTCTAATAATGGATTGAAGTTTTGCACTGACTTTTTTAAACATGATTTTATATATAGTACATTGCCTTAAAACTAAAATAAAGTTTTCTATTGCTGCCCACTCTGACAAAAGAAGAATATTTTTAGCATGCTCACCTCATGGATGTTATCTCGCTGACCCTGAGAAGCCTTAAGGTTAGAGTTTTTGTATCCGACTGTCCAGTGTGAAGTGCCTGTAGCTCTGAGTGCACGGTCTCTTTTGTTTGGGGAGCGGAGGCAGATCTCGGTATGCAGGGCCACAGCAGCAGCAGTCACGCTCCACTCCAAAAACTCCAAAAAATGGACATGCTACAAAATGGACTGAACAATGCAGAAAACAAATTGTTCTCTACACTGTGGATTACATGTAAGCTTTACATTTGTCAATACTGAATCACAGGTTGGACATAGCCTACATCGACAAAAGAATAATTGTTGTTTTGGAGATATGTAAAATTAGAATAAGCAATAACTTAAATAAAACTACTAAAAATGAAAACAAAAAAAGGTTTATTTTTTATACATAGTCACTGTTTGATTAACTGATTAATCGAAAAATGTGCCGTTTGTATAGTTGATTATTTTCATGTTGATTAATCAAAGTTCCATAAGGTCCTATATTACACAAATTGAGCTTTAAGACATGTAATAATGTTGTTTCCTCATCAAAAAATATATCTGGAGGTTTGTATTATCCGAAAATAATTCTAGTGAAGGTGCATGGGCTTTAAAAACACAGTGGAGCACATCCTGTTTTGGGACATGACATCTGGTTGAGAGAAGTACTAAGCCTAAATATGCATGGTTTGGTGTTAAACATGTGTGAATGAAACAAAACACAACTCCAGGTCTGTTTTTGATGAGGAAACATTATAACATAGATCAAAATAGTATAATATGGCCCTTTAACTATTAAATACTTGCATCTCCTCTGACGGTCCTTTTGGTACGTATCTGTGTTTCTCCAAAAACAAGCCCTTTCAGCCACTCTCAGTTCACCCCAGTCCTCCACATTTGTCACATTTGATATTGTTTTTTGCTGAGCTTAAAGGTTTCTATAGTTTGAACACCAGCGGTCGTGTCAGAGCTGTCCCCACTTTGGACCAGCGCTGCCCCCAGGCTCTGTTGTATGTGTTGAGATAGAGGGACAAATAGAAGCATGTCGGTCACACAGACATGAGAAATACTACTACTTACACATTTTAACTACACAGTACTTCTCATTTACATTTACATATTGTTCATGTACGCCTATTACTTTTTATCGTGTACCAGGGAAAGTGGCATGATGCATTTGTCTTGATTTGTTGATTTGTGTTGATTTGAGCATTTGGGAAGTGTAAACAAAAACATAGACATGATCATGTTTTGGCTTGAAAAGAGTAAACATGAAATATTTGGATGTGGTCAGGTTTTCAAGGACAGCTGTAAATCTAATTTTGTAAATGGACATGGATTTGAAGATAATCTGCATTTATTTTATGTGTTTTTGTCATAGAAATTCAAAATAGTTGCATTGCTTCTCCGAGATAAAGATCCAAACTTAACTCCTTTATTTAAATTTCCCCGTAACAAACATCTTCCCATTACTGCACTGTCAGAGATCTGTGCACCAAAGCTCTGAATTACAAATAAATGTGACTTGCGCTGAGTTAAATTACCCTCCCAAAAGCTACAAAAGACCATGAAAGTGGGATTTCCATTTTGTAATCCACAGTGTTTGCGACCATTTAGGGTCATGCATATTTATAAGAGTAAAAGCCCTGAAGTAATGAGAAAGCCGCGCATTTATCTTGTTACTGTCATTTTACAATGAATGCCAATTTGCTCACAAAGAGGCAGTTTCACTACCACCCATGTTCCATTTACTTACATGAATTTCATTTGAAACTCCCACACTTATAGAAGATTAATACAACATAAGGCAAAGTGTAGCACAATAGACAGTACTCAGTGCTCAAAATTCAAATGACTAAGCGTAGTATTTACTCAGATATCAATTTCCCTAAAATGTAATTTCAAGACACAAAATGAGCTGTAGCAGATACAAATTTCTGCAGAATATTACAAATTAAATTGACACAGGAACATAAACTTTTTTGTTGTCGTTTCCGAAAAAGCTCTGTGTGGTACATCAGCCAAACCACAATACATGGAGTCGACAATGGGGAGGAAGTGTCTTTACACAACAATGCAATGAGTCCAGCAAACAACCACATGACCAGTGAGACCGTATACGTTGACTTGTATGTGCCTCGGGTCTTAAACAAAAAACAAGGATTTACTTTAATTACATATAATACATATTTTTGGTACAATTTTTGCAATGTAGTTGTTGAAAGCGTCACCTTATCATGGTTTACCTTCTGCTTTGCGACTGACCGGTTTTCTCCCGCTCTTGGGGTGATTGATTGAGAAGCCCCAGTGACAGTTTGATGGGGGTTTGAGCGATGGCTATCCTGGACGCTCTCCCTCCTGTCACACCCAAATGAACTGTCCTGATCGTCAACATCACCTTTGATCTCAGAGCCAGAGTTAGTGCACAAGTCATGAGAACATCATTTGTGTGTCAAATACTGCACATGTCCAAACACATGCAGACAGGGGTCACTATTTTGCAAATCTCTTCCGGTATCATTTTTCCCCCTTTCGAATCCCTCATAATAATCTCTGCTGACAAAAGAAATAATTACGTGTACCATTTCATATTACACTTAATTTTTGAAGTAGCACCAGGACTGTACCCAGACTGAACCAGGCCTAAAACAAGACAACACTGCACTTGAACTGCAACTAAATAAAAAAATGTGTACAGACATCCATCCATCCATCTTCTCCCGCTTAATCCAGCTGGGTCGCAGGGGCAGCCTGCTGCCCAATCCTCATAGCACCTGACCCCCCCTATGAACCCCTCTGTGAGTGGTGAGCAGCACAGAGGGTACAGACAGACATTTTTTATTTAAGTCATTTAAAGGGGAACTCCGGCACGTTTGAAGCTAAAGTCCGTTGCTAGAGGTGGTCGAATACTGTCAGAAGACAAAAAATGGCACAGATGAGTGTTGCCTCGGCGGAGATCTCGCTGTGGCTGTCAAGGCAACAGACTAGCTAACTAGTCTGGAAACGTTCTAAAACAACTTCATAAACAGCCTTAACCTTACCTTCGTTGATTTCCCACTGCGCATGCGAAAGCCCAAAAGACTTGATCGCTGATGTCTTTTCTAATCCCATTTATTTACGAGTGAATTTATTTTTTGAAAAACGCTAAAAAAAATACAATCCCAAACCATTTTCTTTAAACAACTTTCAGTTTCTCTTTTTCTTCACCGTCAGTAATCGATCCTCAATTGTTGCTTCTGGCGGCTACTAGCCGCTCGCTGTCGCTGGAGTCGGGAATTTAGTCTTCTGGGCTTTTGCAAGCACAGGGTGAAATCAACAAAGGTAATGCTAAGGCTCCCTGTAAAGTTATTTTATTTTCCAGACCACTAATGAGTGAGCCAGGCAGAGAGTTTTGTTTGTCAGACTTGTGGCTACGTTGTAAGATGGGTTAGAAAGTGGTGTTAAGCTTCTTCAGTGTGCAGATTGGCGCTTACGTGGAAGTTAAGAACTTGCCCAATTCACTACGCTAACTTGTTGTCTTGACAGTCTCACAGTACCACAGCGAGATCTCCACCTAGGCAACACTGATCTGTGCCATTTTTTGGCTTCTGACAGATTTGACCACCTCTAGCAATGGAGTTCCTCTTTAAGTGTTGCCCACCAATCAGAGAACTAGCAGATTGATCCCAGAAACACATAAGAAACATAACATACTTTTGTTGTGTCTTTAGGCATGATACTTCTGGGCACACTATTCATGGTAAGGAAAGGGCAACTCAGGTACACTCCCCCAAGCAGGACATAAACAACAAAAAATTCAAATAACAAAATGTGTTATAATCCCATTGAAAGAGGCAGGTGATTATTGTGGTGACGAAGGAAAAAAAAAAGGAAAATCCACAAAGAAAGTAAAATTCTTAAAGGGCCGATGTATCGGTATTTTCTGATCTAAGTTATAATGTTGTTTCCTCATCAAAAACATACCTGGAGTTGTGTTTTGTTTCATACACACATGTTTGAAACACAAACCTTACACCATCACTAGAATCATTTGGATGATTTCAGCATTGGAATTGCATATCTCTACTGAACAAACAGTAAAAGGTAGCTGTTAACTGTAAACTATTACTAAATAATATCTCAAGGTGCAATATAGCATTTGGAGCTTTGGAGATGTAGACAGACTAATAATAAAGGTGTGTGAATGAAACAAAACACAAATCTAGGTATGTTTTTGATGATTTTAAATAATATAGGATCTTAAAAATAGAGATACTCCAAATTCAAAAAGAGCGAGGAATATCGTAAACAATAAATAGTAGTACTAATGCTAACAGCTCTCATACAAATGTCCCCACAGCAAATTATTCCTGGGTAATTTGTCCCACTATGCTTGCAACTACTATCTGTGGTGACTCCTGCACCTGCTCATTTTCCGAACCATTTGCAGTATTTACATGACACGGTTATTGAAGTGTTTTTTACATGATTTGTTTATAAAGTAACATTTTGACGAGGCGGAGACCAACTGACGTAAACTATAATCAAAGCCTGTCGCTATCACAACTCTAACACTAAATCAATTGTGCGCGTGCGACTGTGCGTGTGCCCTGTTCACCCTTCCAACGCTGATGTGTAAATATGTAACCAACCCGATTGAGAAGAGTAATCTGTCATGGGAATTTGCTCTTGTTTAAGTTGCCAGAAAGATGATTATCCCCAAAGACAAACACCCGGAGTATAGAATATGATATGTGTGCATGGATGGTTTAGTAATGTTTGGAAGCACGTGCTGATAAAGAGCATCATGGCAGGGCTTGAAAGGGAAGCGTTAAGCGATAGAGCTGTAGAGGTTGGTTCAATCCCCCACGACTTCAGGGAGTTCTGTCGCTGCCAACACAGGAGCTTTAAAACAATACATGTGGTGGGGAGCCAGGCATGGAGCAGCCACCAGCCCATGGTCCAGTTACAGACCACATATTCATGCTCCTTTAGGGGGGCAGGACACATGAGAAGTCTGCTGCTTTTTGTTTTGTTTTCTGAATGGATTAAATGAAATAAAAGAAATAAGTTATATTATTTAAGCTTTTGTTATATCTTTATCTATCTGACTAAGCATGTAATTATATTCATTCAGTAATTTAGAGTTTGTTTTGTAAACTGTACTGAAAACAAAACCAATTATAGTATCTTCATGCAGTTTATAAGAGGTAACTAAAGCTTTTTTCTGAATGTTCACTCTTGATTGTGACTGGTTAAATCCACTTGTCACTCGCCCAGAGGATGACCGACAGGGGTAGTGGGTGGGTAAAATGGATAGTTGCATTTAACAAAATGTAACGTAGTGTCACAGGGATCTCAAGATCTAATGCATAATATTATATCACCCAGCTATAGCCAATGATATAACAAATATAACAAAGTCTGAAAATGTCTGAACAAAACATTTTGAAAAGATATTACTTGCAGGTGAAAATAATTTTAGCTTAAAGGTCCTATATTACGTAAAAGGATTCTTGAGAACTTTGAGCCATGTTATAAGGTTGTTTGCTCATCAAAAACATACCTGGAGTTCTGTTTTGTTTCATTCACACATTTAAGTGATCTTGCATAATTAGTCTGCCTACGTCTCTAAAGTGCAAAATGTTCCACCTTGAAATTACATCAAATCACAAGTTTTAATTTTAATACACTAGGGCTGAAATTATCTAAATGATTCTGCTGAACGTGGAGCACAGTGTTTTGGATTTAAGAGAAGAATTCAGCCTAAATATGCAGAAATGTTGTAAATGAAACAAAAGACAACTCCAGGTATGTTTTTGATGTGCAAACGACATTATAAAGTAGATCAGAAAATAGCGCAATATGGGTCCTTGAAAGAAAATGGTGAAAAAAACAAAAAGCATTAAATATTGAAATTAATTATAATGAATTATAATGTATTGTTAATCCTATCTGGTGGTAGTAAGGCCAGTTAATCAACAGCCTTGTGATAAAAATGTGTTTGCAGTTTGAAATGCTACCATACATATATTACTATTGATATCTTAAGGTACACACACAACATGAAATATTAAACACATAATGGGTGTTTTGAGATGACAAATTATCACATCATGTACATTAAGGGAAATTAAGACAGATATGTTTAACCACTGTAATAAACATGCTAAAAAACAATGCTAAAATTACATACACTGCAGGGTCCAATTACATGTGATCGACAGAAATACAGTTGAACCGAAGTAGGAAGGACCCTCAGGCTGTTTATGCACATACATTAGGCGTGCCATCGCACAGTGAACAAAGGCAGAGCAGTAATTTTCCTGTAATGATGCAAGAACACAGCATAGCAGCAGGTACTTAAAAGGACTCATTGAGACAAATGTGGAGACACAAGCAACAGGCGCCAGGGGCTGTATACAGCAGCTATTATATGTATGTGAAAAATGTATAGCATCTAAAATATGAACAATATGTTCATAAATAATAAATGAACAAATCATATAAATGAATCACTAATTGCAGATAATAACTTAATACTAATAATAATAATAACAGTATGAACCAACATTGTGTCACTTCATAGGTAGAAAAAATTCAACAAAATCTATGAAATTTACCTTATCATGCTGTAGTATACAAACAAATTGGCTGAGTGGCTAGCCTCACAGCAAGAAGGTTCCGGGTTCGATCCTCGGGCCTTTCTGTGTGGAGTTTGCATGTTCTCCCCGTGTCTGGATGGGTTTCCTCCGGGCACTCCGGTTTCCCCCATCAACCCAAAACATGCTAACACCCCTATGAACTGACCATGACATCGCCCAGTGCCCAGCCAGGCTCACTCTCCTGTGGGCTCACCACTCACAGAGGGGTTCATAGGGGTCAGGTGCGCAGAGGACTGGGCGGTGAACTGCTGCCCCCACGACCCAGGCGGATAAAGCGGAAGAAGATGGATGGATGGATGGATGGATACACACAAACACTTGAATATGACTCAACTGATACAAATACCGATATGGAGGGCTTTGAAGCAATATACAGTCTGCATCTGCCTATATATATTTTGTGATTTAATTATTAATTGTAGCTAATAATAGAAGTAAAATTTTGCGGTTGGATCCCCCCATAACAGAACTGTTGGTGCTTAAAAATTTTAATCCTGGTGCCACTTCTGGTACGAGTGGAAATGAATATGCATAAATGGCCACTCTTTTTGCAGCTCATTCAAATATCAATGAGGGTCCAATACTATTCAAGCCATTCAAATATTCCAATTCTGTCATGAACAAACCATTTCTACTTTATCTAATGGTCGGTACTGGCCCCACATGAATCATGTCATGTTCAACTGTTCATCAGTTCATCTGTTCTTAGTACAGTTTGTATACACTGTGTAAACTTGCTTGTTTTGTTCATTTGGCTACATTTGTTCAAAATAGTCAGTGGATACAAAGTACTATGGGAATTAAAATGATTATAAACTGAAGAGACCATGTCCTGTTTGCCTAGTTCATTCATTAGTTGTGCTTTTATCGCCACCTCCCTCACTCTCTCCTTTCTCCCTCTCTTTCGGACACACAAAGAATGGATGGAGCACAATGATGGAGGTCAAACCCTGGTGGTGGCCTTAGTGCCCAGAGGACTCAGGAGACAGAGCAGCGCTGTGGCTAAACACATTAGCTGACTGTGACAGATGTTTTAGGGCACACTGGACTTTTATTGATAGTCACAGAGTGGAGCGTTAGATAGCAGAGAGGTAAAGTTCTTAAAGTTAGGCAACACTGCAGAACTGTGTCTCTGTGATAATAATTAGACCAAACTCTGAAGTGATGAGCAATGATAGTATTTTTATATAGTACACTGTTATTGTGAGCCATAGAAACTTAATACTGAAAACAGGTGTTTTATATTTGATAGGTCACACTAAATAATATCGATAAAGGTTTTCAAATATAGAAGCCACAAAGGTGAACCATGTGTAGGTGGAGAAAGATATAACAGTCCTGTCTTAAAAAGTAACCCATTCTTCTTCGAGCCATGTGAAACTTTGCATTGCTTTAGTGTAGCACTGCCAAACAGAGCAACATTCAGAGCTGTGGTCATCCATGTCAGCATGCTCATGGGGGAAATAGGCAATAATATGAAGTGAAAACAAACATACAGACAGATAGATACATACATAGATACTTTACTGATCCCGAATGAAATTTAGGCAGCAGAAACAATTAAACAAACAGCAACACAGAAAAGATATTTAAAGGTGCACCGTGTACCTTTTCTGGTGGAGGGTCAGTCAAATGCTTTTCTCCATGGAGATGTTATTGCTTTGCCTGGAATGTTTCACAGTATATGGCATTAAAACAATATAGAAAACATGAAACATTCCAGAGGCCAAACCAGATCATAGGTCAGATCTGTGGAGAGGCAACCTGCTCTTCAGAATGTGGGGACAATGTGGGGACATGTGGGACAAACAACTTCCACTGCAGTTAAGATATTCTGAATCTCTACTATTTTTTCAGGAGAATACAGGTTAAAATATACAATTTTCACATAGAAAACTTATATAAATAGATTTTTTTTATTACATTAGTTATGCTCCATAGACATGCACTTTTATTCACCCTGTTGCATGTGACTGCTATTCCAGATCAAGGCCATGAAATAAATAAAAAACCTGAGATATACAACAAATGATGGCCTGGGTTAACTATAATGACCATAGATCTCCCATATTATAGGAATATCTATGTAATCAAATCAGTATTGCATATTGTGTCTGATAGGTCATGTATTGATTGTGAAGTGTGGCGACAGTGATGAATGACATCCAAAGTAAATGCCATGTGTTCTATGCAAACAGTATTCAGTGTGGAGGTGATGTGATGTTCAGCATGGACCAGGGAGCAGAGCCATTATTCTCCATGATAATAACAGTATCTACCCAGTCAGCTCTGCTTTTAATATCCATAAATCACACTCTATGTCTGAAAATGGGCTTATTTTTTGAAGTAAGCATCTCTAAAATAACTGAAAACTTTGCTTATATATAGGCTCATATATATTCAGGTGAGGTTTCCAAACAACAGGGTGAGGGCTTGTATTAACATGGCTATAGAGTTGACCCTAATATATTATACAAGCCCCACAGCATGTTTGACCCAAGTCCAGATGTGTGAGCATATGCCCAGCCTGTTCCCAAATTAGGTTTTCTGCTCAACAGTCATTTAACTTTACACTGACTGGGCAAGAACAAACTTTACTTTTAGGGAAATTTGTTCTGTCCATTTCTGATTGTCCAGCAGTAGTTTACAATTATCATTCGAAAGACCTGTACAAAATTAAATATACAATTAAGTAAAGAGTGTTTAAAATGAACTACAAGGGGATCACATAGACTTTTCAGATTAAATACATTTCCAAAAACCATGTGGAACAAATCAATGTTGTCACACAAACTAAATGTGTCTTTATTTAAACTTTAATCACAATTTCTTAGACTGACATCACACAACATTTTTCTGAACATCACGTTTCAATGTAATTAGTTAAATCCTTCAAGTACCGTATTTTTTGGACTATAAGTCGTACGTTTTTTCATGGTTTGGGTGGCGACTTATACTCAGGTGCGACTTATACATGAAATATTTCAGTTCACATCTAAACGTAAATGTAAACATGGGCAAGGTACAAACCCAAGGCACAGACAGAATATATTAAAAGTCCTTTATTGCATCGAAGGACACCAACGTGTTTCAACCAGCAAGATATAATTTCACATGTTGGTGATTTTCACACTGACAGCCACAAGAGGGCGGTCTAGGCTTGTGTACCAGCATCCGCTCGCCTATCATGCTCTTCCTCCTGCACCACTGTCACTTCTTTAACCAACTGCAGCAACCTCGTACCTATTTTCTTAGTTAAATCCAGGTGGCAACTTTTTTTTGTCCAGGCAGTGAATAATCCACTGAATCTTGTCCTTTAGTCGACAGAAGCTCACCGCATCAGAGCATAAGAGGTGCGAGTTGGATCTACACTGTCTAGTTCCTCCCAGTACTTCCGGTGGCGCTGCACTGCACGCGACCCGGGCTTTGGTGCTACTGCTGCAGTTGTTTTTAAACTTTATACTAACTATGTGAGTGGATGTAATTAACTAACAACGGATCACTAGATTCACAACGTCTTCTTGATGGCTAACCGGGCACAATCTACAGCATGAGGGCAACGTTACTTCTCTGGCTGCTGCTGTTGCTCTGCACTGTCAGGGAAATTCTCTGTAAGACTTTCCCCACTGCTCAGGTGTTGTCGAGAGGAGCACAACCTTATACGTACGCCAGGGATTTTCTGTTAACCCTGCGACATAAGGGGGACACGGCACCAAGAGATGTACCGGTGGATTTGAGGAGGAAGTCACAGCCCCGAAGGCTAACCCGGCGTAAAAGAGGCTGCCGCGGGGGAGTGAGACAACGACTTAGAAGAAGAGGCAATCGTCCTCCTCTTCCGTCTATAATCTTGAGCAATGTTCGTGCATTGTCCAATAAAGTCGACGAATTAAGGATTAACAGCCGCTATCTACACGAATACAGGGAATCTTGTGTTATTGTGCTGACTGAGACCTGGCTCCGGGAGGAGACGCCGGACAGCCTGATTCAACTGAATGGCTGCACTTGTGTGAGAGCGGACAGAGAACTTTCTTCTGGCAAATCTAAAGGTGGGGGCATCTGCATGTATGTTCGTAATGACTGGTGCAATCAGATTACTGTGCGAGAGCAGTCTTGTGGTCCAGACTTGGAGATGCTTTGCCTTTCGCTACGCCCATTTTATTTGCCGAGAGAGTTTGGCAACATAATTGTGTGCGCTGCGTACATCCCTCCAAGTGCGAATGCATCTGCGGCTGCCCATCAACTGGCGGAATGTGTGCATAAACGTCTTCAGCACACCCCCGGAGCCCCAGTTTTAATACTGGGCGATTTTAATCATGTGCGTCTTGAGCACACTTTACCGGGGTTCCATCAATACGTCAAATGTGCCACGCAGCGCAATGAGAAGATACTCGATAAATGCTACGGGCAACATAAAGAACGCGTATCTGGCGAAACCTCTCCCCCCTCTCGCAAATTCTGACCACGCCACAATACACCTTTTACCCACTTATCGAACTGTTTTGAAATCTGCAAAACCTGTTAAAAAAAACTGTAATGAAGTGGACTGATAACAGTTTGGAGACACTTAGGGGATGTTTCTCCTGCACTGATTGGGAATTGTTCCACAGTCTAGAACTGAATGTGGCAACCGACACCATCACAGATTATATCCACTTTTGTATTGAAAACATTGTCCCCAAGAAGATTGTGACACACTTCCCCAATAACAAGCCTCATGTAACAAAAGAGGTAAAATGTGCTATTAATAAAAAGAAGCTGGCCTTCAAAAGTAAGGACAGAGTTGGATTAATGGCTGCCCAAAAGGGTCTTGATACTGTGATGAAAAAAGCCAGAGAGGAACACCGGCTGGCTATGGAGGACAGCTTGAGGTCCAAAGACACTAAATATCTCTGGGACACAATGAAAAAAGTGACTTATATGAATTCTACCAGGAAGCAGATATCAACTGCCATGAACTGTGTTGATAGAGCTAATGAACTTAATGAATTCTTTTTGAGGTTTGATTCTCAGGGTTCTTGTGGCAGGGCTGATCTAGCTGAGCTTGATTCATTGTGCTGTGGTTTAGTTACTGTGTCTATCAGTTGTGAGGAAGTGGAAAATTTTTTTACTAAAGTGCCTAACAAGAAATCAGCAGGCCCAGATGGTTTGACATCCTTTCTGTATAGGAACTGTTCTGCCGAGCTATCAGAGGCATGGACTCCTATTTTCCAAATGTCTTTAAACAGCTGTACTGTCCCGGCTTCATGGAAGAAGTCAGTTGTTATTCCCATTCTAAAAGTCAGCTGCCCGCAAACTGATAAAGACTTCAGACCTGTAGCATTGACGTGCATTGCAATGAAGTGCCTGGAGAAAATTGTGATCGATCATTTAAAAGCAGATGTTTCATCTTTCAGTGACCCACTGCAGTTCGCGTATAAGCAAGGCTGCAGCACCGCTGACGCAGTGATCAGTGTGTCTCACCTTATATTAAAGCATTTGGAGGCACCAAACACATATGCCAGAGTTTTATTTGCAGACTTTAGCTCTGCTTTTGACACTGTGCAGCCTCAGCTACTTGCCAAAAAACTGTTGGAGATGAATGTGAGCCCATTCGTGGTAAAATGGTTTTTGTCAATGCTGACAGATAGGACACAACAAGTAAGGCTGAATGGCACTCTTTCCAAGGCATTATCTTGTAATACTGGGGTGCCACAAGGCGCAGTGAGCTCTCCGGTGCTGTTTACGCTCTACACTAATAGCTGCCAAAGTAACCACAGTCAAAACAAAATTGTAAAGTTTTCCGATGATACCATTATTGTTAGTCTCCTATCTGCAGCTGACAGCCCAACAGTTTATTTTGATGAAGTAAATCAATTCAAAGAATGGTGTAAGGATCATCATCTGCTACTAAACACGGTGAAAACGAAAGAGATCATTTTTGATCCTAAGAATGTAACTGTACATGATCCTCTGATAATAGACAGTAGACCGATTGAAACTGTGAACACCATTAAATATCTGGGTGTTTACATCGACAGCCAGTTCAAATGGAGTGACCATGTGGATCATCTTTGTGGGAAACTTGCCCAAAGACTTTATTTCTTGAGGAGGTTGAGGTTGTTTGGTGTCTGCTCCAAAATACTACTCACCTTCTATACTGCAGTGTTAGAGAGCTTAGTGAGGTATGTCATGGCTGCCTGGTTTGGAGGGTTAACTGTGAAAGACAAAACTAAACTTCAAAAGATCCTCAATGTAGCCATGAAAATAATTGGCTGCAATAACCATCCATCCTTGCAAACCATTTTTGAGGAAACAATACTTAAGCTAGCTAGGAAAATTTCTACCAACCAAAACCACTTTTGTACTCAGAATTTGATCTTTTACCTTCAGGCAGACGATTCAGAGCCATCAGACATAAAACTAACCGTTATAGGTTCTCATTTATCCCTACAGCGATCACTTTCTTGAATAAGAACTAGTTGTTCTGCATTATTATTCATCATATCATGTGCCCTTGGTCTTTTAGGTTCTTATCTAATGAATTGTATGATTTAAATATTTAAAGCAGTATGTTCAGATTTTAATTGTTGTTGCTCTATGAATTGGATTTTGTGTGCAGACAAAGACTACTTTTAATGATTGAATGAGCTTGGATTCAATGCTGCCAGGAAGCGGATATTGTATTCACAGTGATCTATTTACCTACTGTATGTTTTTATGACTGTCTTTGTATGTGAAGTTGTATGTTCTGCAGTTTTGGTGGTGCTGTGGCCCAAGACAAATTTCCTTTCGGGGACAATAAAGTTTACCTTACCTTACCTTATGTTTTTTTCACTATATGCAAATTAGCCATACGGCTATAAGTTTCATTTCTGTAAAACTTAAACCAATGTGCGCAAACACATTATTACTTACGGTCGGGGCTCTACAGTGCGCCCATTTCACTCGCATTTGCGAGTAAATATTTCGTCGTGCGAACGAGGAAAATAAAACAGTCGCACCAGTGCGAGTGCTTTTGCAGCACAATAAGGAGCTGCGCACAGACGTAACGTGACAAGTTAAACGTTCTAAATGTGTCAAACATTAAGGGCGCAGTCACATTAGGACTTTAGAATCGTGCCCAAGCCTGGATCGCCCCTAAAGCGCCTCACGCCTGCCCAGCGCGATCGCAACCGAACCGAGCCCGGGCACAACACCTCCGACCGCACACGACCCCAGCATACGAGCTCCGCGTGTGCGCCGATCTCACTCATACGAACAAACTCCGCTTCAAAACACACCCACGCCCCCTTAAACGAGGAGCGCACCGCAGCAGGACCCACACCTGTTCCACCACTCATTAGACAGCCCCACGCCGCTGGACTTCCAGCTCCGCTAAAGCGAGAGCTTTGTCTTGGTCTTGTCTCGGACTCGAGCGCATTTGGACTCGGTCTTGTCACGGACTCAAGGTCTGAATACTGAGTGCGGTAATTTTTCATTACGGCCGCTACTGTCCGCAATAAACTTGTACAGTGTGCGGGACCGGTGCACTGGAGCCCGCGGACACGCGTGCGCACCGCCAGCGGCTTGTACATAGCGCGCACCCTCATGTACCAGTGTGTATCACAGGCCAGGTGAAACATCCCACCTGTCCATCCACCTCGTCAAATACGCCAATACTAATTTTATGTCCGTGTCCGCACAGAGCAGACCTACAGCACAGAGCAGGCGATATGTGGGCAGAAGTTTGCCTAAGAAAATGCCAAATAAATCTGTTTGTCACAATGTGCGTTTTGTTTGGTAAATGTGCAGAGGCTAAAAACACTTTAAAACCAGTAGGAGAATGTAACTCCAGTAATGAATTTGAAAATACAGGTTTAAAAATCCTGCACACTTTTTACACTTTGAAGCAGTTTTGTGCCAGTGGAAGTTTTCTTAAAGAAGAGGTTCTTAAACTGTGGGGGAAGGTCCAAAAAGGGCCACAGAGTGTTTCAGTGCAGTACAGTTTGTTTGGTTTATTTTAAGTCTAAATAATAATCAGATAAAATGAAGATATATTTATAAAAACATTGCGATCATGCAGGAAAAGTACAGTCATAATGCTTTTGTTTTTGTGTATTAAATTTTTTCAGTGTTAGTGTTGGTGTATGCAAGTTCTGCACTGTGATAATCGTTCAAAACGAAAACCTATTTGTGCCCCCATATTTTTTTCTGTGCTCCTAAAATTTTTAACTTAGGGGCACGTGTGCTCCTGAAAAAAAAAGTTAGCGTAGAGCCCTGCTTACGGTATATACTGAGCGGAGAACTGGAAACGTGTGAAGAGCGGTGATAGAGAGGATCAATCGAGCAGCCGAAAGAAAGTTTGGAGTGAGAGAAACTTGTGTTTGACTGGAGAAAAGCGGAGGAAACTCAAACTGCAATGAAGAAAACAAAAGCTAATCGCGGACTAAAAGCTGGATTTAACTGGAGTTGGTGGAGTTACTCAGAAGTGACACTGAGGATGAAGAATTCAGTGGTTTGAAGATGGAGAGTTCGGTAAGCTTATTCTGTTATGTTGTTTATGTTGTTTGTTTTATGTGTTATGTTGCCCAGCACCTACTTTAGTCGACATCGTCCACTAAGACAAAATTAAGTAAAAACACTGATTTGAGCATGGCTAATCAATGGCTATATGGATATTTTAGAAAAAGTCTAGTAACATCTTATTATAAAAGAGGAGTATTTAGCACACCTGTCTTGAAAGACATTGGCCTTTGTGACTGAATGTCTGTGTCAGCCTCATCTCTATGTTGCTGCTGCCCCAAGTGAATCCATCCTTAGGCTCATACTTGCAGGACCAGCTCTGAGGTTGAAAGCAAAAGAAACCAAATCGATTTGACATAATAATCATTGCTTGAGGTTCACTAAATTTTAAGCATCAACAAAGTTACTCAATTATCTCACAAAACAGAACTGTCAAATAAAGAAAAGCTGACAGATTGTTTATACATCTACTTAAACTCAGAAGGATCCAACTAAATGAATGTCTGGAGTGTTTTTTGTTTTTTTTTGCTAAGCTTGTGAGAATGGGTCACAGAAAAGTATGCCACATTCTCATTCAGTGAAACCATCTTTCATCCTGATGGTAAATTAAAGTTGTATGACAGCAGCGAGTAGTGTTTTTGAAGTTGTGGCACTTGAACAAAGTAGAATTACACCCCACTGGTAACATGTCAGGTATCTTCACACGCAGCGCATATGTAAATCCTAACAGAGGCGGTGTCTGTCACAGCTGTCAGAGTCCTGTACTGTGGAGACATCACGGTGAAAATGTACTTTTCTCCAGCTCTGGGTTACCCTCACCTACTGTAAATACACCAGAGATGTCACACTATAGTGGATTTGAAGTATCACTGTCCATCAACAACATGGATTGATGAAAAAAACAATTATAAGAGGATGTCTCAGCAGAAATAACTATATCTTTTAACTTTTAAAACATGTTTCCCAAATTACAAGATTCTTCTATGTACTGAAAACTAGATGTACCACTTGCCTATTTAACATCCCTAAATTTCCTATGGGACCAGTAAAGTACAAATAAATCCATTTGTAGGCCATAATATTAAGTACTCAATGGCACTACTATCCTCCAGTTATTAAACTCCCCACAGGTTTCTAAATGCAGGACTGCAGAATGGGAGGACACATTTCCCTAAAAGACTATAAAATGTGTACAACATTGTTAACCATCATTACCTTAAAAATATACAAAATACATAGTTGTTTTGTTGCTACAGCAGCAGTTGTTCGAAAGATTTGACACAGGCAGTGTACATGGTAGGAGAACCATTGTTTCTTTTTTGGAAATTTGGGGGAAAATAACATTCCTGCTTCTTCTAGATTTAACAACTCAATTGGAGTTGGATGAAAAGTTGCTTTGAATATAGCCCACCAAGGATATAATATAACATTTCTTCTCAAATTTATCTGTAAACATTGCAGTTGAGGCTTACATACATACAGTAAATTTAATACTTCAATTAACCACAAAAGTGCATAAATACACCCTTGAAGCTATTCTAATTAAACATATCTCCAGTCTTTCATCATTCCAGCTGTTGGTGGTCATAAAGTAACACTTGAGAAGGATATGGCATGTTTGTTTGTCTGTTTGTTTGTTTTTTAATTTACACAGGGACAGTGTACAGTAACTATTGACCAAAGGAAAGATTCATTGTACCATGTTATAGCAGGGAAAGCTCATTTCCCACGGCAGGCTGATGTACAAATTTACAGAATCTAGTTGATAGATACATGGCCAATACCATCTCACCTTATATTATCACATTTAATGCATAATACAAGTTGTCCAGCTTTTGAACCAGACATAATAAAACTGTTCAGCATTGACTCTTCATTTCAGGAACTACACACGCACGCACGTGCACACACACAAACACACGCACGCACGTGCACACAAACACCCATACACACATGGGTACAGGTTTGATTTTCCAAAAGCCCTTTTTTAGTCAGGCATGCAAATGTTTTAGCCTAGTGCATGTAATGGCCTCCACTAGTAATGAGTTCCATAACTGTGACCTTATAGTTCAGTGGGTAAGAACCCATAAAATAAATGAGTTCATAATTCACCAATAAACATTGTATTGATGTTTGTGGGAAGTTTTGCGGCACAACATGTTTGAACCCACAAAAGTAAAATACTCCCACATATGTAACAGGTATTCTGATATACAAATGTAACGTGGGAAATGTGCTTATTATGTTTGTGGGCATTATTATATTTGTTGGAATTATTACAATTGTGGGTCTAACACACCCTAAAATGGCAAATATAAATGAATAAACTTTATTACCGTATTTTCCAGACTATAAGTCGCTACTTTTTCCCAGGCTTTGAACCACGCGGCTTTTACAGGTGCAGCTAATCTGTGGATTTGTCTTCCACCGCTAGGGGTGCTCTAACTGGAATTTGAAAAACAAGGTAGAAAATTAATGCAAAGAAAACGCTACTTTTTATTTAGCAGATATAACACGCACGACAAATTACTAACTGGTAATTGTTTTCAAATCCTCGCCCCTTCATCATGAAAAGCACACGAAGGAGTTTGTATGATGCAAGTTTTAAGTTGAAGGCCATTGATCTTGCTCCAGGAAGGAAACCGTGCTGTAGAGCCCTGCACGTGCTGGACCCGCGGGACGTGCGGGATCCAACACAAAACAGTGCGGCGCGGGACCATGGATGTATAATAAGAACATTCTGAAAGCTTATTGCGGGAGCGGGCGGGAGCACGACCGCACGACGCGGGAGCGGTACTGAAGAATGCGGGAGCGGGCGGGAGCGGAACCAAAAATTCTGTCCTGCGCAGACCGCCGTGCTGCTGCACGTAAGCTCGGCGTCAGCGGAGATGATTAAAGTGACTTGTGGTTTCACTGCACAGGAGAAATGAAGGTAATCAATTACCGGTTCTTTTCTGTTTTTGACCTGGTTTTAATCAGCACAGTTGCTGCCGTGTTAAAAGGCACTGTATGGAAAGAATCTGTTCAGGTACATAAATGTACATTTACAGTACAAAATCGCTCTGTATATGCAGTAAATATCTCATTTTTCAACATAGATATCAGCGGCTTATAGCCCGGTTGCAGCTTGTATAACTTTTTTCTTATTTTATTTTATTTTTAAATAGAGTGGATATACCGGTATATACCGGTATATACCAGTGCGCTCTATAGTCCGGAAAATACAGTAATCAAACTAAGTAACTATAGTCTTGACAAAACTTAAACTATAACTAAAACATGACCTCCATAGACAGTCAATCAGAACGTCAAGTGGGGAGCTTTGGCTGCAGTGGGGCTTTGAAAACCGAGGCGCCGCTATAACCCGCTTTTAGGCAGCACCTGAACGCACCATACATCTTCCCTTGAACCACATCAAGGAGGTATATATTACCCGTAGCTTTCATTGCTCCGGGTCTATTTTTAAAGTTAAGCGTTTCCATGGTGATGCGAGCTTGCAGGTGAGGCATTGCTTGTTGAAAGTGCAGTTGGAATTGAATAAAATAAGAAAAAAGGAAAGAAAACACAACAACTTTACATCCATTTTGTTTTTAGTTGTGGCAGTAGAGTCTGAGATGAACATGAAAGACAAATGTTTGAATTGGAGATGTGTAGGAGACAGGTGGTGAAGGGTGGTGTGATAGATGCAAGATGAGAATTGGCTGCTTTTCAGAGAAACTCCAAGCTCAATCTCAATCTCTGTTTACCTTTAAGATGTTTTTTGGTAGAACCACAGCCAAGCTGTTTATTACAGCCCGCATAACCCCTGTCTCCTAATGTGTAAGGGGTTTTATATTGACTTGGACGTGTGGGGAGAGCCACGCCATAGCATTGTGTTGGTGGCAGAATGGAGAAAATAAAGTTCAATCAGCGGAGCGCAGCTTTGCAGAACAGGCTTGCTTCCTCTTCAGCCTTCAGGATGAATGAAATGATGACTCGGCTGTCAGGGAGCGTTTCACCAGCTCCGGCGTGACGTCAGGAAATCGGTCAGGAGAAAAGACAACAGCATTGATTTTATTGACTGCCAACAGCAACTATGACAGCATAAAATGAATAGGTTTGGGGGGAAATCTAATGAAATGCCACTTCATGTCGGATCCATCATGGAGATAGCCCCGCGAGTATCCGTCAAAATGAGGATGAGAGCGCTTCACAGAGCAGTGGCACCTCAGAGAGAAGCAGACACTTGTGAAGCCTGTTTATAAACTGCGTGCATTTCTGTGAGGTGCAGGCAAGGATTCCACTTTTGTATTACAATTTTGTTGAAACTCGTTCAATAGAAAAATGTGTATATGTTTGTCTTTAGCCTATAACGCATGTTTAAGTTGGATGGAGGAACAAAAAGAGCTTAGAGAGTCTTTTATGTTGCAACTTACCATCTATTCAGTCAGCCTACGAAAGAGAAGGAAAGTCCTTTTTAGGGTTTAAACACATAATCAGATTTATTAGAACAAATCATTGAAGTAATATACACTGCTCAAAAAAATTAAAGGAACACTTTGAAAACACACCAGATCTCAATGTGAAAAAATATGTTGGATAGCTATACAAATATGAATAGGGAAATTCCTTAGAAACAAAAGGATGCCACCTCTTTTAATATGACAGGTGTACTCCTGTAAAATGGCAACAATGAGACAACCCCTAAAACAGGACTGGTTTTGCATGTGGAGGTCATTTCCAGTTTCTCCCTCTTTTTTGGCTGGTTTTCCCTTAGTGCTGGCTTTGGCTAGAGTGATTATAACTAGGGCCTGACCGATATATCGACTGGCCGATATTATCGACCAATGTGGGCACTTGGAGACATATCGGCATTGACCTAAATCTTTCCGATATGGGCCAATAGTCCATGTGGGAATGTTATACCTTGTTATAAAGCTTAGACTCTCTATATTATGTCCATCTATCTATTAATATCTATATATCTATTAGTCACTTCACTCACATGCGCTTGTTTACACCCATGCGCAGCCATAGATCCATGTAAGCAACACTGAGGTGCGGCTTTAAATCCTCTTGTGTCTGACCTACGATACTGACTATAAATAAAAGTGAACTTCAGCGCAGTTTAGGCCAGCAACAAAACTACTGCTGTTTTTACCAAAGTGCGAATAGGAGAAAACAGGACTGTCCCATAGACAGAGGACACATGCAGCTGCTGTCAACATGCTGCATTATATTAATGCACAATTGTTTTGAGTCAGGATTAAAAGGACATGAATTAGTGAAGACTTGTTATCTGAGAAGAGCCTGTGTGAGCGGTCAGTGTTACATATGCGTCAGTTTAGGAGCTGCTTTTAGATCTTTCTCACTGGTTAGCGAGTATAGCTGCTGTAAACTACCACACATAAACAGCCTGTTTTCTCTTACACATTGACCTACTCTAAAGTGACTATAGTGACTGTGCATGTTACTAGACATGCACATAGACTGTATGGACATGCAATGGTATGTAAATGAGCTGTGAATAGAGTGTGAATTATCAGCATTTACACATATAATTAATTACCGCAGTGCACACATATTTAACACTAAAGGCTAATAGTGGTAGTGTCTACTAGAATGTCATGCAAAAATGCCATTTGGTCGACTGTCTTTAAATATGACTGTAAAGAGGTAGAATAACAATAAATGTAGCCTAAACAAACTCAATTTAACATCCAGTAGAGCCAGACCTAAGTTTTATAATCAGTTGAAGATTTACAATGATTTTTTTTACATGCAAATTCCATACAGAAAGGCCTGGGGATCAAACCCAGAACCTTCTTGCTGTGAGGCATGAGTGCTAGTTACTCATCCACCGTGCCACCATCACTAAATCACTAAATATATATAATATATATTGGCTTTTATATCGGCTATCGGCACCTCCAACTCCCATTTTTTCTGTATCATATTGGCTGCAAAAAAATCCATATCGGTCGGCCCCTAATTATCACTACTGGGAGTCTGAGGCCATTCCTTAACCTTACAGAAGTTACACAGATTGTCCAACTTCTCTAGGATGTGACATGACATCCATACATGCCATTGAAAGGGGATTTAATGTGTCTCCCAGGACAATCTCCAAAATGTGGAGGAGATTTCAGGAAACAAGCTGTTCCTCTAGGAGAGTTGGGCATAGTAGGCCCTCAACCCATGAGCAGGACCCATATCTGCTCCTTTGTGGAAGAAGGAACAGGTTGAATACTGCCCATGCCCTACAGAATGACCTCCAGCACCACTGGTGTAAATGGCTCTGCCTAAACAATCAGAAACAGACTTCATGAGGGTGGCTTGACAGCATCACATCCTGTAGTGGCCCCTGTGCTTTTCACAGATGAGAGCAGGTTCACCCTGAGCAACTGTGAAAGCCGTGAAAGAGTCTGGAGAAGACAGAAGACGTTGCTGCCTGTAACATTGTTCAGCATGAGCAGTTTGGTGACATATCCATGGAGGGATGCACAAACCTCTTTTAGCTAGAAAATGCCAGTTTGACTGCCATTAGATATTGGGATGATATGAACCCATTGTCAGACCCAGCCTGGTGCAGTAAGTCCTGGATTCCTCCTGATCCATGATAATGCCCGGCCTCATGTGGCAAGAGTATGCAGGCAGAACCTGGAGGATGAAGGGATTGATACAATTGAATGGCCCTCACAATCCCCTGACTAAACCCATAGAACACCTCTGGGACATTATGTGTGGATCCAGCAGATGCCGCCAGGTTGCCCCTCAGACTCTATAGGAGCTCACTGATGCCCCCACACAGATCTGGGAGGACATCCCACAAGACACCATCCATCATCTCATTAGGAGCATGCATTGTCAAATATGCATAAAAGCATGAATGGGCCATACAAGATATTGAGAAGCATTTTGAGTTGCAGAAATTGAATTTTGGCAAAATGGGCTGGCCTGCTACATCATTATTTCACTTTAATGTTCAGATTGTCTACAAAATGAGGCCCTCTGTAGGCTGAAAATTGTATTTCCATTAAAAGATGTGGCATCCTTTTGTTCCTAAGGCATGGCAGTGTCAATTTTTGTATATACTGATGCATATTTTTTCTCACATTGAGATCTGATCTTAATCTTTTTGAGCAGTATATTATAATATATCAACTTTATTCTCCAAGTATGGCAGCTGATAGAGTATTAAGGGCCAAGGCCTGGACCTTATTCTTTTATTTTCCTTTTATTAATTTATATTACAAGGGTTCCCGTGTGAGATTCTTGCTCTGGCCCTCAATATTTTGGGCCTGCCTCCAAGTATACAGTTCATAATGCTAGATTGAACCAGGCTTCCTATTACAGCAGTGACAAAGTGCACAACAGATAAAGACATCTGGCCCCAGGACAGAGTGGTACCTTCTCCATCATTTCAAAGGTGACTCTTTTCCAATAGTTCTGACACGTGGCCATTTCTAACAGAACAAGTCAAAACAGTTTTACCAAGGAGGTCTTGGCAATTACGTATCATTTCTGTCTACTGAAGCAGATAGTCAAGGAAATCCATTTTGCATTAAATGTTGTATTGGACAACGAGCAAATGATGTAATTGCAATTTTTTCCCATTTAGATGAAAAGCCATAGCAAAATACTTAGATAGGCTTTTAGATGAGGACAATTTGACTACAAGAATGTCACTGTTTTGTGTGACATGGTTCATTTGTGAATGTAGATATGTCAAATATACAAACGGACTCCAATAGCCATTTATAGATTATCTATGTTAGGTCTGAACAATAAAAGAAAAAGAGCCTTAACCAAGACTAAAACAGGCCAACTCAAAAAAAGGTGGTCAGGTGGAGAACATCTATATTTTCTCACAATATCAATATTTTACCATATATAGTCCAGCAGGGGTTTCCAAACTCTGGCCTAGGGGCCAAATGCAAACCTCAGACTAATTTTTATAGGCCTTTGTGCCTTCTGTTCTGGCACATATGATTATAGGCAGTACTTTTACTGAAAATGTAAGTATTTCTATTACTACAACTGCAACAAATTATACTGCATTATGTGACAAGGCTAAAATCAATGGTTCAAGGCTTATTAAAGTATTAAAGGTACCATGGCTCTGTCAAAGTGGTGTTAAATTTATCAATCTAAAAGACTCCCTGTATTGACACCGGTCTGTGGCCCTGTGTTTTGAATATTTTTTAAAATGCGGTGAAGAAAGTTTGGGCACCCCTGCAGTACAGTCTTACTCTATTTTTGTTTATAAGAAGAAGATGGAGCAGTATTTAAGGCAAAGGTTAGTACGGTTATGGTGTGAATTCCATTTCCCGTGCATGTGGTCCTTCCTGCTTGGATTAGCTTCCCATTCTATTTTGCGTATAGGCCTATAAACTATCTGTGAAAACTGTAATGCATTTCCAGCGTGTTATATTTAGTGGAGCGGCATTATGATTCACACATATTGTTTTGCGGTGCCGGGCCTATTGTGGTGTTAATCTGGGCAGCTGCTAAATCTCAGATTGTTCTACAGCCACGAGTCAGTCCGTTCCCAGGTATAGATTTAAATTTGTTTTCATTGTAATCTTATCTTTGCTAGCTCCTCTTTCTTCACAGGTTTCCTTTTGCTTGTATCCCCACTCTGCCAGTTTCACAAAGGCACGAGTATTAATCAAAAGAACGCTGTCTCTCCATTCACTCCTAATAAGTAGAGAGTGAATGCATGGCTGCCTCCATCACAAATAGCAATGAGACCTCAGACTCCATTACCACGGGTTGGTTAATTCATGAACTGAGAACTGAGCTCCCCCTGAACCCCTCCTGCAGGTTTTTCATAACCGTTTAAAGCAGTGTAATGTGGTATTTGAGTGTTTCTAAATTTATTTTAACAATACGTTAGGGAAGGTGTCCCAAAGTGGGACAAAATGACAGATCTTTTTCTGTTTCTGTGAATAACAACTTTTGTGTTATTCGTTATCAAACTGTATAACATTTATAGGTGAGATTATACACTGAAAAAATGGTCTGAGAGGGGTTGCTCAAATTGCAAGCACAAATTTGACAACAATAACACAACACAATTCTCCAGCATGTTTAAATCTTACAAAGGTCGTTTGATTGTGGTCGATGTTAGACCTGCATGTTTTAATCAGGCTGAGGAAACTTTGTTCTGATTTCTGGTGAAGCTCCTCCCCCTGGAATTCCCCTTCCCAAAACTTTGGGAGGGAAAATTTAAATGTAGCAGGACACAGGACGCTTACAGGAGCAGAGGACACACTCAGGACACACTCAGAACACACTCAGGACACACTCAGGACACACTCAGGACACACTGAGGACACAGTTACAGGAGCAGAGGACACATTCAGGACACACTCAGGACATACTCAGGACACACTCAGGACACACTCAGGACACACTCAGGACACACTCAGGACACACTGAGGACACAGTTACAGGAGCAGAGGACACATTCAGGACACACTCAGGACATACTCAGGACACACTCAGGACACACTCAGGACACACTGAGGACACAGTTACAGGAGCAGAGGACACACTCAGGACACACTCAGGACACACTCAGGACACACTGAGGACACAGTTACAGGAGCAGAGGACACATTCAGGACACACTCAGGACATACTCAGGACACACTCAGGACACACTCAGGACACACTGAGGACACAGTTACAGGAGCAGAGGACACATTCAGGACACACTCAGGACATACTCAGGACACACTCAGGACACACTCAAGACACAGTTACAGGAGCAGAGGACACACTCAGGACACACTCAGAACACACTCAGGACACACTCAGGACACACTGAGGACACACTGAGGACACAGTTACAGGAGCAGAGGACACACTCAGGACACACTCAGAACACACTCAGGACACACTGAGGACACAGTTACAGGAGCAGAGGACACACTCAGGACACACTCAGAACACACTCAGGACACAGGACAGTTACAGGAGCAAAGATTTTATATGCTTCTCTGGCTTAGATTGTAGTCATTGTAAACACATGTTTGTGCTGTTTTACTTCAAATTACGGTTAATGTAGGGCTTGTTTCCATGAAACAAATTGTTAACATCACTGCCCATCTACAAGAGTGTGACAGTTGTACTAAGATCTGAATGTGTTGCTTCCAGAGTTATCTACAAAGAGTGACGTCCAGAGCACTGCTGTAGCTGTAGGGAAATTTATGAATGTTATAGATGATATTAGTCATTTTTGCACCATTCTGAAAGTGTAGTTATCAGTTAAAATAAAAATCTCTGTATCTTTCAGAAAAAGGAAGATGTTTGAGAAACAACAAAATACAGACTACAGATGAAGAAAGTAATCCAACTAAAATGATTTTAACAGAATTACACTTTTTCAAAATAAATTTATAATGTGTTTCCTGTTACTGTGTTTTGAGGAAGAAAAGCAGCACATGGAGAGTGTTGTTTATGCATGTACAGTTCTAATGTTCACTCTTATTCTGTTCTGGTTCATTAGCGTATAAGAGAATAAAAGGCGCTTCAACTATATTTAAACATGTACAACACAAAGTAGATCATCATAATGCAATCATGTGCTATTCCTGTGTCCACAGGCAGAGACCAGAGCTACTTCACTGGTAAAGTACAACTGGAAAAGTACAACGCAATGTAGTTAATCATAATGAAAAAGTTCTCAGCTCCAAACAGACAGTTTTTCCCTGTGCCTGTGCTCTCTGTGTGTTTGATTCTGTTTAAGATACAGAACTGTGGAAAACTAAAACTATTTTTGTATTATTTTACTATAAAACCCTTTAAGGACATTTGATGTTGCATGTTAGAGTAACTGTGTTGACACAATTTAATTACATACAGGGCTCTACGCTAACTTTTTTTTTCAGGAGCACACGTGCCCCTAAGTTAAAAATTTTAGGAGCACAGAAAAAAATATGGGGGCACAAATAGGTTTTCGTTTTGAACGATTATTACAGTGCAGAACTTGCATACACCAACACTAACACTGAATAAATTTAATACAAAAAACAAAAGCATTATGACTGTACTTTTCCTGCATGATCGCAATGTTTTTATAAATATATCTTCATTTTATCTGATTATTATTTAGACTTAAAATAAACCAAACAAACTGTACTGCACTGAAACACTCTGTGGCCCTTTTTGGACCTTCCCCCACAGTTTAAGAACCTCTTCTTTAAGAAAACTTCCACTGGCACAAAACTGCTTCAAAGTGTAAAAAGTGTGCAGGATTTTTAAACCTGTATTTTCAAATTCATAACTGGAGTTACATTCTCCTACTGGTTTTAAAGTGTTTTTAGCCTCTGCACATTTACCAAACAAAACGCACATTGTGACAAACAGATTTATTTGGCATTTTCTTAGGCAAACTTCTGCCCACATATCGCCTGCTCTGTGCTGTAGGTCTGCTCTGTGCGGACACGGACATAAAATTAGTATTGGCGTGTTGACGAGGTGGATGGACAGGTGGGATGTTTCACCTGCCCTGTGATACACACTGGTACATGAGGGTGCGCGCTATGTACAAGCCGCGCGCTGGCGGTGCCGCACGCGTGTCCGCGGGCTCCAGTGCACCGGTCCCGCACACTGTACAAGTTTATTGCGGACAGTAGCGGCCGTAATGAAAAATTACCGCACTCAGTATTCAGACCTTGAGTCCGTGACAAGACCGAGTCCAAATGCGCTCGAGTCCGAGAAAAGACCAAGACAAAGCTCTCGCTTTAGCGGAGCTGGAAGTCCAGCGGCGTGGGGCTGTCTAATGAGTGGTGGGACAGGTGTGGGTCCTGCTGCGGTGCGCTCCTCGTTTAAGGGGGCGTGGGTGTGTTTTGAAGCGGAGTTTGTTCGTATGAGTGAGATCGGCGCACACGTGGAGCTCGTATGCTGGGGTCGTGTGCGGTCGGAGGTGTTGTGCCCGGGCTCGGTTCGGTTGCGATCGCGCTGGGCAGGCGTGAGGCGCTTTAGGGGCGATCCAGGCTTGGGCACGATTCTAAAGTCCTAATGTGACTGCGCCCTTAATGTTTGACACATTTAGAACGTTTAACTTGTCACGTTACGTCTGTGCGCAGCTCCTTATTGTGCTGCAAAAGCACTCGCACTGGTGCGACAGTTTTATTTTCCTCGTTCGCACGACGAAATATTTACTCGCAAATGCGAGTGAAATGGGCGCACTGTAGAGCCCTGATTACATATAAAAAATAAAATCATTAAAAAGGCACATTTTAATGATAAGGTAACGTAAGATAAACATGCATATTCAGCATGATTTGATCATCAACATGAAAAATTTATGTTCATGTTCTGAGAAAATTATGTGCAGAGGGGATTGAATATGTTTTGAAGCCTAAACATAATTTTTTTTGCCTGCAACCGATTTCCATATTTGTTTTATGCAAATCTAGCAACCCTTTTTTTGCAGCGTATTAGACGAAAGACTGGTTTAAAAATAAGACAATTATTATGCAACCAAAAGAAAATTATGTATTTTCAAAGTTCAAAAATTAAATTCAATTAAAATAATTAATTGGCAGGTGATTATACTTGTAAAGAATTGGAAAGTGGAGCTACTTAAAACAACAAACAACTTATTCCTGAACAGAACAGCAAGTTCAGTATTTCTGAATGACTGTTATTCAATAATTTATAACTTTGATATTACGTTTATGTGTATTTGTTATTTTAACGTTAGATAACCTTGGATTCTGCTGAGTAGCATCAGATTTTCACCATAGTATTTCCACATGACTATTTAGGAGCCTTTTGGGGGCGCTCCAAGCCCAAACCATGTCCTTATTTATAATTTATTAGTGAACAAGGTACAAGTTATTTCTAGGCATGCGAAAACTCTTGGCTGACACTCGAGAGCTTCTTACCTGCTAATGTTCTTATACTGATAGAATGAGGATAGAAGGAGGATAGAAACTTTTCCTCAAAAATATTCATGTTGTGCTTTTTAAAGACTCACTTGCCTGTGGTTTCCTGCTCTCATCTCACTAAAGTCAAAATTCCTGAAAGCAACTACTGGTGAAAGAATGAAATCCTGGACAGCTGAGAGGAGTTTGTTAGCAAATAGATCTCTGTAAAGCAGGTAAGAGGAGAAGCCAAATGGGTTTATATCAAGGAAAAAGGATAAAGATAAAGCAAAAAAGAAAAAAGACAGCCAAGTCTAATAATCTATCATTTATAACATTTGACAACTTGTGAATTAGTGACTCTACAGAGGTGAGAGTTTACATCAACTTATTATTTAAGATACTATCATCACTGCCGCTAAAACCATTCAAATGCATAAAATAAAATAAAATAAGTATAAGCATATTATGTGATCACTCTTACAACCAATCTAAGCAACAATATTATTTGCAACAACTGGGAAAAGGCAAAAAAAGATGTGAACATAGTGAATACATTAATAAAAGTTTTAGTAAAAATAGCATAGCATTAATTATAGCCAAGGATATACTAAGTGCTATGTCAGTGATTCCCAGAGTCTTGTTTCATTTCTTTGAAACAGTTCCGATGCCTCAGATGTAGCTCTCTGCAGCTACAGCCTCTGGTCATTGTACCGCGCCTGACATAGATTGAGGGCCCAGCTAATATTTGCAGAGCTCATTTGCACCCTGTGTGGCACATGAAATTGCCATTGACTGCAATCTTGCAAGCTCTCAATGGCCTCACATCGACAGAGCTTGTTAAGGCTGCACCATGAATAAGTCCAGGGATCGGGACACGCGCCTCGGGGGAGTCCAAGATGGCTAACAAGCATATTAGGTATGGCAACTATGTAGTGCATATTGTTTACAGCCCCAGACCCAAGCGCACATGCTCATATACAGGATGGCGGACACACAAAGAGCACTACTTCAGGCTGAATGTTCACACTGGACAGGACTCTGTAAAATTAGCTTATTAAGCAAAACACTTAACGCCAGCTGCAGCCTCCAAGTTAAGGATCAGACGCAGCACAAGTGCCAACAAAAGATCAGGTAGTGAGGATAATGATTGTAAAGTGCTTTTGAGGTAGCAATTAGCTGTCAGCCGCTGCACTGGGGCTTGTTTGTCTTGTGTGATGGCATGTAACAAAAGAAAGCTCTCTCCTTCAGCTCCTGTGTGCACTTGTATAGCTATGCGTTCCTCCTCTGCATTCTGGTGCAAGGCCAGAAAATCACATTTCTCTCATGGGCAACTTTTCTCTTACCAAGAGATTATTTCAGTATAAAATAAACAGTCTTCCCCCGCAAGGCATGATCACAGGCCAAATGATCCACTCTGAGGAAGTGGCTTTAAAAATGAATAATGCATATGTTCACTCTTAAACAGTGTCAGGCTTTAGAAGAGCAAAAGTATTTGCCATGTGCCAATGCACTGAATGTTAAACATCAATAAATTCAGTGTTACTGAACTGAACTGAATTAAATTCTCATACAATTGTCATTGTATAAACACAGTTAAGTAACCTCCACTATGATGACTATAACCTGACAGTGCATGCTTTTTTCCACAGATAGAAAGAACAACAGAACACAACTCAGAAAACCAACCTAAAATATGTTGATAACAAAGGAAATAAACTAATTTTAGTGTTTTGAAAATGAGTTTTGAAAATGTGCTTGTTTGAATAAATGTGTACCAAAATATGCACATTATTACAGCAGACAGTTTACAGGAGCAAATCACCAAGCAAAATAATCTGAAGAAGAATTTTGATAAGGTGGGTACTTGCCTAGCAGCAAGGAGACTGGGTTCAGTCCTGTGGCCAAATGAGACTTGGAGTGAGATTTCTCTCACTGGACTCTGCATGTCCTCCCTGTCCCACTGAGGCTTCTATCTTCACCCTGAAGGCCCAAAGTTACTGGGACATAATGTTGCCATGATATTAAAAAATTTAACTCAGGAACAGACTTGATACAGATACCGATACCACAGTGATAATAAGAAACACTCTTTATTTGGACAATATAATGTGATTTTTAACATTGTTCTTTCTGTTATATTACAATGTGGCCTTATATTTGTGTAATGTCACAGTCATCCAGGTAGGTTGCATAGTGATCCATGGAGAGGTAGACCGATGGTCGTGACTATATCACTCTTAAAGGCTGTGGTTAAAAATGGGCTGTGGGTGAGGTTGTAGTACATTTAAATGACAGAATTTAGGTGAAATAATTAAAATTGGCCCAAAAATATTGGCAGATCTTTTCACACAGCTGTGGATTCTAAAAAGTCGGCATCAGCCATGAAAAACCCATATCTGCCACTCGATAACCCACTGGGAGATATGTAATGGTAATTTTAGAATAATTTGCTGCTAAAAATGCAATGCCAGAGCAAACAGCTTTACATGATTATTGCTGTGACACTCCCAAAAAGTGAGAATATTAAATACAGTAGGTGTTTGATAATTGTTATGTGTAACCAACAGAGCAGCAGCCCTGGGTGATAAGACAACATGTTTGCACAATTATCACTTCTAACCATTATTCAAGGCATTCACTCATGGACACACTTGAGTTACAAAAGCAATATTCATCTGAAGAGTGTGCTTTATGTGTGACTCCTGTTTCCTGATGTTTTTAATTAGTGCCTGGCTCCGAGATATTTCACTTCCACTGTGAATGCTCCCTGTAGAAATATTATTCATCAACATCTGCCCTGGCTCTGGCATCAATTAAATCAACATAACCTAAATTATCAACAAGCGAAAGGTAGTCTTAGAAGTATCTTAAAACCAAACCCCAAGTGATGGTGAGTGCGTTTGAACTATAAACGCTTTTGTTGATGCATTAAAGGATTTCTGTTTTAAACGCTCCAAAGACCCTGAGAGAATCGGCAAATGCACAGTTAAAAACCTCTCCCCTCGCAGTTTGCCTTTTAAAAATATCGCCCGGGGTAATGGAACTTAAACATGTTGGATAGCGGCCCGGTGACACTGCTCAGCACGGTGCGGCGCTGCCATTAATCCCCATTGAATTTGTGGCAGGTGAGGATAATTTGGCACAGTCGCAGTCATGATGGGAACAAGGAGGAGAAAAGCACGAGAGGAAAAGATTGTCACAGACCATCACCAGGATTCAAACAGGATCTTAATACTTGACTGACAGATACTCAACAAAAGAGGAGGGAGGAAATCCACCATGAGTCATAAAGGAGTTCTTTCTTCATTTGATGTGTCTAATTCAGCTGGAAGCATAGAAAAATAAAACTACTTGAAAAACACTATCTCAGTATGGCAAAGAATGTGCTATAAGTTGGAGTGGTAGACTCTTAAATGCTCCACTTATGCCCGGTTTATACTAACTGCAGGTCAGGTTTGCTGTGCACTTTAAGCAGGTTACTTGTAGATCACCAATGATGACAACTGCAGTGCATATTTACACATCTAATGACCTGAAAACCATTCAACTTAATATAGTGTAGAGGAAAAAAATAGACTCCTTACAGATTCTCTCGGCAGACATACACCTCACCCGGCATCATGCACACACACTCCATCAAGGTCAGTGTAATGGGGCAAATTGATTTTTAAAACTTTGTAAGTCTTAGGGGATGCATGTGAGTCCCAAACTGTACTTGCAGTCAGTGTACACCTGGCATTATTGAGGGCTAAGGGGTCTGCACTTGATTTTTTCCATGTAGCTGAACAAAATTTGCTATACCCTAGCAAATATAAAAGCTGCTCTTAGAGTCAAATTGTTTTAATTTGAGGGTCTCTGAAAGATTATGAAAAGTGCTTGGAATTTAATAATTATAATACTACCTATGAACTATTTCGGTTTTTCACATTTTTAGGACAGTTCAAATCTGGTACAGTGCTTTTAATTTGGACAATAACCTTAGCTTAGCCTCTTAGTTAAAAGCAATATAAAATACTAGTGTACATAAAAACGAAGAAGCAGAAGAGGTAAAGTATAAATTTACTTAACAAACATGAATCAAGATCTAAATTGTGATCTAGGGTCTAAGAAAACTGATATAAACTGTCTGACATTGCCCACCCCTACTGTCAACGCTACGTTCAAACCAACAAAGTCATCATAAGGTTTATTTCTCTTTCCCTTCTTGACTTAATGACTCAGTGATGTCTTGAGGCACTTTGAAATCTTCTCTTCAAGAACAAAGTTTGGACACCCCTCGTTTCATTGTTAATTGGATTGGCAGATGGTTACATAACAGGCTCATAACAGTCACTGGTTGCAGTAGCAGACTTGATTCTCTGGTGTAAATCTTCACTGTTTTCAACATTTGTAATATTTTAGGAAACTCATTATTTATGATTAATAATTTTCAGACAACAATTTCAGTATGTCTCACTGTATTAAGTTCTTAATAATTGCCGCTAACCAGGCTGCCAAAACAGGCCATTAGCGCTTCACACAATGATCAAACCACATTCTTGTTCGCTTCACTTTTCATGTGCCAAGCCTTTTGAAATGACACTCATATCCTCCATTTTCCAGCCTCTCATCGTTATTCAGCTGATCTGATTGCGGTTTGCATTCTCGATTACGGCTACAAACAACAGAGGAGGAGAAAGCAGTGGACGCAAAGCTAATTTTAGTTTCAAATACTGGCTGATTGCAAATGAAAGCAGAAAAACACACAAGATGCAGTGGTCTAAGATGCTTAAGGACCACATCTGGCGCCACTCCAAGTGCCCCGGGTGGTGCTTAGAGGAACTGCGCTCTCAAATAGGCAGGAAAAGGGAACATTCAAGAAAATAACAAGAAAAGGACAAAGAAACTGGTCTGCTGCGCTCTGCAGCTGTACAGTTTTTATCACAGCTTTGAAATAAAGTACAATGTAGTTGCACTGTAAAGGAAAAACACAGTATCTATGTTCAGAGATAGAGTAACCCACCGTCTTTGTGCAACTGTATATATGACACTTTATCAAATGACACCAAAGTATACCAATCATACAATAACACAAATCATCCAATATTTTAATTGTTACCTGTCAAAACATAATAATTATATATTTCAAGTTTATATTAGGCTTGCCAAAATATTAACAATGAAAGTGCTGTCAGTGCAACAAGAAGTCAAACACATTTATAATTTGATCACATCTGAGTGGTTTTGATGCAAGGAGAAAATAGCAGCACATCCTGCTAGGGCAAAGACGTGCTAAGGGGGTGTTTTTGGTGCCTTGTTTGGTGCAGTTAATTAGAAAGGTTGATTGATTTGATGGCAGTGGTGAGGCGGGGACACCAGAGCGCACCGGGCTGTGAAGGAGTCCATGCTCCTAGTCAATATTTACGCCTTATAGGGCAGCCTTAATAACAACATTAAAAGGTTTGCAGAGAAAAGCTGTCTCCTTTTGCTGTATACAGAAGGACACCGGCAGAATAAAGCATTAATATGTTTCAATAGACCTCAGATCACGGCATGACCTCTAATATCTAAACTGCACTTTACAGTATAGGCTAATGAAAAGTGATGCTTATATGAAGACTACGGTTTATGATGAAGGGAAATTAAGCACCTCTGATAATTACGACTGATTACTAACATTAATATAAGAAGCAATTTAATATTTGTTTTTCACTAAAATGTGACAGACATCCCATTTTCCAGACAGTTCACAGATGGGACAGGGATTCAAGCAAAAAATATCTCAGTTTCCAGTTCCCAGTTTTTAAGTTGACAAAAAGGAAAAAAAGCAACTGAACAGTTTACATTTTTTAATGAGACACTTACGTCAGATATAAAAAGGCCCAGGGGAGATGGGATATTCTGATCTCTGCAGATTGTATTCTAGATGGATATTTGCAAAAAACAATTGATTCTTTGCAATGATATTATGCTGGGGTTTTTTCACATGTATTTCTATTGATGGAATGTTCAGCAGTTACCATGGTGGCACAATGCACACAGACAAAATGTTTTAAGATAGTATAAAACTCAAGAAAAAAAATACAAAATAGATTTGACTAATTTTCAGGAGCCTGTGATCAATACAAGCATTCATGGTCCTGTTTAGGTGTTTGATTTTCAACAAGAAGGTGAAAGTGAAAACTAAATAACATTTTTTAAGCTTGTGACTATAATTTATGTTTGAGAGACATTTTTAAGTACACAAATCATCCCATCTGTTGTAGTTCCAACCAAGACAGCCCATTCTGGGTAGACTGCATTAAAATAAAGCATGGATTAACATGAGTTAACATGGATAACTTGAGTAACGAAGCGTCTAACAAAGTAGTCACATCTACAAGAAATGTTGCTGACATCAGCTGCGAAGTCAATTGTTGTTGCTCAAATAAATAAATGACCATTCAAGATATGCTATCTTTACACTCAATATGGGGTTTTGGCACGTCTTATGAGCAGTTTACTTATAGACTGCCTATCCAGCCTATCACATCTACTTCAGTGTACTGTGCTGTGTGTTTGATCAGCGTAGCTCAGGTTCACATGGGTTCATGCAATAACACAGAAGTGCTCGTTTAATTACCAAACCACTCCAGACCAGGACAAATTTCAGCAATATCCAGGAGAGCAGAAAGTACATGGGTGGTTTGATGTTTAAAAGCAGAAAATACTGCACATTTGAACAAAAAAAATTTGTATAATGAAACAATATAATCTACACAGTAAGAAAGTTCCAGAGTTTGAAAATGCTTCAAAAACAGTGTAAGTCATTTGAAGTTTGAAGTGTAGTCTCCAAGCCCAACAACTGACAGTTACAAAGCCAAAGGGGTATGTACCAGAATAAATTACAGAGGGGAAGATTTAAAAAAGGAGCTAACAGCAGTGAAAACACAAACCAAGGAATATAAAATGAATAATGCACTGGCCAATCTATTAGCAAAAATCTTCCCATTAAGGTTGAACAATATGAGAAAAATTTCTACTTGTAATTTTTCTGACATGCATTACGATTCACATTTTAAAAGCATCTGGGAGTGTTGATAAAAAAAGACAGAATTAGGCCTATGAACTACAAAACACATCTATTTAAGAACATGTATATGTTAATTACAGGTTTAATGCATTTTTATGCAGAAAAAGACGCGAGGAAATCATGATATGGTAAAAAAAAAATGCAGCGTTTGCGATTTGCTGATTGTATCCATTCAAATTGTAATTCCAATTAGACTGAGATTAGCCCTACTTTCCTTTTAAGCATAGACTGTATAAAGGGAGTGTGACATTAACCATAGCGTTCAGCTCCAGACAAAGGACGCTCACGATGCCAGCAGTTATAGGAGCAAATTTGGAGCGAGGTCCATATTAGAAATAAGAATTTATTTATGTACAAAATGGTTTTAAGACCAAAATGACTAGGCTCACTCCAGTTACAAAGAGAGTCATAATTTTCCAATGTAACGTTAACTGGAAAGTTGATGGAGACAAAAACACCCCCATGCTCACTTCCTATGTGGAAAGAAGTGGTTAGCGGTCTGTGATTTTAAGTTTAGATATTCAACCATTCCTGTCCAAAATTGGGGAAGTATACTGCCACCTGCAAACGCACACACAAACCCACTCACACAAACAAGGCAAGTCAGTCATTCTACAGTGACACCTAAATTAAAACTAAGCATTCTCCCGGGGATGATATTACCAGAGAGCTATGTCTATGACAGCTTCATCACACAGCAATGAAATGCAGAGTCGGCTATAGGGACACTCTTGTTTACCCCGTGCCATTAAGAAGCACTCGGGCTTATAAATCATAGTCTGAATTCGCTTGTGTCTTGCCCTGCTTTGTTTAGATATTTGTATTTATTTATTTATTTGTACTCCTGTGTCTGGAGGTTTATTAATACTTGCACCCTTCACGCTCGGTTGGACAAATTTCAGACTCCTGCCATTATCCATGCAGTGTGTCATGTGAAATTGATTCTCCACTTCTTTTTGCTTTTGGGTTTCTTCCTGATTGACAATATCCAAAATTGTTGCAATTGTTGCACATTTTATGTTTGTACAATATATTGTTTTGCTTTTCAACTTGAGTATGTATTCCTATCTTAAAAACTGATCTAAAAATCAATTACTCAAAATCTGTGTATTATTCTCTTAGTTTTTTTTCATCATTATTGTATAGTGATGCTTCCAAGGACCTAATCTGGGTACATTTAAGCTTCATACTTGGCCTCTTGATGAATGTCACATTCTTCTGAAACATCTTATACAGTCCAGTGTGTTTATTAATAAGCATCATTCATTCATTCATATGAATTCATTTATATTATTTTCAAATATTTTATGTACAAGCAAGATATTTGATGCTTGCATGAGCGTACACAAATCCTTCCTTTGATCATCCTGACTGCCCTGTCCCATACTTACTTTAAAAGACCATTTTATTATTTATAGTTACATCTTAATGACAACTCTATGCGAAAGACCAAGTCTATTCACTGATGGTCTTATAAACTGTATTTCCAACCCACTACATCTGAATGTGGGCTGGGTAGATCAATAATTATAATGATTCTGGCATTAGTCAATGCTAAAGGATTCAGCAGAAATAGAATATTTCACACATAAAGATAGGGAAGTTCGGTGCAGATACAGTGAAACACAACCTATGGGAGTTTGTTGGTGTGCGGTCAGTGCTGCAGCATATCTCATAACTTCATTATTTATTCATCTCTATATAATACACTAAAACAGTTTAGAAACGCAGTTTTGACGTCTGCCTTCACCGTGGTGCTCCACAGGCCTCTCGGGACTGAACATGTGGTGACTTTGAGACCTGCAGCACATTTATGAGTATGCATTTATTACATGAGGAGACATTACAGCATATACACATATTTGTACTATAAAACGTCACACACACGTTTTAAGAACCTTTAATCATAAATGATATACTCTATATTCAAATTGTGCATAGTAACTTCAAAAATAATTTTGATATTGCCAAACATCTTTTCCCAATTTGGAGTACTTACACAGCAGAGGCCTAGTTCTAGCACAATTTTTAATCATGTAATAATGTGAGGAAGTGTGATATTGGGCTGACTGCACAGTGGCATAAGCGTTAGATCAGCGGTCGGCAACCTTAAATACTCAAAGAGCCATTTGGAGGTCTCCCACAGAAAAGAAAACACCCGCGGAGCCACAAAACCCTAAAATGAGGATCACACTGCATATGATTTTTTTTTACCTGTCTGCTGTGTATAAAGACTATAGTATGTTGCATTTATGAAATCAATGAAAATACAACACAAATAATCCACTGAGTCGTGTCATTTAGTCTGACAGAAGCTGACCGCATCAGCACCGAGCTGTTTTCAGCACAGTGTAGGCCCTATGCAAATTAGCCATGTGGTTTTAAGTTTCATTTTTCCTTTTAGTCCTGGTTTTAGATCTGGTTTAGACCTGCTTTAGACCTGCTTTAGACCTGCTTTAGACCTGCTTTAGACCTGCTTTAGACCTGCTTTAGACCTGGCTCAGTCCTGGTTTTGGTCCTGGTGTTAGTTCTGGTTTCGAGGAGCACAGGAGGAAGCACGGTCCACGCAGCACACGACATGGTCCACACACAGTGTCCGCGGTGTACGGGAGGAGATGCGGTGAGCGCGGTGTACAGGAGGAGATGCGGTGAGCGTGGTGTACGGGAGGAGATGCGGTGAGCGCGGTGTACGGGAGGAGATGCGGTGAGTGTGGTGTACGGGAGGAGATGCGGTGAGCGCGGTGTACGGGAGGAGATGTGGTGAGTGTGGTGTACGGGAGGAGATGCGGTGAGCGCGGTGTACGGGAGGAGATGCGGTGAGTGTGGTGTACGGGAGGAGATGCGGTGAGCGCGGTGTACGGGAGGAGGTGCGGTGAGCGCGGTGTACGGGAGGAGATGCAGTGAGTGTGGTGTACGGGAGGAGATGCGGTGAGCGCGGTGTACGGGAGGAGGTGCGGTGAGCACGGTGTACGGGAGGAGATGTGGTGTGCGGTGTAAGGGGGGAGGTGCGGTGTGCACGGTGTACGGGAGGAGATGCGGTGTGCGCTGCTTACAGGACGAGGCGCATAGGCCTACGGGTTCACGCAGCGTACACATCTATACATATACCAAAACCTGAAAAAGATGTCTGCTACTCATGGTTATCAGTTTTAAGTGGTGTTTTTTTTTATATTTGAAAGAATTTTGGTCGATTTTTGTTCCGCTTCACGCTGACGATACCGCGTTTTCCATCAGTTGGCTCTAAAGACGTTTTATTTGAAAGTTACAAGATTACCATTATCTCCAAATTTAGAATTACATTTAAAAACGAACCAACTAAAATAAAAAATACAATGTAATTAAATACTCATTATTTATTTTTCCAAAGTCACAGGAGCCACAACAGAAGGATGAAAGAGCAGCATGCGGCTCCGGAGCCGTGGGTTGCCGACCCCTGGCGACCCCTGGGTTAGATCAAAGCACACACTCAAGTCAACATGTCTGTGATATTGAGTCCAAGCACAGACTATTATGCCAAATGCCTTCCTGAGAGAGTGGGACTCCAGGCCTGTAACTTAATATCATAACATCATTAATTGTTTCTATGGTATGTTTATATAGTCATTTTAATGGCATTTCAAGCAAAGTCATGTCCATGGAGATAAGCAAGCAACATATATTTAAGATAAAATTTTATTGGTAAATACAAAAGATGGAGTAAACACAAGTGTAAACTGACATGTATTCCCCTGCGTTCAGCCTTAGCCCACACCCACTAGGTTTCGTTCCTGTCCTTAACCTTTTGTTTTCCCAGGTTACTCAAGCAGATAGAGCCCATAATGTCAGCGTGATGCCCATCTAACTGCGCTGATGAGATATCGGCATTCGGCGGAGGCATGCATGTTGATTGGCTGCTTATTTCTGATGCTGCCTGTGACCTTTGGAGTCAATCGGGAAGAATATAGGGAGACCCAACATGATGCTTTGGGAAGTATTGACTGTTTTCAGCAGATGGTACGAGCCCTTTCCAATCCCGGAGGAGGCACAGAGGCTGTACACTTTCCACTTTTGTTTTCCAGCCACTCACACACACACTCCAGGCCTGAGGAGATAAAATCAATCTTGGTGTGACAGAGTTTCCCCCCGTGCAGCAGCCAGAGGGGGCTAAATTTATTGCACTAAATTAGGAGCTGACCCAACACCTTTCCTCAGAGGAGACAGGAAGTGGTACAATTTAGAAGGCAAACATTGGACACTAATGTCTGCAAATGAAAGCTCCCCAGGGGACCATATACTACCAACTGCACTGTCCAGTAAATTCTCAAAAACACTTAAAAGCAGCAATTTGAACTTCACATTATAGACAAGCTGTTGAGCTCAGACAGATGCTCGGACATAGTTTGGAATGTTGGATATTGGAGGGACGTGCAATACTGAGGCAACTGTGCTGACCATTCTCCAAATAAATATAAAAAGAAAGTTCTGAAGCATAGTGGGAGACAATTTGGCAGTCTGTCTAAAAACCTACCATTTGTTTACTGTTATTAATATGCCTAATGAGGTGGAAAATAACCTGCACATGGAAGCAGTTGGGGTCCAGATTCTCCACTGCACTTCACACAATTTAAAACTGAAGTCTGTTTTACGAATGCAGGCTGTCAATTCAAACAACCTTCAACAAAACATGTTCAGAACCTTCTAAATTACACAGAAAGTATGGGTTCCTAAAGGTTCTTTGTAATGCATCTTCTTGAAACCGCTGTTATGTGGCTTTCAAATTCCTGTATATAGGTGGTATGCTGAGGACCTTACCATATTTAGTTGATGTTTATGGCAATAATACTAGATTAATCCAAAATCCATGGATAGACCCTAAAATGCTATATCATCAGAATGTTCAAAATTCACAACTGGGGCAAAATAAAATTACACAAGTTTTTTTTTTTTTTTTTTTTATCATTTACACCTTAAACAGCATCTAGGGCTGTCAGGATGAATAGTATATCGACTTTTCAATACATGATGTTTTAGTTTTTTTTCCCTGAAATATAACAAGACTTGAGCTGAAGAAGGCTGAATTAATAATTTCTATGAGTCATTATAGAAAAACTAATTACTTAAGTGTGTCATTCTGCCATTTATTTTTTCCATTTCATACTTTTTAACAATACTGTACAATTAGAACATTTTTGGGGGAAAATTATGTGTGGCGAGACAAGGTGTTTTGTATGGTGGTCAAGAAATAAAATAAAATAAATAAAAATAAATAAATTAACCAGCAATGCTACTGGGCATAGCCCAGAAATTAACTAAAGGTCACACCGGTTCGTTCTTGATAATAGAGGCAAGGTGCCATGTTTAAATCCATTGTTGCATTTATTTTACACATAATTCAGGTGACAGGACATGTACATAAATTGTTCTGTGAATTTCATTTGTTCAGCCCAGTCACAATCCAGTCAATCGCACATGTACGAAAAAGGGAAAGGTGGCGTGTACGAAAAAGGGAAAGGCAGCGGCTCCAGCACCCACACCGCAGCTCTCAAGAGTCACATCTAGAAATAAAAATAAAGTTACTTCTAGTCCTACAGCTAAACTGGGAACGAAGGTCCGTAGCTCCAGCATACCACTTTCGCCTCACATGAGGGGCTTTGACAGCAACACCGCAACTATCCTGGACCAATGATCAAACATAAGGAGCACAACCTGCGGCGCCAGGGAACAGGCCACGGAACTGAGTGGAACAACCGTATTAAAGACCAAACTAAATGAATGAAGTCAGTAAAAAGCAAGAATACTACCTGGAGAGCGGAGGTACACCGGGAGGGACCCAGGAAGTGCATAGGTCAGAGGGCGAGTGACACAAAGGAAGCTCAATTTATTGATTGACAGCTATCGCGATTGGCCAATAAGAACAGTCTCTTAAAGTGGCAAGACCCACCTGCAGGTCGCACTGCCACATCTGGTTTGGTTTCAGTATGAATCAGCTATAGGCTATTTATTTCAGCCACATATCACAAAATTTGATAACAAATATATAATTTAATATATTTAAGATAAGATATCCTTTATTTGTCCCACAATGGGGAAATTTCAGTGTTGCAACGCAGAGTTAAGAGAACAGCAAGAAAACAGTAGCAGCAATAGAAGTACAGAATTACTTAAAAATAGACAAACTCTATAAAGATCTATAAAGATAAGGATTATAAAATTATATATATATATATATATATAGATAGATATATATAGATATAGATATATAGATATATATACAATAAATTGCTATCTTAGTGATCACAGTGCAGTTTTGGATTGAATACAGTGGCTACAGTTTGGACAGTACTATAAATAACGTTATATCTTTTTTTAAAGTGGCTACAGTATCTTACAGTAAATAAATAAATTTGTAATGGACATCTTATGTATTGCACATGGTCATAGTATTGCACATGGTCACAGTATTGCACAGGCAGCAGCGTTAGCACTGTTCATTGTAAAGTCTGACAGCAGCAGGAAGGAAAGTCCTGCGGAACCTTTCCTTCAGTCTGTGGATCAGTCTAGTGCTGCCGCGATTATTCGACGTTGTCGACGTAATCGAATATGAAAATGAGTCGACTACAATTTTTTTGGTCGAATATTCGCCTTTATTTATTTTTGGTCTCAAACGGCTCGTCCAGAGACAGGTGTTGTGAGATGTGTCTGTGTTGTGTCTGTGGCTCAGTGAGAGAGAGAGAGTGGGTGGTTGTGTGCGCGCGTATGTCTGCGCGGACCAAGGGAGCCGGGTCTCGCTCTGGGTGTGTGTCCGCATGTGCTCTGGGAGAGAGGGAGACGGCGACCGGGCGAGTAGAGGAAAAGTAAGGATGCCATGCCTACAGTGTAGTGGCGAATAAAGCCGAGGCTCGACAATGGAAACTTGCCTCCTTTATTTACAATTATTTTATATACACACTGGCGCCACGAGGTCCTCAAAGGAGTTAACTCTGGCCCTAGGAGAAGGCGATCTCCCCTGTGCTCCCCAACCACGGTTAGGGGGCTAGAACAGGAAAAAGTTAACACAGGTATTTCCCCTCCACACCACTAGTAGTACTACACTCGAGGCGGACACCGGTGCTGCTGACAGCGGCTACATCCGGGGTTGACGCCGAGGTGGCTAACCTCGGCTTCAGCAAAGGCTAACAGCAGTGGTAAATAAGGCACCGCCAAAGAAAACAAACTTGAGGAAGTATTTGCCGTGCGCACTCTGCTGGCTGGTCTCTCTCTTTCTCTCTTCCCCCGATTTGAGCATTTGAGAAAATGCCAGCGGCCGGTGGGTCAGAGTCGGATCCAAGAACAGTGGCGGCGACTTCTAGACCAAGACCTAAAGCCTCGAAAGTCTGGGAATACTTTCGGACAGATGGTGATAGAGTGATTTGTACACTCTGTAAGACTTATTTGGCTTATCACGGGAGCACGACCACGATGCATGAGGTATTGAGAACACCGTTGCAATATGCTGCTCGTGCATACTCGTTAAATTGTGTGTGCATATCGTTGTTCAACATTGTCGAATGAGCACACACAACAGACATAACAGCAATAACCTTTGCAACTCGCACACACAAGGTAACCTCACTGGAAAATCTAACACACACACTTGTGTGTGTTAGAACCGCTTGTTTTGTTTTTTTTAATTAGTCGTTTAGATTAGTCGACTAATCGAAAAATTAGTCGAGAGATTAATCGTTAGAAAATTAGTCGTTAGTGGCAGCACTAGATCAGTCTATCACTGAAGCTGCTCTCCAGAGCAGACAGGGCCCTGAAGAGGGTGAGACTCCAGGTCCAGCACAGAAGTGAATCTGGCCAGGACCCTTCTGTCCCCACCTCCTGCCAAGGTCCAAGGCACAACCCAGGACAGAGCTGGACTTCTTGTCCCTCTCTGTGATTTACTTTGATGTTAAAATCAAAATACAACTAGTAATGGAATTGATTGTTTAAACTATTTATTTTAAATATTATCAGTCTGCCTCAGTTGATAATGGGTCCATTATTGGTTAAGGGTTAATGTTCTTGCCTGAAAAAATCCAGGCAATCCAAATCTGTACCAACGGCTGATACAGATATGCATCTGAATAACAAATACAGAGAGCTATCCTTCTGGATTTCCAGGCAATTAATGCTCCATTTTCTTCTTCTAAATTCCTCAACTCCAACAAAGATGAGTTTATTTGTAGATTTATCAGACAACTGTACAGTTAGAAACTCACAGCAGGATTTGTGTTTTTGTATTTCAAACAAAAGTTTCTGATTCGCTCTTTGGCACAGACTTAACCAATCCTTATCTGTGTACAGTTCGGACTTTTCCTCTAAACTGAATCGTCTTGTCAGTTCCAGGCTCAGGTCCAATATGGGTCAGCATTCAAATGGTCCATTTACTTCTCCCATTAGGAAACAGATGCCCCATTAACTGAACAAAACAATAACAATATAAGAGCATGTTCTGTTGGCAGGTCAAATATGCTGTGAACCTTATGATCTGACAGCGTACTGTACAAATTGAAGTGACCTTTCCACACCTGTGTATAGGCCTATTACTATCAACAGACTCAAGGCTCTACTAGAAACTGCTGTTCGGTCGCTTTCAGATTCCTGTATATAAGAGGCATGCTGAGGACCATAATATATTTTGTTTTAAATTGTTGATTTCTATGGCAACAATGCTAGATTAGTATTCATCTGAAATCCATAAATAGACCTTTTAAAATGCTATGTCATCAAAATGTTCAAAATTCACAACATTGAGGGCAAAATAAAGCAGGCGGTAATAAAAACCTAAAAAAAATTTTTTTTAAAAATACAATTTTGAATTAAAAGTGAAGAGAAGTGTTAGTTTGCTTCTTTATTACAGATGATGGAATAATAGTATTTTTCAGTCTCAGATGTGTATATTTGATCTTCACAAAAACAAGCCTATAATTTGGGAGAATTGTGCTGTCATGTGCCAACAATTTTTGATTTCGGGATATTCTGGGACTAGAACTGGGACTTTCTCCATTGAAAGCATATTATGCCCCACTTAACTTTTGCCTCCTGTAATTTACAATTTACAAATTTTTCTTTTTAAGGGTCTATAATTTTGTCAGTAAAAGACAAAGTATTTCTAGTATCAATCTTGTTCTCCCATGGTCTGCAGTTTCTGAGTTTTCCAACTTTTCAGCTCCTTTGCTTCATGAAGTGGAGTCAAGAGCAGAGAGGGAAGAGGTGCTTAAGTGTGAAACCCCCAAAGGGCTGGGTAATAGAAGGCCTTGTTATGATACACGTCAGTGGTGCAGAGGAGGAGCAACTGAAGCAGGCACAGGGCGGGCATGGGGTGGGTACCTGCTCTCTGATCCATGTCTGCCCAGGGCACTGAGGGAGAAACAGCTACAAGAGCAGAGAAGCTAAAGCAGGGCTGATCACTGAGTGGCTGTTACATACCGTTGTGAATATGTGGATGTGTGGGAAAAGAAAACTTGCTCTCAAACCACAAGTCAATGTTGTTTCCTCAGAAGCAAGCTATTTTAAGTCATGCCATGTTAATCTCAATCAATTTATCGTTCAGTAAACTATAGCTGGAACCATATATTTTCATGTGCACAATTAATTTGCAATAGTATAAGTAAGTAAACAAACTTTATTTATCTAGTTCTTTTCACAGACATATAGTCATGATGTATTTCACAGTAAAAAGTACTCAAAAATGTGCAGCAAAAATGTGGTGAAAAGTGGGTTATTTTTAATGTAATGCATAAAAAAGATGATCCTTCTTTGGTGTTAATGTATCAGTGGCATAAAGCAGTTTCAATATTATCATTATTTTTCTGTAGCAATATATCAAGCTTCAAAATCATTTATCATGACAGACCTACAAGTTATCAAGAGCTTGTTACTAACAGAATATAAGGATATGCATAATGGTACTATTTAGCATTCCACTCAGCCAAAAAATTATTAGCAGGTTATCAACAATCACTCAGTGTGCAGTAAAGTCATAAAATAAGAACAGCCGCAACCAATTTAATCAGTGTTGGACTGGTTTATAGAGCCATGAAAAATAATTGTTATCAAGATAACGTTTAACGCATTAATTAGTCTACACTGTGTGAAATGTTATTACTTTGTTAATTAGGACATTTTAGGCAAGTACTTTACATGTTTTAGTCATTTACAAACACCAACTTTTCAAATGGCATGCACTATTTTACTCAAGTACACTTTTGCTTTTAAATAGAGACACATCATTTCGGCACTGTTATGGAGACAAAGGATAGAGACTTGCACTTTCAACTGTCTCACCTTAAATGGCCATACAGTAAAAATAAAGAGTGTCATCAAAATAAAAGTTAAAAGGAAAAACAAAAAGATCAACTCCAAATACAAAAATGTCAAAGTCGAACAAAAACATTAGAACAAAAAGTCAAAGAGTGATGCAGTAAGTCAACCCTACGTACAGAAAAACTCTACAGTACAAGGACACGCAGCAGCGGTGAGAAAAGAGTGAAAGGTACACAGCAGCAATGCACTGCAAACACAATGGGGTATGATGGTGCATTAGGTGATCTGCAAGTTTAGAAGATCAATATTTTTCTAAATGGCCAAATGAACAGCTTTTTTCATATGCGGAAGTGAAACTGTGGAGGACCACTAAAGACCAGTCAATCTTTGCTCTACTAACAGCTTTTATTTCCAGTTTTATATAAAAAAAAGTTTGGGTGCAATGAGCCAGCTTTTTCAGTTCTGATACCGATTTCGAGCATGTAGCTCTAAGTATCTGCCCATAACTGATATCAACCAATACCAGTACAGCAACTGAAAGAAACTAAAATATGACAAAACTGAACCAAACGTGTTGTGTTGCTGTTTTTAATCCTTCAAGTAAAAAAAAAAAAAGTTTAAAAGTTCAAACATTATGGGACTTTTGGGCCAACTATAACCAGTAAATATTCTTATTACTTCAGTTTATATGTCCAAACAGGATATCATCTGAGACAATATTTGGAAGCAGATATCCAATTCAGCAAATTTCGGAGGATCAGTGCCAGTATTGGATTGGTGAAGGCCTAAAAGAAAGTAATTTATCTTTAGATGCACACAGTGTGTAGCAGTGTGAGTTTATAACAACGTGCTGCTTTTACAATAATACTTTACGGGGAAACATAACATTTATTAGTTTGCAGGTTTATTATACTATTGAGAAAATATCTTTTTTCAGCAGGGCTTATTTAAAAAGATGGATAAGAAGAAATCTCAGCATGCATCTATCCTTACAGACCCTCCTTAGCACTGGGACTGTCCTTGACGTCTGAAAACATTAGGTCAAAATATGTATCAGCACTTATTGGTAAGACAATCAGTCTGCCTCTCCCTGTTTCGATTTCTCCCTTTTCAGGATACATCAACGAAATCTCAGATCACTTCTCATTGACGTTTCAAGGAGAGAAGTATAAGGCTGTGGTGAACACAGGGAGAGTAAAGCTAGTGTCCACAGCCTCTGTGTCAGAGCATCAGACCATGAAATATTTAGGGCAAATTCCAAAAACATCTGTCATGAATACTGGAAAACATGGCCCCCTGTCAAAGAAGCAACACAAGGTCTCAAGAAAGCAAAGTGTTTAAAGAGCATAATAACTACTGATTTTTCTCAAACTGCATGGGACATTATGTCAAGTGAAAATGGGCTGCGTGATCAATAAGAATACAGCAAAAAAATATTAGTGCTGTGACATACTGATATCGATGGTTTTCTAAAGGACAGTGAGAGAATGGCAATATGGTGGTAATAAGTGTAACTATGTGGAAATAAGTACAATTACATATAAATGAACCATTAAAACAAGGCACGTCTGTGATTCTGTTATTTCATGGTTGTATGATTAACTAACTAATACTTAATTTGATTTATATTATTTTTTTTATATTAAACAAAACTGACTCTTGTGAACAATGTTACAATGTTGTGACCTCTTCAAAACAGACCTGGAGTTGTGTTTTGTTTCATTCACACATGTTTGAGTAACTGATTATTATTATTCTATAATCCAAATTCCACCTTGTGATGACATGAAGCAGTAGTTCTCAAGTTAACAGCTACCTTTTACCTTTTGGTCAGTAGAGATGGGCAATTACAGGGTTGAAATAATCCAAATGATACTAGTGAAGGTGTATGGAGTTTAAAAACACAGTGGAGCACTTCCTGTATTATCACATGACATCATAAAGGTGGAGTGTTTTTGGTTTGAGCCTAAATATGGTTAGGTAGCAGGGTTTGTGTATTAAACATGTATGAATGTAACAAAACACGGGTATGATTTTGATGGGAAAACAATATAATAACATAGACCAGAGAATACCATAACACAGGCACTGTGCAAAGTGTAAAGAACATACATTTATGGAAACATAGATAATACTTTTTTATATTCATTCACAAATGTTCAGTATGGGAGTAAATAAAATATTCTCTAAAATTGTATGTTTGGTAACAACATCCAACATCCAAACAACATCCGGTGCCCTGTTGTGGAAAGGGTACCTCAATAAACAAACTGTTATACTGTTATCAATCAGTATGTGCAAATGATAAATACACTGGGTCAATATAAAACTTAAAAGTGACAATATTGACAGTATTTGAGAGCCTTGCCGCCAAATAGTTTCACAGCAAACATGGTACAGTTACAATGAGCTGCCCATATCCTCTTCCTTAGCAGCCATTAGTGAGAATCAGGGGATTTATCAGTAATGTCAGGGCCGCATTAACAGACCTAATGAAAATCCACGTTGGTCTTCAAGCAATATCATCCATGTGACCCCACTCCTTCTAATACAGGCAGGTTTAACAGCTGAATGTCAAACAGCTGGCTATGCCTATGGCATCAGGCTTAGTTAGGTTTTTTATCTGCGTTCATTTGGATTTGTGTTTTTCTCACAATAATAGAAAATAATGACCTGCAGCCCCATGAACTCTGAGGTGGGCTGTGAGTTAATGACATTGTGCCCTGTTGCGGTTGGCTGCATCCTTGCACATAATTATGGCCTGATTGTCACAAAATCACCACTATAGCTGCTGTGAGTTATCTTTAGTGCACCGGGGCTCATACCATAACTGCCCTGAAATGAGTAATTAAAATTTAGCTTCATAACGATAGGTACAGGCTGGGAATTAATTGCTCTGGCTAAAATGAGGAGGTTTCCAAAGCGTGAAGGGCCACCTCTGGAGTACAAATGTACAGTAGTTACATGATATTACATTATTTTATGATGTGTAGCTAATAAAGATTAAATGTGATTCTCTTACAAGAATACAACACAATAAAAACTAGAAAATTTCACAAAAACCATTACTAGATAACCCTTTCTTAGATAACAGTGCATAATAAATGAATGGTTCAGTATCATCAGTTGTATTAGACAAAACACAATAATCAATAAATACATCTGTACCAAAGCAATGGGTCTTTCTTGCAACTCTTTCACAGAGATAAAACAAACAAACATTCAAACATTTATTTGTTTTTGGCAACATCCTCAAGCTTTGGACATATGCAAGTTTCTGGAATGTTCCCCAGTATACCATTCGGAACAAGGCCACGTTACCAGAAAGATCTATGGAGAGGAGACCCAGCTTATAGAAAGAGTGAACATTTTTCAAGGTATTTTTTGTAATAAAAAACAGCCGTAATTGAAGAAATGTAGAGTATTGCCATACTGTAGAACATTCCAGGCAAAGAAATAAAAGCCCATCTTCCTCCCCCTTTTAAATAAAAAAAAACGTATCTAAAAAACAGCCACAAAATCAAATGTCAAATTAAACTGATTATTGTTTTTTTCCAATTGCTTCCTTGTGATTGGAGTATCCCCGGTCATCATTCAGACACAAAACCAACGCCAGCATAAACAGCCTCTTGGACAATTAAAGCAGTATTTCGATAGATGAAATGATTTTAATATTCAGATCCTTTCCTTGTACCCTGTAGAAGCCCATGATTTTTGAAATTTCCGACATGAATATCTAATGCACTTATCTTGTTAATTCCCCCTGTCTGCTCTGTCCAGGATCATCATTTTGGACACAGACAGTGCTCTGCTTCCAAGTCCCAGCCTCAGTCCAACATGAGGAGACGTGGTGCATGCCAGCGGGACCCACTTGTCAATCATTCCCAGGAACAGCCTGTCTCTGGGAGCAGATATGAGGGAAGCTCTTTTAAAAGCTCCATCAAAACCACAACTTAAGTAAGTATGAGGAACGTGCTCCAGTTGGCACTACCATTTTATTGGCCAAAAGCCCACTCACTGTAACTGCTTTTTTAACTATTTTTAATGAAGAGTTTAGCAATAAAAACAAGACACCACGATTCTGATGCAGATCCCAAAGGGGTTTTTAAAGGGTTCTGTACATTTTCAGTTACAAGCTAGGATACTAATTTCACTGTCTTAATTTGCCTTAATAAAGTGATTTCCATTCTGAGACAATAGTTCACAGAGAAATACAAATTTACTCCAAAATTGGAGACTATGTTGTCACAAATTTATCTTTACCATTACAAGATAGGACCACTCCTGAACTGATAAATTATGTTTTAAATTATTAGAGCACATTTTGCCTGCAGAGTACTATTAATAAGAATTACACTTCTATTAATTTTATGTGAATTTAGCTTTTGAATAGGTTGTCAAGTTACCATCTGAATGTCTACAATACCTTTTTTATTAGTAGCGTTTATAAATATTTAATTAAAAACATAATGGCAATACTTTTTACTACTTACTTACATGCTACATGGCTCCTCTGTCTCGGCTGTGTGCACTGAGGTTTGCTTTTCACTCCAACAAAACAAAAAAGCATTTAGAGAATAGGCTTCCTTTGTGGCCATCGGCACTAACAAACAAATCCAAATGAAAAAACCTTTTCTGGGGAGGGCTTTTTCAGACCGTTTCCTGCGATTCAAACATGACTTTCTGACTTTCTGTTTTAATTCAACTGAAAATTTCCCCGTGAGTAAGAAATTCAATGACATTTTTGCCTCACACATTTTGCACACCAGCAGCACATTAAGTGAATACATGTTCACATGGGCTGGGGCAAGTTGAGTTCAACCATATCAAAGAGAATACATATGAGGAGGGGCATCCAGGAGACAGCCCAGTAGAAAACAAGCACCACAGGTTCTTAATAAATAACCATTGCCCCAATTACAATTCCTAGCAGGTAGGTATATTGAATTTTTCATTTAGTGGTTTCCAGCTAAAACTGGCATCTCTTCCAGACTGAACCATGTGTGTCTCTACAGTGGGTGACTTGAGCAGGCCGCAGTTGGACCGGGTGCTCTGTAAAATCAGGACAGTGCCATGTGTTGTCCCACCTCCCGCTGACCCCTCCTGGGACTTACCTTCGATTTCAGGTGGAGCAATGGTCGTCATGGCAACGGGAAGAGAGAAAAGTCTAGGGCTACTTTGCATTGTTTCTGCTTTCATCTCTGGAATAAAAAAATAAAAACACTGGCATTATGCGTTATATGGTAAGCTTCATTTGTTTGCAATTTGTGTCTCTCCTCTTGCTGTTCAGTCTCTATCCGTACATTTGATGAGTTTAAGATGACACACAAGGTGAAATTGCTTTTGTTTACATGTAGGTTTCTGTTGTAATCTAACAAGTTCAGTAGTCAAGTCATTAAAACAAATGAGCAGATTCAAGCACTTAGTGAATTAAACTTCATTTTAGAATGATTTAAAATGAAAATGCTATATAAATTAATCAAAAGGGGAAATTCTCTCTTAACACTCATTTGGGAGAATGACATCATCACATTTTAGCCTCCAGTATCTAATATATGTTGCATCTGCAGTTGTGCGCGGTACTTCCCTCATACCCCATTAATCATTACAATGCAACCCACACAAAATAGCCCCCCATACACCTGATAAGATTCACTAAAATTGCCTGCAGTGTATCATGTGACCAAACATTAATATTGCATGTAAAATGAACCCAGAAAACTACTTGATTACAACGATGTGATGTTCTTGTATTGAGGAACATCCACATTTTGAGGACCACTACTGTCATCTACTGGTCAGGATGGGAAAAACAGAGTTAGAGGACAACCACTCACAGAAATTAGGTAGAAAAAAAAAGGTCGTGAATATAAAAGATATGCCTGGTTTAACTCCTAATTAATGCACTTTGAGAAATACTTGCCATTTATCTTCATTACAGCTGAAAAAGGCAAAGCAGATTTATTTACAAACAATAGTAGACTGGAAATAACTAAACTAACACAAACTGTATGCCTAGCAGTAATGAAAGGAATATATAATGACATTTTTCTTCATTAGTTACAAAACTATTTGTCAGGTTCAACATCAAAATATCTAGATGGAAAAAATAGGCAACTTTTCTGATGGTTTGCCAAGTTACAGGTCAGATCTGTAACAATGAGGCAACCTCACTCCCAGCAAGAACGCGTGTTTTTCAAGGTATTTTGAAAATGTATAAATGCAAGATAGATCAGATCAATGCCATACAGGGAAGCACTACAGGCTTTTTGTGCAACTTTAAGTCTCACAACTTTGTAAAGCTATTTTGTCTCGTCTACCACATACTGTATGTCAGAAAACACTACCTGCTGCATGCATAACATCCACTGACCCTAATAAGAGATAATGAAGTGAAAGAGATTAAGCCTGAGGTGGTTTGTTTGTTTATCTGCTTATACACATAATATATTTGAGTGAGATGAAAGCAACAATGCACAAAGGGGTTGTTAAAATGCCCACCTGGTCTCCTGTGTCTTATGGCGTATCTGGATATTTGCCAGCATTTTATGGTAGGCACAGCATCTGCTTACCGAACTTGCACATTCACAACCAACTGTGTTTTGTGTGCATCAATCCCCACTTCTCAACATAACAGCGTGCTTCATTTAAGATGGTTCTATACCTGCCATTGATCATGCAAAAGCAATGCCTATATGCGCTAGCGTAAACAGGATGAATATTTGATGGCAGACTGCACAAGCAAGGCAAAGTAAGTGCAGTGTGCCAGTCTATAAACAGACAAAGCTATTTAAGGCTTTATAATATATGATTTATACCATACTGTACCACTATTCACATGGGCCCACAGGATGAGTTAAAAGGAAAACACCTTTTAGCACTTTTAAAGGGGGTGTTGCTATAATGTAGTGTTATAATGGGGAAGCTGTGATGTAATCAATGTGTAAAAAGCCCATTCAAAAGTACGTCTGGCTTTTAAAGGCTCCACACCACTTTAAGAGATAGAGCTGGGCATCTTCACACTTATAGGTCAATGCACAAGTCTAAGTAGAAAATAAAGCTGCAAAAAGACCACATTTTAGTTAATGTTTGATAGTTTTGCTGTTCATTAGTTGTGTTGCTTATTATTAAGACTATGAGAATCCAGTGATGGGGAGAAAACTTTAAAATGTATTTAGTTACAGAATACTTCAGAATACGGAAAACCTGCATTAAACTGTATTTTGTAACATATTCCAATACATGGTCCAATCAGAGTACTGTAATCTGAATACTTTGGATACTTTCACAGAGGATTGAATTTAAATTATCGTATATATTATAACTTTACATTTGTTTCACCATTTGTTGTATTCAGTTACTTTCCAGTACTGGTCATACACATTATCTGCCTAGTATGTGTATTGATATATACATTTGAAAAAAGTTATCTGACAGAAAAAAAGAAAACTCAGCTTGAAACTTCTTGGGACCATGATAGAAAGAGTACAATAGCCAGTCAAAAGTAAACTTGAGCTATAAGTTAAAAACTGGGACACAGATTGTTATGAGATGCTCTTTGTCTGTCTTCTGGTTGGTCTGGTGGGTGGCAAGTGGCATATCATATCTTAAGTGTTTTTATTTAGATTTATTTATCCTCTGATCTGGCATATGTTTCTTTAAGGAGAACACTGGGCTGTGTCACTGGAGCAGAGATCCCACAAAAGCTGCTCTTGGGACATGAGTCAGAGGAGAAGCTGCAGACAAGATGCACTGATATGAGGTACAGAGATATGTGCTGGCAGCAGGGGCTCAGTCTGTCTTATCCATCGACCGGATGGAGACAGGATCGATAGCTTTGGAGCTAAAATATCTAGAGGAGCTTCCACCTTATAGACAATCATTTTGAATGTTGTCATAATACTAAAATTGCAAACTCGATACTCTGTACTGACTTCAATACCACAATTACTGTATGTTAAAGAACATATTGTGCTTGAGCCTGCTAAAAAGTTATAATATAGCTATAGTTGATCAATAATATTGGGTATTGAAAATGAGTCATTAAAGATGGCTAAACATGCACGAATCACTCCAACTTTAAGAGGGAAGAGGAAACAAAACATGGGGAAAAGCTCTGAAAAGTCAATTTTGCATAATAGGTTTGTTAACAACCAAATTTTGTTATACTATAATCTTATACTACTTTTTGAATCTCTGCCACCAGCCTGTTGTATGCAAAGTTTGTGTTATAATGATGCTTCATATGCCAAGTTGGGTGAAATTGACAAAAAATTAATCTTATCGTATTGTATTTTGGGGATTTTTATGATTTCTTTACTACTGTATTATTATTTTGTATTGAATTTGTATTTTTTGGTTTATTTTATGGCAATAATAAAATAACCATATCCATTACAGACCCTCTGTGAAAAAGAACAAAATAAGGGTACATTGTAAATCAAAGTGGTGGTGCTGAAAACCATTATTACTTTCAAAAACAATAGCTTCTTTCTTAAACAATAATTTGCTAAAAACATAAAAACAAGTTGTTATTTTGTGTTTCTCGCTTAATGTGCTATGCAGTGTTTGCTCGTGAGTTTAACCTAATGTGACAAAAACCAGCTGGAGTTCGAGGCCATGTATTTCTTTGATACTGTGCATCCTTTTGTTGTGAACCAAAAAAAGTCTTCCTTCAGAGACAGCTGTGGGAGCACCAGCTTTCAGAGCTGCCGCCAGTGTAGGAGGGAATTTCTATGCAACCAACTGCACTCTGCTGGAGCTGCTCTATAGACACAATCTCTGCTCCAGCCAGTCACTGTAATTTACTGTGTGATTTGAGATGTCTGTACTTTGAAAACGCAACACTGTCATCTTTCCTGGCCTATCTATTCAGATTGGTTTTCTAAAAAAAATACTTCTGAAATAGCAAACATTCAAAAAAGAAGTATTGGTCTCATGGGAGGTAGATGTCAGTTATCATAGGGCATGAAGGGCAAATTAATATACTGAAACAATAAGCATGCATTGGTTTTGTAAGTCATTCTGAAGCTAACCCCCTCATGCCCACAGCGCAGAGGAGCTGTCAATCATAACACCCCAATATGCAAATGATAGGAAATACTAAAAACAACAAAAGCAAAACTACAACCTACGTCTGAAACATGAAGTCAACTCACAAGTATCTAAAACTTTTCATTATTTATAAGTGGGACTCAACAGGGTTTGTGTAGCAATCCAAAAGTGGGGCAAATGAAATTAAAATTTAAAAAACCTTATGCAGCACTATATGTTTAGAATAATGGTCATTTAAGGTTTACATGGAGGACACTGGACACAAAGCAGTAGTTTCTCCCGTCACCAACACAAACAAGTAAAGCATTGATGTCAACAAACACAGCAAAAGGATGACGGCAGATGTGAAAAGAGCCTTTAAGTCTTCAAAAAAACATTAGCATCATTTTAGGCCTACAATTTGTACCGGTAATTCATTTATCAGTTAGTTTTGAAACACATATACAACTAATATACAACACATTAATATTAACCTAAAACATGAATAATATGCAAAATCAGCCTTGAGGTATTTATTTATTTAATCTTTATTTAACCAGGTAAAAAACCCATTGAGATCAAGACCTCGTTTACAAGGGTGACCTGGCCAAGAGGTCAGCAGCACGCGTCAAGAGTAAAATAACAGTAAAATATCAAATATAAAAACAGAGTCAGAGTCAAAAAACAGAGTCAAATTTTCCCATGGGCATCAATAAAAAATATTCCTTAACCTCACTTTGCCCTGACACCAGTCTCTTTTGTGACCAACATGAAGAAGGCTGTGTCTCGGACTTTATATCAGTCAGCTAAGGAGCACCTGTTCAGTGTCCTCACAGGCCTTCCTAACAACATCATTGACCTTTCCTCTGACACTGACTGTATTTCAGAGCAGGCTGCAGCTTCAGCTCTGTAGACACCGGCTGTGAGCGCTGATTAACAGTCCACTGTCCCAATCTGTGACAAGCACAAGGGCCTCTCCCTCCCTGTGATACACTTCCTCCCAAATTGAATCCTCTCCTCTTTCTTCTTGTTTGTGATGTAATCGCACTTGTTCCTGCCACTTCTCAAAGGACAACCATCCTCCCTTTCATTTCCAGTCATAAAGTATTACCTCCCCTCCAAAATGCGTTTAGCTTGTGTGGTATTTATCAGCGCTGTTGTCCCGCAGAGGAGCCAATGATCAAAGTTTGTGCGGACACTGTTTACCACACCCCCGAGTGCCCTTGCCCATCACTCTGCATGGCACCGTGCCTTATCATCGCTCAAACCAATTATATGACCTGCGCAGAGAATACGATTGTCGTTCTGAACCGCTGCACCGCCAAATAAATAAGTGCTTAATGACCCTCTCACTCGCCTTTTCAACTTAATTAGGATGGGAACAGATTTGCTGGATGGATGACTCTACAGCAGCAGACTGTGAATCAGGAACAGGGGACTGCCGGGCCTCCATTTGTTTTGGTGTATCGCCTCGTCTGCAGCTGGCCGATTACAGCCCAAGCTGCTTAAATCTATCTGACCACCAGCAAGGCCCAGCTGCATGGACAACCAGAGGGGTACAGAGCAGAGACAACTTATATCCTTGTCTGAGTCATTCCACAAGTTGCTCAAGTGTGTCATATTACAAATGATCATTTACATGCAAATATTTTCACACTGACAAAGAAAGACGTAAATGAAGAAGCAACAGACTGAAAAAGGTTTTTGAACACTGAAAACATTGGTACAATTTGAATGTCAAGTATGACAAGGACAAGTAAATGCATTAATATGAGAATCCTCCAAACTGAAGGTAGCTTGGTTTTCTTGATAGTCCTGAAGTTAATGGTTTTTGTATGTTATCGACTGGAAATATATGTCTTTTTATTTAACAATGATTCAGATTTTTCTGGTCTGGATTATTATATTCTTTATCGCTGCTGTTACTACTTCTACCACTACTCCTGCTTCTGCTGCTACTACCACTACTATCACCAGGTCCACTCTTCAAGATGTTTTTTGCTACCTTTTTTTCACTATTATCTCAGACCATCACAAGTTGATATGGTCCACTCCCAACTCAGCCCTGTTTGGTCTCAGGGCCCAAAAAACACCCTATTTAGGAAAAGCTGCTGGCAAAATTATGTATCTGTAAATATTAAGGTACTGCAACTGCATAAATGGTCACAAAACCCTAAAAAAAAGCTTCAATTTAAGTCCAAGATGACCTTTCAATCTAGAGGATAACAGTTGGAAGTAATATCATCAGTAAGATCATCAGTCTCTGTTTGAGGCTAAACTTCAATGAAATTTGAAACACTGGGTCTCAGCTAATGCATATTTACACATACACACATTCATTCATTGTTGTAATGAATACACTGATTTTCAGATGGGTGTAATGCAACACTAAAGTATTTAAAGCAGACAACATGCCAAAGAAACAAGGTCATGAAGACTCGACAGCTGGTCAGAGTTCTTCACAGCAGAAGTAGCAGTAGTTAGTAGTAGTAGTAGTAGTAGTAGTAGTAGTAGTAGTGGTAGTAGCAGTAGTAGTAGTAGTAGTAGTAGTGGTAGTGGTAGTGGTAGTAGTGGTAGTGGTAGTAGTGGTAGTGGTAGTAGCAGTAGCAGTAGTAGTAGTAGTAGTAGTGGTAGTAGTAGTAGTAGTGGTAGTGGTAGTGGTAGTAGCAGTAGTAGTAGTAGTAGCAGTAGTAGTAGTAGTAGTAGTAGTAGTAGTAGTAGTAGTAGTAGTAGTAGTAGTAGTAGTAGTAGTAGTAGTAGTAGTAGTAGTAGTAGCAGTAGTAGTAGTGGTAGTAGCAGTAGTAGTAGTGGTAGCACCAGTAGTAGTAGTAGTAGTAGTAGTGGTAGTGGTAGTAGTGGTAGTAGTAGTAGTAGTAGCAGTAGTAGTAGTAGTAGTAATAGTAGTGGTAGTGGTAGTGGTAGTAGTCGTAGTAGTAGTAGTGGTAGTAGCAGTAGTAGTAGTAGCAGTAGCATTTGAAAGCCGTGGGAGTGACACACCTGGTTGAGATAAGCTTCACTTGAATGAGACACAAGTCCACACTACACCTGCATCTGAACCATAGACATGATATGAGTGGACATAGCTAAAGTGTTAGCCGCCGCATGCCAAACAGGAAGTGCGCCAGGATGCTCTTCCGGCTCCTTCTCTCCCTTTTTCCCATTGATTTGATTTACATTGGGATCTTATCACCCCTCTCTCCATAACAGCTGCACCAAGTCTTGTCATTTTGTTCTTAAATTGTTCGTATGAACCCGTTCTACATGATCCTGAATTTTTCATTTTGCTGTTTTGTTCCTAAATCAAGATATGAACATAAATAACGGACCAATCAGAGGCCTTCATTCCCAGAGGTCGCTGCACCTAGCGTTAGCAACAGGTTTGATTGACAGCTAGTTTCGCTGCTAGGTAAGTTCCCTTCCTGCTTTCCTGCCCCGATTACTATTTTTGAAATAAAATGACAAAATATCTCAAACAATTACAATAGCTAATGTTACTAGCAGTGGCGGCTGGTGGTATAATTCATTTTTAGTCAAAATGATAAATATGTATTAGAAATATATGTATTATGTATAGGCTATATAAAATTATAACAAATGCCAGAAACAGACAGTCATTTTAGTCAATATTTGCTGAACTTTATCTAGAGCACAAAGCACAGCCAAGCGCAGTTTACACAGCAACACAACCTGATGCACCTGCTCACACCCAACTCCAACACAACGTAACACACCGCTCACAAACAGCCCCCACAACCAGCCCCGTAACGTCATGAAAATGCAGCCAAAATGATGCTCTGGTCACGGCATCAGCGCCGCTCCTACAGCACACAGCAGAACACCGGAGCTCCATCGCTCATTCATTTACGCATTTACCTATTAACACTGTAACACTGTTTACCTGTGAGGCTCCGTTCTCAGATTTGCCCCAAACTAACAAAAGCAAGCCTCCAATATGTCCCGGTCCAGTCAGGTCCACGGGAGCCGAGTGCATGAGCTGGTTCTAAAACTCGTCTTAATCCCACTTTCCACTTCAGTCTGAAAGTTATGCCAGTCCATATTAGCACCAGGGCACCGGGTGGACTTAAGCCCTCTGCACTACGCTTTAATGTACAGAGTGCCCCGCCAGCGGCAGCGAGCAACTTCCCGAGCTCCGGCAGACAGTGCCCCGCCAGCGGCAGCGAGTTCCCCGGTCCCGGCAGCAACAACCTCGCCGACCTCGCAGCAGATGCCGCAGTCCCGGCGGCAGCGGATGCCATGGTCCCGGCGGCGAGTGCCCCGGGACCCAGTCTGTGTCAGTGTGTCTTGTGCTTTAGGTCTCTCCTCCCGCTCTCCTGTTTCGGTTTAGGCGAAAGTAATTAGCGGCCATAGCACACAGCTCTGTAGTTCTCCATTCATTAGCCTATAGCATTAGCCGCCAGTGCAGAGTTGGGCTGAGGCGAGACAGAGCGGCTGAATCCTCATAGGTCAGGAATGTGATAATGTTTGTGAAGACCAATCACTTGATTTGAGTGCGCCCCCACCCTGCGCACTACGATGTTTTTGACAGGCTGCAATACAAACTAATGGGCAAAAGCAACGTAATAATGTAAAATTTGTTTCAGCCTGCTCCATAGACCTCCATTGGGGCGTACTGACTGTGCACACTCAAATGCACCACGTGACTCAAAAACAGCGATATGAGCACATTTAACATAATAAAAATATTTCTATGCGGATACACATTCAGTTTTAAACAAAATATTAAACATATAGCTTAATACAAAATAACTTTATAATTTATTTATTATAAATTTTTTTAAATCGAGGTTAAGTTAGGGAGTGCAGCGCACTTGCGCCTTCTATTCACAAGCCGCCACTGGTTACTAGAATCTTAACTATCATAATTTAACTAGCACAAGTAAAGTGAATTTCATTAAACTGCCAAATCTATTGTTGTTCGCACATACATATAACATAAATCAATTACTTAAACTTACTATTTAAAGTTTGATGATAAAAGCTAAAAGTTACTTTATTATTCTCAAGAATCATCGAGATACAGCGGTCCATGCAGAATAGTGCAGAGTATCGCATCGCGCTCCCTGGTGAGTAGGGCGGGCACATTTAACCACCTCAATCATGATTGGCTCCTGTGGTTGCTATGATACTCGTGGACGGATTTCCAAATATGGAGACTGGCTCCAGATTCGCTCTTGTACTCATTTGAGCGGAGCTGAATGCTATGGGTGACGTCACACTCACTTAATCCACTCATTTATACGGTCTATGATCTGTACTCATGACCTTTGAACCCTCACTCTGCTATAACTAATCTACACATTGCATACTACTACTACTACTACTACTACTACTACTACTACTACTACTACTACTACTACTACTGCTACTACTACTACTAAATACGTGGCCATACCGGCTTGTCAAAGCCTGATCCCGTCAGAAGCTAAGCAGGGCCGGGCCTGGTTAGTACTTGGATGGGAGACCACTGGGAATTCCAGGTGCCACAGTGGGGCGCCAGTGGCAAAAACTGTCGTAGTGTCCTTAGGCAAGGCACATCACCCACATTGCCTAGTATGAAAGTGGTGTGTGAGTGAGTGTTGGTGGTGGTCAGAGGGGCTGATGGTGCAGATTAGCAGCCTCGCTTCTGTCAGTCTGCCCCAGGGCAGCTGTGGCTACAATAGTAGTTTACCACCACTGAGTATGGAGTGAATGAATAATGCTCTGTAAAGCGTCTTTGAATGTCCAGAAAAAGCGCTATATAAAACTGATGCATTATTGGCCCTCGCCAGTTAACGAAGTTAATGGCGAGGGGTATTGTTCTTGCTCGGTTTCTTTATTATTGGCCCTCGCCAGTTAACGAAGTTAATGGCGAGGGGTATTGTTCTTGCTCGGTTTCTTTTTATTATTATTGGCCCTCGCCTAACGAAGTGGCGAGGGCTATTGTTCTTCGTTGGTTTCTTTTTATTATTATTATTATTATTATTATTATTATTCTTCCGCCAAAATGATCGCATTTTTGACCCCCTGAACATCGACGAAAAGTCTCACATGGGGGTATCAGATCGACCGGCCCGGCGAAAAATTTGATAAAACGGGCATCGCGACAATGCCCAAAGTGCCCCTACTCGACAGCGCCCCCTGCAAAAGTCAAAAATTGAAAGCCTATGGGGAGCTGAAAAGCATATTTTGGCGTAGGCCGACAAAATTCGGGACAGTGATAGAAAACAAGGAGACAAGCAGAAAATGTCATTGTCACGCCGCCCTGTGACCAACAGGAAGTCGGCCATATTGGATCAAAAATTCACCGCCGTTTTGACTGCGTGTACGCCAAAGTCTTCAAGTGTCTTGGTTTTGGTCCAAACGAGCTCAGATTTGACACGTCACATCTACAGATGTGGCTCCACAAACGCATCATTTTTCTCAGCGCACTTTTTCACGGTTTGTCCGTAGCACGCCGGCGAAGAACACCTTCGTTTCCTGTTTCTTTGATGCCCTCTCACGGCCACAGGCTTTGGCCTACAGAATTCAAAGTCACATCACTATTGTGTGATCCCGGCCTGAATGTGATGAAATATGAAATATAATAAAAGTGAACTCTGTAGCGCCACCTAGTGTATACGTGAAACGTCAACATTATCGGATTTGGACCAAATTTGGGGATTAAATTCTATGCATGATTTCAAGCAAAATCTTATATTACGGACATGGTGCAATTTTCATTGTTCGCCACCAAGGGCGCAAAGACTCAATAAAAAAATAGTTAAAAAATGCTTGCACACACAGGCTTTGTCTGATCGTGCTGAAATTTGAATCACTAATGCCTGATTAGGACTTGATTATAATAAACTATAAAGCATATGAAAAGTTGCTCTATAGCGCCACCTAGCCTATACAAGAAACGTCAACATTATCGGATTTGTACCAAATTTTGGTATTCAATTCTCTGTATCAAAGCAAGCAAATAAATATATTATGGATATGGGGTGTTTCCCACGGTTGGCCAGGAGGGGCGCAAAGACTCCCCCAATAAATAGTTCAAAAATTACTACACGCACAGACTTTCTCTGATTGTGCTGAAATCTGAATCACTAAAGCTTGAACATGGACTGAATATAATAAACTATAAAGTATATGAAAAGTGAACTCTATAGCGCCCCCTATCCAGACATGAAACATCAACATTATCGGATTTGTACCAAATATGGGTATTAAATTCTATGCGTGTCTACGACCAAAAAAATATATTATGGATATGGGGTATTTTCCATGGTTGGCCACAAAGGGCGCAAATACTCCCCCCCAAAATATGTTTAAAGGTGCACTATGTAACTTTTCTGTTGGAGGGTCTGTTTTTATGCACAGTCTTAGTCTGACAGTGCTCTTGATTATAAAAGTCATGTGACCTGTGGCCTAGTTTCTATAATTTGGCTCTAGATCGTTCCCATTTTCAAATATTAAAGGTGCCCTATGTAATTTTTCTGGGGGACGAGCTGTAGGGAGGAGAGAGTCGTGTCAGGGCGGTCGCGAGTCCTCAGCGGTCGCCTGGGAGGGGCGTGCGCACCGGGGCGAGGGCCATCATTGCCGCCAGCGGCTTTAATTATTATTATTGGCCCTCGCCTAACGAAGTGGCGAGGGGTATTGTTCTTCGTTGGTTTCTTTTTATTATTATTATTATTATTATTATTATTATTCTTCCGCCAAAATGATCGCATTTTTGACCCCCTGAACATCGACGAAAAGTCTCACATGGGGGTATCAGATCGACCGGCCCGGCGAAAAATTTGATAAAACGGGCATCGCGACAATGCCCAAAGTGCCCTTACTCGACAGCGCCCCCTGGAAAAGTCAAAAATTGAAAGCCTATGGGGAGCTGAAAAGCATATTTTGGCGTAGGCCGACAAAATTCAGGACAGTGATAGAAAACAAGGAGACAAGCAGAAAATGTCATTGTCACACCGCCCTATGACCAACAGGAAGTCGGCCATATTGAATCAAAAATTCACCGCCGTTTTGACTGCGTGTACGCCAAAGTCTTCAAGTGTCTTGGTTTTGGTCCAAACGAGCTCAGATTTGACACGTCACATCTACAGATGTGGCTCCACAAACGCATCATTTTTCTAAGCGCACTTTTTCACGGTTTGTCCGTAGCACGCCGGCGAATAACGCCTTCGTTTCCTGTTTCTTTGATGCCCTCTCACGGCCACAGGCTTTGGCCTACAGAGCTCAAACTCACATAACTATTGTGTGATCCCGGCCTGAATGTGATGAAATATGAAATATAATAAAAGTGAACTCTGTAGCGCCACCTAGTGTATACGTGAAACGTCAACATTATCGGATTTGGACCAAATTTGGGGATTAAATTCTATGCATGATTTCAAGCAAAATCTTATATTATGGAAACGGTGCAATTTTCATTGTTCGCCACCAGGGGCGCAAAGACTCAATAAAAAAATAGTTAAAAAATGCCTACACACACAGGGTTTGTCTGATCGTGCTGAAATTTGAATCACTAATACCTGATTAGGGCTTGATTATAATAAACTATAAAGCATATGAAAAGTTACTCTATAGCGCCACCTAGCCTATACAAGAAACGTCAACATTATCGGATTTGTACCAAATTTGGGTATTCAATTCTCTGTATCAAAGCAAGCAAAAAAATATATTATGGATATGGGGTGTTTCCCACGGTTGACCAGCAGGGGCGCAAAGACTCCCCCAATAAATAGTTCAAAAATTACTACACACACAGACTTTGTCTGATTGTGCTGAAATTTGAATCACTAAAGCTTGAACATGGACTGAATATAATAAACCATAAAGCATATGAAAAGTTGCACTATAGCGCCCCCTACCAAAAGCATGAAACCTGATCGGATTTGTAACAGATTTGGGGATTACATTCTATGCATGCCTACAACCAAAAAAGTACATTATGGATATGGGGTATTTTCCATGGTTGGCCAGCAGGGACGCAAAGACTCCTCCACAAATATGTTTAAAGTCGCACTATGTAACTTTTCTGTTGGACGAGTTGTCGGGAAGAGAGAGTGTCATGCCAGAGGGGTCGTGAGTCCTCAGCGGTTGCCTGGGAGGGGCGTGCGCACCGGGGCGAGGGCCATCATTGCCGCGAGCGGCTTTAATTGGCCCTCGCCTAACGAAGTGGCGAGGGGTATTGTTCTTCGTTGGTTTCTTTTTATTATTATTATTATTATTATTATTATTATTATTCTTCCGCCAAAATGATCGCATTTTTGACCCCCTGAACATCGACGAAAAGTCTCACATGGGGGTATCAGATCGACCGGCCCGGCGAAAAATTTGATAAAACGGGCATCGCGACAATGCCCAAAGTGCCCTTACTCGACAGCGCCCCCTGGAAAAGTCAAAAATTGAAAGCCTATGGGGAGCTGAAAAGCATATTTTGGCGTAGGCCGACAAAATTCAGGACAGTGGTAGAAAACAAGGAGACAAGCAGAAAATGTCATTGTCACACCGCCCTATGACCAACAGGAAGTCGGCCATATTGAATCAAAAATTCACCGCCGTTTTGACTGCGTGTACGCCAAAGTCTTCAAGTGTCTTGGTTTTGGTCCAAACGAGCTCAGATTTGACACGTCACATCTACAGATGTGGGTCCACAAACGCATCATTTTTCTCAGCGCACTTTTTCACGGTTTGTCCGTATCACGCCGGCGAATAACGCCTTCGTTTCCTGTTTCTTTGATGACCTCTCACGGCCACAGGCTTTGGCCTACAGAGCTCAAACTCACATAACTATTGTGTGATCCCGGCCTGAATGTGATGAAATATGAAATATAATAAAAGTGAACTCTGTAGCGCCACCTAGTGTATACGTGAAACGTCAACATTATCGGATTTGGACCAAATTTGGGGATTAAATTCTATGCATGATTTCAAGCAAAATCTTATATTATGGAGATGGTGCAATTTTCATTGTTCGCCACCAGGGGTGCAAAGACTCAATAAAAAAATAGTTAAAAAATGCCTACACAAACAGGCTTTGTCTGATCGTCCTGAAATTTGAATCACTAATACCTGATTAGGGCTTGATTATAATAAACTATAAAGCATATGAAAAATTACTCTATAGCGCCACCTAGCCTATACAAGAAACGTCAACATTATCGGATTTGTACCAAATTTGGGGATTAAATTCTATGCATGATTTCAAGCAAAATCTTATATTATGGACATGGTGCAATTTTCATTGTTCGCCACCAGGGACGCAAAGACTCAATAAAAATATTGTTTTAAATTGCCTACACACACAGGCTTTGTCTGATCGTGCTGAAATTTGAATCACTAATGCCTGATTAGGGCTTGATTATAATAAACTATAAAGCATATGAAAAGTTACTCTATAGCGCCACCTAGTCTATACAAGAAACGTCAACATTATCAGATTTGTACCAAATTTGGGTATTCAATTCTCTGTATCAAAGCAAGCAAATAAATATATTATGGATATGGGGTGTTTCCCACGGTTGGCCAGCAGGGGCGCAAAAACTCAAAAATTACTACACGCACAGACTTTCTCTGATTGTGCTGAAATTTGAATCACTAAAGCTTGAACATGGACTGAATATAATAAACTATAAAGTATATGAAAAGTGAACTCTATAGCGCCCCTATCCAGACATGAATCATCAGCATTATGGGATTTGTACCAAATATGGGTATTAAATTCTATGCGTGTCTACGACCAAAAAAATACATTATGGATATGGGGTATTTTCCATGGTTGGCCACAAAGGGCGCAAATACTCCCCCCCAAAAATATGTTTAAAGGTGCAGTATGTAACTTTTCTGTTGGAGGGTCTGTTTTAATGCACAGTCTTAGTCTGACAGTGCTCTTGATTATAAAAGTCATGTGACCTGTGGCCTAGTTTCTATGATTTGGCTCTAGATCGTTCCCATTTTCAAATATTAAAGGTGCCCTATGTAATTTTTCTGGTGGACGAGCTGTCGGGAGGAGAGAGTCGTGCCAGGGCGGTCACGAGACCTCAGCGGTTGCCTGGGAGGGGCGTGCGCGCCGGGGCGAGGGCCATCATTGCCGCGAGCGGCTTTAATTGGCCCTCGCCAGTTAACGAAGTTAATGGCGAGGGGTATTGTTCTTCGTTGGTTTCTTTTTATTATTATTATTATTATTATTATTCTTCCGCCAAAATGATCGCATTTTTGACCCCCTGAACATCGACGAAAAGTCTCACATGGGGGTATCAGATCGACCGGCCCGGCGAAAAATTTGATAAAACGGGCATCGCAACAATGCCCAAAGTGCCCCCACTCGACAGCGCCCCCTGGAAAAGTCAAAAATTGAAAGCCTATGGGGAGCTGAAAAGCATATTTTGGCGTAGGCCGACAAAATTCGGGACAGTCATAGATATCAAGGAGACAAGCAGAAAATGTCATTGTCACACCGCCCTATGACCAACAGGAAGTCGGCCATATTGGATCAAAAATTCACCACAGTTTTGACTGCGTGTACGCCAAAGTCTTCAAGTGTCTTGGTTTTGGTCCAAACGAGCTCAGATTTGACACGTCACATCTACAGATGTGGGTCCACAAACGCATCATTTTTCTCAGCGCACTTTTTCACGGTTTGTCCGTAGCACGCCGGCGAATAACACATTCGTTTCCTGTTTCTTTGATGCCCTCTCACGGCCACAGGCTTTGGCCTACAGAGCTCAAACTCACATCACTATTGTGTGATCTCGGCCTGAATGTGATGAAATATGAAATATAATAAAAGTGAACTCTGTAGCGCCACCTAGTGTATACGTGAAACGCCAACATTATCGGATTTGTACCAAATTTGGGGATTAAATTCTATGCATGATTTCAAGCAAAATCTTATATTATGGACATGGTGCAATTTTCATCGTTCGCCACCAGGGGCGCAAAGACTCAATAAAAAAATAGTTTAAAAATGCCTACACACACAGGCTTTGTGTGATCGTGCTGAAATTTGAATCACTAATGCCTGATTAGGGCTTGATTATAATAAACTATAAAGCATATGAAAAGTTACTCTATAGCGCCACCTAGCCTATACAAGAAACGTCAACATTATCGGATTTGTACCAAATTTGGGTATTCAATTCTCTGTATCAAAGCAAGCAAAAAAATATATTATGGACATGGGGTGTTTCCCACGGTTGGCCAGGAGGGGCGCAAAGACTCCCCCAATAAATAGTTCAAAAATTACTACACGCACAGACTTTGTCTGATTGTGCTGAAATCTGAATCACTAAAGCTTGAACATGGACTGAATATAATAAACTATAAAGTATATGAAAAGTGAACTCTATAGCGCCCCCTACCCAGACATGAAACATCAGCATTATGGGATTTGTACCAAATATGGGTATTAAATTCTATGCGTGTCTATGACCAAAAAAATACATTATGGATATGGGGTATTTTCCATGGTTAGCCACAAAGGGCGCAAATACTCCCCCCAAAATATGTTTAAAGGTGCACTATGTAACTTTTCTGTTAGAGGGTCTGTTTTTATGCACAGTCTTAGTCTGACAGTGCTCTTGATTGTAAAAGTCATGTGACCTGTGGCCTAGTTTCTATAATTTGGCTCTAGATTGTTCCCATTTTCAAATATTAAAGGTGCCCTATGTAATTTTTCTGGGGGACGAGCTGTCGGGAGGAGAGAGTCGTGTCAGGGCGGTCACAAGACCTCAGCGGTTGCCTGGGAGGGCGTGGCGCACCGGGCGAGGGCCATCATTGCCGCGAGCGGCTTTAATTATTATTATTATTATTATTCTTCCGCCAAAATGATCGCATTTTTGACCCCCTGAACATCGACGAAAAGTCTCACATGGGGGTATCAGATCGACCGGCCCGGCGAAAAATTTGATAAAACGGGCATCGCGACAATGCCCAAAGTGCCCCCACTCGACAGCGCCCCCTGGAAAAGTCAAAAATTGAAAGCCTATGGGGAGCTGAAAAGCATATTTTGGCGTAGGCCGAGAAAATTTGGGACAGTCATAGATATCAAGGAGACAAGCAGAAAATGTCATTGTCACACCGCCCTATGACCAACAGGAAGTCGGCCATATTGGATCAAAAATTCACCGCCGTTTTGACTGTGTGTACGCCAAAGTTTTCAAGTGTCTTGGTCTTGGTCCAAACGAGCTCAGATTTGACACGTCACATCTACAGATGTGGCTCCACAAACGCATCATTTTTCTCAGCGCACTTTTTCACGGTTTGTCCGTAGCACGCCGGTGAATAACACCTTCGTTTCCTGTTTCTTTGATGCCCTCTCACGGCCACAGGCTTTGGCCTACAGAGCTCAAACTCACATCACTATTGTGTGATCCCGGCCTGAATGTGATGAAATATGAAATATAATAAAAGTGAACTCTGTAGCGCCACCTAGTGTATACGTGAAACGTCAACATTATCGGATTTGGACCAAATTTGGGGATTAAATTCTATGCATGATTTCAAGCAAAATCTTATATTACGGACATGGTGCAATTTTCATTGTTCGCCACCAGGGGCGCAAAGACTCAATAAAAAAATAGTTAAAAAATGCCTACACACACAGGCTTTGTCTGATCGTGCTGAAATTTGAATCACTAATACCTGATTAGGGCTTGATTATAATAAACTATAAAGCATATGAAAAGTTACTCTATAGCGCCACCTAGCCTATACAAGAAACGTCAACATTATCAGATTTGTACCAAATTTGGGGATTAAATTCTATGCATGATTTCAAGCAAAATCTTATATTATGGACATGGTGCAATTTTCATTGTTTGCCACCAGGGGCGCAAAGACTCCCTAAAAAATTGTTTAAAAATGCCTACACACACAGGCTTTGTCTGATCGTGCTGAAATTTGAATCACTAATACCTGATTAGGGCTTGATTATAATAAACTATAAAGCATATGAAAAGTTACTCTATAGCGCCACCTAGCCTATACAAGAAACGTCAACATTATCAGATTTGTACCAAATATGGGTATTAAATTCTATGCGTGTCTACGACCAAAAAAATACATTATGGATATGGGGTATTTTCCATGGTTGGCCACAAAGGGCGCAAATACTCCCCCCCAAAAATATGTTTAAAGGTGCACTATGTAACTTTTCTGTTGGAGGGTCTGTTTTTATGCACAGTCTTAGTCTGACAGTGCTCTTGATTATAAAAGTCATGTGACCTGTGGCCTAGTTTCTATAATTTGGCTCTAGATGGTTCCCATTTTCAAATATTAAAGGTGCCCTATGTAATTTTTCTGGGGGACAAGCTGTCGGGAGGAGAGAGTCGTGCCAGGGCGGTCACAAGACCTCAGCGGTTGCCTGGGAGGGGCGTGCGCGCCGGGGCGAGGGCCATCATTGCCGCCTGCGGCTTTAATTGGCCCTCGCCTAACGAAGTGGCGAGGGGTATTGTTCTTCGTTGGTTTCTTTTTATTATTATTATTATTCTTCCGCCAAAATGATCGCATTTTTGACCCCCTGAACATCGACGAAAAGTCTCACATGGGGGTATCAGATCGACCGGCCCGGCGAAAAATTTGATAAAACGGGCATCGCGACAATGCCCAAAGTGCCCTTACTCGACAGCGCCCCCTGGAAAAGTCAAAAATTGAAAGCCTATGGGGAGCTGAAAAGCATATTTTGGCGTAGGCCGACAAAATTCAGGACAGTGATAGAAAACAAGGAGACAAGCAGAAAATGTCATTGTCACACCGCCCTATGACCAACAGGAAGTCGGCCATATTGAATCAAAAATTCACCGCCGTTTTGACTGCGTGTACGCCAAAGTCTTCAAGTGTCTTGGTTTTGGTCCAAACGAGCTCAGATTTGACACGTCACATCTACAGTTGTGGGTCCACAAACGCATCATTTTTCTCAGCGCAGTTTTTCACGGTTTGTCCGTAGCACGCCGGCGAATAACACCTTCGTTTCCTGTTTCTTTGATGACCTCTCACGGCCACAGGCTTTGGCCTACAGAGCTCAAACTCACATCACTATTGTGTGATCCCGGCCTGAATGTGATGAAATATGAAATATAATAAAAGTGAACTCTGTAGCGCCACCTAGTGTATACGTGAAACGTCAACATTATCGGATTTGGACCAAATTTGGGGATTAAATTCTATGCATGATTTCAAGCAAAATCTTATATTATGGACATGGTGCAATTTTCATTGTTCGCCACCAGGGGTGCAAAGACTCAATAAAAAAATAGTTAAAAAATGCCTACACAAACAGGCTTTGTCTGATCGTGCTGAAATTTGAATCACTAATACCTGATTAGGGCTTGATTATAATAAACTATAAAGCATATGAAAAATTACTCTATAGCGCCACCTAGCCTATACAAGAAACGTCAACATTATCGGATTTGTACCAAATTTGGGTATTCAATTCTCTGTATCAAAGCAAGCAAATAAATATATTATGGATATGGGGTGTTTCCCACGGTTGGCCAGCAGGGGCGCAAAGACTCTCCCAATAAATAGTTCCAAAATTACTACACGCACAGACTTTCTCTGATTGTGCTGAAATCTGAATCACTAAAGCTTGAACATGGACTGAATATAATACACTATAAAGGATATGAAAAGTGAACTCTATAGCGCCCCCTATCCAGACATGAAACATCAGCATTATGGGATTTGTACCAAATATGGGTATTAATTTCTATGTGTGTCTACGACCAAAAAAATACATTATGGATATGGGGTATTTTCCATGGTTGGCCACAAAGGGCGCAAATACTCCCCCCCAAAATATGTTTAAAGGTGCACTATGAAACTTTTCTGTTGGAGGGTCTGTTTTTATGCACAGTCTTAGTCTGACAGTGCTCTTGATTATAAAAGTCATGTGCCCTGTGGCCTAGTTTCTATAATTTGGCTCTAGATCGTTCCCATTTTCAAATATTAAAGGTGCCCTATGTAATTTTTCTGGTGGACGAGCTGTCGGGAGGAGAGAGTCGTGCCAGGGCGGTCACAAGACCTCAGCGGTTGCCTGGGAGGGGCGTGCGCACCGGGGCGAGGGCCATCATTGCCGCGAGCGGCTTTAATTGGCCCTCGCCAGTTAACGAAGTTAATGGCGAGGGGTATTGTTCTTGCTCGGTTTCTTTATTGGCCCTCGCCAGTTAACGAAGTTAATGGCGAGGGGTATTGTTCTTCGTTGGTTTCTTTTTATTATTATTATTATTATTATTATTATTATTGGCCCTCGCCAGTTAACGAAGTTAATGGCGAGGGGTATTGTTCTTCGTTGGTTTCTTTTTATTATTATTATTATTATTATTATTATTATTCTTCCGCCAAAATGATCGCATTTTTGACCCCCTGAACATCGACGAAAAGTCTCACATGGGGGTATCAGATCGACCGGCCCGGCGAAAAATTTGATAAAACGGGCATCGCGACAATGCCCAAAGTGCCCCTACTCGACAGCGCCCCCTGGAAAAGTCAAAAATTGAAAGCCTATGGGGAGCTGAAAAGCATATTTTGGCGTAGGCCGACAAAATTCGGGACAATGATAGAAAACAAGGAGACAAGCAGAAAATGTCATTGTCACACCGCCCTATGACCAACAGGAAGTCGGCCATATTGGATCAAAAATTCACCGCCGTTTTGACTGCGTGTACGCCAAAGTCTTCAAGTGTCTTGGTTTTGGTCCAAACGAGCTCAGATTTGACACGTCACATCTACAGATGTGGGTCCACAAACGCATCATTTTTCTCAGCGCACTTTTTCACGGTTTGTCCGTAGCACGCCGGCGAATAACGCGTTCGTTTCCTGTTTCTTTGATGCCCTCTCACGGCCACAGGCTTTGGCCTACAGAGCTCAAACTCACATCACTATTGTGTGATCCCGGCCTGAATGTGATGAAATATGAAATATAATAAAAGTGAACTCTGTAGCGCCACCTAGTGTATACGTGAAACATCAACATTATCGGATTTGGACCAAATTTGGGGATTAAATTCTATGCATGATTTCAAGCAAAATCTTATATTATGGAAATGGTGCAATTTTCATTGTTCGCCACCAGGGGCGCAAAGACTCAATAAAAAAATAGTTAAAAAATGCCTACACAAACAGGCTTTGTCTGATCGTGCTGAAATTTGAATCACTACTACCTGATTAGGGCTTGATTATAATAAACTATAAAGCATATGAAAAGTTACTCTATAGCGCCACCTAGCCTATACAAGAAACGTCAACATTATCGGATTTGTACCAAATTTGAGTATTCAATTCTCTGTATCAAAGCAAGCAAAAAAAATATTATGGATATGGGGTATTTCCCATGGTTGGCCAGCAGGGGCGCAAAGACTCCCCCAATAAATAGTTCAAAAATTACTACACGCACAGACTTTCTCTGATTGTGCTGAAATCTGAATCACTAAAGCTTGAACATGGACTGAATATAATAAACTATAAAGTATATGAAAAGTGAACTCTATAGCGCCCCCTATCCAGACATGAAACATCAACATTATTGGATTTGTACCAAATATGGGTATTAAATTCTATGCGTGTCTACGACCAAAAAAATACATTATGGATATGGGGTATTTTCCATGGTTGGCCACAAAGGGCGCAAATACTCCCCCCCAAAATATGTTTAAAGGTGCACTATGAAACTTTTCTGGTGGAGAGTCTGTTTTTATGCACAGTCTTAATCTGACAGTGCTCTTGATTATAAAAGTCATGTGACCTGTGTCCTAGTTTCTATAATTTGGCTCTAGATCGTTCCCATTTTCAAATATTAAAGGTGCCCTATGTAATTTTTCTGGGGGACGAGCTGTCAGGAGGAGAGAGTCGTGCCAGGGCGGTCACAAGACCTGAGCGGTTGCCTGGGAGGGGCGTGCGCACCGGGGCGAGGGCCATCATTGCCGCCAGCGGCTTTAATTGGCCCTCGCCTAACGAAGTGGCGAGGGGTATTGTTCTTCGTTGGTTTCTTTTTATTATTATTATTATTATTATTATTATTATTATTCTTCCGCCAAAATGATCGCATTTTTGACCCCCTGAACATCGACGAAAAGTCTCACATGGGGGTATCAGATCGACCGGCCCGGCGAAAAATTTGATAAAACGGGCATCGCGACAATGCCCAAAGTGCCCTTACTCGACAGCGCCCCCTGGAAAAGTCAAAAATTGAAAGCCTATGGGGAGCTGAAAAGCATATTTTGGCGTAGGCCGACAAAATTCAGGACAGTGATAGAAAACAAGGAGACAAGCAGAAAATGTCATTGTCACACCGCCCTATGACCAACAGGAAGTCGGCCATATTGAATCAAAAATTCACCGCCGTTTTGACTGCGTGTACGCCAAAGTCTTCAAGTGTCTTGGTTTTGGTCCAAACGAGCTCAGATTTGACACGTCACATCTACAGATGTGGCTCCACAAACGCATCATTTTTCTCAGCGCACTTTTTCACGGTTTGTCCGTAGCACGCCGGCGAATAACGCCTTCGTTTCCTGTTTCTTTGATGCCCTCTCACGGCCACAGGCTTTGGCCTACAGAGCTCAAACTCACATAACTATTGTGTGATCCCGGCCTGAATGTGATGAAATATGAAATATAATAAAAGTGAACTCTGTAGCGCCACCTAGTGTATACGTGAAACGTCAACATTATCGGATTTGGACCAAATTTGGGGATTAAATTCTATGCATGATTTCAAGCAAAATCTTATATTATGGACATGGTGCAATTTTCATTGTTCGCCACCAGGGACGCAAAGACTCAATAAAAAAATAGTTTAAAAATGCCTACACACACAGGCTTTGTCTGATCGTGCTGAAATTTGAATCACTAATGCCTGATTAGGGCTTGATTATAATAAACTATAAAGCATATGAAAAGTTACTCTATAGTGCCACCTAGCCTATACAAGAAATGTCAATATTATCGGATTTGTACCAAATTTGGGTATTCAATTCTCTGTATCAAAGCAAGCAAATAAATATATTATGGATATGGGGTGTTTCCCACGGTTGGCCAGCAGGGGCGCAAAGACTCCCCCAATAAATAGTTCAAAATTACTACACGCACAGACTTTCTCTGATTGTGCTGAAATTTGAATCACTAAAGCTTGAACATGGACTGAATACAATAAACTATAAAGTATATGAAAAGTGAACTCTATAGCGCCCCCTATCCAGACATGAATCATCAGCATTATGGGATTTGTACCAAATATGGGTATTAAATTCTATGCGTGTCTACGACCAAAAAAATACATTATGGATATGGGGTATTTTCCATGGTTGGCCACAAAGGGCGCAAATACTCCCCCCCAAAAATATGTTTAAAGGTGCACTATGTAACTTTTCTGTTGGAAGGTCTGTTTTTATGCACAGTCTTAGTCTGACAGTGCTCTTGATTATAAAAGTCATGTGACCTGTGGCCTAGTTTCTATGATTTGGCTCTAGATCGTTCCCATTTTAAAATATTAAAGGTGCCCTATGTAGTTTTTCTGGTGGACGAGCTGTCGGGAGGAGAGAGTGTCATGTCAGGACGGTCACGAGTCCTCGGCAGTTGCCTGGCATGGGCGTGCGCACCGGGGCGAGGGCCATCATTGCCGCGAGCGGCTTTAATTGGCCCTCGCCAGTTAACGAAGTTAATGGCGAGGGGTATTGTTCTTCGTTGGTTTCTTTTTATTATTATTATTATTATTATTATTATTATTATTCTTCCGCCAAAATGATCGCATTTTTGACCCCCTGAACATCGACGAAAAGTCTCACATGGGGGTATCAGATCGACCGGCCCGGCGAAAAATTTGATAAAACGGGCATCGCGACAATGCCCAAAGTGCCCTTACTCGACAGCGCCCCCTGGAAAAGTCAAAAATTGAAAGCCTATGGGGAGCTGAAAAGCATATTTTGGCGTAGGCCGACAAAATTCAGGACAGTGATAGAAAACAAGGAGACAAGCAGAAAATGTCATTGTCACACCGCCCTATGACCAACAGGAAGTCGGCCATATTGGAGCAAAAATTCACCGCCGTTTTGACTGCGTGTACGCCAAAGTCTTCAAGTGTCTTGGTTTTGGTCCAAACGAGCTCAGATTTGACACGTCACATCTACAGATGTGGGTCCACAAACGCATCATTTTTCTCAGCGCACTTTTTCACGGTTTGTCCGTAGCACGCCGGCGAATAACACCTTCGTTTCCTGTTTCTTTGATGACCTCTCACGGCCACAGGCTTTGGCCTACAGAGCTCAAACTCACATCACTATTGTGTGATCCCGGCCTGAATGTGATGAAATATGAAATATAATAAAAGTGAACTCTGTAGCGCCACCTAGTGTATACGTGAAACGTCAACATTATCGGATTTGTACCAAATTTGAGGATTAAATTCTATGCATGATTTCAAGCAAAATCTTATATTATGGAAATGGTGCAAATTTCATTGTTCGCCACCAGGGGCGCAAAGACTCAATAAAAAAATAGTTAAAAAATGCCTGCACACACAGGCTTTGTCTGATCGTGCTGAAATTTGAATCACTAATACCTGATTAGGGCTTGATTATAATAAACTATAAAGCATATGAAAAGTTACTCTATAGCGCCACCTAGCCTATACAAGAAACGTCAACATTATCGGATTTGTACCAAATTTGGGTATTCAATTCTCTGTATCAAAGCAAGCAAAAAAATATATTATGGATATGGGGTGTTTCCCACGGTTGGCCAGGAGGGGCGCAAAGACTCCCCCAAGAAATAGTTCAAAAATTACTACACGCACAGACTTTGTCTGATTGTGCTGAAATTTGAATCACTAAAGCTTGAACATGGACTGAATATAATAAACTATAAAGTATATGAAAAGTGAACTCTATAGCGCCCCCTATCCAGACATGAAACATCAACATTATCGGATTTGTACCAAATATGGGTATTAAATTCTATGCGTGTCTACGACCAAAAAAATACATTATGGATATGGGGTATTTTCCATGGTTGGCCACAAAGGGTGCAAATACTCCCCCCCAAAATATGTTTAAAGGTGCACTGTGAAACTTTTCTGTTGGAGGGTCTGTTTTTATGCACAGTCTTAGTCTGACAGTGCTCTTGATTATAAAAGTCATGTGACCTGTGTCCTAGTTTCTATAATTTGGCTCTAGATCGTTCCCATTTTCAAATATTAAAGGTGCCCTATGTCATTTTTCTGTGGGACGAGCTGTCGGGAGGAGAGAGTCGTGCCAGGGCGGTCACGAGACCTCAGCGGTTGCCTGGGAGGGGCGTGCGCGCCGGGGCGAGGGCCATCATTGCCGCGAGCGGCTTTAAGTTAACATTGTTCTTCGTTCTGTATAAACAAAGAAATGCAGATTTGACCCCCTGAACATCGACGAAAAGTCTCACATGGGGGTATAGAATCGACCGGCCCGGCGAAAAATTCGATAAAACGGAGATCGCAACAATGACCAAAGTGACCCCACTCAACGGCGCCCCCTAGAATTGGACCCCTATGGGAGAGGGGACAAGCAAAGTTTGTCGCAGGGAAACGAAATTCGGGACAGTGACAGAGAACCATGAGACAAGCCAAAAGATGAATTGGAGCACGTCTCTATGACCAACAGGAAGTCGGCCATATTGGATCAAAAAACTCGCCGCTGTTTTGACTGCGTGTACGCCAAAGTCTTCAAGTGTCTTGGTTTTGGTCCAAACGAGTTCAGATTTGACACATCACATCTACAGATGTGGGTCCACAAACGCATCATTTTTCTAAGCGCAGTTTTTCACGGTTTGTCCGTAGCACGCCGGCGAATAACGCCTTAGTTTCCTGTTTCTTTGATGACCTCCCTAAAAAAACATCATTATCGGATTTGGACCAAATTTGGGTATTCAATTCTCTGTATCAAAGCAAGCAAAAAAAAATATTATGGATATGGGGTGTTTCCCACGGTTGGCCAGGAGGGCGCAAAGACTCCCCCAATAAATAGTTCCAAAATTACTACACGCACAGAGTTCGTCTGATTGTGCTGAAATCTGAATCACTAAAGCTTGAACATGGACTGAATATAATAAACCATAAAGTATATGAAAAGTGAACTCTATAGCGCCCCCTACTCAGACATGAAACATCAACATTATCGGATTTGTACCAAATATTGGTATTAAATTCTATGCGAGTCTATGACCAAAAAAATACATTATGGATATGGGGTATTTTCCATGGTTGGCCACAAAGGGCGCAAATACTCCCCCCCCAAAATATGTTTAAAGGTGCACTATGTAACTTTTCTGTTGGAGGGTCTGTTTTTATGCACAGTCTTAGTCTGACAGTGCTCTTGATTATAAAAGTCATGTGACCTGTGTCCTAGGTTCTATAATTTGGCTCTAGATGGTTCCCATTTTCAAATATTAAAGGTGCCCTATGTAATTTTTCTGGTGGACGAGCTGTCGGGAGGAGAGAGTCGTGCCAGGGCGGTCACGAGACCTCAGCGGTTGCCTGGGAGGGGCGTGCGGCGCTTGGGGCGAGGGCCATCATTGCCGCGAGCGGCTTTAAGTTAACATTGTTCTTCGTTCTGTATAAACAAAGAAAAGCAGATTTGACCCCCTGAACATCAACGAAAAGTCTCACATGGGGGTATAGAATCGACCGGCCCGGCGAAAAATTCGATAAAACGGAGATCGCAACAATGACCAAAGTGACCCCACTCAACGGCGCCCCCTAGAATTGGACCCCTATGGGAGAGGGGACAAGCAAAGTTTGTCGCAGGGAAACGAAATTCGGGACAGTGACAGAGAACCATGAGACAAGCCAAAAGATGAATTGGAGCACGTCTCTATGACCAACAGGAAGTCGGCCATATTGGATCAAAAAACTCGCCGCTGTTTTGACTGCGTGTACGCCAAAGTCTTCAAGTGTCTTGGTTTTGGTCCAAACGAGCTCAGATTTGACACATCACATCTACAGATGTGGGTCCACAAACGCATCATTTTTCTAAGCGCAGTTTTTCACGGTTTGTCCGTAGCACGCCGGCGAATAACACCTTCGTTTCCTGTTTCTTTGATGACCTCCCTAAAAAAACATCATTATCGGATTTGGACCAAATTTGGGGATTAAATTCTATGCATGATTTCAAGCAAAATCTTATATTATGGAAATGGTGCAATTTTCATTGTTTGCCACCAGGGGCGCAAAGACTCAATAAAAAAATAGTTAAAAAATGCCTACACACACAGGCTTTGTCTGATCGTGCTGAAATTTGAATCACTAAAGCTTGAACATGAACTGAATATAATAAACTATAAAGTATATGAAAAGTGAACACTATAGCGCCCCCTATCCAGACATGAAACATCAACATTATCGGATTTGTACCAAATTTGGGCATTAAATTCTCTGTGTCAAAGCAAACAAAAAAAAATATTATGGATATGGGGTGTTTCCCACGGTTGGCCAGCAGGGGCGCAAAGACTCCCCCAATAAATAGTTCCAAAATTACTACACGCACAGAGTTCGTCTGATTGTGCTGAAATTTGAATCATTAATGCCTGATCATGACCTGAATATAATACACTATAAAGTATATAGAAAAGTGAACTCTATAGCGCCCCCTACCCAGACATGAAACGTCAACGTGATCAGATTTGTACCAGATTTGGGGAATACATTCTATGCATGTCTCCGACCAAAAAAATACATTATGGATATGGGGTATTTTCCATGGTTGGCCACAAAGGGGCAAATACTCCCCCCCAAAATATGTTTAAAGGCGCACTATGTAACTTTTCTGGTGGAGGGTCTGTTTTTATGCACAGTCTTAGTCTGACAGTGCTCTTGATTATAAAAGTCATGTGACCTGTGTCCTAGTTTCTATAATTTGGCTCTAAATCGTTCCCATTTTCAAATATTAAAGGTGCCCTATGTAATTTTCCTGGTGGACGAGCTGTCGGGAATAGAGAGTGTCGTGTCAGGACGGTCACGAGTCCTCAGCGGTTGCCTGGCATGGGCGTGCGCGCCGGGGCGAGGGCCATCATTGCCGCGAGCGGCTTTAATTGGCCCTCGCCAGTTAACGAAGTTAATGGCGAGGGGTATTGTTCTTCGTTGGTTTCTTTATTATTATTATTGGCCCTCGCCAGTTAACGAAGTTAATGGCGAGGGGTATTGTTCTTCGTTGGTTTCTTTTTATTATTATTATTATTATTATTATTATTCTTCCGCCAAAATGATCGCATTTTTGACCCCCTGAACATCGACGAAAAGTCTCACATGGGGGTATCAGATCGACCGGCCCGGCGAAAAATTTGATAAAACGGGCATCGCAACAATGCCCAAAGTGCCCCCACTCGACAGCGCCCCCTGGAAAAGTCAAAAATTGAAAGCCTATGGGGAGCTGAAAAGCATATTTTGGCGTAGGCCGACAAAATTCGGGACAGTCATAGATATCAAGGAGACAAGCAGAAAATGTCATTGTCACACCGCCCTATGACCAACAGGAAGTCGGCCATATTGGATCAAAAATTCACCACAGTTTTGACTGCGTGTACGCCAAAGTCTTCAAGTGTCTTGGTTTTGGTCCAAACGAGCTCAGATTTGACACGTCACATCTACAGATGTGGCTCCACAAACGCATCATTTTTCTCAGCGCAGTTTTTCACGGTTTGTCCGTAGCACGCCGGCGAATAACACCTTCGTTTCCTGTTTCTTTGATGCCCTCTCACGGCCACAGGCTTTGGCCTACAGAGCTCAAACTCACATCACTATTGTGTGATCCCGGCCTGAATGTGATGAAATATGAAATATAATAAAAGTGAACTCTGTAGCGCCACCTAGTGTATACGTGAAACGTCAACATTATCGGATTTGGACCAAATTTGGGGATTAAATTCTATGCATGATTTCAAGCAAAATATTATATTATGGAAATGGTGCAATTTTCATTGTTCGCCACCAGGAGCGCAAAGACTCAATAAAAAAATAGTTTAAAAATGCCTACACACACAGGCTTTGTCTGATCGTGCTGAAATTTGAATCACTAATGCCTGATTAGGGCTTGATTATAATAAACTATAAAGCATATGAAAAGTTACTCTATAGCGCCACCTAGCCTATACAAGAAACGTCAACATCATCGGATTTGTACCAAATTTGGGTATTCAATTCTCTGTATCAAAGCAAGCAAAAAAAAATATTATGGATATGGGGTGTTTCCGACGGTTGGCCAGCAGGGGCACAAAGACTCCCCCAATAAATAGTTTAAAAATTACTACACACACAGACTTTGTCTGATTGTGCTGAAATCTGAATCACTAAAGCTTGAACATGGACTGAATATAATAAACTATAAAGTATATGAAAAGTGAACTCTATAGCGCCCCCTATCCAGACATGAAACATCAGCATTATCGGATTTGTACCAAATATGGGTATTAAATTCTCTGCGTGTCTACGACCAAAAAAATACATTATGGATATGGGGTATTTTCCATGTTTGGCCACAAAGGGCGCAAATACTCCCCCCCAAAATATGTTTAAAGGTGCACTATGTAACTTTTCTGTTGGAGGGTCTGTTTTTATGCACAGTCTTAGTCTGACAGTGCTCTTCATCATAAAAGTCATGTGACCTGTGGCCTAGTTTCTATAATTTGGCTCTAGATCGTTCCCATTTTCAAATATTAAAGGTGCCCTATGTAATTTTTCTAGGGGACGAGCTGTCGGGAGGAGAGAGTCGTGTCAGGGCGGTCACAAGACCTCAGCGGTTGCCTGGGAGGGGCGTGCGCTTGCAGGCGAGGAGCCATCATTGCCGCGAGCGGCTTTAATTATTATTATTATTATTATTCCTCTTCCGCCAAAATGATCGCATTTTTGACCCCCTGAACGTCGACGAAAAGTCTCACATGGGGGTATAGAATCGACCGGCCCGGCGAAAAATTCGATAAAACGGAGATCGCAACAATGACCAAAGTGACCCCACTCAACGGCGCCCCCTAGAATTGGACCCCTATGGGAGAGGGGACAAGCAAAGTTTGTCACAGGGAAACGAAATTTGGGACAGTGACAGAGAACCATGAGACAAGCCAAAAGATGAATTGGAGCACGTCTCTATGACCAACAGGAAGTCGGCCATATTGAATAAAAAACTCGCCGCTGTTTTGACTGCGTGTACGCCAAAGTCTTCAAGTGTCTTGTTTTTGGTCCAAACGAGCTCAGATTTGACACGTCACATCTACAGATGTGGGTCCACAAACGCATCATTTTTCTAAGCGCACTTTTTCACGGTTTGTCCGTAGCGCGGCGAATAACACCTTCGTTTCCTGTTTCTTTGATGACCTCTCACGGCCACAGGCTTTGGCCTACAGAGCTCAAACTCACATCACTATTGTGTGATCCCGGCCTGAATGTGATGAAATATGAAATATAATAAAAGTGAACTCTGTAGCGCCACCTAGTGTATACGTGAAACGTCAACATTATCGGATTTGGACCAAATTTGGGGATTAAATTCTATCCATGATTTCAAGCAAAATCTTATATTATGGACATGGTGCAATTTTCATTGTTCGCCAGCAGGCGCAAAGTCTCAATAAAAAAATAGTAAAAATGCCTACACACACAGGCTTTGTCTGATCGTGCTGAAATTTGAATCACTAATACCTGATTAGGGCTTGATTATAATAAACTATAAAGCATATGAAAAGTTACTCTGTAGCGCCACCTAGCCTATACAAGAAACGTCAACATTATCGGATTTGTACCAAATTTGGGTATTCAATTCTCTGTATCAAAGCAAGCAAAAAAATATATTATGGATATGGGGTGTTTCCCACGGTTGGCCAGCAGGGGCGCAAAGACTCCCCAATAAATAGTTCAAAAATTACTACACGCACAGACTTTGTCTGATTGTGCTGAAATCTGAATCACTAAAGCTTGAACATGGACTGAATATAATAAACTATAAAGTATATGAAAAGTGAACTCTATAGCGCCCCCTATCCAGACATGAAACATCAACATTATCGGATTTGTACCAAATATGGGTATTAAATTCTATGCGTGTCTACGACCAAAAAAATACATTATGGATATGGGGTATTTTCCATGGTTGGCCACAAAGGCGCAAATACTCCCCCAAAATATGTTTAAAGGTGCACTATGTAACTTTTCTGTTGGAGGGTCTGTTTTTATGCACAGTCTTAGTCTGACAGTGCTCTTGATTATAAAAGTCATGTGACCTGTGGCCTAGTTTCTATAATTTGGCTCTAGATCGTTCCCATTTTCAAATATTAAAGGTGCCCTATGTAATTTTTCTGGGGGACGAGCTGTCGGGAGGAGAGAGTCGTGCCAGGGCAGTCACGAGACCTCAGCGGTTGCCTGGGAGGGGCGTGCGCACCGGGGCGAGGGCCATCATTGCCGCGAGCGGCTTTAAGTTAACATTGTTCTTCGTTCTGTATAAACAAAGAAATGCAGATTTGACCCCCTGAACATCGACGAAAAGTCTCACATGGGGGTATAGAATCGACCGGCCCGGCGAAAAATTCGATAAAACGGAGATCGCAACAATGACCAAAGTGACCCCACTCAACGGCGCCCCCTAGAATTGGACCCCTATGGGAGAGGGGACAAGCAAAGTTTGTCGCAGGGAAACGAAATTCGGGACAGTGACAGAGAACCATGAGACAAGCCAAAAGATGAATTGGAGCACGTCTCTATGACCAACAGGAAGTCGGCCATATTGGATCAAAAACTGCCGCTGTTTTGACTGCGTATGCATAAAGTCATCAAGTGTCTTGGTTTTGGTCGAAACGAGTTCAGATTTGACACATCACATCTACAGATGTGGGTCCACAAACGCATCATTTTTCTAAGCGCAGTTTTTCACGGTTTGTCCGTAGCACGCCGGCGAATAACGCCTTAGTTTCCTGTTTCTTTGATGACCTCCCTAAAAAAACATCATTATCGGATTTGGACCAAATTTGGGTATTCAATTCTCTGTATCAAAGCAAGCAAAAAAAAATATTATGGATATGGGGTGTTTCCCACGGTTGGCCAGGAGGGGCGCAAAGACTCCCCCAATAAATAGTTCCAAAATTACTACACGCACAGAGTTCGTCTGATTGTGCTGAAATCTGAATCACTAAAGCTTGAACATGGACTGAATATAATAAACCATAAAGTATATGAAAAGTGAACTCTATAGCGCCCCCTACTCAGACATGAAACATCAACATTATCGGATTTGTACCAAATATTGGTATTAAATTCTATGCGAGTCTATGACCAAAAAAATACATTATGGATATGGGGTATTTTCCATGGTTGGCCACAAAGGGCGCAAATACTCCCCCCCCAAAATATGTTTAAAGGTGCACTATGTAACTTTTCTGTTGGAGGGTCTGTTTTTATGCACAGTCTTAGTCTGACAGTGCTCTTGATTATAAAAGTCATGTGACCTGTGTCCTAGGTTCTATAATTTGGCTCTAGATGGTTCCCATTTTCAAATATTAAAGGTGCCCTATGTAATTTTTCTGGTGGACGAGCTGTCGGGAGGAGAGAGTCGTGCCAGGGCGGTCACGAGTCCTCGACGGTTGCCTGGGAGGCGTGCGTGGCGCGAGGCGAGGGCCATCATTGCCGCGAGCGGCTTTAAGTTAACATTGTTCTTCGTTCTGTATAAACAAAGAAATGCAGATTTGACCCCCTGAACATCAACGAAAAGTCTCACATGGGGGTATAGAATCGACCGGCCCGGTGAAAAATTCAATAAAACGGTCATCGCAACAATGACCATAGTGGCCTCACTCAACGGCGCCCCCTAGAATTGGACCCCTATGGGAGAGGGGACAAGCAAAGTTTGTCGCAGGGAAACGAAATTCGGGACAGTGACAGAGAACCATGAGACAAGCCAAAAGATGAATTGGAGCACGTCTCTATGACCAACAGGAAGTCGGCCATATTGGATCAAAAATTCACCGCTGTTTTGACTGCGTGTACGCCAAAGTCTTCAAGTGTCTTGGTTTTAGTCCAAACGAGCTCAGATTTGACACGTCACATCTACAGTTGTGGCTCCACAAACGCATCATTTTTCTCAGCGCACTTTTTCACGGTTTGTCCGTAGCACGCCGGCGAATAACACCTTCGTTTCCTGTTTCTTTGATGACCTCTCACGGCCACAGGCTTTGGCCTACAGAGCTCAAACTCACATCACTATTGTGTGATCCCGGCCTGAATGTGATGAAATATGAAATATAATAAAAGTGAACTCTGTAGCGCCACCTAGTGTATACGTGAAACGTCAACATTATCGGATTTAGACCAAATTTGGGGATTAAATTCTACGCATGATTTCAAGCAAAATATTATATTATGGAAATGGTGCAATTTTCATTGTTCGCCACCAGGGGCGCAAAGACTCAATAAAAAAATAGTAAAAAAATGCCTACACACACAGGCTTTGTCTGATCGTGCTGAAATTTGAATCACTAATACCTGATTAGGGCTTGATTATAATAAACTATAAAGCATATGAAAAGTTACTCTATAGCGCCACCTAGCCTATACAAGAAACGTCAACATTATCGGATTTGTACCAAATTTGGGGATTAAATTCTATGCATGATTTCAAGCAAAATCTTATATTACGGACATGGTGCAATTTTCATTGTTCGCCACCAGGGGCGCAAAGACTCAATTAAAAAATAGTAAAAAAATGCCTACACACACAGGCTTTGTCTGATCGTGCTGAAATTTGAATCACTAATACCTGATTAGGGCTTGATTATAATAAACTATAAAGCATATGAAAAGTTACTCTATAGCGCCACCTAGCCTATACAAGAAACGTCAACATTATCGGATTTGTACCAAATTTGGGGATTAAATTCTATGCATGATTTCAAGCAAAATCTTATATTATGGACATGGTGCAATTTTCATTGTTTGCCACCAGGGGCGCAAAGACTCCCTAAAAAAATTGTTGAAAAATGCCTACACCACAGGCTTTGTCTGATCGTGCTGAAATTTGAATCACTAATACCTGATTAGGGCTTGATTATAATAAACTATAAAGCATATGAAAAGTTACTCTATAGCGCCACCTAGCCTATACAAGAAACATCAACATTATCGGATTTGTACCAAATTTGGGTATTCAATTCTCTGTATCAAAGCAAACAAAAAAATGTATTATGGATATGGGGTGTTTCCCACGGTTGGCCAGGAGGGACTCAAAGACTCCCCCAATAAATAGTTCCAAAATTACTACACGCACAGACTTTGTCTGATTGTGCTGAAATTTGAATCACTAAAGCTTGAACATGGACTGAATATAATAAACTATAAAGTATATGAAAAGTGAACTCTATAGCGCCCCCTATCCAGACATGAAACATCAGCATTATGGGATTTGTACCAAATATGGGTATTAAATTCTATGCGTGTCTACGACCAAAAAAATACATTATGGATATGGGGTATTTTCCATGGTTGGCCACAAAGGGCGCAAATACTCCCCCCCCAAAATATGTTTAAAGGTGCACTATGTAACTTTTCTGTTGGAGGGTCTGTTTTTATGCACAGTCTTAGTCTGACAGTGCTCTTGATTATAAAAGTCATGTGACCTGTGGCCTAGTTTCTATAATTTGGCTCTAGATCGTTCCCATTTTCAAATATTAAAGGTGCCCTATGTAATTTTTCTGGGGGACGAGCTGTCGGGAGGAGAGAGTCGTGCCAGGGCGGTCACAAGACCTCAGCGGTTGCCTGGCATGGGCGTGCGCACCGGGGCGAGGGCCATCATTGCCGCGAGCGGCTTTAATTATTATTATTATTATTCTTCCGCCAAAATGATCGCATTTTTGACCCCCTGAACATCGACGAAAAGTCTCACATGGGGGTATCAGATCGACCGGCCCGGCGAAAAATTTGATAAAACGGGCATCGCGACAATGCCCAAAGTGCCCTTACTCGACAGCGCCCCCTGGAAAAGTCAAAAATTGAAAGCCTATGGGGAGCTGAAAAGCATATTTTGGCGTAGGCCGACAAAATTCAGGACAGTGATAGAAAACAAGGAGACAAGCAGAAAATGTCATTGTCACACCGCCCTATGACCAACAGGAAGTCGGCCATATTGAATCAAAAATTCACCGCCCGTTTTGACTGCGTATGCGCCAAAGTCTTCAAGTGTCTTGGTTTTGGTCCAAACGAGCTCAGATTTGACACGTCACATCTACAGATGTGGGTCCACAAACGCATCATTTTTCTCAGCGCACTTTTTCACGGTTTGTCCGTAGCACGCCGGCGAATAACACCTTCGTTTCCTGTTTCTTTGATGCCCTCTCACGGCCACAGGCTTTGGCCTACAGAGCTCAAACTCACATCACGATTGTGTGATCCCGACCTGAATGTGATGAAATATGAAATATAATAAAAGTGAACTCTGTAGCGCCACCTAGTGTATACGTGAAACGTCAACATTATCGGATTTGGACCAAATTTGGGGATTAAATTCTATGCATGATTTCAAGCAAAATCTTATATTATGGAGATGGTGCAATTTTCATTTTTCGCCACCAGGGGTGCAAAGACTCAATAAAAAAATAGTTAAAAAATACCTACACAAACAGGCTTTGTCTGATCGTGCTGAAATTTGAATCACTAATACCTGATTAGGGCTTGATTATAATAAACTATAAAGCATATGAAAAATTACTCTATAGCGCCACCTAGCCTATACAAGAAACGTCAACATTATCGGATTTGTACCAAATTTGGGGATTAAATTCTATGCATGATTTCAAGCAAAATCTTATATTATGGACATGGTGCAATTTTCATTGTTCGCCACCAGGGACGCAAAGACTCAATAAAAAAATAGTTTAAAAATGCCTACACACACAGGCTTTGTCTGATCGTGCTGAAATTTGAATCACTAATGCCTGATTAGGGCTTGATTATAATAAACTATAAAGCATATGAAAAGTTACTCTATAGCGCCACCTAGCCTATACAAGAAATGTCAATATTATCGGATTTGTACCAAATTTGGGTATTCAATTCTCTGTATCAAAGCAAGCAAATAAATATATTATGGATATGGGGTGTTTCCCACGGTTGGCCAGGAGGGGCGCAAAGACTCCCCCAATAAATAGTTCCAAAATTACTACACGCACAGACTTTCTCTGATTGTGCTGAAATTTGAATCACTAAAGCTTGAACATGGACTGAATATAATAAACTATAAAGTATATGAAAAGTGAACTCTATAGCGCCCCCTATCCAGACATGAATCATCAGCATTATCGGATTTGTACCAAATATGGGTATTAAATTCTATGCGTGTCTACGACCAAAAAAATACATTATGGATATGGGGTATTTTCCATGGTTGGCCACAAAGGGCGCAAATACTCCCCCCCAAAATATGTTTAAAGGTGCACTATGTAACTTTTCTGTTGGAGGGTCTGTTTTTATGCACAGTCTTAGTCTGACAGTGCTCTTGATTATAAAAGTCATGTGACCTGTGGCCTAGTTTCTATGATTTGGCTCTAGATCGTTCCCATTTTCAAATATTAAAGGTGCCCTATGTAATTTTTCTGGTGGACGAGCTGTCGGGAGGAGAGAGTCGTGCCAGGGCGGTCACAAGACCTCAGCGGTTGCCTGGGAGGGGCGTGCGCGCCGGGGCGAGGGCCATCATTGCCGCGAGCGGCTTTAAGTTAACATTGTTCTTCGTTCTGTATAAACAAAGAAATGCAGATTTGACCCCCTGAACATCAACGAAAAGTCTCACATGGGGGTATAGAATCGACCGGCCCGGTGAAAAATTCAATAAAACGGTCATCGTAACAATGACCAAAGTGGCCTCACTCAACTGCGCCCCCTAGAATTGGATCCCTATGGGAGAGGGGACAAGCAAAGTTTGTCGCAGGGAAACGAAATTCGGGACATTGACACAGAACCATGAGACAAGCCAAAAGATGAATTGGAGCACGTCTCTATGACCAACAGGAAGTCGGCCATATTGGATCAAAAAACTCGCCGCTGTTTTGACTGCGTGTACGCCAAAGTCTTCAAGTGTCTTGGTTTTGGTCCAAACGAGCTCAGATTTGACACGTCACATCTACAGATGTGGGTCCACAAACGCATCATTTTTCTAAGCGCAGTTTTTCACGGTTTGTCCGTAGCACGCCGGCGAATAACACCTTAGTTTCGTGTTTCTTTGATGACCTCTCACGGCCACAGGCTTTGGCCTACAGAGCTCAAACTCACAACACTATTGTGTGATCCCGGCCTGAATGTGATGAAATATGAAATATAATAAAAGTGAACTCTATAGCGCCACCTAGTGTATACGTGAAACGTCAACATTATCGGATTTGGACCAAATTTGGGAATTACATTCTATGCATGATTACAAACCAAAAAATATATTGTATTATGGCCCTGTGTCATTTGTCACGATTGCCCAGCAGGAGTGCAATGAGTTTAAAGAAACATTTAAAGGTGCACTATGTACCGGTAATTTTTCTAATAGACGAGCTGTCGGGAGGAGAGAGTGTCGTGCCAGGGCTGTCACAAGTCCTTGGCGGTCGCATCAGAGGAACGTGCGCGCCGGGGCGAGGGCCATCATTGCCGCGAGCGGCTTTAATTATTATTATTATTCCTCTTCCGCCAAAATGATCGCATTTTTGACCCCCTGAACGTCGACGAAAAGTCTCACATGGGGGTATAGAATCGACCGGCCCGGCGAAAAATTCGATAAAACGGAGATCGCAACAATGACCAAAGTGACCCCACTCAACGGCGCCCCCTAGAATTGGACCCCTATGGGAGAGGGGACAAGCAAAGTTTGTCGCAGGGAAACGAAATTCGGGACAGTGACAGAGAACCATGAGACAAGCCAAAAGATGAATTGGAGCACGTCTCTATGACCAACAGGAAGTCGGCCATATTGGATCAAAAATTCACTGCCGTTTTGACTGCGTGTACGCCAAAGTCTTCAAGTGTCTTGGTTTTGGTCCAAACGAGCTCAGATTTGACACGTCACATCTACAGATGTGGGTCCACAAACGCATCATTTTTCTCAGCGCACTTTTTCACGGTTTGTCCGTAGCACGCCGGCGAATAACACCTTCGTTTCCTGTTTCTTTGATGACCTCTCACGGCCACAGGCTTTGGCCTACAGAGCTCAAACTCACATCACTATTGTGTGATCCCGGCCTGAATGTGATGAAATATGAAATATAATAAAAGTGAACTCTGTAGCGCCACCTAGTGTATACGTGAAACGTCAACATTATCGGATTTGGACCAAATTTGGGGATTAAATTCTATGCATGATTTCAAGCAAAATCTTATATTATGGACATGGTGCAATTTTCATTGTTCGCCACCAGGGGCACAAAGACTCAATAAAAAATAGTTTAAAAATGCCTACACACACAGGCTTTGTCTGATCGTGCTGAAATTTGAATCACTAATGCCTGATTAGGGCTTGATTATAATAAACTATAAAGCATATGAAAAGTTACTCTATAGCGCCACCTAGCCTATACAAGAAACGTCAACATTATCGGATTTGTACCAAATTTGGGTATTCAATTCTCTGTATCAAAGCAAGCAAATAAATATATTATGGATATGGGGTGTTTCCCACGGTTGGCCAGCAGGGGCTCAAAGACTCCCCCAATAAATAGTTCAAAATTACTACGCACAGACTTTGTCTGATTGTGCTGAAATCTGAATCACTAAAGCTTGAACATGGACTGAATATAATACACTATAAAGTATATGAAAAGTGAACTCTATAGCGCCCCCTACTCAGACATGAAACATCAACATTATCGGATTTGTACCAAATATGGGTATTAAATTCTATGCGTGTCTACGACCAAAAAATACATTATGGATATGGGGTATTTTCCATGGTTGGCCACAAAGGGCGCAAATACTCCCCCCCAATATGTTTAAAAAGGCACTATGTAACTTTTCTGGTGGAGGGTCTGTTTTTATGCACAGTCTTAGTCTGACAGTGCTCTTGATTATAAAAGTCATGTGACCTGTGGCCTAGTTTCTATAATTTGGCTCTAGATCGTTCCCATTTTCAAATATTAAAGGTGCCCTATGTAATTTTTCTGGGGGACGAGCTGTCGGGAGGAGAGAGTCGTGCCAGGGCGGTCACGAGTCCTCAGCGGTTGCCTGGCATGGGCGTGCGCGCCGGGGCGAGGGCCATCATTGCCGCCAGCGGCTTTAAGTTAACATTGTTCTTCGTTCTGTATAAACAAAGAAATGCAGATTTGACCCCCTGAACATCGACGAAAAGTCTCACATGGGGGTATAGAATCGACCGGCCCGGCGAAAAATTCGATAAAACGGAGATCGCAACAATGACCAAAGTGACCCCACTCAACGGCGCCCCCTAGAATTGGACCCCTATGGGAGAGGGGACAAGCAAAGTTTGTCGCAGGGAAACGAAATTTGGGACTGTGACAGAGAACCATGAGACAAGCCAAAAGATGAATTGGAGCACGTCTCTATGACCAACAGGAAGTCGGCCATATTGGATCAAAAAACTTGCCGCTGTTTTGACTGCGTGTACGCCAAAGTCTTCAAGTGTCTTGGTTTTGGTCCAAACGAGTTCCGATTTGACACATCACATCTACAGATGTGGGTCCACAAACGCATCATTTTTCTAAGCGCAGTTTTTCACGGTTTGTCCGTAACACGCCGGCGAATAACACCTTCGTTTCCCGTTTCTTTGATGACCTCCCTAAAAAAACATCATTATCGGATTTGGACCAAATTTGGGTATTCAATTCTCTGTATCAAAGCAAGCAAAAAAATATATTATGGATATGGGGTGTTTCCCACGGTTGGCCAGGAGGGGCGCAAAGACTCCCCCAATAAATAGTTCCAAAATTACTACACGCACAGAGTTCGTCTGATTGTGCTGAAATTTGAATAACTAAAGCTTGAACATGGACTGAATATAATACACTATAAAGTATATGAAAAGTGAACTCTATAGCGCCCCCTATCCAGACATGAAACATCAAGATTATCGGATTTGTACCAAATATGGGTATTAAATTCTATGCGAGTCTACGACCAAAAAAATACATTATGGATATGGGGTATTTTCCATGGTTGGCCACAAAGGGGCAAATACTCCCCCCCAAAATATGTTTAAAGGTGCACTATGTAACTTTTCTGTTGGAGGGTCTGTTTTTATGCACAGTCTTAGTCTGACAGTGCTCTTGATTATAAAAGTCATGTGACCTGTGTCCTAGGTTCTATAATTTGGCTCTAGATCGTTCCCATTTTCAAATATTAAAGGTGCCCTATGTAATTTTTCTGGTGGACGAGCTGTCGGGAGGAGAGAGTTGTGCCAGGGCGGTCACGAGACCTCAGCGGTTGCCTGGGAGGGGCGTGCGCGCCGGGGCGAGGGCCATCATTGCCGCGAGCGGCTTTAAGTTAACATTGTTCTTCATTCTGTATAAACAAAGAAATGCAGATTTGACCCCGTGAACATCAACGAAAAGTCTCACATGGGGGTATAGAATCGACCGGCCCGGCGAAAAATTCGATAAAACGGAGATCACAACAATGACCAAAGTGACCCCACTCAACGGCGCCCCCTAGAATTGGACCCCTATGGGAGAGGGGACAAGCAAAGTTTGTCGCAGGGAAACGAAATTCGGTACAGTGACAGAGAACCATGAGACAAGCCAAAAGATGAATTGGAGCACATCCCTATGACCAACAGGAAGTCGGCCATATTGGATCAAAAATTCACCGCCGTTTTGACTGCGTGTACGCCAAAGTCTTCAAGTGTCTTGGTTTTGGTCCAAACGAGCTCAGATTTGACACGTCACATCTACAGATGTGGGTCCACAAACGCATTATTTTTCTCAGTGCACTTTTTCACGGTTTGTCCGTAGCACGCCGGCGAATAACGCCTTCGTTTCCTGTTTCTTTGATGCCCTCTCATGGCCACAGGCTTTGGCCTACAGAGCTCAAACTCACATCACTATTGTGTGATCCCGGCCTGAATGTGATGAAATATGAAATATAATAAAAGTGAACTCTGTAGCGCCACCTAGTGTATACGTGAAACGTCAACATTATCGGATTTGTACCAAATTTGGGAATTACATTCTATGCATGATTACAAACCAAAAAATATATTGTATTATGGCCCTGTGTCATTTGTCACGATTGCCCAGCAGGAGTGCAATGAGTTTTAAGAAACATTTAAAGGTGCACTACGTAATTTTTCGAATAGACGAGCTGTCGGGACGAGAGAGTGTCGTGCCAGGGCTGTCACGAGTCCTCGGCGGTCACATCAGAGGGACGTCCGCGCCGGGGCGAGGGCCATCATTGCCGCCAGCGGCTTTAAGTTAACATTGTTCTTCGTTCTGTATAAACAAAGAAATGCAGATTTGACCCCCTGAACATCAACGAAAAGTCTCACATGGGGGTATAGAATCGACCGGCCCGCTGAAAAATTCAATAAAACGGTCATCGCAACAATGACCAAAGTGGCCTCACTCAACTGCGCCCCCTAGAATTGGATCCCTATGGGAGAGGGGACTATCAAAGTTTGTCGCAGGGAAACGAAATTCGGGACATTGACAGAGAACCATGAGACAAGCCAAAAGATGAATTGGAGCACGTCTCTATGACCAACAGGAAGTCGGCCATATTGAATCAAAAATTCACCGCCGTTTTGACTGCGTGTACGCCAAAGTCTTCAAGTGTCTTGGTTTTGGTCCAAACGAGCTCAGATTTGACACGTCACATCTACAGATGTGGGTCCACAAACGCATCATTTTTCTCAGCGCACTTTTTCACGGTTTGTCCGTAGCACGCCGGCGAATAACACCTTCGTTTCCTGTTTCTTTGATGACCTCTCACGGCCACAGGCTTTGGCCTACAGAGCTCAAACTCACATCACTATTGTGTGATCCCGGCCTGAATGTGATGAAATATGAAATATAATAAAAGTGAACTCTGTAGCGCCACCTAGTGTATACGTGAAACGTCAACATTATCGGATTTGTACCAAATTTGGGGATTAAATTCTATGCATGATTTCAAGCAAAATCTTATATTATGGACATGGTGCAATTTTCATCGTTCGCCAGCAGGGGCGCAAAGACGGTTGGCCAGGAGGAGCGCAAAGCCTCCCCCAATAAATAGTTCAAAAATTACTACACGCACAGACTTTGTCTGATTGTGCTGAAATTTGAATCACTAAAGGTTGAACATGGACTGAATATAATAAACTATAAAGTATATGAAAAGTGAACTCTATAGCGCCCCCTACTCAGACATGAAACATCAACATTATCGGATTTGTACCAAATATGGGTATTAAATTCTATGCGTGTCTACGACCAAGAAAATACATTATGGATATGGGGTATTTTCCATGGTTGGCCACAAAGGGCGCAAATACTCCCCCCCAAAATATGTTTAAAGGTGCACTATGTAACTTTTCTGTTGGAGGGTCTGTTTTTATGCACAGTCTTAGTCTGACAGTGCTCTTGATTATAAAAGTCATGTGACCTGTGGCCTAGTTTCTATAATTTGGCTCTAGATCGTTCCCATTTTCAAATATTAAAGGTGCCCTATGTAATTTTTCTGGTGGACGAGCTGTCGGGAGGAGAGAGTCGTGCCAGGGCGGTCACGAGACCTCAGCGGTTGCCTGGGAGGGGCGTGCGTGCCGGGGCGAGGGCCATCATTGCCGCGAGCGGCTTTAAGTTAACATTGTTCTTCGTTCTGTATAAACAAAGAAATGCAGATTTGACCCCCTGAACATCAACGAAAAGTCTCACATGGGGGTATAGAATCGACCGGCCCGGTGAAAAATTCAATAAAACGGTCATCGCAACAATGACCAAAGTGGCCTCACTCAACTGCGCCCCCTAGAATTGGATCCCTATGGGAGAGGGGACTATCAAAATTTGTCGCAGGGAAACGAAATTCGGGACAGTGACAGAGAACCATGAGACAAGCCAAAAGATGAATTGGAGCACGTCTCTATGACCAACAGGAAGTCGGCCATATTGAATCAAAAATTCACCGCCGTTTTGACTGCGTGTACGCCAAAGTCTTCAAGTGTCTTGGTTTTGGTCCAAACGAGCTCAGATTTGACACGTCACATCTACAGATGTGGGTCCACAAACGCATCATTTTTCTCAGCGCACTTTTTCACGGTTTGTCCGTAGCACGCCGGCGAATAACGCGTTCGTTTCCTGTTTCTTTGATGACCTCTCACGGCCACAGGCTTTGGCCTACAGAGCTCAAACTCACAGCACTATTGTGTGATCCCAGCCTGAATGTGATGAAATATGAAATATAATAAAAGTGAACTCTGTAGCGCCACCTAGTGTATACGTGAAACGTCAACATTATCGGATTTGGACCAAATTTGGGGATTAAATTCTATGCATGATTTCAAGCAAAATCTTATATTACGGACATGGTGCAATTTTCATTGTTCGCCACCAGGGGCGCAAAGACTCAATAAAAAAATAGTTTAAAAATGCCTACACACACAGGCTTTCTCTGATCGTGCTGAAATTTGAATCACTAATACCTGATTAGGGCTTGATTATAATAAACTATAAAGCATATGAAAAGTTACTCTATAGCGCCACCTAGCCTATACAAGAAACGTCAACATTATCAGATTTATACCAAATTTGGGGATTAAATTCTCTGTATCAAAGCAAGCAAATAAATATATTATGGATATGGGGTGTTTCCCACGGTTGGCCAGCAGGGGCTCAAAGACTCCCCCAATAAATAGTTCAAAAATTACTACACGCACAGACTTTGTCTGATTGTGCTGAAATTTGAATCACTAAAGCTTGAACATGGACTGAATATAATAAACCATAAAGCATATGAAAAGTTGCACTATAGCGCCCCCTACCAAAAGCATGAAACCTGATCGGATTTGTAACAGATTTGGGGATTACATTCTATGCATGCCTACAACCAAAAAAGTACATTATGGATATGGGGTATTTTCCATGGTTGGCCAGCAGGGACGCAAAGACTCCTCCACAAATATGTTTAAAGTCGCACTATGTAACTTTTCTGATGGACGAGTTGTCGGGAAGAGAGAGTGTCATGCCAGAGGGGTCGTGAGTCCTCAGCGGTTGCCTGGGAGGGGCGTGCGCACCGGGGCGAGGGCCATCATTGCCGCGAGCGGCTTTAATTGGCCCTCGCCAGTTAACGAAGTTAATGGCGAGGGGTATTGTTCTTCGTTGGTTTCTTTTTATTATTATTATTATTATTATTATTATTCTTCCGCCAAAATGATCGCATTTTTGACCCCCTGAACATCGACGAAAAGTCTCACATGGGGGTATCAGATCGACCGGCCCGGTGAAAAATTTGATAAAACGGGCATCGCGACAATGCCCAAAGTGCCCTTACTCGACAGCGCCCCCTGGAAAAGTCAAAAATTGAAAGCCTATGGGGAGCTGAAAAGCATATTTTGGCGTAGGCCGACAAAATTCAGGACAGTGATAGAAAACAAGGAGACAAGCAGAAAATGTCATTGTCACACCGCCCTATGACCAACAGGAAGTCGGCCATATTGAATCAAAAATTCACCGCCGTTTTGACTGCGTGTACGCCAAAGTCTTCAAGTGTCTTGGTTTTGGTCCAAACAAGCTCAGATTTGACACGTCACATCTACAGATGTGGGTCCACAAACGCATCATTTTTCTCAGCGCAGTTTTTCACGGTTTGTCCGTAGCACGCCGGCGAATAACACCTTCATTTCCTGTTTCTTTGATGCCCTCTCACGGCCACAGGCTTTGGCCTACAGAGCTCAAACTCACCTCACTATTGTGTGATCCCGGCCTGAATGTGATGAAATATGAAATATAATAAAAGTGAACTCTGTAGCGCCACCTAGTGTATACGTGAAACGTCAACATTATCGGATTTGGACCAAATTTGGGGATTAAATTCTATGCATGATTTCAAGCAAAATCTTATATTATGGAGATGGTGCAATTTTCATTGTTCGCCACCAGGGGTGCAAAGACTCAATAAAAAAATAGTTAAAAAATGCCTACACACACAGGCTTTGTCTGATCGTGCTGAAATTTGAATCACTAATACCTGATTAGGGCTTGATTATAATAAACTATAAAGCATATGAAAAATTACTCTATAGCGCCACCTAGCCTATACAAGAAACGTCAACATTATCGGATTTGTACCAAATTTGGGGATTAAATTCTATGCATGATTTCAAGCAAAATCTTATATTATGAACATGGTGCAATTTTCATTGTTCGCCACCAGGGACGCAAAGACTCAATAAAAAAATAGTTTAAAAATGCCTACACACACAGGCTTTGTCTGATCGTGCTGAAATTTGAATCACTAATGCCTGATTAGGGCTTGATTATAATAAACTATAAAGCATATGAAAAGTTACTCTATAGCGCCACCTAGCCTATACAAGAAACGTCAACATTATCGGATTTGTACCAAATTTGGGTATTCAATTCTCTGTATCAAAGCAAGCAAATAAATATATTATGGATATGGGGTGTTTCCCACGGTTGGCCAGCAGGGGCTCAAAGACTCCAATAAATAGTTAAAAAATTACTACACACACAGACTTTCTCTGATTGTGCTGAAATCTGAATCACTAAAGCTTGAACATGGACTGAATATAATAAACTATAAAGTATATGGAAAGTGAACTCTATAGCGCCCCCTACTCAGACATGAAACATCAACATTATCGGATTTGTACCAAATATGGGTATTAAATTCTATGCGTGTCTACGACCAAAAAAATACATTATGGATATGGGGTATTTTCCATGGTTGGCCACAAAGGGCGCAAATACTCCCCCCCAAAATATGTTTAAAGGTGCACTTTGTAACTTTTCTGTTGGAGGGTCTGTTTTTATGCACAGTCTTAGTGTGACAGTGCTCTTGATTATAAAAGTCATGTGACCTGTGGCATCGTTTCTATAATTTGGCTCTAGATCGTTCCCATTTTCAAATATTAAAGGTGCCCTATGTAATTTTTCTGGGGGACGAGCTGTCGGGAGGAGAGAGTCGTGTCAGGGCGGTCGCAAGACCTCAGCGGTTGCCTGGGAGGGGCGTGCGCACCGGGGCGAGGGCCATCATTGCCGCGAGCGGCTTTAAGTTAACTTTGTCCTTCGTTCTGTATAAACAAAGAAATGCAGATTTGACCCCCTGAACATCAACGAAAAGTCTCACATGGGGGTATAGAATCGACCGGCCCGGCGAAAAATTCAATAAAACGGTCATCGCAACAATGACCAAAGTGGCCTCACTCAACTGCGCCCCCTAGAATTGGATCCCTATGGGAGAGGGGACTATCAAAGTTTGTCGCAGGGAAACGAAATTCGGGACAGTGACAGAGAACCATGAGACAAGCCAAAAGATGAATTGGAGCACGTCTCTATGACCAACAGGAAGTCGGCCATATTGGATCAAAAAACTCGCCGCTGTTTTCACTGCGTGTACGCCAAAGTCTTCAAGTGTCTTGGTTTTGGTCCAAACGAGCTCAGATTTGACATGTCACATCTACAGATGTGGGTCCACAAACGCATCATTTTTCTCAGCGCACTTTTTCACGGTTTGTCCGTAGCACGCCGGCGAATAACACCTTCGTTTCCTGTTTCTTTGATGACCTCTCACGGTCACAGGCTTTGGCCTACAGAGCTCAAACTCACATCACTATTGTGTGATCCCGGCCTGAATGTGATGAAATATGAAATATAATAAAAGTGAACTCTATAGCGCCACCTAGTGTACACGTGAAACATCAACATTATCGGATTTGGACCAAATTTGGGGATTAAATTCTATGCATGATTTCAAGCAAAATCTTATATTATGGAAATGGTGCAATTTTCATTGTTCGCCACCAGGTGCGCAAAGACTCAATAAAAAAATAGTAAAAAAATGCCTACACACACAGGCTTTGTCTGATTGTGCTGAAATTTTAATCACTAAAGCTTGAACATAGACTGAATATAATAAACTATAAAGTATATGAAAAGTGAACTCTATAGCGCCCCCTATCCAGACATGAAACATCAACATTATCGGATTTGTACCAAATATGGGTATTAAATTCTATGCGAGTCTATGACCAAAAAAATATATTATGGATATGGGGTATTTTCCATGTTTGGCCACAAAGGGCGCAAATACTCCCCCCCAAAATATGTTTAAAGGTGCACTATGTAACTTTTCTGTTGGAGGGTCTGTTTTTATGCACAGTCTTAGTCTGACAGTGCTCTTGATTATAAAAGTCATGTGACCTGTGTCCTAGTTTCTATAATTTGGCTCTAGATCGTTCCCATTTTCAAATATTAAAGGTGCCCTATGTAATTTTTCTGATGGACGAGCTGTCGGGAGGAGAGAGTCGTGCCAGGGCGGTCACGAGTCCTCGACGGTTGCCTGGGAGGGGCGTGCGCGCCGGGGCGAGGGCCATCATTGCCGCGAGCGGCTTTAAGTTAACATTGTTCTTCGTTCTGTATAAACAAACAAATGCAGATTTGACCCACTGAACATCAACGAAAAGTCTCACATGGGGGTATAGAATCGACCGGCCCGGTGAAAAATTCAATAAAACGGTCATCGCAACAATGACCAAAGTGGCCTCACTCAACTGCGCCCCCTAGAATTGGATCCCTATGGGAGAGGGGACTATCAAAGTTTGTCGCAGGGAAACGAAATTCGGGACATTGACACAGAACCATGAGACAAGCCAAAAGATGAATTGGAGCACATCTCTATGACCAACAGGAAGTCGGCCATATTGGATCAAAAAACTTGCCGCTGTTTTGACTGCGTGTACGCCAAAGTCTTCAAGTGTCTTGGTTTTGGTCCAAACGAGCTCAGATTTGACACGTCACATCTACAGATGTGGGTCCACAAACGCATCATTTTTCTCAGCGCACTTTTTCACGGTTTGTCCGTAGCACGCCGGCGAATAACACCTTAGTTTCCTGTTTCTTTGATGACCTCTCACGGCCACAGGCTTTGGCCTACAGAGCTCAAACTCACATCACTATTGTGTGATCCCGGCCTGAATGTGATGAAATATGAAATATAATAAAAGTGAACTCTGCAGCGCCACCTAGTGTATACGTGAAACATCAACATTATCAGATTTGGACCAAATTTGGGAATTACATTCTATGCATGATTACAAACCAAAAAATATATTGTATTATGGCCCTGTGTCATTTGTCACGATTGCCCAGCAGGAGTGCAATGAGTTTAAAGAAACATTTAAAGGTGCACTATGTAATTTTTCTAATAGACGAGCTGTCGGGAGGAGAGAGTGTCGTGCCAGGGCTGTCACGAGTCCTTGGCGGTCGCATCAGGGGAACGTGCGCGCCGGGGCGAGGGCCATCATTGCCGCGAGCGGCTTTAATTGGCCCTCGCCTAACGAAGTGGCGAGGGGTATTGTTCTTCGTTGGTTTCTTTTTATTATTATTATTATTATTATTATTATTTTCTTCCGCCAAAATGATCGCATTTTTGACCCCCTGAACATCGACGAAAAGTCTCACATGGTGGTATCAGATCGACCGGCCCGGCGAAAAATTTGATAAAACGGGCATCGCGACAATGCCCAAAGTGCCCCTACTCGACAGCGCCCCCTGGAAAAGTCAAAAATTGAAAGTCTATGGGGAGCTGAAAAGAATATTTTGGCGTAGGCTGACAAAATTCAGGACAATGATAGAAAACAAGGAGACAAGCAGAAAATGTCATTGTCACACCGCCCTGTGACCAACAGGAAGTCGGCCATATTGGATCAAAAATTCACTGCCGTTTTGACTGTGTGTACGCCAAAGTCTTCAAGTGTCTTGGTTTTGGTCCAAACGAGCTCAGATTTGACACGTCACATCTACAGATGTGGGTCCACAAACGCCGCATTTTTCTCAGCGCACTTTTTCACGGTTTGTCCGTAGCACGCCGGCGAATAACACCTTCGTTTCCTGTTTCTTTGATGCCCTCTCACGGCCACAGGCTTTGGCCTACAGAGCTCAAACTCACATCACTATTGTGTGATCCCGGCCTGAATGTGATGAAATATGAAATATAATAAAAGTGAACTCTGTAGCGCCACCTAGTGTATACGTGAAACGTCAACATTATCGGATTTGTACCAAATTTGGGGATTAAATTCTATGCATGATTTCAACCAAAATCTTATATTATGGAAATGGTGCAATTTTCATTGTTCGCCACCAGGGGCGCAAAGACTCAATAAAAAAATAGTAAAAAAATGCCTGCACACACAGGCTTTGTCTGATCGTGCTGAAATCTGAATCACTAATACCTGATTAGGGCTTGATTATAATAAACTATAAAGCATATGAAAAGTTACTCTATAGCGCCACCTAGCCTATACAAGAAACATCAACATTATCGGATTTGTACCAAATTTGGGGATTCAATTCTCTGTATCAAAGCAAGCAAAAAAATATATTATGGATATGGGGTGTTTCCCACGGTTGGCCAGCAGGGGCTCAAAGACTCCCCCAATAAATAGTTCAAAAATTACTACACGCACAGACTTTGTCTGATTGTGCTGAAATTTGAATCACTAAAGCTTGAACATGGACTGAATATAATACACTATAAAGTATATGAAAAGTGAACTCTATAGCGCCCCCTATCCAGACATGAAACATCAGCATTATGGGATTTGTACCAAATATGGGTATTAAATTCTATGCGTGTCTCCGACCAAAAAAATACATTATGGATATGGGGTATTTTCCATGGTTGGCCACAAAGGGCGCAAATACTCCCCCCCAAAATATGTTTAAAGGCGCACTATGTAACTTTTATGGTGGAGGGTCTGTTTTTATGCAGTCTTAGTCTGACAGTGCTCTTGATTATAAAAGTCATGTGACCTGTGTCCTAGTTTCTATAATTTGGCTCTAGATCGTTCCCATTTTCAAATATTAAAGGTGCCCTATGTAGTTTTTCTGGGGGACGAGCTGTCGGGAGGAGAGAGTGTCGTGTCAGGACGGTCACGAGTCCTCGGCGGTTGCCTGGCATGGGCGTGCGCACCGGGGCGAGGGCCATCATTGCCGCGAGCGGCTTTAAGTTAACATTGTTCTTCGTTCTGTATAAACAAAGAAATGCAGATTTGACCCCCTGAACATCAACGAAAAGTCTCACATGGGGGTATAGAATCGACCGGCCCGGCGAAAAATTCAATAAAACGGTCATCGCAACAATGACCAAAGTGGCCTCACTCAACTGCGCCCCCTAGAATTGGACCCCTATGGGAGAGGGGACTATCAAAGTTTGTCGCAGGGAAACGAAATTCGGGACAGTGACAGAGAACCATGAGACAAGCCAAAAGATGAATTGGAGCACGTCTCTATGACCAACAGGAAGTCGGCCATATTGGATCAAAAACTCGCCGCTGTTTTGACTGCGTGTACGCCAAAGTCTTCAAGTGTCTTGGTTTTGGTCCAAACGAGCTCAGATTTGACACGTGACATCTACAGATGTGGCTCCACAAACGCATCATTTTTCTCAGCGCACTTTTTCACGGTTTGTCCGTAGCACGCCGGCGAATAACACCTTCGTTTCCTGTTTCTTTGATGACCTCTCACGGCCACAGGCTTTGGCCTACAGAGCTCAAACTCACATAAGTATTGTGTGATCCCGGCCTGAATGTGATGGAATATGAAATATAATAAAAGTGAACTCTGTAGCGCCACCTAGTGTATACGTGAAACGTCAACATTACCGGATTTGTACCAAATTTGGGGATTAAATTCTATGCATGATTTCAAGCAAAATCTTATATTACGGACATGGTGCAATTTTCATTGTTCGCCAGCAGGGGCGCAAAGACGGTTGGCCAGGAGGAGCGCAAAGCCTCCCCCAATAAATAGTTCCACGCACAGACTTTGTCTGATTGTGCTGAAATCTGAATCACTAAAGCCTGAACATGGACTGAATATAATACACTATAAAGTATATGAAAAGTGAACTCTATAGCGCCCCCTATCCAGACATGAAACATCAGCATTATGGGATTTGTACCAAATATGGGTATTAAATTCTATGCGTGTCTACGACCAAAAAAATACATTATGGATATGGGGTATTTTCCATGGTTGGCCACAAAGGGCGCAAATACTCCCCCCCAAAATATGTTTAAAGGTGCACTATGTAACTTTTCTGTTGGAGGGTCTGTTTTTATGCACAGTCTTAGTCTGACAGTGCTCTTGATTATAAAAGTCATGTGACCTGTGGCCTAGTTTCTATAATTTGGCTCTAGATCGTTCCCATTTTCAAATATTAAAGGAGCCCTATGTAATTTTTCTGGTGGACGAGCTGTCGGGAGGAGAGAGTCGTGCCAGGGCGGTCACAAGACCTCAGCGGTTGCCTGGGAGGGGCGTGTGCGCCGGGGCGAGGGCCATCATTGCATGGCGGCTTTAATTGGCCCTCGCCAGTTAACGAAGTTAATGGCGAGGGGTATTGTTCTTGCTCGGTTTCTTTTTATTATTATTATTATTATTATTATTCTTCCGCCAAAATGATCGCATTTTTGACCCCCTGAACATCGACGAAAAGTCTCACATGGGGGTATCAGATCGACCGGTCCGGCGAAAAATTTGATAAAACGGGCATCGCGACAATGCCCAAAGTGCCCCTACTCGACAGCGCCCCCTGGAAAAGTCAAAAATTGAAAGCCTATGGGGAGCTGAAAAGCATATTTTGGCGTAGGCCGACAAAATTCGGGACAGTGATAGAAAACAAGGAGACAAGCAGAAAATGTCATTGTCACACCGCCCTATGACCAACAGGAAGTCGGCCATATTGGATCAAAAATTCACCGCCGTTTTGACTGCGTGTACGCCAAAGTTTTCAAGTGTCTTGGTTTTGGTCCAAATGAGCTCAGATTTGACACGTCACATCTACAGTTGTGGGTCCACAAACGCCGCATTTTTCTCAGCGCAGTTTTTCGCGGTTTGTCCGTATCACGCCGGCGAATAACACCTTCGTTTCCTGTTTCTTTGATGCCCTCTCACGGCCACAGGCTTTGGCCTACAGAGCTCAAACTCACATCACTATTGTGTGATCCCGGCCTGAATGTGATGAAATATGAAATATAATAAAAGTGAACTCTGTAGCGCCACCTAGTGTATACGTGAAACGTCAACATTATCGGATTTGGACCAAATTTGGGGATTAAATTCTATGCATGATTTCAAGCAAAATCTTATATTATGGACATGGTGCAATTTTCATTGTTCGCCACCAGGGGCACAAAGACTCAATAAAAAAATAGTTTAAAAATGCCTACACACACAGGCTTTGTCTGATCGTGCTGAAATTTGAATCACTAATGCCTGATTAGGGCTTGATTATAATAAACTATAAAGCATATGAAAAGTTACTCTATAGCGCCACCTAGCCTATACAAGAAACGTCAACATTATCGGATTTGTACCAAATTTGGGTATTCAATTCTCTGTATCAAAGCAAGCAAATAAATATATTATGGATATGGGGTGTTTCCCACGGTTGGCCAGCAGGGGCTCAAAGACTCCCCCAATAAATAGTTCAAAAATTACTACACGCACAGACTTTGTCTGATTGTGCTGAAATCTGAATCACTAAAGCTTGAACATGGACTGAATATAATAAACTATAAAGTATATGAAAAGTGAACTCTATAGCGCCCCCTACTCAGACATGAAACATCAACATTATCGGATCTGTACCAAATATGGGTATTAAATTCTATGCGTGTCTACGACCAAAAAAATACATTATGGATATGGGGTATTTTCCATGGTTGGCCACAAAGGGCGCAAATACTCCCCCCCAAAATATGTTTAAAGGCGCACTATGTAACTTTTCTGTTGGAGGGTCTGTTTTTATGCACAGTCTTAGTCTGACAGTGCTCTTGATTATAAAAGTCATGTGACCTGTGGCCTAGTTTCTATAATTTGGCTCTAGATCGTTCCCATTTTCAAATATTAAAGGTGCCCTATGTAATTTTTCTGGGGGACGAGCTGTCGGGAGGAGAGAGTCATGCCAGGGCGGTCACGAGACCTCAGCGGTTGCCTGGGAGGGGCGTGCGTACCGGGGCGAGGGCCATCATTGCCGCGAGCGGCTTTAAGTTAACTTTGTTCTTCGTTCTGTATAAACAAAGAAATGCAGATTTGACCCCCTGAACATCAACGAAAAGTCTCACATGGGGGTATAGAATCGACCGGCCCGGTGAAAAATTCAATAAAACGGTCATCGCAACAATTACCAAAGTGGCCTCACTCAACTGCGCCCCCTAGAATTGGACCCCAATGGGAGAGGGGACAAGGAAAGTTTGTCGCAGGGAAACGAAATTCGGGACAGTGACAGAGAACCATGAGACAAGCCAAAAGATGAATTGGAGCACGTCTCTATGACCAACAGGAAGTCGGCCATATTGGATCAAAACTTCGCCGCTGTTTTCACTGCGTATGCGCCAAAGTCTTCAAGTGTCTTGGTTTTGGTCCAAACGAGCTCAGATTTGACACGTCACATCTACAGATGTGGGTCCACAAACGCATCATTTTTCTAAGCGCACTTTTTCACGGTTTGTCCGTAGCGCCGGCGAATAACACCTTCGTTTCCTGTTTCTTTGATGACCTCTCACGGTCACAGGCTTTGGCCTACAGAGCTCAAACTCACATCACTATTGTGTGATCCCGGCCTGAATGTGATGAAATATGAAATATAATAAAAGTGAACTCTGTAGCGCCACCTAGTGTACACGTGAAACGTCAACATTATCGGATTTCGACCAAATTTGGGGATTAAATTCTATGCATGATTTCAAGCAAAATCTTATATTATGGAAATGGTGCAATTTTCATTGTTCGCCACCAGGTGCGCAAAGACTCAATAAAAAAATAGTAAAAAAATGCCTACACACACAGGCTTTGTCTGATTGTGCTGAAATTTTAATCACTAAAGCTTGAACATAGACTGAATATAATAAACTATAAAGTATATGAAAAGTGAACTCTATAGCGCCCCCTATCCAGACATGAAACATCAACATTATCGGATTTGTACCAAATATGGGTTTTAAATTCTATGCGTGTCTACGACCAAAAAAATACATTATGGATATGGGGTATTTTCCATGGTTGGCCACAAAGGGCGCAAATACTCCCCCCCAAAATATGTTTAAAGGTGCACTATGAAACTTTTCTGTTGGAGGGTCTGTTTTTATGCACAGTCTTAGTCTGACAGTGCTCTTCATTATAAAAGTCATGTGACCTGTGGCCTAGTTTCTATAATTTGGCTCTAGATCATTCCCATTTTCAAATATTAAAGGTGCCCTATGTAATTTTTCTGGGGGACGAGCTTTCGGGAGGAGAGAGTCGTGCCAGGGCGGTCACAAGACCTCAGCGGTTGCCTGGGAGGGGCGTGCGCACCGGGGCGAGGGCCATCATTGCCGCGAGCGGCTTTAAGTTAACATTGTTCTTCGTTCTGTATAAACAAAGAAATGCAGATTTGACCCACTGAACATCAACGAAAAGTCTCACATGGGGGTATAGAATCGACCGGCCCGGTGAAAAATTCAATAAAACGGTCATCGCAACAATGACCAAAGTGGCCTCACTCAACTGCGCCCCCTAGAATTGGACCCCTATGGGAGAGGGGACTATCAAAATTTGTCGCAGGGAAACGAAATTCGGGACAGTGACAGAGAACCATGAGACAAGCCAAAAGATGAATTGGAGCACGTCTCTATGACCAACAGGAAGTCGGCCATATTGGATCAAAAAACTCGCCACTGTTTTGACTGCGTGTGCATAAAGTCTTCAAGTGTCTTGGTTTTGGTCCTAACGATATCAGATTTGACACGTGACATCTACAGTTGTTTGTGCACAAACGAATCTTTTTTCTAAGCTCATTTTTTCACGGTTTGTCCGTATGCGCCCGGCGAATAACGCCTTAGTTTCCTGTTTCTTTGATGACCTCTCACGGCCACAGGCTTTGGCCTACAGAGCTCAAACTCACATCACTATTGTGTGATCCCGACCTGAATGTGATGAAATGTTAAATATAATAAAAGTGAACTCTATAGCGCCACCTAGTGTATACGTGAAACGTCAACATTATCGGATTTGTACCAAATTTGGGAATTACATTCTATGCATGATTTCAAGCAAAAAATATATTGTATTATGGCCCTGTGTCATTTGTCACGATTGCCCAGCAGGAGTGCAATCAGTTTTAAGAAACATTTAAAGGTGCACTATGTAATTTTTCTGATGGACGAGCTGTCGGGAAGAGAGAGTGTCATGCCAGGGGGGTCGTGAGTCCTGGTCGGTCGCCTGGGAGGGGCGTGCGCGCCGGGGCGAGGGCCATCATTGCCGCAAGCGGCTTTAATTATTATTATTCCTCTTCCGCCAAAATGATCGCATTTTTGACCCCCTGAACGTCGACGAAAAGTCTCACATGGGGGTATAGAATCGACCGGCCCGGCGAAAAATTCGATAAAACGGAGATCGCAACAATGACCAAAGTGACCCCACTCAACGGCGCCCCCTAGAATTGGACCCCTATGGGAGAGGGGACAAGCAAAGTTTGTCGCAGGGAAACGAAATTCGGGACAGTGACAGAGAACCATGAGACAAGCCAAAAGACGAATTGGAGCACGTCTCTATGACCAACAGGAAGTCGGCCATATTTGATCAAAAATTCACTGCCGTTTTGACTGCGTGTGCATCAAAGTCTTCAAGTGTCTTGGTTTTGGTCCAAACGAGCTCAGATTTGACACGTCACATCTACAGATGTGGGTCCACAAACGCATCATTTTTCTCAGCGCACTTTTTCACGGTTTGTCCGTATGCACGCCCGGCGAATAACACCTTCGTTTCCTGTTTCTTTGATGACCTCTCACGGCCACAGGCTTTGGCCTACAGAGCTCAAACTCACATCACTATTGTGTGATCCCGGCCTGAATGTGATGAAATATGAAATATAATAAAAGTGAACTCTGTAGCGCCACCTAGTGTATACGTGAAACGTCAACATTATCGGATTTGGACCAAATTTGGGGATTAAATTCTATGCATGATTTCAAGCAAAATCTTATATTATGGACATGGTGCAATTTTCATTGTTCGCCACCAGGGGCACAAAGACTCAATAAAAAAATAGTTTAAAAATGCCTACACACACAGGCTTTGTCTGATCGTGCTGAAATTTGAATCACTAATGCCCGATTAGGGCTTGATTATAATAAACTATAAAGCATATGAAAAGTTACTCTATAGCGCCACCTAGCCTATACAAGAAACGTCAACATTATCGGATTTGTACCAAATTTGGGTATTCAATTCTCTGTATCAAAGCAAGCAAATAAATATATTATGGATATGGGGTGTTTCCCACGGTTGGCCAGCAGGGGCTCAAAGACTCCCCCAATAAATAGTTCAAAAATTACTACACGCACAGACTTTGTCTGATTGTGCTGAAATCTGAATCACTAAAGCTTGAACATGGACTGAATATAATACACTATAAAGTATATGAAAAGTGAACTCTATAGCGCCCCCTACTCAGACATGAAACATCAACATTATCGGATTTGTACCAAATATGGGTATTAAATTCTATGCGTGTCTACGACCAAAAAAATACATTATGGATATGGGGTATTTTCCATGGTTGGCCACAAAGGGCGCAAATACTCCCCCCCAAAATATGTTTAAAGGCGCACTATGTAACTTTTCTGTTGGAGGGTCTGTTTTTATGCAGTCTTAGTCTGACAGTGCTCTTGATTATAAAAGTCATGTGACCTGTGGCCTAGTTTCTATAATTTGGCTCTAGATCGTTCCCATTTTCAAATATTAAAGGTGCCCTATGTAATTTTTCTGGGGGACGAGCTGTCGGGAGGAGAGAGTCGTGCCAGGGCGGTCACGAGTCCTCAGCGGTTGCCTGGCATGGGCGTGCGCGCCGGGGCGAGGGCCATCATTGCCGCCAGCGGCTTTAATTATTATTATTACTACTACTACTACTACTACTACTACTACTACTACTACTACTACTACAAGAAAGAACAATCTTGACAATAAAGTTCTTGAAGGAAATATTCACCTGTTGACATATAGGCTACTTAAAGGTCCTGTATTATACAAAATGGACTTTTGTGAGTTTTAGGTCATTTTTTATAATAATAATATAATATAATAATATCTCTTCAAAAACATACCTGGAATTGTATTTTGCTTCATTCACACATGTTCGAGTAACTTTTTATTATGAGTCTGTCTATATCTCCAAACCTCAAAATGCTCGGTTCCACCTTGTGATGTCATGTAGTTTTCAAGTTAGCAGCTTCTTTTAATTCAAAAGAGATGAGCAATTCCAGGTCTGAAATCGCCCAGATGATTCTAGTGAAGGTGTATGGAGATTAAAAACACAGTAGAGCACTTCCTGTATCACCACGAGTGTTTTCTCACCTGAAATGTGCAGGGTTTGTATGTTAAACATGTGTGAATGAAACAAAACACAACTCCAGGTATGTTTGGGATGAGGAAACTACATTATAATAGAGATCAGAAAATAGTGTAATATGGGCCCTTTAAAGTTAAGAGGTCAGAAAAAAATCTGTAAAAGCAAAGTGTAATGGAGTCAGACTTTAGTTTTCCTTAAATAAAGGCTGTTTATTTTTAAGATGTTTTGTTTTAATTATATAAAATACTGTACATGAGGAAAAGTGGTTCCAGATCAGACACAGTTCTTAAACATATAGACTGTTTGAGGTCCGAAAGGGAGTGTGATCAAATTAATACTAATCTAACCCCACCCCCTTTTCACTGTCCCAATTTAACTAATTAACATTTAGCCTCCTCATTTCCTGTTGATGTTTCTGAAGACACCTTTAATGTAGCTTCAGCTGGACTTGTCTGTTTTGTTACAGCAGGGCTCTCAAGTCTTTCAGTGGACAAAGCAGAGATGCTTGGTGTGCTTTGTTCACTCAGTTTCTGCTCGATTCTGGTAAGGCTTAGTTCAGAGGTGACAACTTCTGGGACAACCATTTCCTGACCAATATTTTCCATTATTTGAGACCTATCTGGGGTTGGTGTAGGAGACGTGCTCACAGTGGCCTCTTGACTAGATGTTCTTACTGTTGAAGGATTATATGTGAGAACTTTCTTTGTCTCAACAAATACTTCTTTTGTGGCAGCATTTTCAATCAGATTTAGATTTTCAGGGTACACACTAGGGGTGTGTTCAAAAAATCGATATGGGGATACATCGTCGTGGGCCTCTTGGCGATACACATATCGATACGGAGGCGTCAGTATCGATATTTTACATGCAACAAACATTATTTATCAAGCTTCAGCAAACTGCATCTGATAAGTGATCCTTGCTTGCAATGCGCATTTCGTATTGTCAAAGGCAGCATTCCTTCTGCACTACAGCCTTGTTAAGGCCATATCTTAAGTTTACTTTCATCAAAGGTAGCTGCATGTCAGCATACAGCCTTGTTAAGCCATGTTTACATTAACACTTAACTAGTGCTGCCGCGATTATTCGACGTTGTCGACGTAATCGAATGTGAAAATGAGTCGAATACAATTTTTTTGGTCGAATATTCGCCTTTATTTATTTTTGGTCTCAAACGGCTCGTCCAGAGACCTTTTGCTTGCCTGAGATCAGGTATTTCCCCTCCACACCACTAGTCGTACTACACTCGAGGCGGACACCGGCGCGGCTAACAGCGGCTACACCCGAGGCGGACACCGGTGCCGCAGGCAGCGGCTGCGCCCGAGGCGGACACCGGCGCGGCGGGCAGCGGCTGCGCCCGAGGCAGACACCGGCACGGCTAACAGCGGCTACACCCGAGGCGCGGGAGCACGACCACGATGCATGAGGTATTGAGAATACCGTTGCAATATGCTGCTCGTGCATACTCGTTAAATTGTGTGTGCATATCGTTGTTCAACATTGTCGAATGAGCACACACAACAGACATAACAGCAATAACCTTTGCAACTCGCACGTACAGCACACACAAGGTAACCTCCCGGGAAAATCTAACACACACACTTGTGTGTGTTAGAACCGCTTGTTTTTTTTTTTTTTAATTAGTCGTTTAGATTAGTCGACTAATCGAAAAATTAGTCGAGAGATTAATCGTTAGAAAATTAGTCGTTAGTGGCAGCACTACACTTAACACCCACCCGCCCGCCAGCGGGCGATTACACAACATTAAAAAGTCAAGCCAGATATTCACCGTACTTATTTTTCCAATATTGACATGCTATACATCGTTTGAAAGCTTAATTCCTCAGTAAAACAACCATATCATTCATTTTATGCCACACAGCGAGCCCAAAGAGCCATAATTTATAATTCCCGAAAATATTCATCGCATTTCTTACCTTTGAGCCGGTTCTGTCGGTCCGAAACGGGTCCAATCCAGGAATAGCTGTGCTCAATTAGTCCGTAACAGTCCACAGAAAAAGAATATCCAGTTGCTTTTTTCATAAAATAATTCCATGTGGAGAAATAATCCAGAAAGTCCGAGTTTGTCTGAATGGATGAGCGATGCATCTCTCTACTACTCTCACTCTTGGTCCTTAGCATAGCTAAACGCTTAGCTCCTGTTAGCGGTGTGGGGTATGTTTGTTTTCTCCACACTCTTAGCTACAAAACAAGCGTATCCAGGCTTTGGTCCGGCTACGGGGCGCCGCGCTACAGCTTGGGGAACAAAACGAGTGTGTCCAGTTAGCGGCGTATTACGATGACCGAGGGACAGTTCCACGGCAAAACCTCTTCAGTCATTGGTTCTTTCAGGAAATGATTGACAGATCTGAGTAGCCTATGAAAAGACGATTTCAGTGGTGGGCCCCATGTGGGGCAGAGGTGCTGTAGTGATAGTCTAGCTCCATGCGCGCTGCGTATGGGGACTCTCTCTCTCCTCCTTTTACGCACACTCACAGGTGGAGGCACACGAGACATATGGAGCGAAATTTTTTGGCTTGTTTTAGTTATTTATCTTAAGAAAACATGCCTAAATTTCAGAAGATGGTTTATTTATTATACATTACATCTTATTACAGTTTGGAACATCTGGTACATATTTGAACACTTGTGCCGAGTGCGGGTGTTAACAGGTTAATCAAGGGCAGTTTCTGCCTTACAGCCTTCTTCTGTTACATTGTAACTGATGCGCTACACCAAAATAAAAATAACATTTGAGTAAACATCTGTTTTTTTTAAATTATAGGTTACGTAATGTAAAATATCGGGATACATATCGCCTTGAAAACCATGTATCGGGAAACCCCTGTATCGCGAATCGTATCGTATCGAGACCCCTGTATCGCGAATCGTATCGTATCGCAAGGTTGTTGGCAATACCCACCCCTAGTACACACCCTCTTTCAACGCTTTCAAAGTGGATCTTCCAAGTTCAGTCCTCATTTCACATTCGGCCTGTAATTCCATTTGTAAATGTCTGATTTGTCCGTGTCCAGTAACATATATACCGCCACTATAGTCACTTTACAGTCGCTAATAGAAAAGAAAACAGCCTGTTTATGTGTGGGAGCTACAGCTACAGAAGTGAAGGTGTGTCCATTTGTTATCAAACGTCCCTGCACTCCGACATTTTTCCCCCTTGGTCAGAGTTTCGACATGCAAGTTTCGAGTGCGCTCTTTTCAGGACCATATTTCTCGGGATTCACAAATGAATCAAAACCTTTGAAAAGATCGTCAAATAGCAAGGGAACCATAAAAAATACCCCCCACAAAGTAGGTACCAAAATGAAGTGTTTTTTGTGTATTTTAAAAATACATCCGTCTTGAGAGCGAAGAATCAATGGGCGCGAAGCGCCACGCAAAACAAAACTTGGTCCCGGAATGAAGCGGAGACCAAAATAGCAGTGCCCACGTTAGAGGCTGGGATCAGCTAACGCAATTCTAGAGTCTTTAACTCTGTTCCTGGGTGAGTAAATCATTATTTGTTTCATTGAATATCTAATTCTAATGTGTTGTTTATATCACTGAATTTTCTTTGTGGAGCTATTGTGTGTTTTCGTGATAGCCTGTGACGGTTCCGTGTTCGCGGCTGCAGAGCCCGGGGCTGAGCTCCGCTGTCCCAAGCACGGAGCTCTGAGCATGGAGCCTCAGACCTCCGCGGTCACAGAAAGAGCACATATATTCTACCGAGTCGTGTCCTTTAGTCTGACAAAAGCTGAAGCATCAGCTGTGTTTTCAGCAGTGTATGCAAATTAGCCATGCGTTTTTTAAATTTCGTTTCTCTAAAACGTAAACAAATGTGCGCAAAGCTGCATTAAACACATTTAGGGCTGCAGCTATCGATTATTACAGTAATCGATTATTCTGTCGATTATTTTGTTCGAATAATCGAGTAATCGTTTGTTATTGTCGCGTCTACTTTGCACATGTTAAGTACACACCACGTGCATTGACAGATACACGTGTTTTGGACATGAAAAACTTAATTATCGCTAGGCTAAGGTTGACTTACCTCACGGTTTCTTTTCCACTTGATGTAATGTACGGGGTTTTCTGTTTAGATGTTGTAGCATCAGTGTGGAGTAGGTGACTTTTAAAATGTAATCCCCTACAGATTACAGATTACATTCCCCAAAATGTAGTTTGTGACATAATCAATTAAATTACTTAAAGTGAATAACGTAATCTGAATACTTTGGATTACTTCATATTGTCAAGATTTTTAAACTACATAAATGTAGCAACCAACTCCTGCAAATTCTTGTTTAGTTTTAGACCTGGATTAGTTCTGGTTTTAGATCTGGTTTAGACCTGGTTTAGACCTGGCTTAGTCCTGGTGTGAGTTCTGGCGCGGTCCACGGAGTGTACGCGACAAGACACAATCCACGCACAGAGTGCACGGCGTACGGGAGATGCGGAGCGGGCGGCGTACCGGAAATGCGGGGTGCGCGGCGCACCGGAGCGTACCGCGCACGAGGAGGTTATGCTCTTATTATACATCCATTATACATCCATGGGTGCCGCGCTGTTGTGTGTACAGTGAAGTGCAGTGGTCGTGCGGAAACTTTACCTCTACCACAAAAGGTTCCGGCCATCGCCGAGCGTATGAAAATAAAACGAAGCATCGAGGCAAAAAAAAATTTATCGATGCATTTTTCTAATCGATTTATTTGATTAACTCGATGAATCGTTTCAGCCCTAAACACATTATTACCCAATGTCTATTTGAATCCACATAGCAAATAAAAATCCAAGCTAAATTATCCACCCGCAGTGAACAAAAAGTACAACTGCTTCTATGTTCAGTCTTCCCCAGATCTGACCAATCCACCCAGACCACAGAGAGTTCTGTCCTTCTGTCAGGGCCTGGAGTTTAGATTTGGACTCTCATCACATGCCAGCCAATTAATAAAATAATCCTAAATGCCTGTAATACCTGTAAGAACATTTATTTTGCTGTCCCCGTATATACGGTCTAATAACAGTTGATAAAATGACTAATCAACTTAGGATCTAATTCCCATATATGTCTGTGAAGAATTGTGCTTGCAGTAGCAGTTTTCAGATGCACAATTTTATGAATTTTTCTATTTTTTCCCCAATTTTCTCAGCTTTGTTAAAAAAAAAAAAAAAAAAAAATCTAGATAGCTAAGAATGGATGAGTTCATCTGATTTAGCAGCCCGATGATCCCCTAGCAGTGAAGTTTCATTGGACTGCAGTGAAAAATGAAACATTTTTGACCAGCCATTAGATAATCATATTTGAGGAATTTTCAGTTTTTTCCAATTTTCTACCAGATCTATCAAATAAACTATTCAAGATAGTCAAGAATAGATTATTTAATCTGATTTAGCATCCCAGTGATCCCCTAGGAGTGAAGTTTCATCAAACTGCAATGAAAAATGAAAATTTTATGACTTTTCAAATATCGTCTAATTTTAATCATTTTCGCATACTTTTTCCGTCGGTCAAATTGGGTCTGGAAGCATTTTGGCGATCTTATAACTTTTTATTGGAACAACCCTGACCTCTCAAAAAAAGGCTCATTGAGACTAGATAGTAGGCCCGGGAAAATGGCTTTAGAGACTTCATTTTGATAGATTTTTGAAAATTTGGGCCTCCGAAAATGCCATATTTGCAATGTGGAACACAAAATTAGAAAGAAAATTAAGTTTTATAACAGCCCTTATTTGAAAAGTAAGCTATGTACTAGGGCTGGGCGATATTGACCAAAAATATATCTCAGTATATTTTGCTATATCTCGATATACGATATATATCTCGATATGACTAACTACTGCAAAAATACTGATTAATATTCATTTAGTACTGCACTTAAACACTCTGCACCCTTTTTGGACCCTCACCCGCAGTTTAAGAAGATCTCTTCTTTAAGAGAACTTCCACTGGCACTTTACACAAAACTGCTTCAAAGTGAATAAAGTGTGCAAGATTTTTAAACCTGTATTTTCAAATTCCAAACTGGAGTTACATTCTCTTGTTTTAAAGTGGTATTTAGTCTCTGCAGATTTACCAAATCAAATGCACATTGTGACAGAGTTATTTGGCATTTGGCACAGGCTGCAGAGAAGCTCCGCACGCTCCCGCACACCGGTATGAATTTATTGGCGACAGCAGCGGCCTTAATGAAAAATGACCGCACTCAGTATTCAGACCTTGAGTCCATGACAAGACCGAGTCCAAATGCGCTCGAGTCCAAGACAAGACCAAGACAAAGCTCTCGTTTTGGCGGAGAGGGAAGTCCAGCGGCGTGGGGTCGTCTAATGAGTGGTGGGTCAGGTGTGGGTCCTGCAGCGGGGCGCTCCTCGTTTAAGGGGGCGTGGGTGTGATTTGAATCGGAGTTTGTTCGTATGAGTGATATCGGCGCACACGCAGAGCTCGTATGCGGGGGTCGTGCGCGGTCGGAGATGTCATGTGGTTGCGCTCGCGCTGGGAAGGTGCATTTAGAAAGTTTAACTCGTCACGTTACGTCTGTGCGCAGCTCCTTATTGTGGCTGCAGAAGCGCTCGCACAGAGGCGCCTGTTTTGATTTCCACGTTCGCACAACGAAATATTTGCTCGCAAATGCAAGTGAAATGGGCGCACTGGAGAGCCCTGGTCCTAGTCTTGGTTTAGTCCGCGACCGAGCCCCGGGCTCTGCAGCCGCGTTTAGTCCTGGTTTACTCCTAGTCCTGGTTTAGTCCGCGGCCAGCTCCGGGCACCGCAGGAGCTCGGGGAACAAAAGCAAGGAGGAGGAGGTGAGCGCGGCACAGAGAAGGCAAAACAAGCGAAGTGGCGAAATCAGAAGTAAACGTAAGCATTATAGGATATATCAATATGTCAGAATTCATAGCGAGTTTCAAAAATATCTCGATATAGTTTAAATATCGAGATATCGCCCACCCCTAATATGTACCATGTGGATTTCTCTGTTTTGCAATCTCCTGAGTAGATATTTAAAGTATTTCATAATAAACAGGTGTCAGTTCATTCCATTTCTGAGTATTAGCCTGCAAAAAAACACTTTTATGCTATCTGGGTGAGTGTATCGGATGGGTATCGGATGGGGGTACCCCTACCCCAGTATCTCAAAAATTGCAGATAATGACCTGAAATTTTCTGTGGTTGTTTTTGATACTTCACTGAATGGAAAAATGCATTTAAAAAGCTAAAAGTCAGAACTTAATTTTTTGACTGCCGGTACCTACTGTAATGTGGCAACGCATGCACCACTAGCAGCTAGCGCCGGGGTCTGCCTTCGCCTGAATGCCGGACATTCTCAGTTTAAAACGGCATGAAAACGTCTTCCGCAGGTTGACTGCACTGTACTTAACCTGAAAATGCTGCGGAGACTTGCAGTTCGCCGTTTCTGACACCGTGTATAACGATGACATGGGACAGGTTAGACTCACGTCAAGGTAACGTCTTTACTCCTTAACAGGAAGTTTTAGCTTCAGTAGCAAGGCATTATGGGAACAGTAGTCTACCGCTACACCGCCTTCCTCGCCACTGCCTAGAATGGCTCTCCTCCGATTGGCTATTTCATTTGGCCATGAAAACGTTATCTCATGCTCATTGCTGGCTGAACAACTCTTTTAGATTTGAATTACTTTATTTTATTTTATCTATTTATTTTCTTTCTATTTTTTCCATTTATTGTATGATTTTTAATGTCTGATCTATGTGTTTATATTGTATTATTTTGTATATATGTATTATAATTAATACAAAAATAAATAAAAACAACTGAGGTAAGTAACTGAGCAGAGGCAAATGTTTTTAATCAAAGTTGTAAATTCATCAGCAAAATAGCTCAAGAACCACTGAACAAACAGGCAGTTTATTCACATTCCCTTACATGCACTGCCTTCACACACACTCATTGCACCTCGTTCTTTTTCTTTTACTCTAAGTGGGGAAATGGTTTACCATGTCTCTGGTTTAGATTCTACCTTCTTAAACAACTATCTAGAAATCTTAAAAATTCCTCTTCTAGAAATCTTCAAAGTGTGGCTTTTACTGGTGGCCAACACGTCAAATAAACAAGTTGACACAGTTGGAACTTAAACATCATAAGAGTCATTCACACACACACAGCAACACATAGAACTGATTGGGGTGGAGATCAACACTTATTCAATAAAATCAGTAACGTTTGAGTCATATTGTGGTGTCAAGAGACCTGTGTACAGTTCCTATTCTACACTAATGGAAATTAGTGATAGGCTACATCATAATCATTAATCAGGTTCATTAAATAATCCACAGTTAAACAGGGGGACTTCAGTTTGGAACGCAGTGAGAAATGGAACGACTATCGCACACTACAGTGGAGTATCATTAACATAATAATAATTAACATAACAGTCAACACAGAGTTCTTTAAGGCTTCCTGAGGTGATGAGATATGTGTTCTAACTTGCTTCCTGCTTGCTTAACATTTACAATGGCATGATGGTCATGAATCAATCTGTTGTAGCCCTTTTATATTATTTGAAAAAATCTAAATGCAGCAGTACTGTACAAATTATTACAAGTAAAAAAAATCACAATGTACCATTACAAAGCATTTCCATTAATAAGATGTAAAGATGGTAGCCTACAGCATCACAAAACTAGTCCCCAGTCTGCCCTGGACGTGAGATGACGTTTTCGTGGCCAAATGAGCCATTCTAGCCAATTAAAGGTGAGGTAGGCAGTATCTTCCCCTACTGTCCTACGATTCGCAAATTCGCTCATGGGAGCTCATCTTGTGGCTCTGAGATCTAGTAATAACCATAGACCTCATATATACGCTCTATGGTAATAACACTGACAATGAACTAACACTGAACACACAGCTCCTCTGCTATTAAACATGGCACGCCTGCAACAGCGGCAGCTCTGGCCAAAGGTATATTACATTCGTAGTGGTTTAGCAGTACCGCAGAGAATACATGGGACTGTGTTTAGGGCCATTTAGCTAAATAATTCCCAGTAGCCGCAGTCGGACTGAACGGACAGCAACAATGGGGAAATGCTGTTCCCTAAATGCTTATGTGACCCCTGGTTGGATAAGGATTCAACATTTGAAGATGATATCTAGCACATAGTTTCATTGTTAAAATTGATCAAATAATTACTGTCTGTGGTTCTATAGGGGCTTTGGCAATAATATTGAAAAATAATAGCTCCCAACAATGTATTGAAAAAAAAAGAAATCTGCCCCACATGAGAGGTTACCCCATATGCACACAATGACAGGTAAAATGCAGAGAGCACAAAAAAGAATAAACTAATCTAACCTCTAACATTTTTGGTATGTGCAAGTATATCCCATTCCCCTCAGAATAATTTCTAGTTTCTAAAATTGGGCTACACTGAAAACACTGAAAATTAAACCACTTGGCTCATTTGAACTATAAATGTCCAATCTTTTAAACTTATCTTGCTATGACCAAGCAACATGGGCCATTGTTTAGAATGAGAATAATGTTGTGTTTACTCCTGTTTCTGCTTTTTTGTCACAATATTTCTCACCAGTTTCTTTCAGCCAGTCCATAAACTTGCGAATACATCTTTAGCCTGACCTCCCTCTCTCCCTCCACACGCAGTACTGTAATACTGTGTAGTGCAGTGGATGAATGCCATCACAAAACAGGAGTGACACATAACATCAGAGGGCTGGTCGAGTTTCAGGGCTGAAGTGATGATCTTTTAATCACAGCGCCTCTGCCTGGTCATAAATCAGGCCTCCATCACACTCTACCTCCCACTATTAAAGAGGAAAGGATCAATATCTGCATGGAAGATGGAAATTAATTACACTTTATGTGAATGGACAGTCTTTGAGGTCACATTACTGGGAGAGTGTTGATGTAATGGGCCACAGAAACATATTGGACACACTCTGCATCCAATATCAACTCATTCATCGTTTTTCCTGGTTGTGGATGGAGACAAATAGGCTGAAGATAGTGTACACCTAAGGGAATATACTAACAAGGGCTAGGTGATATGTCAAAAAAATTTATCACTTTTTTTTTCTCAAAATGAAACAAAAAAATAGCTTTCAGTATTACTCTCCTGAAAATAAACAATAGAGATTTTTAATAGCCAAAAATAGCAATAACACAACCTTATTTCTTCCTCCAAAACCTAAACTCTGCCCCAAACAAGATACTTAGTGCATTGGCTGTGGAGCTCTCGATTAGAAAGACTCAAGCTGATCACTGACCATGTGAAATGACTGAATCTCAATAAAAAGTAAAGTTTTATTAACTGAAAAGGTACTTAAAGCCACCACTATTCAACTATGTACACCTTGCATTATTCAACTGTAGTCCGAAATACTACTCAAACACCTCTCTTAAGTTTGTCCGAAATGCAGTTTTGTGGTTTAATAACTCGTTGGCAGTTCATATCATATTGAAATAATAGCCTATCAAATCTTCCAAGCTGTAATTAGCATATTTGGTTGCCACCAGGAGTCCCAGCTGCTTCATTGTCTTCTCACCAGCTGTCCTTCGAGAAAAAAAAGTCCAGATTTGAAAACAAAATGATTATTCGGTTGAAGTGTCTGCACAAATTATTTGTAGGCTACATAAACATCAGATCGGTCAAATCTTTTAACTGCTATTCAGTCTTATTATATGTAGACAGACATTCGAGTGTTGCCACTGCACGGTGGCTGAGTGGCAACACTCAGGCCTCACAGCAAGAAGGTTGCGGGTTCGATCCCCGGGTCGCCCAGGCCTTTCTGTGTGGAGTTTGCATGTTCTCCCTGTGTCTGGATGGGTTTCCTCCGGGTACTCCGGTTTCCCCCATCAACCCAAAACATGCCCGCACCCCTATGAACTAACATCAAGGACCATGTTGTCCACCCTCCTGTGGGCTCACCACCTGCAGAGGGGTTCATAGGGGGGTTCAGGTGTTATGAGAATTGGGCAGCAAGCTGCCCCCGCGACCCAGCCGGATTAAGCGGGAGAAGATGGATGGATGGATGGATATATGTAGACATTCAGTTCTGTACATAAGGCCCTCATTTTACAACCTTTAACTAAATAGACATTAAACATCAAAACTGCCAACCGCTGACTAAATAGTTACATCTTCCTCCACAGTAGGGTTGGTGCTCCTGATCCTCAGGTTAGCTGCAAGATCCCCCCCTGTGCTTGTAATAAATAAATCAACACATTTGTGCTGCACCTCTATGCTAATTTCCCCATTTTTAATACCAAATTTACCTGAACGTGTCTCTCCAACCCTTTGTTTTTATTCCTGCTGTCATTTACTTCATCCATAACTTCACAAAGATGAAGATCAATGTCACGCCTGTGAAGTTATTTTTGATTTCGTACACTTAACGAAATAAAACTCTCAAATTAATCATGCTCCTGAAGCTACTACTTTGTGCCTGGCATCTTAATGGAAAAAGGTATGTGTAGAGAAATAGGTCCAGGTTCCATCCTCCCTCTCTCTCAGACAGAAACACACATAAACATACAGCCAACCAAACCATCCATCGCTGCTACTGCTCAGCTCCAACTGGCTCTGAGGGGAAGCTTTGATGTCACTGAATATGCCAAAAACAGCTGGAAATGCATGAAGGAAACAAGTTAGAAGTGTAGTAAACACATTTAGCTACTGTGTTTTGGAGATAATAATTGCTCAGTTGTTGGAAAACAATATGGAAGAACCCATGTAAAGGCTATAAACTCAATGTAATAAATTGCTTCAAATTACCCAACTTTAATTTTAAACCTTGCAAGCTTTTAAGAATTTGGAAATGTTGAAGATGGGTCAACAAGATTCTTTTGCCATCTCTTTCCTCCATCTCACACCCTAGATGCATTAATTTTTAAAGATGAACCCCCTTTATGTTAATGCGAGCGCTCTCTGAAATCCTTGTATCCAAATTCCTCGACTGAACCAGAGTTGTCAGACAAAAAGCTGTGGCCTACATCTGCACTGGTCTGGACATAGTAATTGGAGCCAGTTTCTCTGCAGAGGCCCATGTCCCATTTTTACAACACTGATTATTCTTCAGCTGTGGATCAGAATGAATCTGTGATCAAAGACCAACAGGCTTTTCACAGTGGGGCTCCTGAACGTGGTCCCACTCATATGAAAGAGAGCGCGCTGACACCTGTTGATGGAAACACAGAACTGCAGCCGCATCTGCCTAGACAAACAACATCAAATGAGTTTTGTTTATACAGATGTAAATATTTCAATAAAAAATGCATTTTCTAGATGGACTACATTCCTTATTTGCACATGAAACAAGGAAGGTCAGGTAAGGTAAGTACTGTTAGGAGTAAAAGAGTCTCATACAGTCTAAGCTTGTACAACGTGTTTATTATACAACATCAACATCTCTACAGCATGTGACCAGTGCCACCAATCCAAAGGAAACCTTATTCGTGCATTTTGGTTATGTTCACCCACATCTTTTGAGTGCCTTATTTGGGATTTTTGTTGGGCCACCTTTTCTTTCCAACTTCCAGAGTAACACCCTTGTTTATATGAGCCTTCTTACAACGAGGGTCATAAAAGCAAGAGTCAATTTTTGAAATGGAAGTCATTTACAAGTAACTTAGGGATGTTCTATATTTTCTTCAACTTAAGAAGATAAGAATGACTTTTCATGACTCCTTTGATAGGTTTACACAAACCTGCCATCCATTGTTCCAAATAGTACGACATGTTAGCTTCCTTTCTCCCCTCCACTTTTTTCCTTTTCATAGATATTCACTTTAATATTATTTTTATCTTATTTGGACACGTGATGTCGGCTTATAACGATTGTCAGAATGGGTAACTTATAATTGAACAGATGGTCAGGCCTTAGGGGATGTTTCACAGTATGGCGTTAAACTTGTTTTACAATCAGATCAAAATACGTGATTTCTTGTCTTTTCACATATCTTACCTGTTACTTGATCTGGTGGCATCACCTTGTGTCCATGAAGATACATGAAGATATAATGTCATAAAACAACTTTAACTGTGTACGTTTTGATGCAGTCTTACTGGCTTCACAAACAAGGCTGTAATTTCAATCACTTTTTTTCTTTACTTTCAGCAGTCACAAGAGACACGACCATATCCAAATTATCTCATCTTTGTACGCTGTGACTAGTCCTGAAAGGGTTACTTCTTTTAATGTGATATCTGAGTGATAAGTTGTGAATGTCCAAGGCCCCATGAATTCCTGCCCTGATAAGCTGTCAGAAGCATTGGCCCGTTTCCAAACTGTGTGTCTATGAGTGTGAGTGTGTTACAAAGTGTGGACAGCCTCAAGGTTATATGCCATTAAAAACAACACGGCATAAATTCCGCCTAATAATTCATAATAATGACTCCCCTGTTTGCGGCACGCTTGTTTATTCACATTCATTAAGATGCCGGCCTCACTGCGCCCCTCCTGACTGGGATGAGGCAGACTGATTAGAGGGCATATGGAAATGATTTTAACCTGCTCAAGTATCTACAACTCGTACATACAAATCGCTTAAAATTAAAATTAACTAAGCAAATTGGTGCATTGGAGACCTCCGTGTAGGCCATTTTGGCTCTCTATTCGGTCTCCTTGGCCTGGACTTCCTAGCTGGTGATATGAGAGTGTGCCTTTGTCCTTGAATGAAGAAGCCTTGATATGTTGAGTAGTAAAGCCATAAGCGATTCTTGACTTATTTCTTAAAATGATCCTTGTTTGTGTTGCTCAGCTAAAGGCACTTCCAAGTGAAGTAAAAAAATAATCTTGAGGATGTGAGAAGTGACCTATCGTAATCTATGAGCTAGTAAATTAAGAAGAGTGACATTTCACAAGGGCTTAAACGAACTTATAATGTGATGTAATAACCATTATAATATCAAGTGCTATTATACATATTGTATCTTAAGTTGCCACTTGAGGAAACAGAGATGACAGGGATGTCATCTGGGGGATGCAGGGATGCAAAAAAAAAAAGTCTTCCAGATCAGTGTCAAAGTAAATATATTTCCTTCAATAACTTAGCAATAACTTAATATGTTATCATGGTTCTGCTAGTACTGCAAGTGCCATCATTGTACAGTCCCTGACAAAAGTCTTGTCACTTATCCATTTTGTAGAAACAAAAGCTTATAACCTGACTTTAAATTAATCGATTGGTTTTAGAAATGTCTCATATGAAAGCTAAAACCCTCCCAAATTATGCTCAATATACTAAAATAAATTTGCTTCACTGAAGAAAGATTGATCATTTAATGAACACAGAAAGGTCAGATTTTGGCAAGACAAAAGTCTTGTCGCCTTGTCATATGATGCACCCAATCCTAGATTACAGCCTCACCTGTGATCAGTTACTGATCAGTCAATTAGTGGGTGTGTATAAAAAGAACCCCAGCACACCAGACCTTCACATCAACTGCAACTTGACCTCTGACAACCTGCCTAAGATCCACCCTGAGACCAAAGCGTTAATTATCAAGAGGCTGAAGACCAGATCCACTGCTGAGGTGGCTGACACCTTCAATGTGTCTCAGCGTCAAGTACAAAGAATAAGAAAATGATCTGAAAAGACTAGAGATGTAGCAAGCCCAGATCCCGCAGACAACTGCTCGGGAGGACCGTTTGTTGATTTGAAAATCCAGGGCCAGCCCCTTTTCCACCGCATCAGATTTCCACCAGGCCTGGTCACCTCAAGTCCCTGTGTCAACCAGAACAGTTTGTAGAATTCTGTCTGGAAATGGCCTCCATGGTCGAATCAGTGCACAGAAACCAGCACTAAACAAAAGGCAATTAAAAAACCGTGTGGCATTTGCAAAGACCCACAGCCTGCTAAAAGGATGGACACTGGAAAAGTGGCAGAAGGTGGATTTCTCAGATGAATCCTCGGTTGAATTACATCACAGCCGCCGCAAATATTGCAGGAGACCTACTGGAGCCCGCATGGATCCAAGATTCACCCAGAAAACAGTTAAGTTTGGTGGCGGAAAAATCATTGTCTGGGGTTACATCCAGTATGGGGGTGTGTGAGACATTTGCAGGGTGGAAGGCAATGTCAATAGTCTAAAATATCAAGAAGTATTAGCTACCTCTTACATTCCTACCATTAAAGGGGTCAAATATTTTGCAGCAGGATGGTGCTCCATCGCATACTTCTATCTCTACATCAAAGTTCCTCAAGGTGAAGAAGATCAAGGTGCTCCAGGACTGGCCAGCCCAGTCACCAGACATGAACATCACTGAGCATATCTGGGGTAGAATGAAAGAGGAAGCATGGAAGGCAAAACCAAAGAATCTTGATGAACTCTGGGAGGCATGTAAGACGCTTTCTTTGCTATTCCTAATGACTTCATCAACAAATTGTATGAATCATTGCATGGATGCAGTCCTTCAAGCTCATGGAAGTCATACAAGATATTAAATATGGATCTCACAGCACCACTACTTAATTCACTGACGTTATGCAACATATTTCTGTATTTGAAGTAAATTATTTGTTCAATTTTCTGTAGGCGACAAAACTTTTGTCTTTCCAAAATCTGACCTTTCTGTGTTCATTAAATGATCAATCTTTCTTCAGTGAAGCAAATTTATTTTAGAATATTGAGCATAACTTGGGAGGGTTTTAGCTTTCATATGAGACATTTCTAGAACCAATCGATTAATTTAAAGTCAGGTTATAAGCTTTTGTTTCTACAAAATGGATAAGCGACAAGACTTTTGTCAGGGACTGTAAACACTACCAGATTTACTTGTATAGCCATACTATTCTCTTCCAAAATATTACAGCCAAAAAAGACTTAAGACTGTGTGTGTGTGATTCTAATTATTATTAAATATATTAGACATGTATTATGAACTACAAGATTACCGTATAAACAAATTTTTATGCTAAAATATGTTAATTTACTGATTTCCCAGTCTAAAATTGTGATGATTTTTTAACTGGTGGCTAGCTGTTCTCTGTTAGAGTTACAGACTAAAACAAAAGCTGCTCACACACTCTCTGTGCTCCTGATGCCAATTACTTCAAATGCCACTGTGGTGTGTGTTCTATGCTGCGTTCACTGGTGAAAATGTCACTTTGTGGAAGGAGCAGGTAAACAGTGTTTGACACCAATTGCTGCTTTCAGTTCGTCGCTGTAATGACTACAGCCGGTTCACTCCCAGAAGTTGATGTAGGATTTGTTTTTTGGTCTTATTTGGTGTTTTCTGTGTAACTTTTTGTTGTTTAAGCTGCATTGTTTAGAAATGCACCAGTCAGACAGAGATATAACATTAGGACCAAATGCTTTACACACAGGGCAATAAGAATAACTGCGAGATGATTTTTAACTTTCTACCCCTTAAGCGGTTTTATTTCCAGGAACAACAGCATATAGGCAGATACTGAAGGCTTGGGGTAAGTGTCATGCCCAAAGACACAACAATAACATGTACTGTGCTTAAATTGACACATTTTCACATCCGGAAGGCCAATTCTCTACCAACTGATCCCAGACCAGGAGTGACAAATATTCTGACTCAGTTGTTTCATACTGTATTTAGCTACCCTGGTTTTCTTTGCAATTAAAAGGACTTAACGCTCTGTACTGATGATCATGTGTTACATTTATTCTCACCAACTTCAACACATGGAACACCGTAAAAACTAAAATAAAGACAGATAGAGAAAATGTCTCAGATTTGCATAAATTACCTCTAAATAAACACAAATTACATACAATATATTTACCGTGTTCGCCAATACATCACCAGTGGTAGTTAAGTAGCATTTTGACCACTTCTTTTGTTTCTCTCTGTCAGGAAATTTCACACACAAAACAGTGTTGTGAGAATGACAGTGTTAAACTGAGATGACTACGTCTCAGCCCTGCGGAGAATACAACCTGCTACTGACTGAGCATTAAAAACCAGGAATCAAAGACACAACTCAACTTAAGTTTTTACGTGCACGGGGAGACAAGTGGCGCTTCTGACAGCTCGTCCCACTGGGTGCCCAACTTCGGAGCAAACCCTCAGTCCAATCCAAAAATCCAGTTGTCTCTCCGTGCATTTTATTAAGTTCAGCATGAGTGGGGCATCCCCATTGAAACAGTGTAATACAGTTTCTGCACATGAGCGAAACAATAGATAAACTTCGTGAGACTGACCTTGTGTCTGTCCGATACTACAGGAGGGGGTGCGACACAGCGGCAGCTGTGTCCACCTCCCCCTCCGCAGCCAGGCAGCCAAGGCCGAAAACTTTCCATGAGCTTTCTTGTACTACATAATACTAAACTGCATGTATTTACAATTTGACAACAAACTTCTTTACAATAGCTTTCACATTTCCCTGCTGTTTGTCAAATTTACTTAGCTTGGTCATATCCACATATACCCTTCTGTTTTAGCAGCTTTAGATATATCCTTCATTAAAAGCATGTAAATTCTTCACTCACAGGTAAAATGGGTTCAATATTTTTGGTCAAGTGGGAACTTTTACGTCCCTTGGTCAGAGATCAGTGTTGATAGGAAATGTCATGGTCCGTGAAATGTAAGAGTGGGGGTCAGAGTCTAGTCTGGTCTGCGTTGTGTATAACTCTAGGGTCAGATGTTTAGCGGCGTTCAGGGTTGTCGGATAAGTCATCGTCCTGGTCTAAGATCATTAAGCGGATTTCTTCTTCGTGTAGGGCGGCGGTTACACTTCCAGTCACTGCGCGCATGATCATTGCACGAATACAAGGGATGAAACAAGTCATGATAAGACAAATGGACGCTAGTAGGACGAGGAGGGGTGTGATTATTTTGAACAGTACCTGTATCCACGTCCCAGTAGTGAACCAATTGAGCATATTACTTTGGGAGTCCAGGTGAAACTGGTCACGTATCTGAAACTGTAGGGCAGTAATTTTTTCATGAATTATGGTCCAATTATGTGTGGAATCGGGTATGAATGTGCAGCAGAAGTCCAGGCCAAATTTCTTACACAAGCCTCCCTGTTCGGCAAATACATAATCCAGGGCTACCTGGTGCATTGTCAGCATATTCTTTATTGCTGCACGTTCTGGATCATTTTCTAATTGACTTACTATGTCTTCTATTAATGAGGTTATGTTATCTAGGGTCCACCATAATTCATTTATCTGGCGTCCCAGTTTAATCACCCCTGCCAAGGGAAACAATGCCATAGCCGTTATTTCTGCACTCGACAAGGCTGGGTCACACGTGGTGCCGTACAGGACGGAAGAGCACCCTGTCGGTTTTACAGCTCGCTTCGTCTTATGATGCACCTGAATGGTGCCCTCTGTCACCTTGAGCATGTCTGCCTCTGGAACGATGATTGAACTCGGTACTAACCGTGCCATGTAACAGCTACCACACCAGTCTTGGGGAAACATGTGGTAAAGTCTGTGTCCACAAACCCAATACCAGGGATGGGGGAGAGAGCTCCTCCGTTCCTGGCAGGGTAGTTTCCTTTGAAATACGCACGACGCGGTTTGCCGGACAGGGTGGGGTCACTGGGATCGCCATTATAAATGATTACTCCATTACATTTTGGACCATCATTGGTACATGAGAACGCTGCTCCATGCAAGTCTCAGTATCATTTTGTAGGATTACTCTGCTTACATAACCTATTCTGGTGCTATTGGGTGTGCATTGTCGTGCAATTGCCAGATCTGCAGTGAATGACCTGAGCGTGGTTATTCCTCTCTGACGTGTTGCATTCGTGGTGGCTGAGAAATTCCGCTGCACAGTCAAAGCCGTAAAGAACGGTTTTAAATTGGCTACTTCGCTTTTGCATGCGGGGGCCTATTTAAGGAACAGAGTATACTCTATAGGCTTTTTGTGTGTGCGTACCCCAGCTACTGCTGCTGTGTGTGCCAAAATGATGCATGACGCGGTCAAGTTAGAGACGGGGACAGCGAGTAACAGGCGGCATCAAGTGTGTGGGATTAAGCGCGAGACATAACACCATTAGTCTTATTATAGGTGTTAGCAGTGTAGTTTTGTAACTTATACCATAAGTTCTGTAGAGGGTTCTGGGGAGTGATGTTGCGTTTAGTCAGATTCTGTCGGTCAGTCAGGCTGGGAAATGTTGGCTTTATTGGCCACATCAGTATACATACTACAAATGCCGTAAGTGTCATCAGTGTGAGACATAAAATAGAACTTTTCAACCAACTTAGCTTCTTTTGTCTTCTTCCGTGTGGTGGGGGGTCCAGTCCATGGTTGATTGACGGCATGTTGTCAGCGTGGGTGCCTAGCTTGTGCTATAAGAACACCGTTGGTCAATCGTAGAGCGGTGCCCAGTAATTTTTACTGTAAGAACACCGTTGTTGTCACTGCATGCAAAATGAAGTCCTGCGTCTTAGGTTGGCTCTAGGTGTTTCTCAGCTTGCAGTGTGAGAGGTGGACTCCAGGTACTGGCGCTCTGCGATCTTGACAGCGGTGGGAGTGGCGATGAGCACTTGATAGGGGCCTTCCCACCTGGCACTGTTCCAGCTTTTCGTTTCACAGCTTTGATGAACATCCAATCTCCGGGTTTTGCCTGCTGGGAAACAATAAGTCCTTCTGGCAGTTTATTGAATTTTCTAACTTCTCGTGTTTCCAATGTTCTTCTCATATATTCAACAAGATCATGTTCAGAGTCTGGGAGGTCTTTTGTAGTTAGTTGTAGGTCTGGTAATTGGTATGGTCGTCCATACAATATCTCAAATGGGCTCAATGATTGTCCTTCAGCTGGAAGAATGTGCATACTTAGTTTTACTATGTCTACACATTCAGGCCATGTCATTTTTGTCTCTTTTGTTGCTTTTACTAGTTTGTTTTTAATTGTTCCGTTCGTTCTTTCTACCAACCCTGCCGATTGTGGGTGGTAGGCACAATGATGTTTCAAGTCAATGTTGAAATGTTCTCCTATTCTGGAGACTACTTCATTACAAAAGTGTTGTCCATTGTCTGAACGTAAGATCTGTGGAATTCCAAAGGTTGGAATTATGTGTTTGCATAATGCTTTGGCTACAGTGGAGGCGTCTGCTTTTGCTGTTGGATATAATTCTACCCATTTTGAGAACGCGTCCACTATAACCAGGCAGTACTCTAGTCCTCGTACTTTGTGTAGTTGGATGTAGTCCATGTGAATTACTTGGAATGGATAGTCTGGGTCTGGGAAGGAGCCCCTTTTGGGTCTTGCATTACCCTGTGGATTGTTCTTGATACAGATTACACACTGTTTACAAAAAATTTTTTGAGTATGTTGTGAAACCGTGTGTATTATAATATTTATCTAATAGACTACACATCCCTGCTGTTGACGCGTGGCTTTGACCATGCGTCAATTTACATGCCCAATTAAACATTGATCTGGGTAACCAGGGCTTGTTCGTTGGTCCCCGATATATGCCATCTTTATCTCGTTTTGCTCCTTTCCTGAGCCAGCACTCCCTCTCTGTTTGTGGTGCTGCATGTTGTTTGTCTTTGAGCACATTGTCTATGGTGTCCTGTGTGTGTACATGAAGTGCGTCTGCGTACTTTCCTGTCCTTGTGCTGCTGCTTTTGCAGCTGTGTCTGCTAGTGCATTGCCTGTAGAAACTGGATCAGTGTTCTTGGTGTGTGCCTCACATTTGCAAACTGCGATAGATTCTGGCAATTTTACTGCTTCTAAAAAGTTGTTTTAGCAATTTGGAATGTGTCACCGGTTTCCTGTGCTAGTTACAAATCCTCTTTTTCCATTGTTTACAGAAATGATGCAATGAACTGTATGCATACTGACTGTCAGTGTAAATTGTCACTGCTTTGTTTTTAAACAATTCAAGAGCACTTATCATTGCCATTAATTCTGCACCTTGAGCTGAATAATTAGTTGGTAATTTACCACTTTGTAAAACTTTGTCGACTGTTGTGATTGCATATCCTACTTGATTTTGACCCTTAGGATCTCTGCTTGCTGATCCATCAACAAAAATTGTAGTTCCAGTTTGCAAAGGTGTGTCTTGTAGGTCTGGCCTAGATTTGTAGTCTTGTTCTGCTTCAGTTATACAGTTATGTTCTCTCCTTCATCCGGGCGGGATGAGGTGTGGCTGGATTAAGTATTGTGCACCTTTCTACTGTTATGTGAGGCTGTGACAGTAATGTTGTGGTGCATGCTAAGTGTCTGGCTGGTGACATGAAGGACATGTTCGCTTTGTAACAAAGAGCATGTACCGCATGTAGGTACCAGTAATTTCAGAGTGTGGAAGAGAACAACTTCCGCTGGACGCATTTATTGCCATTGCTGCAGCGATCACTGCCTGCACACAAAGGGGGTGTGGCTCTAGCCACAGGATCTAACTGTTGGGAATAAATGCTACTGGGCGCAATTTACTTCCGTGTTTCTGTAATAATACTGATGTCATGTGTCCATTCTTTGAATCACATGTTTGAACAAATGGTTTTTGTAATCTGGTAGTGCTAAGACAGTGGTAGCTGCCAATGTAGATTTCAGCGTCGCAAATGCGTGCTCAGTTTCCTGAGTCCATAGAATTTTGTCTGTCATTTTCATTGGATGACCATGAATGAGGTCAAGCAACGGTTTGGTTAGATCAGAATAATTCACTACCCATGCTCTACAGTAATTAACAAGGCCTAAAAATGACAGCATTTGCTTTTTGGTGATTGGTTTTGGAGCCTGCAAAATAGCAGTTTTCCGATTTTCTGATACTGTGCGGCCATGTTGTGTGAGTATGTGGCCTAAATACTTTACTTGTGGTCTCCAGCATTGGAGTTTGTCTCTACTAACTTTGTTTCCTGTCTCACCTAGGAATCTGAGCAATTGTATGGTGTCTTTTTTACACTTATTTTGATCTTCGTTAGCCAGGAGGATGTCATCTACATAGACTAGAATTTGGCTACCATGTTTGGGTGTGAAACTTGATAGACATCTCGTAATTGCTTGTGTAAAAATTGTCGGGCTTTCAGCGTACCCTTGTGGCAGTCTGGTGAATGTGTACTTTACACCGCGAAATGTAAAGCCGAACCATCCACGTGACTCTGGATGAATTGGAACGCTGAAAAACGCATTACTGAGATCGATAACACTAAAATATCAGGCATTAGAATTTAGAGTATTCAATAATGTATGTGGATTTGGCACATTTGGTGCTCTCTGTTTTACTGCTTCATTTACTGCACGTAGATCTTGGATCATTCTCCATGCCAACGAGGGTGGTGCTTTTCTTACAAAAAAATTATAAAATAAGTAAACATAGGACTAGACAAGGCGAATTGTTATTGCTATATTGCTATATTCTGCTTAAGATTATCCTTGTCGACATAAAAAGTACACATGGCAGCTTCAGAAGCACAGAGAGGGATGAGAGGAGGGAGGGGCTGAGGGATTCTCACATGCACGGGCTTGAAAAGTGGAACTTTGAGATGGGAGGAGGGACACGGGAACGCGCTGAGCACTACTCTGGAAATTTGAGATGGGAGGGGGAACACGGTCCTCCACTAATTTGTACACACAAAAACAACTTTTAACAAACTACAAATTGTGACAAGACAAAACTACAAGTTGTGACAAGACAAAACTACAAATTGTGACGGGACTCAAAGGAAATATCTCAAGGATCACAGTAATTCCTTATGCAACTAAAAGTTGCGGTTACATACGAGGGGTGTATCTCCCAGGAATTAGAGTGTTTTAGGTCCCAGAGTCTCGGTCACCTAGATTCCTTAATGACGAGTTGAATATTCTACTTCAACAGGAAGTGACTTTGTGACTCTGCTGCTTCAAATACTTCTCGTCAAATCATACAACACAGAACTTTCACACCATACGCCAAACTAAGTTTCTGGCTGACGTCAGGCCGAAAACCCAATTTGGTTGTGGTCTGATTATGATGTCTCCAGAATGCTGACTCGGATTCTGTTCTCCTTTGCCTTTTCCTGACCTTCCTTCTCTTTCTCCATCTACTCTTAGCAAAACTCTGTCTCTTTCATGCCATATTTTTCCATCTTTTTCAGAAATTGACATGACTGTGGGTAACATCTTTTCATATATTGTTCATCTGTTTCAGTCCGTTCTGCGGGCCTAAGTTTTGCCCTTATTACTTGGAAATTCTGTTGGTTTGACATTTCTGTATATGATTTGAGTATGAATTGTGTAGGAAAAATGCCTCCTTTGGGCTTCAGTACAACTCCACCTCTACAAGCTTCTACAGACACCTAGTGTTCTGCGGTAAAGGTCTTGGGGTATACCCCGGAGTTGCAGAGAATTTTAGATTTCCACAATTCAACTCCATTCATTCTCACAGTCTTATCTCACAATCACACCAGCGTGTTCTGTATTTTCCACTGACTGGGAAAATTCAGTGTCTGACCTGTGTTTATGGTTGTCTCCTGTTCTCTCCGGTCGGATGGAGTCAGTCACGGGGAGGAGAAGGAAGAACAGCCGGCCACGGGGAAAGGTGGACTTCTTGAAACTCTGCGCAGAGATTTTACGACCGTTGTCAGTTGCCCTCCTCGGAGACCTTATCCATCCGGGTCGCGGCACCAAGTTACTGTCAGGAAATTTCACACACAAAACAGTGTTGTGAGAATGACAGTGTTAAACTGAGATGACTACGTCTCAGCCCTGCGGAGAATACAACCTGCTACTGACTGAGCATTAAAAACCAGGAATCAAAGACACAACTCAACTTAAGTTTTTACGTGCACGGGGAGACAAGTGGCGCTTCTGACAGCTCGTCCCACTGGGTGCCCAACTTCGGAGCAAACCCTCAGTCCAATCCAAAAATCCAGTTGTCTCTCCGTGCATTTTATTAAGTTCAGCATGAGTGGGGCATCCCCATTGAAACAGTGTAATACAGTTTCTGCACATGAGCGAAACAATAGATAAACTTCGTGAGACTGACCTTGTGTCTGTCCGATACTACAGGAGGGGGTGCGACACAGCGGCAGCTGTGTCCACCTCCCCCTCCGCAGCCAGGCAGCCAAGGCCGAAAACTTTCCATGAGCTTTCTTGTACTACATAATACTAAACTGCATGTATTTACAATTTGACAACAAACTTCTTTACAATAGCTTTCACACTCTCTATCGTCTTTTTCGCGGCTACTATTTCTGACTCTGTGTGAACTTCCGGGGCAAAGTAAACGGTCACCTGACTCAAAAGGTAAATATTTTACAAATAAAATATATGGAAATGAACAACAATGGTATTCTGACACATCTTAATATTTGAACAGGTAAAATAACAATTTTAGGACTTATTAACATGAAATAAATATACTGATATTATCGTCAGCTACATTGTATTATGTTTCCTGTTGCGTGTAGTTTTTCCTGATACTAAATGTTAACTAACTTGCTTCTAACTGCAGAATGTATTTATTAAATTGTTTGGATTAAAATGTGTTCACAGACTCAACAGACTCATCTGTTTCCCATAAATTCAGGCCAGTGCCAGTGTAATCCTCATGTTTAATGTCTGATCAATTGGAGAAGTTGTTATGGTTTGTCCTGGTTGCTCTTCTTGATTAGCAGCAGGGCCCTAGCAGGTCAAAAGCCTTCCACTTGAACAAGAAGAAACAGTTCAACAGCTGTAATCATTAAAGGAACAAAGAAGTACCTCACTCTCCAACTCCACAGAGGTCTGAGTGACATGCTTCACATCTAGTCCCGTGTCAGGCTAAAAATGGCCCCTGAGTGCTTAGTATCCTCATTATGAAAGACATTTTAAAAAGATCTATTTGCAGACAGAGGGGTTTGACCTTAGAAAACAAAACAATTTGTCTTATGTGACAACTGCTTCATTGTTATATGGCTTGTTACAGTAGAAAAAGTTATTAAAATCAAATTGACTATATTTTCTTGCGGTGAATGGCATCATCCACTTCAAGGTAAATTAAATCTTGGGGGCTGCAGCAGCTCTAGTACATATGTGTCCATAGGCAAGACACTTTATCCACCTTGCATAGTATATGAATGTAATGCTAACAATGCCATTTTTTAGATCTTTAGTTGAGTGTAAATATTGAATGACTCTGAAGTGCCTATTACATAATATTTACTATTGAGTGTCACATCATCCCCTGTGAATCAATACATTTTGTCGAACTCTAAAATTATGAAAAAATTATTATTAGAAACAGGCAGCAACAGCAGTGTAATTATGAAAACTCCCTGTTCCCCTTACAAGTGTAGGTGATGTAAGCCTAATTGTAAAAAGCTGTATTTCTCTGGCTGTGGCTTCCCGCTGTGTGACCTTCGGGGTGTGATGTGATGCACAGCGTGGAGTTAACATGAAGACAAGGGCTGAGTCAGAGGAGACTCAGTGCATAAATTACTGTCAGTGTGCAGCTTGCATGTTACAGGTGGATCCCAGGTCAACAGTATGTGTGTGTTTGGTTGGTCTTTGAGGGAACGGAGGTGGTGGTTGACATGAGGAACAAACTGGATGTGAGAGAAACCTACAGGGTCAGGGTCACTGTGGGAAGAGGAGGAGGTGTAAACAAACATGGAGGCTTCAAAATGTGGGGAATTAGAGAAAAGATGGTCACACAGAAGGAGTTTGGATGGTCATCCCAAACCCAGTGGAAATCATTGGTAGCCTAATGATTTACAGTGTCAACTGGGCCAATGTTAACGAAATAGTGTCATGATTTCCCATTCATTGTAGGCTAAACCATAATACTCCTATCACACAGTGGTTTGTGTTGAGTGTGGGAAGTGTAATCTTTGTTACTCCCATGACCCAAAGGGGTTACAAGCAGCTAACATAATAAAAGATTAACAAATTGTCAAAATATTTTATGTTTACTCTGTTATGTGTTTGGATGATTACTTTGAACCTTGCTGATGGATAACACTGCAAATAGACACTTTAGATGACTTTTTTGCTCAGATGATCTAAAGAATTGCTTCTAAAACAATTATACACCACAATAAATTAGGTCATATAGAAATGTTGCCCATATAATGTTTTTAATGGGTAGCCTCCATCTATTTGAAGGGACTTTGCTCTTGTACATTAACATCTGTATCATTGTTTTCTAAGACTTACTTACTACTTACTATAATGCTTAACTGAGTAGGAATATGTACATTCTCATTTACATTCAAAAGAATAAGCAAAACACAATAACTGAATACAATATTTCAAAATGCCCTTTGCCTGTGTACTGTAATATACAAGACAACTAATTGTCTTTAAAAAAAAAAAAAAAAAAAGTTCAGATAAATTTAGTATGGGTTTTCTTTATCACTGTACTCAGACTTTGTGAATTAATTGTACTTTCCAGATGCTGAGTTAAATAGTGACTATATGCCAAATTTTAATGAGAAGCAATTAACTACAAACGGACCCTAATCTAAAGCTCAATGCGATAATAGTGCAGGGCAACTACTTCAGTTCAACCCAAAGATAAAGACTATAGGCAAGAGTTCATAAATCATGACCAAAATATCCAATAATGACAATAACAGTGTCTCGTGAAAAGTTCCAAGAAGATGGTGAGTGTTTGTTTGTTGCCTCTCCTCCCTCCTCACGTCATGTCTGTCCTGGGCAACTGTCACAGAAAACTCCTGAGTCTTTACTTTGCGCACTTCTCCTCTGACAGCGACGATTACGACGATTAGCGGCAGACTCATGAAAAGAAAAGGCGGACAACGCGACGCGCGTCATTAAGTTTTGTGACACCACAAACTTTGTTACCAGAAGTCAATTTACTTTGGAAACGTTTAAGTTTTGTTTTGGTTAGTTCCAGGGAGATTGCCTGGTCTCTGTCATCATGGGTCCAAGAGTTTTGCGGCTCTCAGTGGCGCTGTCCATTGTCCTTCTTTTCGCTGCCCCCTGCGCTACGTCCATCGCCTTTCCGTGTCCCGACATCTGCAGCTGCAGCGCAAGAACCTTCCAGTGCACTCGGGACACTCAGCTCTCCTCCCGGGCTGCCGTCAAACCTGGGAAACTGTAAGTACCCGGATCTCATGCTAATCTCTGTGAATGAAATTGTGAGTCATAGCGAGTCCAGCTAATCCTGCAGCGGCGGGACTGTGGAGGACTTGATGCTTCCTGGAGTTAATACCGTCCTACCGGAGCTTGTTTGGTCTCTGCAGCAAATAGTAACAAAATAATATGCCATATTAGTGTTGTCTTAAGGAACATTGCTTATGTAAATAAAGCGGATTAATTTGAAAATTGTAAAATTAAAAACTATTTTGATTTGTGCAGGACCCTAAGCCACCTGCCTCTGAAGCTGGTCCCCACATATGCTTTTAGAGACCTGGTCAACATTACCATGATGTAAGTAGCCTTTGCCTTTCTAATCCAAGGTCTAGAAATTAAAATTATGTTGGCTGTCAAATAAATTATTATTAGATAACTAATTGGTTATTATAGCCTGCAATAGGCTCAAGTAGGCTACTAAAGATGAGTATAGTGTACTCATAATTGTTGACTTCATTCTGCTATAAATCATTATCCAGTCAGGGAGTTATTGACAAAAGGCTGTAACATAAAAGCATTTTCTACGTCTATTAGGCCTACCACCAACAATAACGGCCTTGTGTGGTTAGGTATAGGCCTAGTTATAGCCGCATTTATTAAGAGCAATTTGTATCTAAGCACAGTGCAGATTGGGAGGCTGAGATTTAGTATAATTTGTTACAGCCATCGTACATGACAGTGTTTTCAAACACATTTGACCTCTCCCACTTGAGGACTGCTCAGTCTGGTCAGTTTGGCATTCAGTGTGTATTTTATCCCAATAATTAATTTAGCCTGTGTGTGCAATGTCCAAGGTTTTCAGAATGGTGTGATTTGTGTATTTTATCGGTTGGCCTCACAGCACAGTTTGTTTGAAAACTCCCACATGATTGTTATTGATAATTAAAAATGTGTCGTCTTGAGGGCTCAGAGGAAATCTGTATTTTGGAATTGGCTATGTGGTTCAAGGACCAAACCTGATCTCAACCAGAATTTTGCTAAATCTAGTCTAAAACAAGAGCTGACCCAAGAATCGATCAGGTCAAAACAGGAATTTATTTTGCATGCATCCTAAATTTTGAGATAATTAAAAACAGCCATGTTTGTACACATGAAGTTGGCTCTGTGTTATGTTTTACTTTTTGCCTATTACTGTACAGTAAGTGCATAATGTACATTAATTTAAAACTATTGTGTCTAAAATCCAAATTATAAACATGCTTTTTCAGATCATGTATGTGGGTCACATCTTTTCAAAACATGTTAAATTTAAATTGTCTTCATTTGATTTCCTTATAGCAGTAGAAGACAGCTGTTAGCTAAAGTGTTGAGTAAATCAGACTTGGTTTTACAAGGCCACCTCTTATCAGCTCTAGATACTTACAGTACTTACATGTCCATTAACCACAAATCCTTCGTGGACCAGCCATAAATTTTCCTTTTTTTTAATTTTTTTTTTTTAATTTCACAATCCTAATCTTAAACCTTCTCGCCCACCGACACATGTCAAGGCAGAGTGCACCCTTTGCTGACGTAGTTTACAGTAAATCACGTTTCATTTTCATGCAAGTGTTCCATGAGCATTTAGTGGTAATTACAATGTGTTTGGCAATCAAGGAAGATAAGTACCCTCCACAGATGGGAGATCTTTAATTGTTTGTGTTTTTGAATGATGGCACAGTGACTTTAACTTAAGAAAAAGTGTTGGCTGATTACTTAGGGGAGCGAGGTTAAAGCAAAAGAAGCGATCAGAGAAGGGAGTTTGGAGAAGGGTGCTATCTGAAAAAACGTCAAGGACACATGCAAGCACCCGTGACTTTGGGCTGTTGTTTAGTCCGTCTTTCTTCACTCATTCTTGTTGGCCTAGATGCATGTTTGATGTAAGTTGGGATAGGTCCAAGCATGGGGTGAAATGTAGGTGTCCAGCGGTTGTGAGTAATACGATGGTTGCTGATGTTTTTATTGTGTCCCAGGTGGGTTTACTCTAGTATTAATCAACACTGTCCTAGTTCTAAATGAGGGAATAGTAAATAGGTAAAGGGAACAACTTTTTATCCAAATGTGTTACTTGGTTTACTAAAGATGAGATTCATCTTTTGGTTACAGGTGAACTATCTGGGCTGGGCGATATGGTGATAAAAATCTAATTTCAGTCTCATCTATATGACAATTGATGCTTTGAAGCTGATGACCTCAACATTACCTGGGGGTGTGATGCTAACTGGAAGCACTACTCTGTTAGAAGCTCTGTTACACAAATTAGATTTAATCTGATCTTTATTTTACCTCAATCTGACCAGAAAGAGCTGACTTGGTTGGAACTACAACAGGTCAGCTGATTTGTGCGCTTAAACAAGTCCATCCATCTTCTTCAGCTTTATCCGGCTGGGTCGCGGGGGCAGCAGTTCACCGCCCAGTCCTCTGCGCACCCGACCCTTATGAACTCGTCTGTGATGAGCCCACAGGAGGGTGGACCCACATCGTCCTTTTAGATTGAGCCCGGCCTGGCACTAGGCTACGTCATGGTCCTTGATTTCAGTTCACAGGTTAAACAAGTCTCACACATAAAATTGCAGTCACAAGTTAGCCAGGATTCGCCAACAGTTTTTTGATGAAAATTAAGCACCATTTTGTGTTTTTTCATGACTTTTCTGATAGTCTCTGTTTGCTAATGTGCATTGCTAATGTGCATTATGTCACCATGGTTACTACTGAGCATTCCTCCAATACAGATACATGTAAAACACCCCCAGCGTGATCAGGGCCGGCCCCCCCATTAGGCAACATAGGCAAATGCTAAGGGCGCCGCCGCTCCACTAGGGGGCGCCGAGCGCAAAAATCGGCGATGGGGGATAAAATCCTCCACTGTCTAAAACAGGGCTCATCAAACTAAGGCCCGCGGGCCAACTCAGGCCCACCACACCCCTTTGACTGGCCCCCCAACCCCTCTGGCCCCCACCACTTGAACTGGCCCTATGAGGCAATCCTCAAAAGGTGTCATGGCAAATAATAACATGTCTGCATCTTGTATTTTTGCATCTTGTTTGTTTTTTTCAATTAAAAATGATATTTATATTAAGTATTTATCTTTATATTTAAATAATTATATGACATCTTTACATTTGCCGCCGATTTTGCGCCAAATTTTCATCACCTGACAAGCTCGAGATTAAACAGTGACAGTCAACGCACGCAAAGATAAATACATGGAATATCTGTGGTTTTTCAATTTAAAACAAAGTGTGAAGTACTTACTACTTTTACAAACCACTAGTAACAATAAACAAATATGTGTCAGGAATTCTGCGTTGATATAGTATCAAGGCTCGTCATTTCTTCTACACAATGAGGCTGGTGGTCATGTTGGTCTGGGTCGTACAATTCTGTTCTACGGCCGACCTGACCCCGGCCCCCATCACAGTCAGGAGCAATAATGTGGCCCCCAGTGAAAAAAGTTTGGTGACCCCTGGTCTAAAACAGTCCAAGGGGCGCCACCTGAAATCTTGCCTAGGGTGTCAAAATGGTTAGGGCCAGGCCTGAGCGTGATGATACTGCAAAGTATGAAGTAAATTTTTGTGATTGTGTCTGACTGTGATTCTCATCCTATTGGTCACCCTCCCTGCTCCAAGTGAGTGGCAGATGGAATTCACCAATCATAATGACATAAATACACAAAGACTGCTGGAACTGTAATTAAAATTGTGGTCTAGCCCCATGAAATTGTGATTTTTTTTATTTAATTTTTTTTGGCATATCATCCAGCCTTATCGCAATAACAATTTGACTTGCAACAAACGTCACTTTCTCTTTTACACTGTCTAATCATGAGTTGTCACACTGAACCATATGCCTGCACAGATGTTTGTTTTTTTCTTTCACAAAGTAGCCAGCATTTACTATTATATTTGGGCTTTTATGCACAAAAAGGGGTAGTGTCAGTGAAAGCATGTTGTCTGAACTACATTTTGATTGAAGTCGAAGTATGAAGTATGTCTTGTTTTATGCCTTTTTCAGTAGTATTAAAAAAACAACTGCTTCTTTCACAAGCTGCCTTCTTAAGGAGAAGGCAGCTTGACTAAATATAATGTTTTGATGAGGGTCACTGCTGGCCATAAACTATAACTTGGAGCCTTGTACTCACTGGTGTTAAAATATGTGGAGTTTTCACTACAGTTAGGTTGCAACCAGTCAGTGGGATGTTCTTTTATAGAATTAAAGTATTAAAGTAAGAAAGACAAATATATATAGGAATATTTAGGATTTCTCTCCCAATATTTTTTTTTTTTTTTTTTTTTTTTTTTTTTTACAAAAGTGAAATCTTTTTTTGTAAACTTAACTATAACGTGACTTCAATTTGTTTTGAAACATTTTATATCAACATATGCAATTACTGATGATTGGCCCTGACAACAAAAAAATACAAGTAATTAAATTCACTTTAGTCTGTAATTCACTTTAAACACATTTATTAATTTACTTATTTTTCCTCTCTTGTCCCACAGTGCGATTTCCCAAAGCGACTCCATCACTCGTATCCAGAGACAGGCATTCCTCTCCCTCCACACTGTGTCTCAGATGTAAGCCCCTTCACACAAACCCAGCTGCAGCTAGATGTTCTGCATTATCCTGGAGATTTAAGAATTACTGCCTCGATTGCAAAGACACCGTGTCGGCATTCAGCACAAATGATCAATGAAAAAGCCTTTTATTGTTTGTTTGTTTATTTGTTGATTGAAATATCATAATTACTGATATATTTCTCATTTTTATTTATGCAGCTTTGTGAGCAATATCAATAGTCTGCAGTTCATTGAAGAAGGGGCATTCACTGATTTACCCAGACTGGATTATTTGTAAGTATTTGTGGTTTAAAATATCTTTAAATAATCATGTGTTTACATCTTTAACTATGAACTGATCAGCACAATATTTTAGCGTGTTTGTTTTTGTATAAAAGTATCTCTGAAATGACATTGGTTATCTGTTATAGTTCTCATAGATATGATTTTGTAGGCTGTGAACAAGAAATTTGGAGAGTTGATATAAGCTTAGATGGTCAGTAAACAAACAAATGATGTATTCTTTACCCTTGTGAGAGGTGAAGCTGGATGTGCACTAACCACATATGTTAAATTGTTGAGTCCAGCTGTTTGGGAACCATTACATGATATGACAGCAGCTTTGTAATACGGTATGTTTATTGAAATTAATAGAATTTTAATCAAAATCAAGATTCAGTCATTTCTAATTGTCAATAATCAGCTTGGCTCTTTTTAATGGAGAGGTTTACAGCCAATCCTCTGACTGTAAAAGCATGGGAAGAAGACATTTGATTATTTTAAAAGTGTTAAAAAGAAATTAATTCATTACTGTCTACAGTATGATCAAAAAATGTAAGTTGAATGCCATTTTATATGTCTGACAAAATAAGATTGAATACAAAAATATTATCCTTGAATATAAGGAAATGCTTCAGTTAATTTAAGTATGATTAATTGTTTTGTCATATGGCCCTGCAATAACTGAAACTATATGTTGTTCTCATTCAGGAGCATCTCCAACACTGGGCTCACCCACTTCCCAGACTTCACCACTGTCTCCTCTCTGGCTCCTAGATTTATCTTGTAAGTAACACTGTTTTTATAATGCACGCATGAATGATTAGAGTATTAGTTTACTCTCTTGGTTTTCATTTTATCTATCGTGTCAGCCTGCCTCTCCCACTGGGTGACAATCGAAACCACTCATTTCTTGCCTGTAATGTGTATAATTTAGTCTAAGTGATACAGCCTGGTTAATGTTATGTTATGTTATCTTGTGTTTAGGGACATGGCAGACAACATCTGGATCCACACCATTCCTGCCAATTCTTTCCAGGGAATCTCAAAGGAGTCTGTTGACATGTAAGGCCACAGCTGTATAATGTTATCAATGGTGTACGCAGAGTGATAAAGCATCCACAGTTTGAACTCATTTAAAAGTGTTTCATCAACAGTTAGATTCCTCTAATAATGCCACATGATAATATAATGTATATACATCAAAGTGGCAGAATCTGTACTCAGTTAAATATACTACCCAAAATACCAAGTGATCATAAAATTAACATTTTTAGATGTACATTTTAGATTAATACAAGTTGGTTTTAGGGGTGTTGCCACTCAGCCAGGTGGCACTCAGGCCTCACAGCAAGAAGGTTGATCCCCGGGTCACCCGGGCCTTTCTGTGTGGAGTTTGCATGTTCTCCCCGTGTCTGGATGGGTTTCCTCCGGGTACTCCGGTTTCCCCCATCAACTCAAAACATGCAGCACCCCTATGAAACTTCATTAATAGTAGTTTAAGTTTCATAAGTAGTGGTGATGAAAAATCTATTCTGATAGTAAACCCCCTAAAGCCATCCATCCATCTTCTCCCGCTTAAACACCTCCTGAGGGAAGCGTTCAGGAGGCATCTGGAACAGATGCCCGAGCCACCCCAGCTGCTTCTCTCGATGTGGAGGAGCAGCGGCTCTACTCCGAGCTCCTCCTGTGTGACCGAGCTCCTCACCTTGTTTTGACCGCTTGTGTCTCTTTTCGGTCATTACCCAGAGCTCATGAGCATAGGTGAAGATAGGAATGTAGACTGACCAGTACCATTACCATTCGGCTCAGCTCCCTCTTCACCACGGTGACGGTAATGGTCCGATACTGCGACTGCATCACTGCCGACGCTGCACTGATCCGCCTGTCATCTCACGCTCCATCCTCCCCTCACTCGTGAACAAGACCCCGAGATACTTGAACTCCTCCACTTGAGGCAGGGACTCCCCACCCACCCGGAGAGGGAAATCCACCTTTTTTCAGTTGAGAACCATGGCCTCGGATTTGGAACAATTGATTCTCATCCCAGCCGCTTCACACTCGGCTGCAAACCACCCCAGTGCACGCTGCAGGTCCTGGTTCAATGAAGCCAACAGGACAACATCATCCGCAAACAGCAGAGATGAGATCCTGTGGTCCCCGAACCGGACCCCCTCCGGTTTTTTAAACAATACCTTGTCTAAAATGTGTTGCTGGTACAGAGAGTCATACAGTAGTTCCTCTCAAAATGTTATCTTTGTGTAACTATTTTCCATTTACATTCCATATTCTTGGCCTACAGTTTCTTTCTTGTTATGTAATTCAGTTCTCTGACCTTTTGTGCCATGTCTTCTTGATAGTGAACTGAAATGCAAAACATTTTATCCTTGACAGGAACCTGGTTAAAAATGGCTTCAAGGAGATACAAGCTTATGCATTCAACGGCACGAACCTCAACTCACTGTAAGTCCATATTGTAAACAACCAGTACATTGGGCTATATTCCGCTCTTTCTATTTGCAGATTTAAGATATGTTTTTCTTTCATCTTAAAAAACTGACTGTACTGTACCCTCATATCAACATTATGTAAGACTAAACAGAGATTTGGTGCCATATTGTTGACTTTCTGAAGAGACTCTGATATGCTTGGGCTGTTTACAATATTTAAATATGGCTTATCTATCACAGTGTCAAGCTAAGGGAAAGTACAAAATGGGTCATTTAAGAAATTCACAACTAAGTCATAAGTATGATGTGAAAATTGAGAAAGGTTTTATCTATTTTGCAGGATTTTGAGAGACAATAAGTTTCTAACTAAAATAGACGATGATGCTTTTGGAGGAGCCTCTGGACCAACTACACTGTAAGTTTAATTGTATTACGGTACTTTAAATAATCTTTTCTCACTTGGTTCACTGCAACTATGAGCCTTAGGAGGGGTAAATACTGGGCAATATCTGGTGCTGAAGTTCATACACAGACATTCAACAGACATTCATTCTCATACTAGTAATCCGGTAAAAAGACGTTTGGTTCATCATAATACAACAATTACCAACAATTACTGACTATGTGTTTGGATTAATAATAAAATAATGAAATCTTGTTCCTGTATCAAACTGATAATCTTAAAAAATGTAACTGTTTGTGAGAAAATACATTGTAAATCTATACTTGTTCAGACCAAAGTTAAGGCCGGCAGTTTTGAATTGGGTCATTGCAGTAAGATTAATATTCATAACAGTGTTTATCATTCTATTGTATAAACACCGAGAGGTGACAGGCTGTCTGTGTAAACAACCAACAAGCCACACGGGGCGCTGAATACTGATTAGAAACAAATAGCCCCATGTTACTGCCTCTTGCAAGGTCTTTGATTGGAACAGAGTTGAAGTCTTCTTTTAGTTTTGAAATCGTGACCTCACATGACTGACATTTACAATAACAATGGAAAATGTGCCCTCTTTTGATGGAGGTATTAACACCTGTCCCTGCTGTCCCAAAAATGCAAACATTTGGAAATACTTTCAAGCAGAATTAAGTAGCTACATAATAAAAAATATTCTACATGCTGGTGCCATTGCTGAACTCTAGGTGATGTAAAAATACAGGCTTTTTACCATTTGGATGATAAATATTAGAGCTTAGCTAAACTTGTAAATGTCAGTAATTACATCCACTAACTGTTGCGTTCCTCCTGGATGTGTTAAATAGGAAAACACAGTAAATAAAGTCTTGGCTCAGGCTCCAGAGCGGCACAAACCAGCAGCAAAATTCGTCTGAAACTGCATTTCTAACCAGCAGCAATTAAAACAGCAAATGGCAGTTCCTTCAGTGGTGGGAACACTGCATTTATGATTGTAAAAGTTTAAATCACAATCTAGTGCACCCCAGTGTAGCTTGAAAGGCTCACAGCATTTCAATCCCCCAGTTCAAAACATTTTTAAATTATACGTTTCCGTAAAGTGTATTCTGGAGTGACTAGCCTTTTTCTCTCCCTAAAGCATAAATGTGCAGTATTAAAGGTCCTATATTACACAAAATTGACTCTTTTATCCATGTTATAATGTTTTCTACTCAAAAACATACCTGGAGTTGTGTTTTATTTCATTCACCCATGTTTGAGTAACCCTTTATTATTAGTTTGTTTACATTTCCAAAGTTCATAATGCTCAGTTCCACCTTGTGATGTCATGAAGTGGTATTTTTCAGGTCAACAGCTACTTTTTAACTTTAGTTCATTTGAGACAGGCAAATCCAGGGGTGGGATTATCCAATCCAATTATTCTAGTGGAGGTGTATGGAGTTTGAAAACACAGTGGAGCACTTTCTGTACTAACTCATGAAAACACAAGGTGGAACAGAGTGTTTTCTACTAAGCCTAAAGTTGCAGTGTTTGTGCTAAAAATGTGTGAATGAAACAAAACACAACTCCAGGAAAATAGTGTAAAATAGGACCTTTAAATAAGCCGATCAAATTAATCCATGATAGGAACGGTGAATGTTTTTTGTTATTGTGTGTGTTTTTGTCACTGTTGTTAAAGGTGTACCCACTTGAGGCCCATAGTTGCAGGGATTGGCCACTTAGTGTCTCATCCATCTTTTTTGTAGTCCCTAGTTTAGTCACTAGAGGGAGACAAATCACAAAAACAGATCGCAGATAATTAAGATTGCAGTAATTGCCTAATTTAGGCACTTACAATTTTTCACTTTTCTTTTATTTCAGTGATGTATCCTCCACCTCTTTGATTGCCCTCCCACACAGAGGCCTTAGGCAGATGAAGGAGCTCAGAGCTAGTTCAGCCTACGCCCTGAAAACTCTCCCTCCTTTAAAGGGTCTGTCTGAGCTCCTGCAGACCGCTGAGCTCACCTACCCCTCCCACTGCTGTGCCTTTCACACCTGGCGCCGCAAACACAGGTACGATTCACGCTCATCTGAATCTGCAACATCTGTGAATTGTAATGTTTTGTTTTTTTTTTTGTTTTTTTCTATTCAAAGAGAAAGCCTGTTCAAAAACCTGACCAAGCTCTGTGATCTCATTGAAATGGACATGTAAGTTATTTGATCTTCCTTTATGATTCAAGTCATTATATGTAGATATGGTCCAATAGGTCTGTGCAATGAGTCATGTTTCATGAATTGTGATTACAAATCCAATCAATTATAAAAAAAAATAATAATAATCATAATAATAATTTTTAAAAAAATATTTAAAAAACAAGGCACTTTTCACATAACCAGGAGCAAAACTACTGGTTTAATGTTGCACTCTTCATCTCTTCTGGGGGAGGGTCTGCTAGAATAAAAGATGCTAGAATAATAAAATAAGCTTCTCTAGAATTGCAAAATACTGCTGATGACCTTTTTGAAGGGTATAAATGCATAAGATTAAGTTCTTCCAAATAATAGTGCTTAAGTAATTGCAATGTGGCATCTCTTTTTCTTTCTTCAGAGAGCCCACTGCAGATGGAGTTAGCAGTGTAAACTACATAAACTTTCAGTATGCAGACTTGGAGCTTGGCTGCTCGAACAGCCCTTACATAAAGTGCACACCCAAACCTGATGCTTTTAACCCCTGTGAGGACCTGCTGGGATTCTTCTTCCTCCGCTGCCTCTCCTGGATCATCACCATATTTGCCATCGCTGGAAACCTGGCAGTTCTGTTCATCCTGCTAGTTAGCCACCACAAGCTAACTATATCAAGATTCCTTATGTGCAATCTTGCATTTGCAGATCTATGCATGGGGCTGTACTTGATGCTCATAGCCTTTATGGATATCCACTCCCGTCACGAATACTACAACCATGCAACTGATTGGCAGACCGGGCCGGGATGCGGCATTGCTGGCTTTTTGACAGTATTTGCCAGTGAACTGTCTGTATACACACTAACTGTAATTAGCCTGGAGCGCTGGCACACCATCACCAACGCAATGCATGTGAATAAAAGACTTAGGATGCACCATGTGGCAGCCATGATGGGTGCAGGTTGGGTGTTCTCCCTCTTGGTAGCACTCCTCCCTCTAGTGGGCGTCAGTGGCTATAGCAAAGTAAGCATCTGCCTACCTATGGACATTGACTCGCTTGGATCGCAGGTGTATGTGGTAGCGGTTCTTATTGTGAATGTCATAGCCTTTGTTATAGTGTGTTATTGTTACATATGTATCTATATAAGTGTTCACAACCCAGAGCACTCCATGCGCAACGGTGATACAAAGATTGCAAAACGTATGGCCGTCTTGATCTTCACGGACTTCCTCTGTATGGCACCAATTTCATTTTTTGCCATTTCTGCAGCTTTAAAAATGCCCCTAATCACAGTGTCCCATTCAAAGATACTACTCGTCCTATTCTATCCCATAAATTCCCTTTGCAATCCTTTCCTCTACACCATTTTCACTCGGGCCTTCAGGAAAGATGTGTGTGTGCTTTTGGGGCGCTGTGGGTGCTGTCCGGCCAAAGCAGACCACTACAGGTCCCAAACCATCCCCTCACACATCTCCAATGCACAGAAAACAGCCAACAGCAAATCGCGTTCACTCAGCTTCTACGCATATCACTTGAAAATGAAGAATTGCTTTTTAAACAAAGGCACCACATGACTGTCAGTAGAAATACTATGAACTCAGGAGAGGCCATGTTGTTCATGTTTCATTTCATGAACAACAACAACCAGAGCTTCTGTCAGTGGAGACTGTGTCATTCCAAAGTCCAGAACATCCTTTGGACAGTCCAGTTTCTCCTCTACTGGACCCAGACTGTGGAACTCTCTTCCCACTGACCTAAAACAACAGACTGACCCCAACATTTTTAATAGACAATTGAAATTGTGGCTGAAATCAGGACAGAGCTGTACACATTAAAATGCATAATTTAACGTTTTATTGTATGTACTGCATTATTAACTGTTAATGTTTTATTACTTTGAACCTTTTTTAAAAGCCTCCTGTGGACAGGTGTTGAAAATTAGCACTTATGTGCTATAACACTTGAAACAATGCATCTGGTTCGTCCAATGCAATTGTTATGTCCATATCAAATAAATAAATAAATAAATAAAATAAAAAATGTAATTAGTCAAAATGTTAAAACATTTTAAAGGGACATTTCATGAAAATCATGTATCTATGAGGCTGGGGAGTCATGACCAACCAACATTAAAGAGTAGGCCTACAGGTGCTGAAGATAATGTAGGGCAGCCAGAGTTGATTTATTGAAAGTAATATAATTTGTATTGTATATTTTAATAATATTTGTGCTGTTATATAGGTTACAATTGTATGAGCCTAACTATATGGATCCCCTTATGGTTTGGCTGATTTAAACTGAAAGTTCATTTCTTGGAAATAATTGGAATCTTTCAGTTGGCCATCTAAACAGAAGCTGTGAGAGCAGCAGTACATCCAGAACGCTGTAACTCGGGTTCTGGCTCGACCAGGAAGTACAAGTGCATAAGTCCTGTGCTCAGGTCTCTGCACTGGCTCCTGTGGCTCAGAGAATAGACTTTAAAGCAGCTCTGCTTGTGCACAAGTCTCTCCATGGCCTAGCACCAAAGTATATCTGTGACATGTTAGTGCCATATGAACCATCTACACTCTGAGGAGCTCAGGGACCGGCCTGGTGCCCAGAGTCAGAACTAAACTCGGGGAGTCAGCGTTTCAGACTCATGCAGCTAAAATCTGGAAGTCTCCCTGAACATGTGAGACAGGCCTGTACTCTGACTGTTTAAATCCAGACTCAAAACAGTTGTGCATAGACTGAAAGGTTTCATTTCTCATTCCACACTCTTCTAATTCTCTCTAATTTAATGTCTCTCTCTATTTTTAAATTTTATGATTTATGTTTTGAAAATGTGTTTGTATTGTGATTTTAATGTATTTCTTATTCTGTAAAGCACTTTGAATTACTTTGTGTACGAATTGTGCTATGCAAATAAAGTTGCCTTGCCTAAACAGAAAGGGACCTATAAGCAGTACTAAAGCTGAAACAACGATTACAATGTGAAATTTTCTGTATTATCTGGTACTAAAATAGTATTTATGAGACTTTGCATTTTTTCTGCAGTTGTATATACATTTTAAGTTTAAGATTTATTCCAGCAATGTGTTGGCATCTGTGTTGTATATTCAAATGTATGTTTAAAGTGATCATATATGCTGCTCTACAGAACTCTTGTTTTTCTATAATTTTGGTGAATCTGTCATTTTAATGTATGAATGTGACATCAAAAGTGGTATTAAAGATTTATACTATTGAATGATTTGTTTCTGGACAAGGTCAGACAAAAGACAAGAGTTAAGGTTCACTTAAACATTTAGTACAAATGTTTTCAAGGTTAAACAAAAGATACATATATTTTATTTTAGTTACGAGAAGACAAAACTATCTCTACAAATGAAAACAAATTATCAGCTGTGTTACAAATTTAAGACAGATTTTACCATAACATCATCAGTAAAATTTAACGTTATTACTGACGAAATTAAACAGAAAATGGCTACTTTGAGTAGGTAAATTATCAGCATTTAAGGATTGTTTCACCTTTTAAATAAGAGCCTTCACTAAATGGACACTTCCATCTGATTTAGTCAATCGACTAAAGACCAGAGCCATTACCACTCTGCCTCTCCCACTGCCTTTGAAAACACATAATCCCTGCCTCCATAAGTCATCACGCCATCTTTCAAATGAAATTTCCATCGATTCTTACTGCGGTGGATCTGAAAAGAGCAGATGAGAAATTCTGTACTCAGACTGGGGTAAGTTTGGAGAAAAGTGAATCATGTTCTTACTTTGTCATACTGGCAAACAATCACATTCTCGGTGTCAAAGAGGTCTGGGATGTCCTGTTCAATCACATCATCACCTGAATTTAAGGGATCCTAAAAGTATAGAGAAAACACAATTCATTGTAATGGAAAAAGATGTTTAAAGTTATTTAGGATATAATCAGATGTATTTTTCTCATTTAAAGGTGCTCTGTACAACTACTCTGGTGGAGGGTCTGTCACCTGCTTGTTCCCATGGAGGGGTCATTTCTTTGCCAAAAGTATTCCAGTACGGCATTAAACTCCCCATGGAGAAAAGCAAAGTACACTACCAAGCTAAGTTACAAGTGTGAAAAGGCAACCTCACTCACAGTAAGACTGCATGTTTTGCCAGGATTTTTGAGAAAAACTCTCCACCCAAACCCTTACACAGTGCCCCTTTCATTTAACCAGTTAAATGATTCTTTTAATGCACACAGACAAACAGTTCATTTTTGGCACGGTTAGGCATAACATTATCATTAAGATCATCTAAGATTAACTATTTTGGTAAACAAAACATTCCTTTGATAAACTTTCAACGGATACCGGCTACATTTACACTTCATTTTTATTGTGATTGACATTAATGATTAACTTAATGTATTTTTACGTTTTTATCATAATCAGAACTAAATCTAACTGAAGAGATACTCAATCAATTCCTAACTGCAAAACATATTCTTCTTCCTCATCAAACTACAAAAAACAATATTTTTCCATGACAAAGTGCATCTGAAGTCTTGCTTATTCTTTGAAACTTTTTAAAATTCCTCTCAGTCTTACCTCATCCTCGACATGAGCCAGTTCGTCTTCCACCTCGCTGTCGCTGGAGGAGAGGCTGTTGCCATCACTGCTGGCATCTACCTCCTGCAGGGCCTTTATAGCTTCTGCATTGATTATTCCCAAAAAGTCATCCTCCTCCAGAGCAGCCACCTCTTCGTCGTCAGAGTTGTCTGCAGCACCGTCGAGCTGCACAATGTCTGAAAGTGCGCTATAGTCCAGGTCCAGCTAAACACAATAGTCACAAATATAAACCAGCAAGTTTGTAAATGAAATAAAAGTATATCTACTACACATTTGGTTTGTATACCAAATTATAACAATATGCTAATGGAACTGTCAAACTTCAATCCTCATGGAAACATGAAAGACATGTTAAAAGGAATTAAATATGCTAAAGAGTTTTGGGAGAATGAATTCAGCCAGACATCTCATGGCAGTTCTTTTTTTTTTCAGATTAAAGGGGCACTATGTAACTTTTCTATAGAAGGGTATGCCACATGCTTGTTTTCATGGAGATGCTTTGCCAAGAATATTCCACAATAATATCTCTGTGAATACAATCAGTAAAGTTTCATAGTGGATTTTTAAATCAAAGAGATACAGACCATTCTTTTGAGGAGAAATAGCTAAACTAGAGGAAAACAAATAAGTTCATTTACATGTGTATAAAGTTAAACAGAAATGGAGGACTCAGGCACCACCTGTCTCCTATCTATAACTCCATTCTCAAACCAAAATCAAAACAAATTAAGAAAACAATAGGTGTAGCCAGGTCAGGTCCAGAGGTGTGAATAGCTCCTTATGTGTATGCTAATCTGACCCCACCCCCCCCCAGTCTATTTCAATAGGGTGAGGTGATAACAGAAACTGTAAACAATAGGGTGAGTTTCTAAGTAATTTGGAGTATCTAACTCCTCCCTCTTGCAGGCAGATACAAGTCAGTGTCCTGCAGCATTCTGACCAGAACTGAAGAAGCAGCGGCAAAACGTCTTCTATCAAAACTTTGGTCCAGTTGACAAATTGAACTCTACGTAGCCATGGATTCTACCTGGACAAATGAGGGTTTCTACACACTTACATGTGTATATTTTTTGTAAGAGTCTTTAATGCAATGTATGACTGATCCAAAAGGAAAACTTAAAATGCTGACAAATCTAAAATAAATACTGTAACTTACTCCCAGGACATCATCTTTGGTTGGATCCAAGTTCCTGACCTTCTCCCTCTCCTTTTCGATCACTTCTTTGAGGAGGTCATCGATGTCCGTGGTGTTCGCGCTCATCTGGAAGTTTAGTAAGTCACTGGGCGATGCATTCATACTTAGATTCACAGGCTGGTCACAGTCTTCACCTCTGATCTCTGACTCTGGAGAAGGGGATTCTGGGACATCTGCAGCCTCAGCATCTATAATTTCTGGCGCTTCTTCTTGTTGTTGAGATGGGAAAGCCTCTTGAGTTGGAGCTGGGTTGGTTTGGGGTGGAACGGGGACTGGTGTGGGACTAGATGTAGTAGTCTTTGATACTGTGGATGGCGCCACCTCATGGACAGGAGCAGTATTAACTCTGGCAGGTTGGGATTTAGGGACTTTTGGTGCAGGACGGGGTAGAGGCTGCTGTCCTGCTGGAGCCTGTGTAACCACCACTGGAACATTGACCTTATAAAGCTGACCTAAATATGCATAGAAAATACTAAAAGACTAAAATAAACATGGTGAATGAATGTCCAATGATTTTTTTTTTACCAGAAGCAGTTTGCAGTGTGACTCCAGCAGGAATTTGGACAGGATAGGTCAGACCAGCGGGAAGAGAGAAGGTAGCAACTGTTTCTGAAGTGCTCTGTCATTCAAATACATTACATTTTAGCCAAAGGAAAACGTGTGTAGTGAAGATTAGGCAAAATAGCAATTACCTTCATTGGATAGGTTTGGTCTTTTTGACTTGGGGGTATAACAACTGAAGCTACAAAAGACAAATCTGAACTAAGTATACATAAACATAAATGCAGAGGCCTACTCTTGCTGTCCTAGGGCAAGATGTAACCAATCTCCTCTCAGTCAATATGCTGTGGGTGTGAGTTTCAATGTCAAATTTTGTGATAGAGACGGTTGGCACACATTTCCATAAGCCCATAGGAAGCTGCTTTTCAACAGTGTGGAGAGACTACTGTTGTGCTTTCACCAGATTGTCAAATTGGTAAAGTGCAACATGAAGTCATTATTATTTTTACATTACAAATATAACAGGTCCTAATTGCATTTCTTAATTGGTCTGATAGTGGGACAATCATTTATATGTTTTAGTTCATCCATTTATCAACAGTTGCAACAGCTTAGCCAACGATGTTTTTCTCATCTCTCATTTTACCCGTGATTTCTTGTTCATTCTGGGTGTAGCTGGCCGGGAGCTGCAGGACAAAGTTGGAGGAGTTGATGTTGTTTTTCCTGAAGTCCTCCATTGCTTTTGACTGCATCAACTTTGACTCCCAGAGCTGCACAAACTGAGACGTCAGACCCTCTGCTGTGTATGGAGGATTCTCTGAACAGTCAGTGAAAAACTTACATGTCTTAAATCATCCAGAACACGGTCTTCAATGCCCTCGTCCAGAAAGAGCTCCCTCATGCTCTCGATCACATCGTCAATGACGGACAGGTACAGCTTAGTCTGCAGGTGACACAGCAGCTCTCAGTAAGGTCCTTGTATGTGTTTAGAAACATATAAGCAAAAATACTGCCATATTAGAGTTAACATTAACATTTAATTTGCATTCAGATACATAACGCGTTACTTTGTCAACTTTATTTCATCTGCAAGGGTGGTCACTGGTCGTCCTAATTAAGTAGCGTTAAAAATGTAAATTCTGGATGAATACATTCGCATTATGTGAGATCATATAATCTACAGTGGCTGGTTACTAGAACGATAATTGTTAATGAACATTTCTCACCACTGGCCCTGTGTTTGTTAACATGATTCACAATCGCAGCTCCTCCACCTGCCCCAGAGTGTGTGCACTGTGCGCACGTGAGGGGGATTAGCGCAACAGCACCACCTGGAGGCGGAACTATTTATTTATTTGTTTATTTGGCAGGGACAATGCAGTCAGACATAGATACAAAACATAGTTTGCAGCTGATGTGAAACATACAGAGTAATAGCAAATGCTGGGCTTTTCTAAAGTTACACTACAGTAAAAAACAACAACATTAAAACATGTTTCCATTCTATAAATATGTCAGTGCATAATAACATATATAACACTCACTCTTTCCCTCGCTTACAACTTTCATACAATTTATTTATTGGTGGGTACAGTTTTGATTTGTTTTCAGCCACTGCTTAACAGTGGAGGTGAACATTTTGAATTCAGAGATGCCTTTTATCTCAGTGGGCAGTGAGTTCCACTGTTTGCAGCTCTTATATGAAAAGGCCGACTGTCCAAATGATGTTCTGCACTGAGGGATTTTACAGTTTCTGTTTGAGATGCCTCTTGTTATTCTGCTGCTGTTTGGTCTCTGGATCAATGTACTGAGTGGTTCAGGGGCCAGATTATTGAGACATTTGAAACATAATTTGAGAAAACATAAATTACTAAAGCATTCAAAACTTAATAAATTATAGTTCTTAAGAATATGGCAGTGATGAAAGCGAATTGGTTTCTGATCCATAATTTTTATTGCTTGGTTGTAGAGTGAACCGATGTGCTTTGTGGCTGAGGGAGCTGCTTGGGCCCATGCTGTCATGCAGTATGAAATATGAGTAAAGATCATCCCATGCAGGTACAGCCTGATTTGGAATATTAATGATTAATTTAAAGCAATTAGGATTTCTTTGTATTGTTTTGGATATTTTCTTAATGTGATTATCAAATTTTAGTTGGGGGTCTAAAACCAATCCAAGATATTTAAATTCATTTACTGTTTGTATTTTATCATTTTGCAAAAGTATTTAAAATTTTTAACTAAGACAAGCAGCCACGTATGTCTGTGTACTGTTTACTATTGTTTACACTACTTTGCTTTTGCTGCTTGGAGATTGGTGTCAAATGAGGACAACAGCCACAGGCCAGCAGTTAGGTCAGTTTTAGCCATTGCACATTTTAAGGGAGTAAATTTATAATAAGTATAACATTAACAAAGAGTACATATACACATCATTTGTTAGACACTTGGTCACTGTCGCTGCGATTATGAGCAAGTGTCTGAAATAAAATATTGGCTACAGATTGAATACAGACTGCACACATCATAAGGTAAAGTTTAAAGTAAGGTGACAGGAAAAAGATGAAGATGGGAAAATATTTACAAAAGTATGAAGCAGCAAATATAAAGTTTATGTGTTTTTTCTGACCATAGTAAAAAAGTTCAGTTCAGATGAATGACCAGGACTCAAAGCTTGGATTGAAGTTGTTTTACTGTATAATGTACATAATACCCGGCTTAGCCAGCTACTGCATACATCAAGGTCTTCACTTGAGTTCACCTTTTTCACCATAAAGCTTTACCATTATTTTTTTATTCATTTATATTCATGTACAATTGGCATAACAGAAATAAAGATTTGATTTATTTAAATAAAGTTTACAGTCCTCCAGAGTAAAAACAATGTTCTAAAGCCACAGCTCCAGATAAGCAGCAAAAGTAATGAGTTTTGTTGAGACTGAAAACTAGTTTGAAATGCACATCATATCAGCATCACTGACATACAGATAAATAGTTCATGAGCATGATTAACTTCACTCAAGTTGTTGGTTCCATGAAAAACGGACTATTACTTGGCATATTAAGGCCAAACCATTCAATCGGTTTTAAATTGTGTTACGTATTTCAGTGTACTAGTACTAAAAGTAAAAAAAAATAAAATTCAACAATAAATTAAGCTTAACAATCAACATAAAGTGGAACTAATGTTGTGTGTGAGCAGCCTTTAACAGTCAATACAAAGTACCTTTAAGCTAACAACACAACTCATTACTTCAGCTGTTTATGTCAAAGAGCGAGTTCTGCCCACATCTCTTATGGCTGCCAGTCAATGTGCAGTGCAGACAAAGGCAAGCTTATACACAGTACCGATATACTGGACTTACAGTCATTACACTATAAATGTACAGTGCTAGGCAAAAGGAACATGTTAAACTGCTCATTAGGTCTAGACTAATTCAGTCTTGGTTTAGTTAAGACATAAAACTATCACATCTCCAACTCAGGCTATGAATAGTTACAATGAATTATCAGATGCAAGCAGCAAGTCCCTCATCACCTCCCTTTTGTTCTTCCTTTTTGTTGAGTAGAAAATCCAACAGGAACAGACTTTCTTTAATCATCACTGTGTCATGCACCCAGACTGCTTCTCTGACTCGGTCTCAATCCACTTTCTCTCCACCTCCACCTTGACAACAAAGAAAAGTTTATTTAGAAACATAACTTTGTTCCACCATTGCTGATATTTCAGACAAAGATCTTACTGAGGACTGAACTGACTGAGGGAAAATATCTAGTTGTGATTTCTCAGAGAAGCATTGTTATTAGATGTGAATTTATGTTTTTATGAAGGAGCATTAACCTTCGAAAGAAGACTGTTAAACTAATACAAGATGTATTTATGTATTTAACAACATTTTGCAGAGATTCAAACTATACATTTTTTTTGCAGTGGAAAAGGCAAAAATATGTTAATTAAATAACTGCAGTCTTTGCGATTTACTAACTGCAACCATTTAAAACGCTATTTTTTATATATCTTGCATCTTACTTGAACATGGTAGCGAGTCCAGCTGGTGATGTGTTTCTGTGGTTGGATGTCGTTGGTAGTGCCCAGAGACTTGACCCTGGTCTGTGACACTACGGCCCCCATAATTTCACATTCCATAGAGACAAAAGGGTACCAGTCATTAGGGATCTCCTGATCAGACCCCAGCTCCATCTTACAGGAGAATGAATGGGGTTGGTCCACTGCTGCAGAGAGAGAAGAAAGGACAATTGTGGTAGAGTGAGATCATGCATAGACTACAGTACAGCCCTCAGATATGAAACAATAACTGCATTATAAACAATAACATATATACATCTGGGGAATCCTTTTTCATATTCAGACAAGCTACTATCATGTCACTTACTGAATACCAGCAAACTACTGTAGTGTTGAATGAGTATGAATTTGTTAATGTAAACTGTGTGTACCACATGTTACAAATTATGGAATTGCAAAAGATGTCACATGTCAAAATAAAATGATACAAACTACTCCACATAAGAGTATAGAGCTGTTGTGTATTTCATAGAAAAAGTTAAAACATTATATTAAATAAATCTATGAACATCCAATCTTGTTTAATACCTGTGTTTTTAGCGGGTAGTCTGTCGATCCTCCAGACGACTGCAGAGTACACATTCTCATATTTGACGGTCCCTATGGAGACCTGCATGATGGGCTGAGAGTTCACTGTACCTGCTGCTCCTAAACAGGTGTTTCTGTTCATGCGAGCCTTCAGGGACCTCTGCCGCAGTAAAGCCACAGTCTGAGTGACTTTGACCCAGTCCCCGGGCACTGGCACCCGGATCAGAACATTCTCACACAGGGGGAAGGAGTCACATAGGCCCATGCCTGAGCTGAGGAAGGCTGGGGACATATTTAAAAAGGCCTGCAGCTCCACATAGGCCCCCTGCACCGTCACCACGGCTTTCACTGAGAAGGGCGCTTCAGTGCAGCCCAGACTCATGGTCTTAAAGCGCATCAGCTCCACTCGGCACGCGTCAGGGGGAGTGAACTTAACCAGCCGGGACATGTGAAATTCTGTCTCATTCACACATTTGTGAAAATGACAGTCAGCTATCTCCATCCAGAGCTCACTGGCCTCCTCTGACTCATAGCTGGGGTTATGCTGCTGCAGCAGCAGGTCATTCAGAGCCAGAAAACATTCAGATAATCCGTTTAGAAAGGCTAGACAGTGGATCTGGGTGAAAGCAGCCCTTTCAATCACGTCTCCAGACTTGTCCAGTTGTATCCAGATGTGATCCGTGATCTGTAGAGACAGCTCCTGTTCCTCATAGTGCCGCCTGGGCTGGTGGGGGGCACTGAGCTGAAAGATTTCCTCCTCCATGGAGACCACCAAGTCCTCCATGTCATCGTGAGATGTGGAGCCCAGTTTGAGCAGCTGCTCCACCTCGGCCTCATGGCTGACCTCCTGTTTGGGATGGAAGCGCTTCTTCTCTGTGTAGGAGAAGTGTTCCACCTTCACAGTCAGGACTTTACGTGGTTCTCCATAGCTTTCTAACTTCAGCTCTGACAGCCGGCACTGTGGGAGGAGCTGGAACTCTTTATAGGGTTTCTCTAGTCCTTTCTCATAGTACATCTGCAGCACGCCCCCTGGCAGCAGTCGCAGATAAATGGGCCCCCACTGCCGTGAGGACATGCGGTTCTTTTTCTCTGGGATCCTGAGCAGTACAGACCAACCATCTCTCCTTTGGCTCCGAAACAAGCCTCGAGGAACAAACTGACACGAACCATCACTTACAACTTCATCTCTGCAGCTCATCCGTCTCGCTCCTTCTCCTCTCTCCTCATCTTGGTCTGCCTTTGCCTTCAGGCCTTCCAGTTTGTGGCACACGTAGGAGAGAGAGTTTTGGAGGTGGTCCCGTGGGGGTTCGCTGCCATCTTTGGTCCGGATAAAAAAGCGTGGTAAAGTGTTAGAGTCTGTGTCTGAGTCTGAGGAGGAGCTGTCCACGTCCGCACTGTGCCTGGATGCATGCCAAAAGGGGTTATAGTGCCCTGAGTTTCCTTGGAATGAGGGGAAGGGGTTTGGTCCATCTGAACTTTGAGCCTCAGACCCGGGAGAGGAAACCGAAGCTGCGGAGGGGCTGGAGGAGAATAAATCCTTGCTTTCCCATGAGCTGGACTGAAAAGGGGATGTGCTGCTTGGGAGCCCGCTCACCGGAGTGCAAAGGGGAGTGATACATGGAGCAAAAGAGCTGCTGCTGAGGCTGGACTGAGGAGAGTCCAGTGAGCTGTTAAAGCTCCAAGAAGTGTCTCTAATGGGAGGAACTCTTAGTTTGAGCCCGTTGGGACGTGGCACTGAAGCTTTGAGGAGGGTTTGTGTCTGCAGGGGCTTCTGAGGTGACGAGAAAGGTGCACTGTCATCTTCAAACGTCACCCAGTTCGAGTGGTTTGTGGAGCACATGCTGACAGGTCCGACCCAGGTCGAACAGCCCCTTTATGATATGTCCTCGTGTCCTTCAGTCTTATCTGCAAAAAATACAAAAAATATATTAAGAAATGTTACCACAGAATCTTAATGAAGCATTGGCCTCAAAAACATTGCAGAGGATTCCACATCTTAACATTATTCACCAAGGTCATTTTAATGTGATAATGGCCGCAAGACATACATTCACTATCACTGAAGCGGAGGGCTGGAGTTACAGATGAAAAGTTGGCTTAGGTCTTTATAATTTAATAAAATGCTAAGAAACTTATTTTTTATTATGGCTCGGCAGCCTCCTATCATTACGTATAACACCTCTAAAATGATCTGATGAATAAGTAGCTTAGTGAGAAAATGAAGAGTAAAACTGCTTAATGCAATTTAAACGGCAAACTTGTCTCATGCGGTCATGTTAATAATTTTGTACATTCAGTGAGGTTACTTTACTTTATTGTAAAATGTGTGCTTTGCATTTGACCATAGACCGTATGCATTTGACCCATCCATCACTGCCGCTGATGGGGCAAGTGTCGTGCAGCACCAGGGCACATCAAGCGATTTTGTGGTGGACTTAATCAGGACTAATCCTCACTGGATAGTTTTTCCTAGTGTGCATGTTTTAGGCTCTAATTTAGCCAAATGTGCTTTGTGCGTCAGCAGTATCTGTCAATACAATAAATCAATCGTGGGCATTACGCTGTTTGATTGAATATTGATTGGAGTTAGGGGAAAAGGACGGTATTAGAAATTAGTCCTTGTATCCTTGGTTAATATAGTTTAGACTCTTTGCTGAAAATATGTATACATCAAATTTTATACAATCATTAATCGCTGAGATGGAAACTGAATAAACTATCTGTTTCACAAAATATACTGCATTAAAACAGCATTCATTATTCAACCTATGGAAAGGTGATATATTTCATTGTCCACAAAACTAGGCAGACAGAAAAAGTCACTCATTAACAAGTGGAAGTTTGAATGCAGTACACTATGACAGAGTGGCTTTTATAGTTCACAACCATAAAGTTGGCGCAAACTTGAAAACCTTCTGAATAAACTTTTATGTATAGTATAGATTTACGATGGTGGAAAAAACGAAAAGTATTTAAATAAGACCACTAGTATCTGTAGCATGTAGTTTAAGAAGTGGCTTTGAGATTTACACAATCTTGCCGTTAATTTCCCAGAGCGAGTCAATCATAGACAGTCTTTGAAGTGTTGGCTGCAAACTGTAGGTCTCTTTGCCACATAGAAGCCACTTTAGAGCTTCATCCCACTATATAAAAAAAAGCTTGGGGGGAAAATCTGAAAGAAGCAAGCTGCAATTACATCCGTCCCTCCACACTTCAAATCACAGCCAAAGATCCAGTGGCAGCACCTCCCTGCTATAAATAAACATAGTATTGGGGGCGCTATGCTGGATTGACATGTCCGCAGAAACATAGGAGGACAAATTCCTAATGAGTGTCTGCAATATAGAAATAACTATATCTAGTCATTTCTTTCTGCTCAGTGGAAATCCTGAGGAAATTGTGTGAAGACAGGAGACAGGGAAGGCTGAGATCTCAATGGGGAGCCCAGGCTAGACCCACTAGAAGCATTGTAGTCCACCTCCTCCAGGGTTTCTCAGTAAAAAAGGTCAAATCTGCAGAGGACAAAAGCATACATTCCAGAAATTCCTCTGGGACATGGGGCAGTCACACAGGAAATTCCAGCTAGTTTGATTTTTGATAAACTGTCAACAAATATTTAGGTAATCAGTGCATATTATGATTTTTCCATAATTGTGCTAGTAAAAGAAATTAAAAGAAAGCACACTCAAAACAGCATGTTGTGTCAATCATTCTAAACCCTAACCCATACACTATGTCATCCAACCAGGTACACCTGACCAGACCTATGCCAAACTTTGCCCCTGTGTTGCTGAAGGGTGGTTCAAATGCAGAGAACACATAGAGAGGTCTGATTCCTGCTTGGACCAGGTTCTGTCCTTGGACATGTTGTGTGTGTGTGTGTGTTTGTGAGAGAGACAGAGAGAAAGTGAGTGACTGGTGGTGGCCAGAGGGGCTATTGGCACAGATTGGCAGTCTACAGTCTACCCCAGGGCAGCTGTGGCTACATTAATGGGTGTAATGAATACTATTATTGTAGAACAATAAATTCTACCTTAACACTAGCTGCAAATAACAAACAAAATAAGACTGTAAAACGTATGCCCATATTTGGTTTTGTTACCCTTTTAAAAGAATGTGGCTTTAGTTCCCAGAGTGAATGATGCTTGTACTAGATCTATATGACTTTATGTTGGAGAAGACCTAACCAACTGTTTTTTGTTGTTGAGCTTATACTGTCTAGAGCTCGAAGTTACTTAAATACCTCAGAAAAATCTCTGCAGGAGAGCAAGAAATTAACAAATGAGTGAATTAATGAATTACAAAAAGTCACAAATACTTGTAACAAACTTGTAACATTGTAATGTTAAGAGATCTGTGCGTGTGTTTGTCTTTGTTGTTGTTGTTACAGAATAAAACCACAAATGAGGAACGGTCCTGAGTCAATATGGACCATAAGATAATAAATTCCATTCAGTTTATGAGTAACGCTGGAGTCATGTTTATTTTAAAACTTCTCTAATTAAAATAATCATATCGCCATCACATGCTTCTAGTCTAAAATCCTGGTCCTAGAGAACCAAAAGCAGCGTTTAGCCACATGTTGATGACTGAGGGGAACATTTGTGGTGATAAAAATGCTGAAAAAGAGAAAATAAATTGAACTTTAACATCATGTGCAGCTGCTTCCTGATAGAAGTTCCTGTTTTTTCCTAAAGGTTTCCTGAAAAAGACAATAATGAGGATCATTTTATCATCTTAATACAAGCCTATCCTAAAACAGGAAAGCAGTGAGTTGGCAATTCAAAAGTTTATTCATGCAAACTGCTCTGCATTACAATAGTATGTGATGATGACTAACCTGCTTTTCTAGTAACTCTCCAATGGCATGGGATTTTGTATGGGTTCATTATTTAACATTACAATACAGATAAAAGTCAAGCATCAAAAGTTGGTCAAAGCAAGACTCCTTTAACAAAGTATTACTTCATCACGTAAAAAATAACAGGGCAAAGTCTAAATATTGAGTCACATTTAGAAGTAACCAGCTTCTTAAACATACATCATTTAATAGAGTAGGCTATAGAAATGTAGACTGGATCTGATAAAGATGTAACAACAAAGAAAGTAGGTTAAATGCCCCAAACTAAAGCACCACCCAATGTTAATGTCTGCACAAAATTGCACAATGTCGAGATTATTTGAATGTATTGTGGTTCACAGTAATAAAAAGTCAACTAAGAAATTATGGGCAATCCACCAGTGCACTGCTAAAGAGCTTTTCTTAACCTAATGATATTCTTTTGAGATCATTGATTAGGTTTATGTCAAAAGGGAAACAAAGAGACCAATGTAGCCTAAACATGTTTCTCAGAAAATGAAAACAGTCTATAAATCTTCCACTAGGCTACTTCCCATAAAGTTACCATTTAGCCAGATTGCCTTCGGTGGTTTGCGCTTGTTTATTATCAGCTAATTATCATCTTAATTAGGACAACAGTTTAACTAAACACTGATCCATTGCGGATTGCGTGCGCCTCGGGGTCACTTCGCCGGTCAAATTTGGAAGAAGCCGGTGTCGGTAAACAACCGCACTTTTCACTCCCACGGGAAAGAAAACATCCACGCACGCTGCCATCGTTCACATCACCAAATCCCGGCCCGTGTCCAGAACAGAGGCCCATATTCGTCCGGTGTAAGAGTTATTGTTTTGATTTGTGAAGCCTGCGCAAAGTTGTGCGTAACTTTTCCTCGCTAGTTTTTGTACTAGCCTTTTACGCACGGGCCACAACGATCACAGACTGAGAACGCAAACATTTAGGAAGCGAAAACATACTTCAGAGGTTTGCACAGCTTCCAACAAGGAGCCTATAGTTATGCCAAAGCTACACTGGCTACGTGGAAAGAGGGAAAAGTACTTACAAGCTAACAGGGGGCCCTCTGTTGGCTTAGGTCATGACTCCCTGCCCTGGGTGCGCTTGGAGTCGCGGCGTCGACCCGGTTTTCCTCAAAATGGCAGAGAGTAAACCCTGGGAGTTTAACAGCGGTACAGTGGTAGCTTCCCCTCCCGAGTTCAGACTGTCCTCCAGCGGGACGGGGACGGGGGGATGAACCGTCCTAGAGCCGCGCTGCGTTCAGGGGCGTAGGAGAAAATATTATCCAAACACACCAGTCAACACACTATCCACATACAACCTCTGTCTCCATGTTATAATAATAGGTAAATGGATATCATCAGTAAAAGTACATCATAAACTTATTTAGGCTTTATATTGTTATCTTGTTTGCAGTTCCAGTTGGTAATAGTAGGCCAACCGTTGACCTAATACCGGAAAAAAGTGATTGATTAGTGACTGTGTTAAGGCTATTGAACTACACGGCAAAACGCTTTAAATTATCAGAAAATGACTTAAAACTAATGAAATTATCTTGCTGCATGAACAGATGATTTTACTTGACAAGTTATCTTAAAATAAACTACCTCTAGACTAGAATTAAACAGCCTCAGAACAAGTAAGTAGATAATAAATCTGAAAACAAGATGAATAACCTGATATAAGTTTTAAAATCGTGGCCAGATCAGAGAAATTTGCAGTGTACTGACTTGGTATCAACCAACTTAATTATTCTGAATGCCTTTAGTAACCAAATATTTTGTTGAGAAGTCTACTTTTTAGTCTAGATCTCCCCAAACATCAACTGAAGTTTCAACTTTCAGTCAGCCTTCTATTTCTTAAGGCAAAATCTTAAGGCAAACTCTTCCCTAAGGCATTTTGAATCTTATATATAAAATAGCCTGCACTATCTGTGACTTTTTTAGTTTTTTACCTGAACATTGAAGCTATCATAAACAAAAGCAAACATATCTTTCCTATAAAATAATAATGACCACACCAAAAAGTAATTCCATTACTTCTCAAATGTCCAGTTACACTGCTTGTCTAATTTCCCAGTGGTTTGGGTGTTACCAGAATGTACTTTTAAATTGTAGTGTTAAAAACCCAGTTTGATGAACACTGCAAAAAAAGAGGAACAATAATGGAGACAAACCGCAATGATCACCAGTCTGAAATAATTATAAGATCTGCTCTTTAACAGTGAGTAAGCATTTTTATTGTTTCACACATGAGTTTATATGTGCTTTCCCAGTGGTTACATTGTAAAAAATACAAATATTGTTTAATGATTTTAGATTAGTGGCAAATCTTTTGTGACAAAAGATTTGCTGGCAGGTGTAATGGGCTAAGATCTGGTTACAATCTTTACTGGACTTTGCCCTTGTGTCTATACAAGCCAGAAATTCCCTGTTGCTGTCGTGACTCATACACAAGTTACAGCAAGACGGAATGAAAAATCAATGGAAAAAATACACAGATCAAAATGCAAAATTTGAATGTTTTTACAGGTTTAATTTAACAGAGAAAATAAAAAAAATGTAAACTCAGATGAAATGTCATAGACTTTAACCTTTAGTGTATTTACACATTATTGACCCTTTTTGTTCCATTTATTATACATGATTAATCATTAGAAGCTACAGTGGGCTTTAGAGTGCACACATCTAAATTTGAACTTTGGTGATACAAATATCTAAACTTTGTGTTCAGAGAAAAGACAAGGCTTCCACACGCTTCGACTTGTCCATGTGACACGTTAGTAAACTCAGTGCTTCGAGGCAGAAAACGTTCTCAACTTCAGTTGTATCTTAAAAGGAATGTGCACTTCATTTGTGCACTATAAGAAGCCCTTCTGAGCAGCAGCTTGACATACACAGTTAAGCCCAGTACTATTCATAACCTGGTACAGAAATCTCAATAAGTCTCAGCTTTTTGCATATGTTTTGCAGAAAATTCTACACAATCTGCTTGCCACCACTTAGTGTCACAGCTGAAAAGAAATAAACAAAAATTCTGTATTCGCCATTGTTTTTCAATTAGTATGAATAATTTAGGCTTAAGTGTTACAAGGGGCTATTTCTCTTAGAGCATAGCTTTTTACATTATTATTATTTCTTCAGTTGATCGGTGACCATTGCATGACAAAATGTCTGGGGCGACAGTCAGCACTGACTCAGCACGCTCCTCCCAATGATAAGAATGTCTCACACAAACAAAAAGCTGTAAAACACACACCAATTAATTAGGTTTGGTCTTCAAGTTTTCAGTTCATCCATCTTGGGGTGTGCACTCTCAGATCGTACAGTTTGTAAAGTTGTAACTAGTGGTTTGTCCAATGTCCAAGGGAATGGATAAAACATATTCAGTAAAAGAAAGCAAAAGTCCACACAGTTATTGCTGCTTAACAGGTGTAGAGATCGGTTTCATAATCAAGATGGCAGGATATCCAGTTCCACAATAGTCCATGAAATGCCCAGGGAGTAGATGGCAGTCCTAGCGACCTTTGTTCTTCTTGGCATTTGCCTACAAAACAAACAGTTTAAAGTTCAAAATATTCAGCTATGCTAAGAAAGAACACGTGAAATTGTAACTTAACTTTATTTAAAAACAAAAATAGGAGGAAAAAGTGTTATTTCTGAGGCATATCATAAATAAAACAGCTTAGCAAATGCTGTACTAAAACAAACCTTTCTTTACATTTTAATTCATATTTCATTTTTGATTTGAATCCTTAAATATGACGATTGCGCTAGAGTAAGATGGTTAATAAACATCCATACCTAAAATAGGGATGCTAGCTAATGTTTTTCAGAGATTTGTAAAGCATAATTGTAGTCACACATTTCCATAATTACTCTTAGGATACAGTAATGACTTGTGACATGTGAATGGACATTTGCATTGTATTTGAAATGCACATTGTTAGCATGATGAGGCTTGAAACTGATTCTACAGAGAAAATAACCACGTTCACCAGGCGTGCCCCATCCTGTCGAGTCTGAGAAGCCCTCATCAGAGCAGGCACATGCAGGGACACGCGCTCCAGACAACCCCTCCTCTTCTCCCCACCAACATAATGGCTTTTTCAGACACTCGGCAGGTGCTTTAGCCATCAGAGCTCACTACCTACTACCTACTACCCATCATCACAGTATTACTATGATTGTACTGTGCTGCGCTCTCTCAGTAACCAACAATGTCAGATTTGTGTTTTAAAAAACACATATTTTATCACTTTTACTTTGACTGTGATTTAAGAGGATCTGACAAGTGGTGACTGAACAATTACAGAAATTATGTTGAGAAGCTGAAATAAAATCAATCAAATATATTTCCTTTTTATTATAGTAAGAGATGTCATGAGTCATATTAAGCAACTATGGCAGCTACGGGCACACCTTGGATAATGACACCCATTCACTTTTATTTTCTTACTAGTAAGGCAGGATGTGTTAAACACTTAAATAGTCCGTGGGCTTTAGCTTTTATAGAATGATTCCACGTTTACTTCTTCACTTCACAGTTAAAGCCAGCATTAGGGCTTGGTGCAGAAGCAGTGTCCTCTAAATTTTATGACAACTAACAGGAGATAATGTCTACTACTGTTATAGTCCTGATTTAGATGTTTTGACCCTGTTTAGTGCCAATTTTGTAGCGCATGTGTGTCCTATGCATTGATTAGTCAGCTATAGTAAAAGGGGACAAGGCTTTGTACTGATAAAAAGCACTTAAAAATGTAGTATTTACATTATATCAGAGTTCATGCATTAACTACGCTTTTTGAAAAGTACAAACAAACATCATATTTGTGTTTTAAAAAGGCAGACAAATTCCATTTTAAATCCTTATAATCCCACTAAAAGAAATAAATCAATAAAAATAATTTCACTCATTTTCTCAAGCAGTAGACTACAGATTTACAACCCTATAGGAAATACCGAGGCTATAATGTTTAAAAAGCCCCCAAAACTGCATAATGCCAAACCTTTAAACAGCCGCTGAGGTTAACGGACAGTGAAATACCTTGCTCCCCAGTTTGAGCGTGTCAATCTCCTCCCTCTGTTTGCTCAGAGTCTCATTCATGCTGCACAGGTGGTCGCTCATCATGCTCAGTTGGTCTTCATAGCTCCTCTTGGTGGTCGTCAGCTCATCCTGCGGTAAAATTGTGAAAATATGTACAGTAATGTTATATAGTTATAGGGTTAAGCCAGGTGTTTCACAAGAAAACATGTAAAGACAACTGTACCTGTAGCCGCGTGATGTTCTGGTTAGATATTTTCACTTCTTCAGTCAGTGTTTCTCGAGACTTTTCTGCAAGAGCTAATCTCTTAGCTAGAGCACGGCACTAAAATGAAACAAACAGATGTCAAATAAAAGCTCCAAAGACAGGTGCACTAAGGTTATCTTTAAAGGTGCACTATGTAACTTTTCTGGAGGGTCTCTCCGTGGAGATGTTATTCCTTTAGCAGGAATTTTCCACAGTATGACATTAAACGTTAACTGTATTTCCATACCAATGACACCTAGCTAAATTTAGCACCTATAATTGAGAAATGCCGTGTTGTAGACTAAGTTCTACTTCTAAATTCAAATTTTTCGAGTTATAGGCATATGTTTTTAAAAAAAGAAGATTTTTTTTCCTAGGTATAATGAACACTCTGAGCTACAGTATTATGTTGTGCTATAAAACAGGAGACGTTGCTAAACTTGGCTCATCACCTCTGAGTGGAAGTGCACAGCTTTACTGTCAGAGATCTGGAGCTGTGTGGTAAGCTCCCCGACTCTGGTCATGTAGTGAGTCTTTATGAGTTGCTCCCTGGACTCCTCATCCCCCACCTGTACCCAAACACACAGACACACACGCAGACATAACAAACATATTTGTTGTTTCAGTGCTGTGCTGTTAAATGAACTGGCATCCATTCATAAAACAGGGCACCACTACTCACATGTTCTACTGAAGGTGTTGTGCACAGCATGCCGACCTGAAGACACCAAAGAAAATGTGTTACAGCATGAGTTACTTTATAATGACAAATGATCCGTCAAACATACTAGGGACCACACAAAGAGTTTGTAGGAAAATATTCAGCAGCAATGTTTAATGGTCCTAGATTACACAATCAAAAGAATATTATATTACAGTTGATTGATTTTGGTTGTGGCTATTGTTTTAGCTGATAACGACTCTTAGATAGGTCTGTAACAAATCACTAGCTAAACCTCTTCAAAACACAACATTCTGACACAGCAGACTCAGTGTTGTCCTGTAACTCTGTCCTGACTTGCCCTTTCATTCAGTTCTGCCTCCTCAGCACATTCATGAACATCCAAGTTCCATTAAGCAAAAACCTGCTCAGCGTGGGTGCCAAAGAATGCCAACACCCCCTGTGTAGTGGTAACAGAGATATCACTCATCACAAAAAAAGAAAACAACTACTCCTAAATGTATATAATTACTATCAATTACCCAAACTGTATATGTAGTTTGTTTTATTAAGTTTTATTTGTATTACCCAATTGTAAATGTTAAAAAATATGTTTACCTTGTGTATTTCACTAACAGCTACACAGTCTATTATTAGATGATTAGGTAATATATCTAATCAAGTTACATCAATTTGTGTATTTCAAGACCAGGCATTTTCCGGTAGTACTTGGGGTCATCAGTTTTTCTAGTCTTTACGAAATAAAATGGAATCTACTGGTAATTGAAATGTAAACCTTGTTTGCACCCAGCTAATACTGCTGGGAAGGGTAAGTCTTGATTTAATCCCTGTGGCCTATTTCTACTTCATATACAAAGTGCAAATGTTCTTGAGACCACATAAATTGCACTGGAAATCACTAAATAATATCCAATTCGATTATAGAGGACCTATGGTACAGTTAAGCAGGACTATACTGTGTTACCATACCAGGCTGGTGCATAGTGTTACTTCTTTTGCAGTTGTCTTGTGCCTCGTCTCCTCTTCTTGATGGTTTGGAGTTGTTTGTGAGTTTAGACTTCCACCAAGCGCCGCTGTCAGCTGAACCTCTAGTTCTGCGATGCGTTGATTTTCTTTTTCTAATCTCACTTTGCCGAGTTGAGCCTCTAGAAGCCAGTGCTCCTTCTCCTGCTCAAGACGTGCAATTTTCTCCAGACTCTGCTGCACCTGTCCAATAAAGTAAGATACCAGATTTACTGGAAGTTCTGATGAATGTTAAAACACAAATATGACAAAAATACAACATTTCTTAAAACGATTAAAATAGGATTGAACAATCAGAATTAAAATTGTAATTTGAATGGATGCAATTAGGAAATCACAAAGGCTAATTTCCCCACAAATATGCTGTCTTATTCTGCATAAAAACTAATGTAGTTTATATCTGTACAAACTGATTACTGTATTAGTTTGTCACTTAAAAGATAAATTGCAAATCTAATCACAATCGCAATGTTTGTCAGAAAAGATGCACATAAAATTTGACTGAAGACGGAAATATTTACTGTTGTAGGTTTAACCTTGAGAATTATAAGATGTCACACATACAAATATTGCACAGAGACATAGTTTGTTGTTTTGTGGTTGTAACATAATTGTGACCATTCAAATTTTAATTGACTCATGATTGTGATACATGGAGTAGCCCTACTCTAAACTCTTAAGTTGTTTCCGCAACTGCACCGAATTTTAGCCATTGCATTTGGGTATCTGAATATAAAAAACCAGCGCAGACACTTTCCCTGGAGCTACCACATGAATGCGTTTGAGAAGAAAGCCTCTTGCCTGTTGTGCCAGTCCCTCTCTGCTCTCCGTAGAGCTGGTGAGGATCCGGCGGTTTGACAGAGCTTCTTTATAAGGAACAGACTGCGGCCGAGGCTGTAAAAACAAACCAGAGTTTACTATAAAGAATAGACCTCTCATTATTTTACACAGGGCATGGCAGGTTTGAACCTTTCTGATGGCCTCCATGTATGCTGCTGCCTTCTTCTTGTGAGTCAGCATCGCCTCTGCCTGCAGCGGGTTGAGTGTGACAGCAATTCCTTTAGGACCATATCCTGAAGATGTGAAGAAGTCCAGGTTGTTGCTAAAGAACGTGGCAATCTGAAAAATCAACAATTTCATTTCAATTAAACCTCCTCTCTGCTGCCCCTGTCACTTTAAATGTCAGCATTTTGTTTAGACACAAATTAGACATCTGTTTACAGAGCACAGATATCTCCAGCACTAAATTCTGTCTAATTACTTTTCACTAACAGGAACAAACTGCCTTAAAATATAACTCTGCAGTGTGTCCCACTTATTCAACACTACAATCACAGCACGCACATTCAATTTTTATTTAATACAAAAAAGAATGGTTTGTTGTGAGCAGGGAGCAGCTGTACAAATGATGATCTGCAAAGTATCTTTGAATATTTTGATGCTGCCCACCTGAGTCCTGCCACTCACTTTAGCCTGAAATAACCATTTTTGCTTCTTAGTGACAGTGACAATCATCTGCCATTTATAATTAAACAAAAACAGTATATAAAAAGCAGTCACAAAAACCTTAGCCTAAAAGCTCATTGCCCCCTGCTGGTCATACCTTTCCAGTGACGATGGTGAGCGAGCCCAAAGAGCCCACCAGGCACTCAGTCGTGGTGCAGAGCTTCTGCGTGACTGTGGGAAGTTCCTGTTCTAAGGCCGCCTTCTGGTTGTAATGCTTTGACATCTCTGAACAAACAAAATAACAAACTTGGAACACAATGCAACCCATAACACAAGATTTAAAGTAAGCCTATTGAACCCAAAATTATATACACAGGATAAATAGTCAACATTCATCAAAATAAAATGGCTAGAAAGAAGTGTTTTGATTCACTCACCTTTAACAGCATCATGGACACAATGGAGGAAGGCAGCCAGCTGAGTGAAAACTGCAGAGGTGCTGCTCTGCGGCAGGGCATCCTGCTCAACACCTGAGATCAGGGCAACAACTGGTGTTACTGTGCCTATTTTCTTAATATCTACTCAATACATTATAAATCTAAAATACTAAGCACAATATGACATACTTGGTAAGGCTAGAAGGTTAATATAATTCTGTATTTTGTCAAATATAGAAGTAACTTTCTTCATGTCTTGCTGCAGCTCTTGGTTTTTCGCTGTAAGGGCAGCGGTACAAAGAGGAGCATCACACTCTTCTTCAAGGCTAAAATCAGAAAAGAAGAAATCAATCGTGTTCGTCTCCTCACTGTGAGGGCTCTCACATAATACTGACCTTTTCAGCTGGTAGGGGAGGATCTTCTGTAAAAAACATGTGTATGAGGAGAAATGGGCTGCAAAGGGCTTCAGCTGAACCACAGTTTCCTTCAATGACATAAATAAAACCTGTCAGCATTTATAGAAGGCCCCTGAAACTATGAAACACATACGTCTCATATACAGATACAGATGTATCTCTTGTCTCACCAGAACTGTGACAGTGTCCTCTGTTATGCTTTGATGCAACTGCAGAAAACTCTCCTCCAGGGGGCGCACATAGGCTGCATTTTCATGGAGGTACTGAGAAAACTGAACAAATCATGCAAGGGTTAGAATGTAAAATGTATGTCTTATATTTATTAAAGTAATGACCGGTTATTACTTTCTGATTAAGAGGTGAAATGGGCTCAATAGAGGAGTCTAAAGGGTAGATGTGCACCCGCTGTTCTGTGTATGTGTGAAAGTTTAACAGAGCTGCCACCAGGTCCTGAATGAAGCTTAGGGCTTGTCCCGCTACGTCCCGTGCCTTAAGCTGAAAAAACAACAACACAAAAGACATAAGATAAGATAAGCACAAATAATTAGGGTACATATGAGTAAGTGCGTTCATTTGTATTTTAGTTTGTAATGACCAACCTGGTGCCGTCGATTGTGTGGAGGCACGTTTAGGCTGTTGTAATCATTATATTCTAAATGATTAAACAGAAAAGTTACTATCAGTATCAAAAAGGTCTTCGGTATATACTGTAAGTGTATTTTGTCTGATACTTACTGGTGTCGTTGAAGGGCACTTTCTCCTGGATAACACTGCTGCTTTGCTTCACTTGTCGGTTAAGTTCAGTCTGACATCTCCTCAACTGCTGCTGACTGTAAAACAAATAAGTTAAAATTTATTACCAAGTAAAATGCTCTGGTAAATACTAAGCACAACAATGCTATTGAAATATGAATAAAAGTAAGGCAATACATTAAATGTCACTATAGCACATAAATACACAATAAAATGAGATCATATATCGGGTTGGTATTGTAATGAGATCATATTAAAGTTGTATTACCATTCTTCTGTCCTCATCCTGCACTCCTTTGCTTCACGTTCCAATGTTTGTACTTTTAGCTGTTACCACAAAGAACGCAAACTTATTAGAACAGGACCATAGGTCCATCCTGCTCGTAATTGGCAGTGTCCCGGTTACCTCTAATCGTGCCTTGTCGCTCTGCAGTTTCTCTGTGTTTTCCATGTATTTGGTGGTGAGTCCCTCCACAACAGCCTGGTGCTCCTGTGAGGCGCTCTCCAGCTCGGATAGTCGCGCCCTCAGCTCAGCTTCCTGCCTTCTGTGTTTCTCATCGGCTTCATAAAACTAAAATAAAGGATATATTGTGTGATATACAAACAATAATGACAGAAGTGATGTGGTATAAAGTGTATGTACTTGTATATGGAGTCTCTCATTCTCCTGGATCTTCTTCTGCAGGTCCTCGTCAAATACATTCTGTGTCTGCAAACAGTGCTGAGAGGGAGAGTCTCCTTTGTTCTGTAGAAAACAAGAAAATACAAACAAATCAGTTGCAAGATGTCATAATGTTTAACAACTGTAAGAAAATTATGTGAACTTTTTGACAAGGCTGTATCCCATAACAACAGGATAAAACCATAGTAAGAAAGTTTCTGAGTCATTTTTTCAGCCCTTTGTCAGATAAAAATTGAAATGTACTTTTGTGGATAATTTTACACCCTTTTCACATTTGTCAGATACTCAAACCACAGCTAATACATTCACATGTTTTAACACAGAGCTGTTGGGTTGTCTGAATATCTTCTTACCTTTCCCTTTTTTCCCTTGGCTTCACTGGCAGCAAGTTCCTCCTGAAGTAGCTCTACTCTTTTTGCCAACTGTTGATTCCTAAAGCTCAGGCTGTCCATCTCCTGCTCCTGCTTTCGTAAACTTTGGTCTCTCTGCTTCAGTTGTTCCTAAACAGACAACCATAAGAATCCATATAAACCTTCAGCAATGCATTTTGCATGGTCTATAGAATAAAAAATACTACTGATAAAAAGGAAGGCACTTACCTTTAATGAAGCTGAGTTTGCCTGTTCATCCACAACTGCCTTTTTGAGCACTTGATTCTGGGCACGAAGCTGAAAATATAAGACACAGCAGCAAGGCTTAATAATTATTCAAAAAAACAACTAAGGACAAGTCAAACTATTAATATAGTTTGCAATAGTAATTATAATTTGTCCCACTGCACAAGAATCCCTATGTGTATGGAGTTGTGTGTGCACAAATTACATATAAATGTCCTTATTATTTTACTTATGAGCCTGACCATTGTGCTGTCTGTCATGTGAACCTATGATCCAGCTGCCTTTAAAATGAAAGACCAGAGAGCAGCTTTGTGTTCATTTGTTAATATGGAACCGTATGGAACTAATAATTCATGTATTAAATTTAGCAATTTTTTGGATGATCTGATGGACAAATTTAAACAGTCCTAAAATGTATTATTATTATTTAAAATAAATAAAATAATGAAACGTCAGTGCATGATCTTTTTGGGTTTATTTGAGAGTTACAGAGTCAGCACTTCCTGTCAGTTCTGGGGCTAAAGAACAGGAAGCAGCTCTGAACAACATCAGCTGACACATGCAGCCTCACCACAAACTGCAACACAGATTTATGATGCCTTTAATGTAAATCATTCATGAATTCACCACTTTGAGTCTTTGACAAAGCTGATTCAGATGGGTCATCAAATACAGCACCGACAATTGGATAAAGTTAAGGCAGAACCATCAGAGGTCCATATTCAGTATTTTGTATAAAATGGAAAATGGTTACTAGTAATATTACCCACCTTGGAATACTCCTGAGCCAGTTTGCTGTATTTTGTTTGGAGGTCTGTGACGTTGGCCATTGTTTGTTGAAAAAGTATCCCAGATTATAGATAAAAACAGATGCGTTTTTCAAAATGAGATAGTTCCCAGGTTAAGCAGTGCCCAGTGTTCCTCACAGCATTGGGCAGTGTTCTTGGCTTTATCCGGGCTGCTTTACTGTCAATAACTCGACAATTCAAGAGTTCTCAGTATGTTTACGACTACAATTTCGCCTTGACACATCATAATAAACGGGTCGTTAAAGCGTGAAAAGAAAGAAAACCAAGACTGTCATCTGAGTTAAACAAAACCGGATGTTTTTCTCAAATGACAGCGATTTAATGAGCGTTATTAGCCGTGACTGAGCACACGAGCTAACAGCGAACCGCTACCTGTAAAACATGCCCCAGCGAGAGTCAAATAAAGCCTCAGGTCCGGGGAAGTGCTACACGATTACTTTATGTATCGCCAAATTAACAAATCAGCAAAGATATTTTACTGACAAACGGGTATATGTTCATGATTTAGCCGCAAAAGAGCTCAGAGCTGCAGAGACAGAGCCAGGGTGAGAGGTCATCAGAGGAAAGTGATGCTGCGGATTCCGGAGAGCGCCCTCTGCTGGGTGGAGATTTAGATACGCCAAGGATGAAATTGTGAGCTATTTTTATGTTGTTATATTTACTATGCCTATGATCAGACTAGTGTATAATTGTTTATTATTGCTTTCTATCAATGTATGTTAAAAAACAAAACATTGTTGACACTGGGGCTATTTCAACGTCTTGGTTTGGTAGAATTCCCCACTGATTACACTGTACTTTTATGATATATTCACAAATGTTGAAGCTGATCATTTCTATTAGTGACTAGAGTAAACCCTGCAACTCAGATCTTGTGGCCTGGATAGTCATCCATTTTAACATGTGTCAGTAATGTCAAAATAAACTTCTCAGTGATAATTTTTAAAAGCACTATTATGTATATAGCTATTTTCAGCTGTTTGCCTCTGGCTGTAAAATGAACATGAAAATGAAAATATATCATTAACTAAATGAAATTGTGGCCAGTTTCGTACAAGCTGTGACTTCCCCCTCCTACAGTTTATGTGACCTGTTTAGCCAGGAAGTGAAATGACATGTTAATGCACCCATTACAGTTCCAATCCGTAGATTAATGCATCCTAATCCACTATGATCCACACTGGCAGCAGTTATCAGAATAATATCAATTTACAGTAGTTAAGGATGGTGTAGAGGCATGCATCATATAGACTTGTGTGAATGAGGTAGAACAAAGACATATGGATGCCTGGCTCACTTTTACTCATCTTAAATGCACACAGGCGAACACAAACTCACTGCAGCCACAGCTCCAGCATTGTCTGGTTGCCTGGTAACTGCCGGCTTGGCGTGGGGCCGTGGGAGGGGGAGGAGATGGGGGGAGGTGATGCTGCTCTGATTTCAGCTGAATCGAGGTAGTGAGGGGAGAGCCCCCCTCTGTCCACACAGGACTCTATTGAACAATAGAGCAGTGCCAATGGGCCCGAGGCAGTCAGACGAGCCCTTGTTCAGGGTCACACAGTGTTCAGCCCAGTCCTCCATGACTAATTAACTTACAGCCAACATGTCGTTAGGACATCTGATGCTGCATCCATCACTGGCACATCCCAGGAATCTACGTTTAAGTGAGGTGTGCCCTGGCAGCCGGCCATGTCCCTGCATTCAAACCACATGCAAAAGAGGAAGGGCTGTGTGCTACCACACGTGCTGGGCCCAGCTTGTGTCGAGAAAACACAACTGAACTACTGCACTTGCTGAGAAACATCGACCAGCTGCAACACGACAATGTGAAAGCTGAGAATCCAGCCACATGGAGCCAGATCCTCCAATCTCTGCCACAGTTAATCCGGTGGCCTTCACAGCGGGAGGAGACAGTGATCAAAAATGTAACTCGTCAACTGTGACACAAATCCTATATTAAGTGGAAAATCATGTTGCTATTTTTGAACAAAACGGTACATATGTGATAACATTTCAGATACAAAGGTTGTAGAACACAAAACCAACCAAAGTAACAAGAACAGGTTTTTATTAATATTTTGTAATACCATATATAATGCAATTGCATATCTTTGGCGAAAATAAATCTTATAAACATTTTATCAACAGAGGTTAGCATACAAAAACCAAAAGGTTGTCATTCAACAGACATGGCAGACAATGGACACAGACTGATACTGGGTTGGCAGCTTTGTCAAATGCAACAAAATGTACATTATTATCATACCTATGGTGACTGCAGAACTAGGTAATAAAATAATGAATGCTGTTGAGTAACAAAGTGGTTGCTTGCATTTTGTTTGATAAATTTGCTGATTAAGGGTCACCAATAATTGACAACCTTTTTTGCAAGTGCTACTGTCAAAAATGGGCACAGCTTATCCGTTAAATTATACTAATAGTAACAAATAGCAGCAGCCGTCTTTTTACTGAGGTTCAGATTATTAGCTTCAATATTTCTACACCCGAAAGGATGCATTAGTGGCAGTTTTCTTGGATAAAAGGTAGGACTAATCTTTAGACTAGAGTCATAATACCTAACACAAATCTTACAAAAACAAGTGTAAAAATGATTAAATTATCTTTTAACAAAGGTCTACAGTACACAGGCAAAGCATCCATCTAAAATTTGATACCCCAGCTGTATATCCATTTGGCAACAAAAGGATTCAGGATAAAGTGTTAATCAACTGTTTTCTATCAAGTTCAAGAAAAAGCAAAACAAACAACATAAAAACCTGGCAGTCATGGTTAAATTAAAAACAAACAATATTGGCAAAATACTCAATCACTACCATCATAGTGAAGGAAAAGGCATATTGCTGGAAAATAAAAACAGGGAGAGAAATATTGTATGTGCCTCATTGTAAGTCTTAACAATATGAGTTTGCGTTTAATAATCCCATAAATTAATGTCATAAATAAGATGATGATTAATGAACAATCTATTTGTTCTTTTCACAGCTAAACAAAACCAGTGTATGCCAGAATTAACGACAGCTGCAGCATACAGCTTCAAATCTATAGCTAAAGAAAGAAACCAACTAAACATTGGTTAGGTCACAGCTCTGAGCAGAGTCCATCTCTCCCATTTCCTGTTTAAATAATTGAAATTAAAATAAAAAAAACCTAGGCCATTCTTTGCCTGAATCACAACAACACAGTGATGGCGGGAAATACAGTGACGATGACCCTTGAACTTTAACATTAGTGGCACAAGAAGAAAAGAAATGGCACCATTCATGCTTATAACATTGTTGTGGTTTGTGTCTATTTTGACCCAAGGGGAAGAAGCAGTGTGTGCATTTCATTGTGGTACATTTGTGCATGTCCATGGCATATTCTACACTGTGTCAGCAACTCAAAATGAGGATTGTGGCATTTAGTAAAGTGGCTCGCAACTTCCCCTCAGTGAACTGCATGCAATCAGCTGACAATAAACACTCCATTTCACAGAGTGTGTGGAGAGCACTGGCTTCCTTATTTTGTTCAAGGAGGAAGAGGCCAAACTCCGCTGGTTTGTCCAAACTGTGCAACACTAGACTGGTTTTGTGGCTCAGAGTTGGCTTTTTTTTTTTTTTTTAATCTCCAGTCAGATTACTATTTCTTCATGATTCTTACATAGGACAAGCACCTTGGCAGAGATTGAGGCTTTCCGAGGGCTTCCAAGTTTTGGGTTACTCTTTTCAACTTTTGTTAACTTTTAGAGTTTGATGAATCATTTTCACATATTTTGGAATACCTTTGTAGGATTACAAAATAAGTACTTTAAAGGTTAGTTTGTATCTTATTTTAAACTAGCCTTTGTGGCCACTTACTTTTACTCTTATATGAAATGGTTTAGTCCAATCAAACTGCTGTGAAAAGAGCTAATATAATGCCAGATTACTTGACAAGCATTTCACATTTAAACCTGGGTTAACATGCAACACGCTGACACAGAAACCCATGGAGAGTAGATCACCTATGTCTGAACATCTGGCACGGTGCACAGATGCTGCCAAGGCTAAACATGTGTTTATGCTTTGAGCTTGCACAGTAAATGTCAACAACACACTGATTAATGACAGACTTTAAGTGGGTGAGCAAAACTAAAAGAAATGGTGTTCATGGTGTAAAGAGCACTGGGATGGTCACATAAGACTGAGTGGAGTAGAAGAGCTGATTTTGCAAATCAATTTAGCAGTGGCAAAGTAATACCAGTTTTAATTCTGAATAAAATGTGCTAACAGTAATTAATAATACTACTCCATTCATTCTCTTCAAGTTAAATTAAACAAAAATTCTCAACTCAAAATGCCACCAGAGTATTTTGAAAAAATGAATGATGTGGATAGTAATTATTGCATCTCTTCTACGAGGATTCAAAGGTCAAAACGTTCAAAAAACAGTGGCATCTTTAGCACAAAAAGGAGAAACTGCTCACCCCAGGAGGTTAGGTTTTGTCTGTTACAAACATGCACTCATTCGCTTCTTAAATAGATTCACTTGGAAGAGGATACAGGTTTTGAGGAGGAAGCATGCAACGCTTTAGAAAAAGTCCCATTTTCTTTTCAATCATCATAGTCTAGTAGTCCATCAGAAGCAGGCAGGTAATTTTGGATAGGTATCTCCAGTGCCCTAACACTCACCCCCCCACTGAAGTTCGCCCCGAGTTACAAAAGTCTCTATATGGCTTTGCTCTCCTGTGTGTGAACTGTGAAACTATTGCCATTAGTGGGTGTTGGACAGGGTTATCCCAAACAAAACAGAGGCTGAAAATGTCAGGTGAGCGATCGGATTAGGAGAAGGAGGCACACCGGGACAGGGGGCAGAGAGGGGTCACACAGGAGGTGAAGTCTGATGGAGGTTAAAAAAATCTTCATTTTCGATGGTGTTTTGTGCTCTTGCGTTTGGAGCCCTCTATGCAGCTGCGGATCCCAGCCAAGTGTAGCAACGATCCGGCGGCCTCCTTCAGCTCCTCGTCCAGCTCCACCTTGATCTCGTGGCGTGCCCGTTTGCTGATGGGCCACTTGATAGGGGCGGGGCGGCGCAGGGGGGGCAGCTGCACCCCCTTCTCGTCCCACAGGTCTATGTCCTCCTCGCTGTGGAAACCCTCGCTGCCGGCGCGGACAGACTGGGCATGCTCACAGCCCTCTTCATCTAGAGAGGAGAGTGAGGAGGAGGAGGAGCGGGACGAACAGCGCTGTAGGGCCATGCTGCTGTAGTTATGGTCCTGCTTTGGGTCACTGCTCACCAGCACCGAGTCTGGCCGGGACAGGTCCAGAGGGACATCAGAGTTACCTGTAACAGAGGTGAGATTAATACAGCTACAAGGATATCTCTCTTACAGATTTACTATTCATGGGTTTAAAGCTATGGCAACAGTCCTCCATCTCAATGAAGATATTAAACTCAAAATACTATATTTTTTGAGTGGGAAATGTCCTGACAGAATTATTCAACTGAGGAAGGAATCATTTGCCTGAAACCCACAAACAGCTTTCTAAAAAAAACAACTTGTCTGCATACAAGTCTACTAAGCCTGTAAAAGCATGTGATTTTAATATTATTTGGTTAGGCCGACTTGGCTAGCTAAATTATCACTAAAATCACTGTGTAATATTATTTGTTACGAAAATGAAGAAGTTAAATAGACAGAAAAGAGGTTAGTAATACTCAAAGATGCAGTTCACACCTCATTCTTCCTCAAAACTTTAAGATATTTTTAAAAAGTAATCAGATTACTTGTACATCAATACAAAATGGAAAAAAATCTTAAAAACTGATTCAGTAAGATTTGTTACATTTATAACTAACCCACAGCAGTAATAAGTCAAAAGCAATGCTCTTGAAAGCTATTGATTCAAGAGCCACCCTCCTTTGGGAAACATAAAACATCATAAATCAGAGCACAGACAGAAAAAGCAGATTTGAGCAATGGGACAGTGACCACAAAGTACAGGTGAGCGTATGACTGCTGGGGTGTTCCTTACATGGGTCAACGTGGTGCCCTGGGGCAGAGTTTAAGAGCATCATGGCAGTGGCAGCATCAATGTCAGACTCTGGAAGAGGAGAGAACATGCACCATGGTCAGTCAATGAGGGGCCGGGGTAACTAATGTGAAAACTTATTCTCTAACAATTTTAGATCCAGTTCAATAGTAGGTGTAGAGGCATGTTTGGTATATATTTTGGTGGTGAATAAGTTTGTTGTTACTTTCTTAGAAGATCACTGGGTATTTAAAATTACAATATTAAAATATATAAAATATTATTGAATGTCAGTGAATCATTTAAATAATTTATTCAAATCAATTAATTGTTAAAATATGTACTTTAATATAATTATGTTATAAGCCACTAAACCTAGTTAATAATAAATTACAATAATATTACTACTACTAATAATAATACATTTAATCTTTTTAATGATATTGTTTCTATATTTTTGCACCCATATTTTCCAAAACACTAATGCTAAGAGTGCATACACTGCCTTCGAAGCTGACAAAGTGTCTTGGAGCCTGGTATAGCTTCACTTCTGGGTCTTTAAATTATTAATGATTACAGTGAGACTGAGTGCTCCGGCAAAAACCTCTGCCTGTCGTCAAGGTTACAAATCCGAGAGGCAGAGGCTGAGGAGGCTGCTCTCTCTCCCTCAGTCATGGTCTACTACATGAGGCATCGATGACTTGAAATAAAGCAACGTACCAATCCAAACCAAGGCCACAAAGATGCTGAATGTACTGAATTATGACCAGGCAACACAATCAAATACTCACAAAAACACAAAAAAAAAATATAAAACAGCCAGTTTGTAGAGAAGCAAAAAGTAATGGGCCCTTCTCACCTTTAAATGAGCAGCTTTGTAGAAGGAGATGACGAGGTGGTGAGGAGGCACTGAGAGAGACAAGAGAAAAGGGATTTAGAGTTAAATTGAGGTCTGCTGTTGCTGCGTTTAGTCGCTTCCTTTCATGGGTTGTCACGGTGAATCATCTGCTTTAATTTGTCCCCATCCTCTGTATCTTTCTCTCACACCAACTAACTTCATGTCCTCCTCTGCCTGCCTCTTGGCCTGTTACCTGGTAACCATCATCAGCATCCATCTTTCTGTCTATGCATATACTCACCACTTCTCCTCTAGATAACACGAAACTCAGTCTGACTTTTTACTATATTTTTAAAGTAACAATAATAATAATAATAATAATGCATCAGTTTTATATAGCACTTTTCTGGACACTCAAAGACGCTTTACAGAGCATTATTCATTCACTCCATACCTGGTGGTGGTAAACTACTATTGTAGCCACAGCTGCCCAGGGGCAGACTGACAGAAGCGAGGCTGCCAATCTGCGCCATCGGCCCCTCCGACCACCACCAACACTCACGCACACACCACTTTCATACAAGTAACATAGTCCCTTGTTGATAATTGTAGATTTTATGTACTTATTATGTAATTTATTGATCCCCAATAACTTCTTCTCAATGAAAAGAAAATACAAGGTTGGTCAGTCTGCAGATTCTAGCGCCCCACGAGCCCCACCGTAACTGTCCAAGAAATCTTAAGATTAAATATAGGCCAAATATATCAACATTTGTAATCTACAAATGATATGAAGTAACATGATTCAAATAAAAAATACTTGTGACACCATAATCCCCCCAGACTCTGTATCAGCTAAATCACCACAATTTTTTACTAAACATAATATCAGCGATCGCACATTAGAAAGTACCTTAACATTAAAACATCTCACTTGGTTTTCAAAAAAACAATTAATAAACAGAATACAAACTATATAAGGGCGCAGAAAATATGTAAATGCATATTCTTTTTATTTATTTAGTGTTCTTTTGTTGTTTGTTGTAGTTGTGTTATTTTATTTTATTTTTTAGGTGTGTTAGTCTTATATTGTGTTATGTCTTATGTTTATTTTGTTATTAAGGTGCTGGGTATTCATTCCCTCAAAATGACCAAAATTATATTTAAAAAAAACACACAAACATAGCAAACAGAGCACAAATAGGCAAGCACTGATTCTCTTAAAATGGTCACATACATATCTTGAATCCAAAAGCAAACAATATATTAGTTTTGACAAGTGCATCCCTCACAGCCTCTCTAAGAAACTTGACACTAATTCAGAGTAGCACATGACTCTTTTCCTCATAAAAAGGTCAATGTCTAACTAAGAGCTTTTATCAGATAGACACTACTAGACAGGGCTTTCATCCAGCAGTGGGTACATATGGTCAGTAAAACGCAGATAACTGGAATAATCAATAACCCAATAATTAGAGCTGATTTTTGAAGTTTATTTAGATGCACACAAAATCTGTTAATCAAAACACCTTATGGGATGTGTCAGTTAATTCATAATAATAATACATTTTATTTATCAGGCACCTTTCTGGACACTCAAGGTCACCTAACAACAACATAAACAAATTAAATATGATTAAAACATACAGTTAAAAAGTGGGACAATATTTCATTGATTGTATTTAGTATTGTATTGTATTACTATTTAGTATTTATTGTTTTAGTATTTAGTAATGTATTATATAGTATTTTAATTGATTGACTGTATGTAATTGACCTACAATTAGCTATCAGCTATTTTTCCTGGAGACCTATGGGTTTTGGGTTGATGGGGGAAATCAGAGTACCCAGAGAAAACCCATCCAGACACAGGGGGACATGCAAACTCCACACAAAAAGACCCGGGCGGCCCAGGGATCGAACCTGGACCTTCTTGCTGTGAGGCATGAGCGCTCGCGCTCAGCCACCGTGCTGGATTTTCAGTTGGATGTGATTGAATGATATGGATTTTTCAGAATAACTTTCTCTTTAAAACTTTCTCTTTAAATCAAAAGGAACAATCAGAAAGAAACCAGATTACTCATGTCAGGTAAAACTCCAGAAATCTAATTTTGATCAGCTGTTTGGTGTACATATGGACGTAGTCAGTGCCAGTTAAGCTACTTTACTGCTCATTAGCTTATTATATTAAAACAATGTACAGTTATTTTGCCATAGCAGTTTGTAGAGCACCTTATCTGGATGTTTACCTGGGTGGGGAGGCAGGAGGTGTGCAGAAGGCATGTGCGGCTGGGAAGTGCTGCTTTTTCAGGGCTTGGATGAGGTTCGGGCGATATTCTGGATCAACACACCACAAAGAGCCTTTCCCATTGGCCTGGACGAAAAACAGTCACACGTGTTTTCAGTTCATTAAGATTAAAATGTCATAGTAATGAGCACACTTTAAAAAAATCTCACGCTTGATCTTTATGACTGAACAACTGCAAACTTTTCAAACATGTTCTGAAATACATTATTTAGGTAAGTTTTCATTTCAAAACATAAATCACCAATCATTCAGCCCTAATAGGCCAATTTTAATACCTGTAGTGTCTGCAGTGGATTCCTGCATAATATTGATCTATAAGTTCTTCATGAAGCTCTAAAGGTGCTATGTTTTTCTAGTCGAGGGTCCAACAAGTCCACAGAGATGTTATTGCTTTGCCTGGAATGTTCCACAGTATGGCATAAACATTTATATCTTTATGGAGACAAACAAGTGACACCATTTAGTCAAGTTACAGGTCAGATCTGTGAAGAGGCGACTCCACTCACTGTAAGAATCTATGTTTTCCTTTTTTTTCTTACATATTTAAATTAAAGCCATACCGTAGAATTTTCCAGGAAATGCAAGAACGTCTTCATGTGGCACCCGGGTGAGGGACCATCCACCAGAAAAGTTACACAATGCAACATTAAGTTTACACAAGCAGAGAATTCTAATATAAGTGACCCATGCCAACCGCAAATATCCTGTGACCTACACTATGCGCCTTAATATCTTATGCAATGCAATATCGAATGCAAATAAAAAGTTTAATTTAACTTTAATTCATTGTGACAAATGACATTGCCAAGTACAACTTTAATTTGAGTAACATTTTCCACTGTGCCAAAGGAGGCTCTAAATGTTTCTACTGGACAGAGAAGAGATGAAAAATAAAATTGTGATAGTTGAATTGCTCGGCAAAGGAACAAAAGGAGGAAACTGTGACGTCTCAGCCCTCACAACGAGCACTCATTTGTTGGCGTAATGTGCGGGAGTGTGTTAACTGTCACTTTATCTGATGGCAGAAGTGTACTGTGCCCAGTGAGGGTGGAAAGAACGAGGAGGGAGGAGAGAAGTAACCTTGACTCAAATTACCCACAAGCCCCCGATGCAGGAAAGAGGAAACGTCTCCATGGCAACGCAAACCACCAGCAGCCAGTGTCATGTGAAAATGTTTTCTCGGCTCATGTCAGGCTCATGCTGTGCACCTGCATGCTGCTGTGGGGGCTGGCTGAGCGCTAACTGCCATCCGCCCAAACAGAGGCAGAGCACCAGGTCTGAGGGGGCACAGGTCCAAACTCAATACAGCTCCAATGTGGAAGCCATCAGGGCACTGCAGGGACATGGGTGAGTCATACACAACTCACATGTGGAGAGGGGGCAAGTTTTACTCTGGTTTGAGCAAAAAGAAAAATAATCTAATATTAATAAAAAGGTAAATGACACAGCACACCTTGCCCAAGTTTATATACAAACAAGCCTGAGAAAAAAGTGAAATCCATCATCTAGTTTCAATATGAGATGCTATTAATAGATATGGAAATAAATGTAGTGGCATGATAATCTAGTGGTTGTTGGTTTCACATATGGAGAGCTCTGTTCCGACATCAACAACATGAGGTGACGTCAATTACCTGCTTAATGGCTTTCCCTTAATGCTCTTCACCCCCTACTTTCCTGCCTAATAAAGCATACAGGCAAACAAAAAAAATAAGTTTTGTCATTATAAACTTAAATTAACTAAAAAGAATGCTGGAAATAAGTTAATGACAATAATTTGAAAATAACATATTAAAAACTAGAAGAAATTTTACTTGACAACCACTATTTTGGTGAGAAGATCCTGAATATGTCTTACGTAGCTAAAATTTATTAGTATTAAAAAAGCCAGACAAAATTTTAAACTGAAATACCAATAGAAACCTCCTTATTTTAGGATAGTGTCATACAGTCAACCAACACTTATTTCTTGTTGTTGTGTCTAAGAGGAGCTGAAGTTATGCGCTGCCTCTAGAGTTACAGAGGCTGTTGGAGATAAAGTCCTATCAGAGTGCTGCGTGTGCACTTCCTCTGAAGAAGAGGGTGACCTTGCCTGGATGCCAGTGTTATCGGTGCATAGTCAGAGGGTTAGCCACTGTCACATGAGCCCCACTGCAGAGCTACAATGCGGATCTCTGTTTCTCAGTTTCACTCACAAAGCAGATATTTTGGCCCATTGATACTTTTACAACTCAGAGGACAGTATAATCCCGATGCCTATTTGTAGAAAAGGCCTATTTGTGCCTAGCAGTGGTAATTTGCCATAATTTATCTATGGTCTGGTAAATCCTGGTTTAGACGCTCTACTTGATTTTTACTGTCTCAAAAATGAAAAACAAAACTGGTTTAAACTGTTTGCAGTGGTCCAGACCAATTCCTCTCTCCTAGCATTCCAAGCATCCTTATCAGTTACTGCGATGAGTTTACAAGCATGTGACCGTTTTCAGAGGCCAGAGCAGAGTGTTGTTTTGATATTTCCTGGTTCACTGACAATAAAAATGCTTTATGATTAAATGCAGACACGGTTTCATTTTTTACCCTAATATTTTATAACAGACTTTATAACATAAAAAATGTGTGTACAGCCCCTTTAAATTATAATTTCTGGTTCCTCCTTTAGTTTAGTTCTGCTTCAGTCATGGTTCTGTTTCAGGTTTTGTTTTTGTTTAGCCCTGGATTAGTCCTGGGCTTTGAAGATGGTACTTGAAGAGACAAACATTTGCTCAGATGTTACTTAGTGTGAAAACTTTGACAAAGTATTATAAAACTCACACAGCTTGTACCTACCTTTCCTAAACTCCGGTCGACCTTGCGGAAGCATTTGTTCAGGGACAGGTTGTGGCGCACAGAGTTCTTCCAGCCAGTCGGGGCATTGGAGAAATAAGGGAAGTGCTCCAGGATCCAGCCATAGATGTCTTTCACTGGGAGGGACTTGCGGGGGGACTGCTCGATGGCCATGTAGATAAGAAGCGAAAAAGAAAATGGCGGCTTTGATTTGACTGCGTGTCCTACTCTGTCGTGAGGAGGGGTGCCGGAGGGACCCTGGTCTGGCCCGTAGTCCCCCTCTATGTCGAGCAGAGGGCTAGCGCTGGGCTGAGCTTCAGGTCCTCCCAGTGTGAAGTTCTGCAGTAGGTTTTCATGGAGCCAGTTCAAGTTTGTGAGTTCCTCGTCGCCTTCGGTTCGATCCACACTGGTCGCTAACGGACTTGCCGCACACTCGGCTTCAGGCAGGGTCCCCATCCCGCACACGCCTCTCAGTCCTGTCCGCTCTTCTGGCATACCCGGGATCTCGGATTTTTTATCTGGTGACATCCCAATGATTGGACCCATTAAACCAAAGAGGTCTGAAACAAAATCAAAGTTCAAAATTAGTTTTATTGTTAATTTTTTCACAGGTACGAGACATACAAAGGAATCGAAATTACGTTTCTCTCTGTCCCATGCGTAGACAAGACAAGACAGACATTAAAGTGCAAGACAGGACAACACTTACATGCACAGACATAACAAATAACATCATCTCTACAATGACTACAATAACCATAAATAAATAAAGCTAAAAACAATAGTGTACCGTACAGTGCAGTCAAGTCAGATCAGGTATTAGCAGCAGTGTCTTATGTGGGTCTAGAGTGCAAATGGTAAATAGAGTAAAAGGCATAAGACGGTCTGAATACGAATTGAATACAAGGTTTAAAGTCAGAAGGATACACTAAAAAAATACAAAATGTGTCAAAAATTCAGCAAATAGTTTATTAGTAACTACTTAATTAAGGACCTAACGACTTAATTAATTTGGTTTTACTTTAACCACTTAAGTCATAAAAAAGGACTAAAAGAATTTTAATTTCATTTACAAGACAAGAGAGTGATCTAGATGCAAGTGTAATTATTTGTAAAAATGGAAATTGGCTAAATTATAATCAATTTACATAGCTGTTTTAATGTAATAAGGAGCCCTTTATAATGATTATGCAGCAGAAGCACTAAAGCTTTTTTCTGCCTAAAACTGACTGGATGCAAAATATTGGAATGATGCTCTCTTCTAAGTGTTGACCTTGTTTTTTAGGTTTTCCCCTGGGCCCGCCCCCTGCAGCACTCTGTCTGCTTCCATTGCACTGACCCTCTCCCTGCTCTGTGCTCATGAAGGCAAGAGGCTCTCACTCACAGCTCTTAACTCCAGCTGAGGACGTCTCAAGCTACTGCCCCGACTTAAGGCTGCACTCCTTGACGCCCACCTCATTTGAGCCTGGACTCAGCTGCTCTTGTTAAACGAGCATGAAACTGTTATCAGCGTCTAAGTGGATGGCTCTTATAGACTGATCTGCATTCAGCCAGGATCAGGTCTCAATTTGTCTCCCGTCAGATTAAGTAGTAGTGAAGTATGGTGCAAGTGTGAGAGATGTAAGTCTTTTAGAAGCACTCCAAATCCAACATCCGTCAGGTGTCAGTTACTAATCTTATTCAAGAGTTCTTAATCTGAGGTTATGACACTACTGTAAAAGGTTATATCTTATAACTGCCCAATACTAATTTCAAGGATGTACCCATTCAGATATTTGCTGGCAAGGTGATCATTTGGTCAAGACCAGTGGTTCTTAACCTTGTTGGAGGTACTGAACCACTAGTTTCATCATATGCGCATTCACCAAACCCTTCTTAATTGAACAAATATAATGTTTTTTTCAAATTCAAAATATAGGTATATATATTTTATTGATGCACACATGTGAATCCATATTGCACATATTCGTCTGACTACTTTCTTTTTTTTGCTCAACATAGTTATTATGATGGGAAAATATTAAGAAAGAAATTACACGACGTACCATCACGACAGTCACAAGACTGAGAAGTGTGCACAAAATTTTCTGCGGGGCGTGTCATCATGAATCATATGAGTTGGATGTGTGTCTTGACCCCTGCCAAACCCCTGAGACTGACTAACCAAACCCCTGGGGTTCGATCGAACCCAGATTAAGAACCACTGGTCAAGACTTTACACTTTTGAACATCAAGGTGCATGCAACTTTTCATGTCTCTATGATGTTATTTCTTTGCCATGAATGTTCCTCACACCGTATGACATTAAACTTATCCATATATCAATTGTCTTTAATTACAGGTGTTTTTTATTTCTCAGGCTCTCTCTATTAATGCTATACTGTGGCACATTCTAGTCAAAGCAAGAAGATATTCGTGGAGACAACCAGATGGTGAACCCTTAACAGTACACAATATAACATAACTAGTAAGCAAAAAATAACCAGCGTAATTCAATTTTAAAAAACATACTTGAAATTGAATAGCCTCCAAGGGAACAATTCAAGCACAGACAGTCAGGAAGTGCTTCTGGCATGAAACCATGTAAAAAATGAAAAACACTGGATGAAGGCTGGAAGTCATGTTTTCTGCATCAATTATAGCAACTCACTATACAGAAAATGCAATAATCATCCGATCAAGACCAACACAAACTTTGTAAAAATGTTGAATGAAAGTGATGCCATGGTTTTGGTTTGAAAGGCCCGGACGCACAAAAGCATCCCTTCTTCAGTTCGCCTCACAAAAAGCTTTAAGTCCTGGGCGTCACCATGACAACCACGCTGTCACTTCAATTAGGAGTAAAAATCCCATAAACACGAGTCAATAAACGAATAAGTAATCCACACTGGCTCCCTCTGCCTCTGCCCTCTGCTCTGTGAGGACACGCCCCCCACTACAGAGCAGTTAGCCCTGGTCTGAGGTGGTCTAACATGTCTTAAGTCCTTGCTTCAGGGCTACAACTAAAATGCCAGCACCAACTGAATAGGCATACATTTTCATTGGGTGATAAGATAAGAAGTGGGTCATATTCCAGGGTGTTTGCACAATGGGTGAGGACAGGAGAGGGAGGGCACTCAAATCTGTTTGTCAAAGCCAGTCACAGTGGATGAAAGAAAAAGGCAGCCTTTATGTTGACCTAAGTGATTATAAGTCTCCCAAGAAAAGTAAAATGGATTGTCAATATTGTGTAGGCTGGACTTGTTACTATAGACTTTACAAAATACCATTCTAACAAATTGTGTGAATATTAACAGCAAATAGGCCTGATAGAGGGTCATGCCGGAGGGAACAAGAGTGAAAAAGGGCAAAAAAGAGACACAGAGGAAGAGGAAGAGGGTTAGGTAAGCGAGGCAAGTTACATCTTCAGCCTCGAATGAATCACAGCTCTGAGCAAAGTAGAGCAATTGGACATGTCAGACTGCGACACAACTGCCCATTTGTGTTACTGGAAGAAACTGACCCAAAAACTAAAAGATTTTGTATTTTAAGACAATGAAATGTAAGTAAAGGTTTAGCACAATGACACCTGAATATGCATTATTTTCATTTGTATACAGTAGTTATACTATGATGCTATATGGTTTGATTTTAAAATGGCTTCAACATTGAAGGAAAGTTTGAGGTTTACTTAATCTACCATACATGTAAACTTCTAATTCCTTCAAATTGCCAACCTGGGACAGAATTTCTGAATTGAAGAGTTTTCATGAAAAATCATTGGAGGGCAACTGATCTAGAACAATGCTGTAGTATAAGCATTATGAGGTCCTTGTGTAAATGCCGGGGGCTTGTTTGAGTTGAAGGTGTGTCTAACTGAAGCCAGAGGCAGCTGTAAACACAGGACTAGCCTTTCTTATTCTGAATGGCCCCTTGTAGTTGATTTGGGATCCCCACATGATTCTTTGGCCTGAGCAGAAGACGTGTGGGCCCAAGCAGCAGACGTGTGGGCCCACTGATTAACCCCTAGCTTTGGGACCACTGCCTCAGTCCGTCTCCACAGCAATGACCCCTCAGCTGAGCCCTCGGGTGCTGAAGGGTGCTTCTCCTCTTCTGAGTTGCTCCTTTCATGCTCTGCCATTTGAATACCAACAAGGTCTAGGCACAAGAAAAGTGGTGTCGCATCCAGCCAAAAGCAGTAGTCTACCATGACACGGCTGTCAATTAGCGCAGATGTTGTGAAGATCAAAGATTGTTGAAGTAAACAGAGCGGGACTGTAGATTAGTGCAGTGTATGGGGAGGGTAAAGGGGAAATGGTGAGTTAAATGAGACAGGCTGGCCTGTTGACTTCAGCTCGGCCTTGAAACACACCAAAGCTGCAGCAGCACTGACCTGCAATGGCTCATCTGCAAGTTAAAATAGCCTCGTCATATTCATGTGCTAACAGCAGGTGCCAAAGCACATTTATTCCCCTTTTCAAACTGCTCTTTTTATCCTGTTAAGCACTTATCCTATTGATAAAACACACAAAGACATATGGAGATAGCTGCAAGTAGTGAATCAAGCTGTTGATGTATGGAATATGTTCAGGAGATGTAAAGGAGACAAGTGCACCACCTAATTCAAGAGCTTCCGTGATGTGTTTTTTCTGTATCTCTCTTGATCGGGACTCAGTTGCCACGGCAGCCAGTGTTGTAAGGGAAGCAATTGTGCTCATGTCTGTGCATGAAGAGAGCGCTAATGTGGAGAGATCAATACAGGCGGAAAGTGCTGAGGCCAGCAGTCTACCACCGCTGTTCTCCACAAACCTGTCTGACAAAGGCCACAGCCAACCTGGACGTCATACGGTGTTACCAGCCACAAAAGAAACCCACAGAATAAACTTACCAAACCTGTTGTGTGGCGGTTTTTAAGCCCTGACAACTTATATAATTCAGGATATGAAACTTTAGACTGTTACAAAGATTTAAACATATTACCACACCCTGTTTACAAGGAATATTACGGCTGACACAAACCAGTTACACCTCTGTAATAGATACACAAAGGGGTGTTGCAAACATCAACGCAAGGCTGCAATTTGAAACCATAACTGATATTTAGACACTCTTATGGTAGCTTTAAAAATATGAATGGGATGAAGGGGAGGGGCAAGCGAGTAGTGAGATAGTATTGTAGTGTAATTGGTCAATCTGTGTGAAAATATAAAACTGCCATTATCTTAAAGGCAAGTACAAAAACAACTGCTCTGTGAGGTAGGGATAAAAGCTTTCTAGTGGCTCCAGACTCCACTTGTACAAAGAAGTGGTTGTTTTTTCCTCTAGTCCTGTCTCTATAGCACTCAGTATTCACCTCACAGTTGCTAACTGTGGATCAGGAGGGAAGGAAACACCTCCTGCCTGTTGAGGAAGTTCATTTTCAGAAAACAAATTCAGAGTTCACACAGAGACAGTTTGGGGCCACATGGCTCTCAACATTGCACTTCACTGGGGGCAGGCCAAAAGGTAGCAGTTACAGGGACAGCCATATAAACAATGTAGACAAACAACAACCTAATAATTGAATGTACTCCATGGTGGTTTGGTAAATCGGACACTGGGAAAACAAGCACACAAGACAATAGTTACTGATTTAAACGCTTGTCAAATACAGACTTAGGCCTGTCTGTTTTTGAAGGAGAGGCCTTCCAAAGTACAGCACCATAGCAAACAGAAACCTTATCTCTCAGGTCATGTGCCTGTATACAGCGTACTAATGCTCCGCGCCAATCAGCTCACGACACAACACTACATTCTTGTAAACATAGCATCACTATACCTAAGCTGACAATTTATGAACTTATTCCCAAGACTTCAGGACAGAGATTTCAAACTTGATATAATGGAAATCTCTTGCAAAATGTGCTTAAGGCCTATCCAGGAATGTCCTCTGTGAGATATTTTGCAAAGTGCTTGAGAGTGTGTTGCATTTTACTGTCAGATAAATGACTTTCCTTACATATGATTAAGTGTTCAAATCTACTACACACCTTTGATCCATATGGTTTGAATGTTTACATTTTACATCTCAATCAATTAATTCAATACAGAAGATGTTTATTGCTTTTCACACAAGCTGCTCAGTCACTGGCTGTTGTCATAGTGCCATCAATTAAGTAAATCTTGTTAATTCAACCAGGAGTGACAAGACAAAAGGCCATTGTGGCACGGACAAGGCCTTGCGAGTTCCTCCTCACTTTCCCTCACTCAAAACAACGTCCAACTGATGCTCCAGAAGGCGGAGCCAGAGCCAACTGTGACATATAAAAAATTAGGTGAATCAGCGTTAGGGAAGTGGGGGAAAGGCAGAAAATGCCAAAATGTCCACCTAATGTACAAGAGAATTATGTGGTAATTACTTCAATTAAAAAAAGAAAAAAAAAGTAGAACAAGTAATTCCTCCACAAAAAGAGACAAGTCAGGATACTTCCTTTCCCGCTGCCGAGCCCAGAGACATGGACACTGCTGCATCAGGAAGACTTGTACGATGTCAATATGAAACAAGAAAATTGAAAGGAAATACCGTTAGCATATGTTCATACCAAATTTCAATCAATAATGTCTTGAAGCCCTATAGATGACCACACTACTGAGTAAATCACTGATGGAGAAGAGATGGAGCCATGATACAATACTACTATTTATTTTTATTTTTACAACATAACCAATGTAACATTTTTTATTACAACCATCAGTGACTTTTGGTCATCTGTGTTCATTCATCTCTGAATAGTAACAATGGGGTTGATTTCATTAAAATCATTTAATGTCAACCATCATACAATACACCCACTGATCCAAAAATTGAGTTAGTCAAATCAGTGTTTCACATGACCTGGTAATTACAAGGCTCTTAGGAAATGGTTATAGAGCTTAGAGCAGGACCTGGAGAGACCTGTGCAGGTTTAGACGGGTTAAGCAAACCCAGAGTTTGTGCCACATGGGTCAGTCTTTGTAAGGGGTTTAAAAGTGCTATACCAAAGAACATGGTGGAATTCAGGGACAACCTTTCGTTTACTTTGGGTCAGAGTACACAGTTCAGTGATAAGACTGATTACATGGCAGCACCACCATTTTGAAATGGCTTGCAGAATTACTTTGAAAAAGGCCATCAACTTTAGTTAAAATAAACTAGTCCTGCCAATTTAGTATTGTAATCACCATAACAATTTAATTTGATGCTCTACAGTTGTGTTTACAAGGTAAAAGTGTGACTTTTATTGGAGCACTTTTTAGTTTATACTATCATACCAAGAAGCCAAGTTGCAGAAAAAAAACTCTATTACATACTGTGTTAAGAATAATATAGTAACCAGACAAAATTAAACATGTTGAGTTTCAAACAAAGAATTAAAATTGATGTAAATTACCCCCATGGCTATAGCCCAGTGTTTACAGCATGTATCCCACTAACAAGCACTGTCCCAAATAAATGATAATGTTTTGTATTGTAATGGACACACATGCTGATTTCCTGTAGTTACTACAGCCATTTCACGTCAGCAATAACACCATCAGTGTGTTACGACAAGTCTTATTTATAGAAATGAATGTCTGCAAAGTTAGCGCTAGTCTATTCCTGGTAAGGGCCAATGAGTAGGTTGGCTCATACAAATGTGTACAGTGATGCAGGCTCAGACACCAAAGCCAACAGATGGACTTAAGCATAACCGTGCGATTGTGGCAAAGACTTAATGGCTGAATGATAACATCTGTGTTTTTTCTGGACATCTCTCTTAATCTGTTTCCTTTGTCCAACTGCAAGGCTTTAGCAACTGTCAAGCAAAAAGATGTTGTATTTTGTTTACATTAAAGTCATGTGGACTTACTGAAAATGAAAATACTTTATTTTTTAAATACATTACAATACACTTGATTTAGTATGGTTTGTTCATGATTAAAAAGGGTCCATTTACTTACAGTCCTACCCAACCTATATGATATAATATAATGTTTTTTTTCTGACATGGTGACATTGTTTGTGGAGCGGCCTCTATCTGGGACAATCTTGTGATAATCCATTACATCATGTGCTTAGCTTAGCCAGTAGTCTCTCAACCTCTGGTACATCATGTCATAAAACATTCATCCTTTTAGCATTTACAGATGCAAAGGAGTAGGTGCCCTGGGAAGAGGGGAAGGTAAGAAATTGTGGTCAAAAAGAGGACTTTACAGAAAACTAGTATATTTTGTCCTCCTTGGTTTTAAATGATATGATCCTCTGCTCAGCACTGGTTCAGTCAATCACATCCATCACAGCAGTAGCACAATGTGAAAGACAAAGTTCCACATAATGACGTGGACCATTGCACAACACTTCTCGTCACACGGGAATCCACACGAACCCACTTAATTCTTCTCACCAAATATGGATTTGTAGGTTTATAATGAGGAACTTCATTAGTGGTTTTCCGAGGCAGAGAAGTAAAAGTAGCCGTCGCTCAGAACAGTGAAGGTATATCAGCCGCTAGCGCTCGCTAGCTTCGTGGTTCGAGAAACTCCCTCAGATAGTTTGGGTTCATTAGTTTAAATACCACGCGACAACAGCCTTCAGTATCACTTAAAACATACAAGCTCTCTGATTTCCAGGTTTTACTCAGAGAACACAAAGTGAAGTTATGTTAACACAAGCTAGCCTGCCACATGCTGTCGCTCGCTCTGCCATGCTGCTGCTCTAAGCAAAGTCACTTGACCACATTTACTTTTAGCTTGTTCGGCTCCTCGTTCCCCGATAAAAATAGATCTACTTAGAAAAATCAAACGAGGTCGGATACTCACATTCATGCACTGCGTGCCTCGGTGCGAAGTGTTTAAAGAAAGGTCCGTCCGCAGTTTATTCAGATGTCTGGCTCACACAATGTCAGAGATCAGATCAGCAGCTGCTTCCTCCATACACGCAGCGCGCAGATCACACAGCGCACGGCAACGCTACCAAACCCCTAGCCGTCGTCATGGCAACAGGCCCACTTCAGCCAATCACAGCCCCTCCCCTCCTATCTCCCCTGGCAACTGCCGCAGCGCAGCTCTGTGACCGCGCACGCCATCCTGTTTTGCATCAAGTAATGTGCTTTCACTTTTATCACCAGCTGATTTAAATGGGGCCAAGCACAATGAAACTGTGTGGGAATGTTTTCTATTATTTTCAAACTATGTATTTATTTATTTATTTTGTTCCTTTGAGATCCGCATATGGTTTAAACATGCGTGATTAAACTACATTAGGTGGTTGTAACTAGTGACACGTTGGGCTCCTCGCAAACAGCTTGGGGCGGAGATATGTGTCACCACACCCAGTCACATGATGATAGTGGACCTTCAAGTGGCCCCCTACCGCAGGAAACCCCTATCTCTGGAGCCAATCAGTAACCTACTTAAAGAATTAGGGTGAATATTAAATATTTTTTAAACGTAAGTCATCAAAATACATAGATTTTAGATGAGAAGTTCTATTTGCCCTATTTGCCTGTGTTTCAGTCTGTATCTATGGAGCAGCCAGCCATGACTTTACACCAAACTGTAACTTTCACATCATAGTGGTACCTAACTCATCCCCACCACTCCATTTCATAAGTATACACAAGTATCTCTCTGTGAACTGCTCTAATAGCTCTTCTCTTGGCTTTTACTGTGTTTAAACTTAAAATACCTGCTCGCCATGTCGTTTATTTTTTAAACTACTGTAGACTGACTGCATACTTCTGCACTGGTGTTGATGCACGCCCTTGTTTTCCCATAGCATTTAACTGGTCAAACAGGCTTAGCAGGGGTGTAATGACAGTTAAGATCATGACACTGACATAGCCCTATACTTTACTTTACTTTATTTCAACACATTTTTAATGCTATTCAGTAATCAACTACTTTCCCCTGTGTAGTTAGCCTTTCTCCCAGATTAGGGTTGTACGTTTATTTCTGAAACACACATTTTATTCATTTTGCTTTTATTTTGGTAGTTTTTGAGGAAAACAAAACAATCTATGCCCCTGGGGTCAGTTAAGTGTATTTATCCTTACCAGATGTCTTGTTAAAATAGTGATATATGATGGGTGGCTGACCATTAATTTGTGCTGTTGAGCTTTGCCTGTGTTGCTGCAGCATCATGGCCTTGCACACAGAGCTATTCTTAGGGCCAGTGAGTGTATACGTGTGGCTCATTTCTCTGTCTACCTATCGGCCATCCCATGATGAAGTTGCAAAGCTAACAAATGGGACAGAAGTGTACAAGATGCATTAATCACCAAGGAAACAACTGATTGAGGAGTCCATGAAATGACAGAGCCATTAGTCTAATTTGATTGTAAAACTGTTAAGCTAAAACATGCCCCACTGACCACCACAATCTCCAGTAATGGACCGGGAGTTTCCAACAAAGAAAAGAAAAGCATTTTATTCTATTACAATTGAGGTCCTCATTTATTTTTTACACACAAAAAATGTCTTTGAAGGGGAAAGGAGGTTTTTGCTCTCACTGAACAAAAAAATAAAACAAATTGATTATTGGTTCTTTAGATTGACCCTTTCCTAACCTTCACATGATGTAGCTTTCCAAATTATGCTGCTTGCTATAGACTACTATATTATTTCTACTCCTATATCTCATAAGTGATTGCTTTAACAAAATCATCCACCCGTTTGGTATTGTTGTTTTGCAAACTGTAATGGAATCACAGACAATGAGTGGAGTCTATGAAAGCTAGTTAAATAGGTATATAGTCAAACAAAGAGCCAGTGAGCAAGTCAGTGATGGAGAGGAGAGGGTGCACTGTGTCTTATGGGTGGCACTGTGGTCAGGGGGGCCCGCTGCTTTAATGGTCCATAAATCTGTGTGGACGGCCTGCTCTCCTGCCGCTCCAGTCAGACCCTCTCATGTGGAAAATGAATCAGAGGGTTTTTTCCCCCGAGTGTCCGAGCTCACGCCCTCCTCTTCTGCCAGTGAGCCGATAAGAAGTGCCGTCACGCGCACGCCAGTCTATTTCAGCAGGTCCACAGCACATAAAACTCTCTATTAGTGACAATCTCTTGTTTATATGCTGCTCCTTGTTCAATAGCCCTTTGTGTAACTCAGTCTTTTTTGGCATTACGCTTGGTTTTAGAAACAGGGCACACAAATATTGATGCACCATTGACTGGCGAAAATAGCTAAGCCTGGACTCTTAGACATATTTACTCTGCATTTATTTGTCTACTATGCCGTCATAGTAGTGTCAGGGTTTGAAGGTAGAGGAATAGTACCTTGGGCCTATACAACCTTGGGCCTCTTGGTTGAGATGCAAAATTGACCAGTTAATCACAGAAAACACAAACATTTCACTCTCACATTCATTCACCAATATCATATAAGTTCACATAAAATTATTTTTAAATAAATGATAAAACTAAACACAAACTTTCCCTGTATTACTGTACCTCTTCAGCTTCTTAAAGGTGCTCTAGGCAACTTTCTGTAAAAGAACTCACCTGCTTGTGTCCATAGAAATGGATATATACAAGTGTTTTATATCTTAAAATACCTTGCAGTTTGATTGCAACTGATCTAATCTAATCAACTGGCTTGGTAACATTTTCTGGTTGTCTATGGAGATAGATACATTTCATGCCATACATTTCAGAAAAAGCAATAACATCTCCATGAAGACAAAGAAGTGACAGACCCTCCACCAGAAAAAGTTACATAGTGCACCTTACACATTAATATGTCAGAGAATGGTTATGTCACCTTTTAGTGTTTGCCATGTGAATATTTTTATTTATCTTGACTAATATCGGATTTTCAGCCAACCATAGTAGGCAGAAGAAAATAAACAAGTCAGACTACAATAACTGTCTTCTTCCCATGTTGTTCAGTACTCATGCAAGTAATGTTATTCTCATGCATGACCATTCTCTCCAGAAATGATTACTTGCAGTTCTTTTGGGAACAAGGCCAACAGACTGCCGGCACCTTGAGCTAATTAGTTCGAACCTCTTTTCTCATGCAGAGTGAAAGTTAAAGAGTCACATTGATAAAACCCTCCTCAAACGCACACACTATTAGGGCTGTGCTTACAAGTCAAACAGGTAGTATTTGCATGCTCTAACTGCAACTCTGTGAAGCTGTCAGAGGCCACCTGCTGTGCACAAATAAACACAAGGACACACCAAAAGCAATCACAGGGTACAAAATGGCAACCTTATTTTATCTTGTCCAAAAAAGCTCTAAAATAAAAATAGCTTTCCTTGTACATGCCCTCTAACTGTCAGTTGAGCAACCAAGCATGGTCAACTTATTTCAAATGCAACACTTTTTTTGTTACCCTGCTTGTTTTCCCTGGAGGCACTTGCGCTCTTGCCTGCAGTTATTCTCTACTGAAGAGCCATGTTTGCAGATAGAAGCCTTTGTTTGACGATCTATTTTGCCAACCGGGCCTTATGAATTGTGTCAGCAGTTGCAGTTGTGTGTTATCTAGTGCCGTGATAAGTGCTTCCCTTAATGCTGTGGCAATAAAATACTCAACATGTAGTAGGTGGGATATAAATGGGAATGATCCACACAACAGTCAAACAAATGTCTTGTAAATCTGTATTGATTCAGTCTATTTGAGCAGGTTATGGTGGGTTAATGCTTGTTTAAACAGGGGCATGGGTGAGTATGCATAAGTTATATAGGCACTAAATGCAATTATGTCATAGACAAACATCCTAATGATATGGATCAATGTGCATTTGAAGTACAAGCCTAATTGACATAAATAGTAAATATAGGAACCCAACTTGCAAAAATCCAAAGGAAAAATAAAGTATTGTGAGATTAAACTTTATTTAGACTGACAAACACACTGGAAATCATTCTCTCCATATAATTCCCTTGATTCAAACAGTTACAGTTACTGCTGAAACAAAAGCCCATCTTACTACTTTAGCCAATGATTTACTAATGCATTATGTGTGACTGAGTCATAGCACCATTGTAAACATACTTTATAAAGAGTCTGAATGAATAACAAAAACAAACTCATTATTTAAAAAAAAAATACAGCCTCCTCAAGGCAGAGGGAAAAGGGAAAGTAACAAAGATGGGTTAACTTCATAACCCTGACTTACATTCAAGAAGAGATGAAGATAAAGCATTTCTGTAAAACTGGAGCATGGTTGCCATGGACTGTCTGCATACATTTACTCTGCACTCTGTAGCTTGAGTAAGGTTCCTGTTTATCAGTAGGACAAAGGAGATCTCTGTCTCTGTCTGGTGCTGTTAATGCTATTATTTTGAAATAAAAACAAATTTTATTAACATAATAATACACATTGTGATTTGAGCTATAATACCAGAGTCAGCAGTGTGAAATCACTGGTTTCAGGCTGCTATTGGAACAGTCTGAAATGCTGATTACATGTTAGCTTGCTATCAATAACCTGATTGATTTGACTCTTTCAGACACTTGCAAACAAAAACACTGTCTTTTTCAATTACGCTTATTTACCTGCCGCTGTTGGCATGCACACTCCACTGAACTTTGGTCTATTTTTACTTTATTGCCTCCAGAGCTGTCCTTTTCTCTATTTGCTTTTATTGACCAATATTCTTGTTGTGTTTTTACACACTGAGTACTCTGTCTTACACTGTGTAACACCCTTTAAAAGCCACCAAATGGTCTTGCTATACAATACGCCACATATAGGGCCAATTGAATTAACCCATTGATCCTTGGCTGCTCTATTGCAAGGGTAAATTTTATTATTCACTCTTAATGACTGCCCCTTGCAGGCAAATGAGCACTTGTAGTCAATTAACTGAGAAGCGGGTGGAGAAAAAGGAAAAGATGACCCACTTTGAAGAGCAGTCATTCTTAAAATTTTAATGCCAGCAGGTGCCATCCCAGACTAAAATTGAGGAATGAAAGAAGAAAGCTAAAGAATGGGAATCACCTTTGGCTAGAAAAACAAGGAATACAGGGCACCAGGAACCAGAGCTCAAACAAGACTTATACCTGCTCTGAATCCCACAGAACCAGCAGTAAATCATATATGTATAAGCTGTTGCCAGAAAGTTAAGAAAAATAGGAGCTCCAAAGATGAACTTGAGCTTGAGAAACACTGACATAGTTTTGATGCTTTGTCAGGACTGTGCTGCTGTGATGATTATAAAAACATTTGACTGATGATTTCACTGTAAACAAACGACACAAGTGCTTTGTTCTGCGACACTCCCCTATCTCGTCAGGACTTCCCCACAATGCCTTGCTCTCAAATGGACTTTATCTTTAGGCACAATACCAGCTTTGTGCCCAGTGAACTTGTCTGGCACTACCAGTGTTGAAGTGACGTATGCAGGGAATGCTAATCTCCCCCAACAGTATTAATAACGTGGGGACTTCAGGGTTTGTCCATTATTTAAAAAGTGATTCTCACAAATAATCTGGTTATATGGAACTTTCAGTCCCATATAAGGCTGGTAACTGTATTTCAGCTGTCAGTACCAGTATTTGTGTTATTGGGTATTGGCCTGCAAGATACATTAATGTATTGATAGATAACACATTTTCACCAGTTGTTCATAAATAGAGAGATTGAATTATGAACAGTAATCATTTATGAATTGAAAGGTTTGCTTTGGTAAGGGCATTTGGCCTAAAATCGGAACCTTAACAAAATGCAAATCAGAAGAGACAGAAATTACTCAAATTCATCAAGTTATTTAAACTGAAAGCAAAATAGGGAAGTAACCATGCAGTGCAATTCAGACAAACCAGCAGTTAATGGGGTATAGCTTGTTTCTCTGTCTATGCAGCCCTGTCAAAAGAGAGTGACCTGATGCCTCAGGGGCCGTAGATGCTGGGTCAACACCAGATCAGGACTGTTTAGCTGTGGATGGGCACAGAGCAGTGGTGCAGTGGCTCTCTGTGCCTGGCTGAGCACTGGCTAATGAAGCGTGGCAGAGGAGAGAGGAGTGTGTCTGCGGGGTAGGCCTGGCCCGTCCATCCCGTGTTCCTATGCAACCAGGATGGATGGCTAGGTGATACAGCAACGCCTCTTTTCTACTTACTTAACATGCTTCCGACATGCTCCTTTCACTCGCACCTATTTAACCCAGATTTCCTTTGTCCAGTAATCTGTCTAGATATGGGAGAGCAAGGATAAGACTTCCCAAAAGCATAAAGATGTGAAGGTCAAGGCAGAAAAAACATCCAGTGCATAAAAATATAGGTCCTACTTTGATATTTGGACAATACAAATCTGCCAAACTTGCTACTCCAGATTGGGGACGAGACTTATAGAAAAATACATTCATAATTTTGTAGTTCCATCCACAGAGAGGAACAAATTAATGTATCCTTGTTCCAGTCCCAAGCTTGGACTTTTTTTCAGAAATAAGGAAATCTGACTACACCTCAATAGCCACTCCTGCCCCGGGACACACCTACTGAGATAGGCAGCCATACTGTGGCAATAGCTTTCTTTAATCAGAGTTTAACATTTGCACTGCCAGTCTTGCTCAAGGACACAACAAGAGCATGGTTATATCGTTACCAACTTTCATCTTCATCACCTCCCTGCTATTCATAGTGAGATAATGATAAGCATTACAATTATTGGTTGGTAATTTCAAATAACACAAATAGTCACACTTACAAGCACCGTAATTGAGGACCTAAATGAGAGGGTTCCTTCTAAATTGGCTTAGATTGTCTTGTCCATGTGACAGTTGGCCACACTTGGCCTCTCACCCATAGGTCCAGTGTGAGCAGATGTGCTATTGTTATTGAGGTGTGTTTTAAGTCCCCTGACACCACTTTGCTTTTTAGACACATGTTAGAGGTTGCACAACACAGCACTATAAAATCTTGTATTTTGCCAGTGAATAATATATTAAAACATCCTGTGTCTCTATCTTTATCTAGTCATTCATATTATTTTTGTCTATCTGAGTCGGTGCACGGTTTATTTAAGAAGTGTATAAATCAGAGTACTTAACTGAATACAGGAAATAACAACCTTAGAAATGTATGGTTACATAACATCAGTCATATAACCATATTGTACTGCCACTTTCCCTGTGGGCAACAAGTGTGGTTCTATTATTAGTGAATTGTCATCTTTCATAAGCTCTTGCCTCCCATATTGGATAGACTAACGTGAGAGTTTTGCTCTGCCAGGTCCAACAGTGCATGGAGCCCTGTCCAGCTGCTGAGACTAGGAAGTCCGCTGACCATCTGTCCTGGGATGGCCAGTGAGATCCAGGCATGGACGTTCCCCAGAGCAGGGGCATAGTAGGCGGGACTGCGCTGAGGCTGTGTGGGGGAAATCAGCTTTGTGTTGCTATAAAGCTGTCTATCTTTACCCCCATAGCAACGGCCTCCTTCTTCCTTAGTTTTGGGCGGCATGGTCCTGTTACTCACTGTGCATGGCCTCCTATCTCACTTTCTCCCTCTCTCTCTTTCTGTGTCCTATTTATGGTAATGAGCCATCTGCCCTCTTGCTAACAGCCGCCCAAATAAAGGGGAGGCAGGGAGGGGAGCTCTGACAGACAGGAGTCCAAGACAAAGACGCTTATCCTGTTGTGTCTGCCTCTGCTGCTGCTGCCACACTACATGCCTTCAGACGTCACAGAGCATAATGATGTCTAGAAGAACATGCATTTTATTGTGGGCTAAAGGCTACAAGTAGTGCATTAGTATTTCAGTGAGCATCTTCTCTAGAAAGTGTTGCTTGAGTGCTACCACCTGCAGGTCAGTACATTAAGTCTTTCCACACAAAGGCTGCTTGTACACCGTAGCTTCGATGACCCCACCTCCCCAATCTCACACATTACAAATATTGACTGCTGCCTTGGATATGGCACAACCCTAGCATTATTCAGAGCTGCTATATGGATAGTGTGTGACTTTATGACACCATGAGAGAGTGGTGGTGGTGTGTGTCGGTGGGCACACAGCAGCAGCCAATACAGAAGCCACCCAGCATTCAATAGACCTCTGTTGCCACTGGATACTAGATTGGTTACCAAGCCAACACATGTGCCTCACTGTCATATCTTCGACAGATTAGTGTAAAACATAACAGACCTCTTCACAGTTAAGCTCCCCGTGCAGTTGACTAGGGTTAAAGAGTGCATTTGAATATAGTAGAAATGTCAGTATCAAAATTATGATTCTTGCAAATGTACCAAGCGATCAATAACACAAATTGCAAACTTGTATTTTTTTCTAGGCCTATTTAATTGCATTTTGGTTCAAGACATTTTCCTGTTTTTTCTTTATATTTAAAAATGGCTAAATAATATTCCACTGTGGATCCACAGATTCATAGATATTTGGGTTGAAAAAATACATATTAAGCTGTGTATATGTTACTGCCCAAACTATTTGCTGAAAAAGTGAACATAAATCATGTAACAACAAATAAAAAGCTACTTTTTAGATGATTTTGGAGTACATACAAAGTACATACAAACATACAAAGGTGTTGTTACATTACAATATTACATCACAAGACTCAGTTGATTCCTCCATTCATGAGGTCATGCCATCATTAACCTCATCAGACAGACAAACTCCTACATGGGTCAATGAGCACATGCACAGGCCACAGCTGGTCATGCTGATGAGCACTGGTTTAGGTACAGACCCGAATACAATAAATGTAACACATGGAGGCAACTATAACATTTAAGCAACTGTGACAGTGCCACCAACTGGAGATGTGGGCAATGACTCAATGTCAATAATAATAATAATAATCTGTCACCCCACTATAAATGAAGCTTATTTTTGTTTGCTAGAATGTGAGCATGACTAATAATAGCTTACTGTAAATATTATTTTGTATAGGCCTAGATAATGTCTTGTCAAACATTTCTATTGGATAGAATATATTTAAAAATGTGACATGGTGAATAATAAACAGTCTAAAGAAGTATAAGGTATTAATGTAAGTATATAATAAAAAGTACCATTCAGACAATGGACAGAGAAGTCTGTACCCACCATATGATACCCACAGTAAAGTCATGTGACACTCATCATCATACGCACGTGAATCTATGAGCTAGAGATGAGGGGCCATCTAGCGGACACACTGTGCAAGTTATACAGCTCTATTCGCACAAACGGCCAATGTACAATGATATTATATTTTTGAGCGTTCATTTTAGGTATAATGGATTTAGTTCTAGTGTGACTTCAGTTTTTTATTGTTATATTTAATGTCTTTTCATATTTATCTCTGCTAAGAAACTCATATTGATTATTGTTGGTTTATGTGAGGGATATATTTGGCTATGTAGCACCACCATCTGGACAAATTGACACTAAACTTGATCACCAGACCTAAATCTAAAATAGAGGTCAGACGTCAGATAAACGGTATTGTTTATCTGACGTCTCCAAAGGTATGCAGTTGTTGAACATAATCATTGTTTGTTATGGATTGGCTCCTTATGATATTAATCTTATGGGTTTAAAGTCCTTTCAACTTAAAATCAATCATCATCATTTTTGGGTACTTAACAATGGCATCACTTTCTTGTTGCGTTATTCTGGCAGAAAATAGAGTACTTCTTGTTTTATTCATTTCATTCCGCCATACAATTCTGACACGTCTGTGGCTACAATAGTAGTTTACCACCACCGAGTGTGGAGTGAATGAATAATGAACTGTAAACGCTTTGGGTGTCATGAAAGCGCTCTATAAATGCAATGATTAATTCATGTTCTCCAGCTCAATTTTAAACTAGCCTATAGACTAAACTGGACTGATACAGGTGATACAAAGATTATGTCACTAAATAAGAGTTTTTAAAAGCCCATGTGATTCAACTTATAGCTTCTGTGCCTCTGATATTTTGGGAGGTTTATAAATAAAGGCTATGACAATGGCAAAAGAAATTGTAAATTGGCAATAATTCTTTGCTAGACTATATGCTCTATGGCAGGCATGTCCAAACTATGGCCCGGGGGCTAAATGTGGCCCTCAGACCAAATACTTTTGGCCCTCAGGTTTCCAGGTGAATTGGCCAATAGTAGTACTTTTTACTGCATGTTTTTGAACTCTACCTTGATCAAGCAGATTTGTGTCCTTTGGAGGGTCTAAGCATGAAAAAGGTCTGGAAAGTCATTCAAACTTCAAACTTATTATAAATGCACATATTGTAAATGCACTCACTGTTTTGCCTGATCAGCCCTCGCACTGGTCTGTGTTCTAAAATGTGGCCTTAATGAAAAAAAAAATTGGACACCTCTGCTCTATGGCCTATGGTCCTGCTATATTTTTTAACATTAAGAGTTGGCAAATTTTGTAAATATTGTTAAATTCGACCCAATTTCAACCTGTTTCTCGGATTGTCATTGTGGAGAGGTCTAATCACTGTCTAGCAAGAATAGTAGTCTACTTACCAAAATAAATATAGCCTAGAACGTGTATAGTTTTGCATCAAACCGCCCCCTCTGATGATGTACAGCGCAGGAGTCACAGTTGAATAGACCGCCGCGGTGCGTCAGTGCGCCATGACGCACAGGTCCGTGTGATCCGTGTGGTTGAGGCCGGACTGTGCCGCTGCTGTTATGGCTCCTCCTGCTCCACACAAACGGGGCTAGACGAAAGACCACTGCGAGGCAACGGGAATAACACACCGCGATACGTTTTTCGGGAGTCGCGGTGTAAAATGGCAAATTGTACAATGCTGAAGAAAAAGACATAAACGATGAACGCTGCGTCGCCTCTTCTGCTTTGAAGGCTTCGACTTTTCCTCCAGATTACCAACACCCAAATGAACTCCGTCAGAGCGAGCAGCGTTAGCAGAAGACCCAGGCGAGTGTCGAGGCCGCGCCCGGTGCAGGAGAGGAACCCCCAGGACAGAGGTGACGTTACTAACACTTCTATTAGCAGTGACTGGCAAAGCATTTTCAATGTTTTAACACATGCGTTTGGGCCGATTCATCCATTAATATTTGCTCTGATAAAACGTAATGTGCGTAACGTGTCAGCCATTGTCGCCATGTAAAACAGTGGGTGGCTCACATACGTCTCCAAGCGGCGGCTGTGCTCTTAGGAAACTCCGAGGCTTTTGTGTTTGGAACTAACATGGAGGCCGCGCTTTGTTTTGCTTAATTTTTGCCTAGACATCGTCTTTTCTATGTCTGCTTTGTCTATTTATTGGCAGGAATATTGTTTTCTGACAGTGTATGGCGCGTTTAAACGACCACGATATCAGCTCCGCTTCGGCGTAGCTAGTTAAAATGCCGAGAAGGATGCACAAAGTGGTTTGTCGTAGTACGGCTCTTAGCTTAGCCACTGTTAGCTGTTATTATTAGCATTTTGATAGCCATATGTTTCCTGACGTCTCAAAAGCCACAGCGTTTATTGCTTTTATTTTAGTGTCACGTTTAATTTGCTCATTTTCATCTGTGTTGTAGCAAATAGAGATAGCGTGGTATTTTATTCTTATTCGACGCGGGTTTTACGGTGAGTGACAATAGACGATGTTATTGTATTGTTAGGGTATACAGTTCTAGCGTTTTAGATACCAGCCACATCTCTGCTTATGTGAGCCTGCACAAGATTCTAGTATTTCTATAATTAATGCAGAATGAAGAAGATTGAACAAGTAGATTATTGTAAAGCGTTTGTAAACCAAATGTTTTATGCAGACCTCCTGTATCCCGGGCATTTAAACGTGATGTCACTTTGACTAGGCAAGGATCAATAGTCTGCTCCAGCTGAAGAGTGTCCTTATAGCAATATATTTTTAATAACTTGTTCAAGTTACAACTAGTAATTACAGACTGATGCAAGACATTTGTATTTTGACTGTTTTCAAGTCAAATAAGATCACAGAATCATTTACATTTGCACTGACTGTTCAAGCACTTTCAATCCATAGCTGCAAAAAAGAGACACTATGCCTTTTACCTATTGGGGCTATGATTTATTGCCCAACACAAGACAACATTGTAAAGCAAGCCTCAGCAACATACCGCATTACAACACAGACTGAAAGTAGGAGCAGATGATTTTGCCTGCGGTGCACACCTGATTGAGAAGCATTCTTGTTTAGTTTGGACCATTGTATTGAAATTAAGTCTCTTCTACCTGTAGCAGATGAGGACGAGCCTGCAGATATGGTTGCAGAAGAATCCGGTCCAGGAGCTCAAAACAGTCCATACCAGCTTAGAAGGAAGTCTCTACCCAAGAGAACAGTGTGTCCAGCGAAGACAAACATGGAGGTGTGTAGTCAAAAGCTCTAATAAATCTACATACTTTTGACAAAGAGCAGCAGCGATTTTTGACTTTTTTCTTGTTCAGGGTGCTTCAACGTCTACAACAGAAAATTTTGGACACCGACCTAAGCGCCCTCGAGTGTCAGGAAAGTGTCTAGACCTACCAGGTATTATTAGTAAAAAAACAAATAAGATTGCCCTAGGCTTCATTGGGTAGTTTCTATACTGATCTTATTTCCTCTCATTCTCCAGCAGCTCCAGCAGAGCAATATTTACAAGAGAAGCTTCCAGACGAGGTGGTACTAAAGATCTTCTCCTACCTTTTGGAGCAAGACTTGTGTCGTGCAGCATGTGTGTGCAAAAGGTTCAGTGAACTTGCCAACGACCCTATCCTTTGGTAAGCTTTCTGCATTACAACATGTATTGGCATGTATATGAAGAACTTTATATATATATATATTCTAAAGCTGTTCTGCTGTATTTCAATAGGAAAAGGCTATACATGGAAGTTTTCGAGTACACACGACCCATGATGCATCCGGAGGCGGGGAAGTTTTACCAGATTAACCCTGAAGAGTATGAGCAGCCAAACCCATGGAAGGAGAGCTTTCAACAGCTGGTGAGTAACTGTAATTGGCTTTTTTGAAATCCATTTTGTGCATGGGCAAGATGGTGAAGTTGTAAGCATTTGTTGTGATCTGTCTCCCATCTATTGCTCTTTTTGATCAGCCTCTTTACATGACCTACATATGTGATATTTTACCAGTAAATGTGAAGTGTAAACTCTCATGAGTTACTGCTTAAGGGTTAAGAGTGAATTGTGTTGGCATTGACTTTGCTAAAGTGCACCATGTAACACTTGTCAAGATGACCCAATATGAATGTTTCCATCTTAATATTGATTTTGAAAGTTCATTTATTGTTATTTATTTTTAATGTGGACTGTGTATTGTCTACTTACAGTATAAAGGAGCTCATGTAAAGCCAGGCTTCGCAGAGCATTTCTACAGTAATCCCGCCAGATACAAAGGCAGAGAGAACATGTTTGTAAGTGAGCTGCTTGTAGATCTAAATTTAATTTGTCTGGTTGAATTTAGGTTGAATTAAATCTGAACTTGCTCTGCTTTTACAGTACTACGACACCATTGAGGATGCGCTGGGAGGGGGTCAGGAGCCTCACTTTGACGGCTTGATATTCGTCCACTCTGGCATTTACACAGATGAATGGATTTACATTGAGTCCCCAATCACAATGATAGGAGCTGGTGGGTTTGATTAAAATGGATTTATTGACTTGAAGAGTTGTATACTGTGTATCTAACATATACATAATTACAGCTCCAGGAAAAGTGGCAGAAAAAGTCATAATTGAAAACACCAGAGATTCTACTTTTGTTTTTATGGAAGGGTCTGAGGATGCTTATGTTGGATACATGACTATAAGGGTTAGACTCTTTCCAATCAGATGGATTTGGGTTAAATTATGTGTCAATTCACTGTCTGGTGTCCATTGCAGTTCAATCCTGATGATAAATCTGCCCAGCACCACAATGCACACCACTGCTTAGAGATTACAGTCAACTGCAGTCCGATTATTGATCACTGCATCATACGCAGCACTTGTACAGGTAATACTTTGCTTACTTTACTGCTGTTTTAGAGCTGGTTGTATAGAAGTAAATAATGCTGATGCCTCTCCTTTCAGTGGGCTCTGCGGTCTGTGTGAGTGGCCAAGGCGCTTGCCCCACGATCAAACACTGCAACATCAGTGACTGTGAAAATGTGGGCCTCTACATCACTGACCACGCACAGGTAACTTTATGCCATGTCTAATATTTGCTATTTTTAGGAATACACTTTTACTGGCCTCTTTTACACATTGAATATCAGGTGTCAGTCCTGAAAACACACTTGCAACATAAAAATGTGACATTGATTTTTTTAGGGAATTTACGAAGACAACGAGATCTCAAATAACGCCTTGGCTGGAATCTGGGTGAAAAACCATGGCAATCCAATAATCCGACGTAATCACATTCACCATGGCCGAGACGTGGGCGTTTTTACTTTTGACCACGGCATGGTAAAAGCTTGCTCCCTCTGTCCATTTGTCATTGCTTTGTGTCAGAGATGATATAATGAAGTCATGTTGCTCATTCATATGCTCAGTAATTGCATAATAAAATTATTATTTGGTGTCTCTGTAACACATTCGAGCATTTAATCACTTCCAAAAGTTTTCAAATGTGGGAAATGGTTGATAAATCTATTTGTCTTTTTCAGGGATATTTTGAAAGCTGTAACATCCATAGGAATCGTATAGCAGGGTTTGAGGTGAAGGCGTATGCCAACCCAACAGTGGTTCGCTGTGAGATACATCACGGTCAGACGGGGGGCATTTATGTACATGAAAAAGGCCGTGGTCAGTTCATCGAGAACAAGATCTATGCAAATAACTTTGCTGGAGTCTGGATCACCTCCAACAGTGACCCCACAATAAGGTTGGTGTTTGACCATCATGTTGACGAAGGTGCTTCCTCTTTGTTACATCAAGTCATAAACTGTATTGTTTTGTCCCATTACAGGGGTAATGCCATTTTTAATGGTAACCAAGGTGGAGTTTACATTTTTGGAGATGGTCGTGGCCTCATAGAAGGAAATGATATCTATGGTAATGCCTTAGCGGGAATTCAGATCAGGACAAACAGCTGTCCAATTGTTAGACACAATAAGATCCACGATGGGCAACATGGAGGCATCTATGTGGTAAATACCTCCATCTGTGTTTGATAGAAAGCTTTAGATATCACAATGCACATTACTGAAGCGTTAATACATTTGCTGCAGCATGAAAAAGGACAAGGAGTCATCGAGGAGAACGAAGTGTACAGTAACACGCTGGCGGGAGTGTGGGTGACAACGGGCAGTACGCCAGTGCTGAGGAGGAACAGGATACACAGTGGGAAGCAGGTGAGAGCACAAGTGTCTAGTGACAACTTAAGGACCATTTGATCTTTCTCTCTTCAAATTTATAATACTTTATGTGTTACGTTTTAGGTTGGAGTCTACTTCTATGACAATGGTCATGGTGTACTAGAAGACAATGACATCTACAATCACATGTACTCTGGAGTTCAAATTAGGTTTGTTGAAAATCAATCAACTAAGGACATGTCCGCCTAGCCCCTAATTGACAGCCACAATGTTATCTGCACACGTCCTTGTACACTGAGAAGAAATGAGTCATCAACCAAGCTGTTGTCATTGTGCATCTTTTATTTCAGAACCGGTAGCAATCCTAAAATCCGGCGCAACAAGATCTGGGGAGGTCAGAATGGTGGAATTTTGGTTTACAACTCTGGTTAGTAACAGCTACAGTATATTCCTTTGGATTGTGATTTGGAGTTGTCTTTCAACAGTTAAATATTACTGTGGTTTTAGGCTTGGGTTTTATTGAGGACAATGAGATCTTTGACAACGCAATGGCTGGAGTTTGGATCAAGACTGACAGCAACCCAACTCTGAGGAGGAATAAGATTCATGATGGTAGAGACGGAGGGATTTGCATCTTCAATGGTGGAAGAGGTAAGCTGATAAAAAAAAAAATCACCTTTTTATGTAGAGGTGTTGAGAGCTTTTGTTTGCGAGTGACAGTACTGGCATTAAAAGTGTCTGTTTCCCACTCTGTTATTTCAGGTTTGTTAGAAGAAAATGACATATTCCGAAATGCTCAAGCAGGAGTCCTCATTAGCACCAACAGCCACCCAGTTCTACGGAAAAACAGGATATTTGATGGCTTTGCAGCAGGTTTGTTCTGCTCTATTGCATCTTGTATCACTGTACCATGTGCATTGTAACTTATTATTATTATTATTATTATTATTATTATTATCTTTTAGGCATTGAGATCACCAATCATGCCACGGCCACTCTAGAAGGCAATCAGATCTTCAACAATCGATTCGGTGGGTTGTTTCTTGCATCTGGTGTCAACGTTACAATGAAAGGTACATACAATGATTAATCACTTTTAAAATCAGGTTTATTTAGTTATTTTTACATTTTAATTATTGTAATTTTTTGCTCCCCCAAGATAACAAAATATTGAACAATCAAGATGCCATTGAGAAGGCGGTTAGCAGAGGTCAGTGCCTCTACAAAATTTCAAGCTACACCAGCTACCCAATGCACGATTTTTACAGGTACAGCGCCAGATTAATGAGCACAGGAGTTATTTGTGTCCAGTGTTTAATGTTGTTCTCTGACCTCTCCAAAGGTGTCACACCTGTAACACAACAGACCGCAACGCCATCTGTGTGAACTGCATCAAGAAGTGTCATCAAGGACACGACGTGGAGTTCATCAGACATGATAGGTCAGTTAATACACCAGTATAATAATAATAATAATAATACATTTTATTTATTAGGCATTTTCCTGGACACCCAAGGTCGCTTTACAACAATATAAACAAATTAAGTACGATTAAAACATACAGTTAAGAGCCTACAGTTAAGTGGGACAGTATTTGATAAACAGTAATTGATTGTATTTAGTATTGTATTTTATTAGTATTTAGTAATGTATTACAGTATATATACTTGCACGTTTACTTGGGTTTGTGAGTCTGTTCAAGTACTACTCAACTACATCAAAATTCATACTGAACTAAGACCGTAATGTTGCCAAATTGAAAAGTAAATTGAGTTAAAGATGGGGTACCCGAAAATGCAGTTTTTCATTGTACATTCTAAAAGCAACACTTAAAATACGACTGCTCCATGCTGTTTGCGTCCATTTATATTTGATTAACCTCAAGCCCAGAAGAATTGATGTTCGCATCACTAAGATTGACTCAGCATAGATTAGATTTTAACAACCTACTACTCCTTTCATGGTTTGAAAATCGTGAACTGCTTTCATAAAGGCTATATATGATTGGAGTCCATGTTAGACATGTTAAACAACTAGTAATACTTTAGCTCTTCATTTTGTTGTAATAGACTGTCTCTCATATGGCTCTCATTGTGTGTGCTGCAGATTCTTCTGTGACTGTGGTGCCGGGACACTGTCGAATCCTTGCACGTTAGCCGGGGAGCCTACCCATGACACGGACACTCTGTATGACTCAGCTCCTCCTATAGAGTCCAATACACTGCAGCACAACTGAGCTCCAGACCCTTGGGCAGTATGTGCTCCAGACACTTAACCTTCTGCAGTGGCACCAGGAAACTTTAAATGCATTCACTTTGACAAAGAATACTCGAGACTTTCAAATGACATGCTTAAAGTTAAAAAAAAAACTTGATTATGGATGCCTCGCTTTTTTTTCTTCAACTATTCGATAAAAAAAGATGACGACAGAGGATAGGAGCTGACTCAGGCGCTGTGGGTGTGTTCAAATGGTCAAGTGAAAAAACGCCAAGAGTCATCCGTCTTGAAGAGGTGGATGAATACTGCAGTGATGTACAGGCCCAGAGCAAACAGGAACTCTCACAGAGCAGCGGCCCCAGTTTAGCAATGCTTCCAACGTGAGCTGCGACGTGCTCCTAATCCATGTATGGGAAAATGACCTAGCACTTCAGCTTTTTTCCTCAAGACAACTGTTGAGATTTGATTTTATTGCTTTGTGTAGTTTTGTATTTTCATGCAAAAATCTTACTGTACTTGAATGTCTTTATTTTATTAAATGTGTTAAATTTTTTGGTTATTATACCCTAGAATTGCTGTAATTATACTCATGTCACAGTATCTAACTTCTTTCTGTGAAAGAGACCAGAAAAGAGAGGAAAACACTAAACATTTTCTCCAGCCATGTTGACTCTACATTTGCAATCCAGTAACGTGCTGATGCTCAACTGCGCTTTCACCAGACTTGCCCACAAATGCATTGGTCACATTTGTTCTTACAAATATGGGTTTGAACTTATTCTATGCATAATTTTGTTTAAAGGGCCTATATTTATTTTGTATTATTTTAGGATGTAGCTTGTGTTGTAGCCGCTTGCCAAGTGCAAGACATTTTCAAATGTCAAGCTGCTCATCACCAAATAAAGTTTTTATCTTTTGCCTTTTATAACTGTATATTGTATTTTGGTATTACAAGTTGTCCTTGATTCCTCATCAAGAGAATTATACACATCTTTTTTAAAGCTGGGTTATTTATCAATGGAAAGTGAGTATTGTTTTGTAATGAGGACAAGTCTTGTGAAAGCATCACTGTATGTGTTCTCTATGGCCAACATGTCTGGAGAAGTGAGAGGCTTTGACTCTACTGAAGCTGAGACAAGTGTCTATATACAGCCCTATATGGTTTCATTATCCCCCCATCCATGTGTACTGGTGATTGTGGGTTCTCATACAGACTGAAATGTATGCATGTATCATAACATCTAGACTTAATATATTGTGAAGTATTCAATAACCGTTATGTAGGCGCTAGTGTGAATTAAAAGGGTTTAATTTCCTAGATGAAACATTGTCCTTTTTTAAAAATAAACTTTATTAGCTCAATACAGTAGTGTTTTTTTTTTCTAGTACTAAACATACATTTTGAACAGTTGATTATTTTTCCTAAAATTCAAGTGTGTTAATCATTTGAACAACAGATGTGAAGTGTGTCCTGTCCAGTGTGGGATCCTCAGCAAACTGGCAGATTTTCCTGTAAAACAGCAAATGGTAAGATGCATCAATCAAAACATGCATTTTTAGATGAAATTGTGGCCTTCAGTCTAACCCCCAGAAACAATGAATTTCACTAAAACTTAACATAATTATATAACACAAGTCATGATAAATTTATGTTGAAACTGATGTTGATGACAGGTAGTGGTATTCTGTAACTCACCGCTACTTCCTGTATTTTTTCATCTTTACCACAAATTGACACTTAACTGATGTAAAACTATAAGTTTTCCGATGTTTTGTATCTTGTAGTTTTTGTACGTACTTGAAGAGTCTGAGGCTGATGGTGCTCCTCTCAAACTCTCTGGCTTTCTTGTGCCCAGTTTGGATCACCTCTTCAGGCAGGTTGGCGAGGCGAGCGGCGTTAAAACCATAGCTCTTTGGACAGGCCCCTGTGATGAACTTGTACAGGAATGTTATGGTCTCTTGACTTGGATCTTCACATTCATTCTCCACCATACAGGCCTGAAAGTACAAGGGCATTGAAATGAAACATTTCCTTGGAGATGGACAAGTTTAATGCTACACTGTGGAATATTTCTGGCAGAGCAATCTCCAGAAATGCATATAGTTCACCTTTAAGCTTGCTGAAATGGACCATACAAGTTTGACATTTATATTAGAGTAACTTTGGTCCTCATCCTGCTACTGTCATTCTCTTTAATCACTTTTTAATACAAACAAAACATTTCACACAATCATTTTACTCACCTACGTCAGTTCACTGAAAAGGCAAATTAACTTCAGTCATGCAGTCAATCCCAAAATGATTCATAAATCAATAAAAAAAAAAATGCATTAATTATGAAGATATAAACAGCTTTGAGGTAGACTATTACTTTTGGGTTCAAGTTTTTACATAAGAGTAATTGCCTGGGTGTAAAGTGTGATAAAGAATTACCCACCATGTGCCCCAGGCGGACTGCAGGGTTGTTGGCGTAGTCCTCCACCAGAGAGTGATAATGAGTAGAGAACAGGGTCCGACAGCAGATCTTCTCTGCCAGCTCCTTCACCACAGCACTGGCAATGGCTGTGCCATCGTATGTCGCTGTGCCTCTTCCTACAGTGACCAGATGGGAACATTGCATGATACAGAATCCATTTTGAGAATGATGAAAAGTTAGGACTGTGGCCATATCAATTAAGAATTTAAAACAAACTATTATGCCTTTTGAACTGTCAAATGTCCTCAAAATGACACCAAATACAGAAAGCTGAAACCTATGAATCCTAAACAAAGCATCCAGAAATCAAGCAACCAAATCTTACCAAGTTCATCCAGAAGCACAAGTGAGTGTCTCGTGGCATGGTGCAGGATACTGGCCGTCTCACTGAGCTCCACAAAGAAAGTGCTCTCACCTGGAAAGGGCAAGGATGATATAAGGTTTACTAATGAAAACATCAGTGCATCATGTTTTCAGTGATTTATGGTGTTACCGGCCATAATCCGATCTGAAGCCCCGAGACGAGTGAAGACTCTGTCGACTGGAGTGAAGCGAAGGCTCTCGGCGGGAACGTAGCAGCCCAACTGAGCCAGGATGATAACAAGTCCACACTAAACAAAATAATAGTTTTACAAGTTTACTCCTCTGTATATAGGTCTTAGGCAGCAGTTACAAAAATCAGGCATTATATTATGACCACTAAATGTTCAGTTGTTGTGGAGTACACCATACAAAGAGGTGCCAAGATGTGTGTGATTTATTATAGCCGTCATGTTGATGTGGATGATGGATATGGTTTTGTTGGGCTCCCAGACTGATTGCTAAAAATAGGAGATTCGCCAAGTCACATTTAGCAAATCTGAAAGCAGGGCTCTACACTAACTTTTTTTTTCAGGAGCACATGTGCCCCTAAGTCAAAAATTTTAGGAGCACAGAAAAACAAATGGGGGCACAAATAGGTTTTAGTTTTGAACGTTTATTACAGTGCAGAACTTGCGCACACCAACTTATTTGAATGAATTTTATACAAAAAACAAAAAACAAAACATGACTGTACTTTTCCTGCACAATCACTGTGTTTTTAATCAGTCTATCTCTGTTTTATCTGATTAATATTCATTTAGACTTAAAATAAGCCAGAAACAGACTGTACTGCACTGAAACACTCTGCGCCCCTTTTTGGACCTAAGCTAACATACAAGAACATTCAGACAGACAGTGGCTCCTCTTTTCTGCATCACTCGAGGAAAAACTAAAACACAACACTACCCACAGTTTGAGAACCTCTTCTTTAAGAGAACTTCCACTGGCACTTTACACAAAACTGCTTCGATGTGAATAATGTGGGTAGAATTTTTAAACCTGTATTTTCAAATTCCTGGAGTTGTGACAAACAGAGTAATTTGGCATTTTCTTTGGCAAACTTCAGCCCACATATCGCCTGCTCTGTGCCGTAGCTCTGCTCTGTGCGGACACTGACATAAAATTAGTTTTTTTCACAGGGCAGATGTTTAACCTGCCCTGTGACGCACGCTGAGGGTGGAGCTGTGGACAAGCCGCGCGCTGGCGGTGCAGTGTCCACGGGCTCCAGCGCACAGGTCCCGCACACTGGTACAAGTTTATTGGCGACAGCAGCGGTCGTAATGAAATATGATGCACTCAGTATTCAGACCTTGAGTCCGTGACGAGACCGAGTCCAAATGCGCTCGAGTCCGAGACAAGACCGAGACAAAGCTCTCGCCTTAGAGAGGGAAGTCCAGCGGCACAGGGGAATCTACTGAGTGGAGGGACAGGTGTGGGTCCTGCTGCGGTGCCGCTCCTCGTTTAAGGGGGCGTGGGTGTGTTTTGAAGCGGAGTTTGTTCGTATGAGTGATATCGCCGCACACCCGGAGCTCGTATGTTGGGGTTGTGCGCGGTCGGAGGTGTCGTGCCCGGGCACGGTTCGGTTGCGCTCGCGCTGGGCGTGTCGCGCTTTAGGGGCGATCCAGGCTTGGGCACGATTCTAAAGTCCTAGTGTGAGTGCGCCCCAAATGTTTGATACATGTAGAACGTTTAACTCGTCACGTTGCGTCTGTGCGCAGCTCCTTATTGTGCTGCAGAAGCACTCGCACAGGTGCGACTGTTTTATTTTCCTCATTCGCACGACGAAATATTTGCTCGCAAATGCGAGTGAAATGGGCGCACTGTAGAGCCCTGTCTGAAAGGCTACAGTTCTTTAAAGTAAACAATGTTATCTGCAAAGAACTTCCGGTAAATGTCCTTATGTCTCCATAGGTTCTTATGTATAAACGTGCTACCCTGTACTAAGACCTCTAAAAGCATGTTCTTTGTGCATTTTCCTTTGAATTTTAGCAGTATTACTTATTTACATCTCAATGCTTCTGGTCTGGACAAATGAAAATGTGCAATAACAATCTTTCTTTTAAAACACAAATCTTATAGATATTAGATTTATTCTGAGGTTCAGCTTTACTGTGACCCACCTGTCTCATGAGAGTTGACTTTCCCCCCATGTTGGGCCCAGTGACCAGGACACAGGAGGCAGAGGTCTTCTCTTCATCAGTGTCACTGCTCCCAGGACAGCCCACGTGGATGTCGTTGGGTATGAAGTCATCTCCAAAAAAGGTCTTTGTGACACAGGGGTGACGAGAACCCAGCAGATCAATGAAGGCAGCAGACTCATCATCGTCTTCAGGAAGAACTACCTCAGGCCTGGTCATCGGTCCGTCTCCACCCTGACTGTAGCGGGACAGGGCTAAAAGCACATCTGTGAACAAAGACAAAGTAAAAACATGACTCATTTACAGTTTCATTTTACACATTTAACACAAATCCCTGTTTCTAATGAGAATGTTTAAATTACAAACCCCCAGTTTCAATAAGGAGGTTTAATTCAGAAATGAAAAGACTGAAATGCTCAGCAATACAACCATTAAATCAATTTAATTACTTTTATCCAAGGTGTATTTTGACTGGCAATCTTAGCCTAAAACTTTTACCAGATTTTGCAACGCATGTAGTTTGGAAGTATTCCCTAAGGCAGAGAAATGTATTTGTTTTAGAATTATGTAGCAGTAACAATCTCAATGCCAATCTTACAATAAGCAAAGAGCTCATACAGCTGAATGTGAGCAAGTAAAACATCTGCAGGAAATTAAAACAAGAGCAGACACCTGCAGTGCAAATTTGTTTGTTTGTAACAGCACAATCTATTCCTGGCTGTTTGAGGAAAACATTCTTTACAGTCATTATTCTGCAATAAACTCAAATAAATGCATTTACCGAGCACAGCCATGCACTCCACAGCGGTCTTCCAGTCCTTGTAGTTTTTGTCAAAGTTGTAGAAGAGGCGCCTCATGCAGTCTTTGAGCGCTGCGTCCCGTTTTTCCTCATAACCCTGCAGCTCAGAAAACAGTTTCTCCGACTCTTTGGTCACGTAGCGTTTCCAGCCTTTCTTTGTCGATTTCACCTCGTATTCTTCTGGAATGTTCCTCTCTGAGACACTGTCCGGAACCTCCATTTGAAAGCGGTTCTTGCCCGTTCCCCAATAGGACATATTTTTACATCCGAGCCTCTTCTTCTGCCTGTCTAAATAGTCTTGCAATTCTCTTTCGCAGTTTTTGATCCCACTTAGTGCTTGGTCAAACTCTGGGTCAAAGCCAGATTTGGGGGTGATGACTCCAGTGGTGCGTGCTTTTTGGTGGTCAAATGCTGTGTCCCAGCGCTTGAGTTCCTCTGAGAGATCTGGAAAAATGCCATTCTTTTCTTGCTTTGAAGTAACAACTTGGCAAAGCAACACAGATCGAAAATCCCCTGATGTAGCTGACATCACATTTATGATCTCTTGCATGGTTTTAAACCCTTCCAGTGCTGAGAGGAAGTCTGCAATCTTGCGTTTGCTGTAGGTGACTTCTTCATAGAGGACAGCCCTGGAGTCGGGATGGTCCTGTCCCTTCAGAGGTGTGCCAATGCTGTGAATTTTACTGAGAAGTCGCTCTAAATCTGGCAACTTTTTGAGCAGCTCTGACGCTTCTGGTGCCTGGGCTTGAGCTCCCATGAGATCTTCCACTGCATCCAACCTGTCCTGGATAGACTTGGCATTACACAGGGGTGCACATAACCACTGTTTTAAAAGCCTTTTGCCAAATGGGGTTGAACATGTATCCAAACGCTCCAGCAATGTTCCTTCAGTCCCACCTGAACCGTTTTGAAATATCTCCAAATTTGCCAGCGTTACTCCATCCAAAACCATGCGCTGCCGTGTTTGGGAGAAAAAGCTAGCTGCCCCAGATGACTTCTCCAACTCCACATCGACAGGCACATACTCTTCAAAGTTGGCCATAGACAGCAGTTCTTGGTCCACAAGGCACTTCTTCAAGTAGAAAATGCACCCACCCAGAGCAGAAAGTGCCAGCTCATAGCCATCTTTAGGTGTAAGGCACAAGGAATCATTCGCTGAAGTCATGTTTTTGAGGAGAGGTGGGAGAAGGCTGTTACCACTCTTTTCTTTGTTGGCATTCTCACTGAAATAATCTTCTTCTGAAAGGGTTTTAAGGGTTTTCTGAGCATCCCAAAACTGACTGCTGGCATTAAGTCCCTCCTGGAGAGCGGCTGACAAAGAGGCTTTAAAGATTTTGCGTGTTTCCACTGAGGGGTTCCCCTTTTCAAAGAGCACTTCAGCAGGGGGATAATGAGCAATCAGGGTGCGGATGCGAGAGCAATGGCGGTCATCTTCAAACTGTCCCACGTGAAAATAACCCACAGAGGTGTCCACAAAACATACTCCATATGTACGGCAGCAGCCTGAGCTCTCCTCTTCAGCCTTTTCCTTCAAACTCAGTAGAAACTTGCTCTGGCTTTCTGACGGAGCACCATCCAGGACACTATAGGTCTGTGTCCCCTTTGTGATAATCCTACAAACTTCTCTTTTCACCACTTTGTCAAATTTAGAGGGCCTTAACATGCTCTTGCACCGTGCTTCCATCATTTCTGGAGTTTCTGTCTGCTCCACTCTAGCCACCTTGTAACCTTTTTGAACGAGTACATCTGAAAATCTCGCAAAACCAATTTCTGGAAAGCCTGAATGCGCCCAGGTGCCTTTCATGAATGTAAGTCCAAGTTCATTGACCCCTACAACGGCATCCATGTGGTAAAGCTCGTAAAACTTGCCCACTTTGTAGAAAATAACGGTATCGTACATGTCTGTTTTGAGTTGCCACCATCTTCGCATCCCGGGGGTCTGACGGTTTAAAAAGTCTTCTGGGACATATAGAGATGATGGATCATAATCTTCCTCACTTTGTCGACGTCTTTTGCAGTCTTTCCTGCGCCCATCCTGTAGCCATTCCAACTTCTCATGGTCCCAAACTGTTGCCCCACCACTTCCCCCTGCATTTGCCTGGCTCTCGAAGCTGTCCGGAGCAGAGAAAGCAGAGAGCCGGGACTTGGTGTCAGCTGCGACCATCAGTGGAGACCGTTTAGGAGCAGAGACAGGTGTACTGGGTGTTTTGGGTTTAGCATTAGTGGATTTCTCAGCGGGGCGTTTGCGCTTTACTGGTTTTATTGGGCTTTCAGGTTCGGACTCCGAGCTCTCTGGTTCCTCTTCGCTAGACATGGTAGGTTCTTCCTCCTCATCCTCACTGCTGCTGGCTGCATGTTCTGGTTTAAACTCATCTTCAGAGCCGTCACTGTCTGAAGCCACAATGATGCGTCTTCGCTTGGGCTTGTTTCCATTTTTCACGGCTGATCTAGAAGAACGACGGCTAACTTTAGATTTCATTTCTTCACTCTGCTCCTCAAAACTTGCATTTTCATCACTTAAGGTTGATTTGTCCACCTGTTAAAAACACACATTATTACTTATATTCAACCACAGTAATTGTCTACACCAGTGGTTCTCAAACTCAACTGCACAAGATATTGGTATAGATTACAGTATGAAAGTGATGTGTGCATGGCAGGACTCCCTTGAAAAAGAGATTTGTTTTCTATTTCAATTCAAAAAGTACATTTCTAGATTTTCCAGTATTGATCCTGTTGCTCTTTGTGATGTAATTTTCTACAAATTTAATATTTAATGTAATACAAAATAGCATAAATTCATTTTAATTTACTTCTGTGGACTGTTAGGGAACTATTGATGGAAAATTAATTTGTTACCTCCATGTCCTCTTCCTCCTCTTCGTCACCGGATGGGTCAGTGCAAATAGGCATCTTTAGTCTCTTTTCATCTGTGTCAAACATGACAGCATCTGCGAGCTCCATTGCACGACGAATGACTGGTTTGTTATTGAAGAACACCCCTCCAATCTTGGCATCACTGCTGTCAGACCCTTAAAAGACAAAAGGAAATGAACTCTAGAGTCTGTTACAAGAAACAAAAATCACATCATTCAATAGTTGTGGATTACCCTGGTACGCTCTGATATATTTTGTATTAACCCATCCTCTAGTTGGCGGCTCATCAAAGAAATGGACATGTACACGCTGGTCCTTGCCCTTTCCTCTCATCAGCTGCCCCGTTAAAGGCTGTGGTACTACCATACAAGGCCACCAGGGATGCCCCTCCATTTTGGCCCACACAAGTGAGCCTGCATTGAAAGAGAACTTTGGGGTACTGAAAAAAAGAACAATTATTTGGGGTTTAGTTGAATGTGTAGACACATTAAATGTATTTGATATTTCCTTGTATTGCTGAACTAATGCTGATAAGGTGTTAAGTTAGTGAATAAATGTAACCGTGTCTATAATGACATTGAGAAATGCTGAATCAATTCATTATTATACTTTTTATCTTATCAAAAGATCAGTTAACAATATGAAGCTATATAGTACAGCCACAACACACAGCTACAGCAGAACCTTGGCTCAATATGTCAACATTCGTTGTTCCCCATAGACTCAGGGAACAATTATTGGCTCAACCAATTTTGATCTTAATAATTTAATGTCGTATTTTGTGGTGTATGCAGTTCCTTTTATACAGTAAAATTACTTTCAAATGTTATGATATGTTGTGATAATCCAAACTGAGATTTTATGATGCTAATATATTCCAGGTTTTTAAAACGGAGAAGCCACCAGACAGTCTCCTTTATTAATGGGATACTGGTCCAGGAGCAAAATCCTGCAGGTAGGTGCACAGTGGTAGTCTGAACAGATTCTTATTCTCACCTTTCTTTACTCGGCACTGCCTTGTCTCCAAACAGTTTGTTAAATCCACTTTTTGCATTTTTTGCGTCACTTTTTGCTTTGATCTTGTTGGTCTTCGGGGTTGGCTGCTGTGGCGTCTGTTTCGCTTGTTCTTTCGGAGAAGAGTTGGATTTCTCCACGGAAGAAGGCAAGTCGGCCTCGGTAGGAGATGGAGCAGGCTTCGGTTTTGCAACAGCTGGTGGAGGAGACTTGCCAAAAAAGCTGAAAAGAGACCTCTGTTTTGACATTGTGTTCTTTATTCGATGCAAAGTCTAGTTAATCTTTATCAACATAACCTAGCAGCAGCAGATTAGCCGCGGCGTGGTGCAGTTCGCGGGAAACGCACGCGCTGAACATAGGGGGCGGGGCCGAGAGGCCTGTCCAATCACAGAGCGGTTTACTGAGACGCGGATGTTACGTGACTACCACGGTGACCACATGACAGATTTTTTTTTTAAATCTTTTTTTTATTAATATAATATAATATAATGAAATGTATATAACTCTCGATGGAAGATAACATTTCATTACATGTACATCTGTTTAAAACATTCACAATAAATTCAAATAGGAACATTTTCATCAATCCCAGTCCATATTGTCATTGTTACATTATACATTGTCTTTGCACATTTTTAAGATTCAAAACATAAATATTTAGATACATCATCACATAGTAATTGTATGTCCTCATTCGAGTCCTTTAGGAGCGACATAGAAGCTAAATATGACTGCAATTCAGATCTAAATCTAAAATTTCTGTTTTGCTATTTACATTTATGTATATGATATTTACCCATAATTAAAATTATATTGCAAAGACTCAATAGTTCGTTTGGAAATTTGTTTATACCATAAAGAATTGATCGATTGTTTCCTCGTCTTGAAAGCAAAAGACACATGCCTCCACCACATGACAGAAACGTGCCATCTAAATAATAGGCCATTTTTTTTGCTATTATTTGATGCATTTATTTGATATATTATATTCAGTCAAACCCACGGCACGTATCGTTTTAGATTGAACTCACATACTGTTGTCATTGTGCTTTATATTTCGGCCAGTAGAGTGCAGCAGAACACAAAATTGGCCACTGTTTTTCAATTTTTCACAAATATTTTACTAAATCACACCATTTTGGTAAAATTGTCCATGCCACCGTGTCTAGTTTTAAAAATTTGTCAATAGTGACTTTTTTTTTTTTAAACTTTCTTTTTTGTATCGAAGTTGCCCAGCAAAATTATTCAGTTAAATCCGCTTGTAAATCAAGTTAACTCAAGTTGTATTCTTTTTTCAAGGCACACCTGGCAATACCTCAAGGCACACTAGTGTTCCCCTCGTACTGGCTGAAAATCAAGAACAGGCTGTTGGTAAGCAAGTCATTTCTTTTTCATGCCATGTTATAAATATCATTGTCTAACTATTTATATATATATATATATATATATTACACACACCACAAATTCAAATATGTGAAGCATATTATGTAATTTTTTCCCCTTTCTTCTTGTTTCTGACTCTTTTCCTCCATCCACATAGGCAACATGTTCAGGTGCAGTATGTGGAGAGTCAGTCACCTGCTTGTCTTTATTGCCTTAAATGTTTCACAGCATAGTATTTAACTTACCAATTTAGCCTTGTATTTAAACTATTGTTAGTGTTTTTTATACCTACTTTTTCTATGGATATAGATATGTTTAATGCCATACTTGGGAAAATTCATCAAAAATCAATAACATCTCCATGGAGATAAGAAGGGGACAGGCCTCCTCCAGAAAATTATAGTGCAGTTAATTGGTGTCTTTATTTAAACTGAATACGGTAGAAGCTGATTACACGTCTTTTGTATCAACTCTGCAGCTTCACAGTGTCCATGAGGTGCCCACATCAGGACCAAAGTGGCTGCTGGGATGGACTCCAGTCTCAATAACCTATAATGAGAGTAAGTGGAAGAAGATGATGAACAAGGAGTATGTAATCCTGAAGGTTTTTTTATGGGCATTTCTGTTTAATTGCCATCTCCTGCTGTTACAAAGCAGAATCTGTGCCAACAATAGAAGCAGTATGCAGGGCCTCATGAGTCAGCGCAGGGTTATACTGGCACTATGTACTCTGCAGATTGGGTATCATCTTTGTGGTTTGTCAGAATTTCTACACTTTCAAATCTTTCTGAATATGTGTTTTGTTGCCACATACATTGTTTATTTTGCCCAGCGGAAAATAGTGTCACTTACATATTCAAAACATCCACCCACATACAACATTTTGGCATATTGTGTGTGGGAGAGAAGCATCTAATTAAAACATTATGCCAAACCCTTTCACAGCATTTGTTCTTTGTTTCCCTCCACTGAGATTGTCTGTGTTTTAAATAATTAAAAAGTGAAAACTGCCCTGCCAACTATCTTGATCTAAACCTCATAATATGAGGGACAAATATGGAACCTATAGATAATGTAGTAATACATGTTGTTCTGTTTCAACCATGGTCTTCTTATTTATGACTGAATAATGCAGGGAATTTACACAGTGGCTTAAAAATTCATTATCTTCCTACTTAGCAACTTTCATCAGCTCTCCAGGAAGCAGCCGTTTGAAAGCAGCTAATTAAAGCGGCCCAAGTCTCCTAAAGCAAATTTACATGCACAGTTGAACAGCTTATTGGTAATGACTTCAGAGAAATGGGTTAATATCAGGACATGCTAACACACGAACAAAAGGTATGCTCGTATTAACAGAACAGGGCAAGTCTAAGTATTTTGTTCTTGTTTGCATATCATCCACCCCATTGATTTAGAAATTATTTTAAAGGTATGGTTATGTAACTTTTCATAGGGAGGGTCCGCCACTACCTGCTTGGCTGGCTCATGCAGATGTTATTTGTTCGACAGTCTAAACAAATATATGTCGCATTTATTGCTCAAAACATCAGAAAACATGCATTTTTATTTAATTAGCTGGGCCACCTCTCCACAGATCTGACTCGTGACTTGTTCTGGTGGTGTCATCTAAAACATGAAACATTCTGGACAGTAATGACACCGTCTCCATGGCATTTAGTGAATCCTCCATCTAAAAATGTTACATAAGACACCTTTAAATTGGATGCTCAGTTCTTCCTATCTAAATAACGCTTAGGACTGAAGAAAATCATGGTGTCAAATATCTTTATTCTTTTTGTGTTATAATGTTTTATACCAGTGTGGTGTGCATGGGTTTAAAAGAATTGAAACGGGTGCTGATCATCGGTTCATTGTTGTTTTTAAAGTGGCCTTCTGTCTCAACAAAAGGAGCTTTTGGGAAATCTTCCTGCAAAACAGAGACAAGAAAGAAATGTTTAGTCTTTGAGTCAACAATAAAGGACTCTGAAAGGTCAAGTAAGATAAAAACACAAAAAACGCACTCTTCCCCCAGCAAATTAGCTTAATTGCTGGCTGTTTTGTCCCCTATGGCCTCATTTTGCTATTCACTATTCTTACAAGAGGTGTTTTTCAGATTCTAGATTATGCCAGTTTTCCCTATTGTTTGATGGTATTTGCATAAAAAATATCCAATGAAAAATCCACACATATTGACCCTGATCATTTCTATAAGTGACTAGACCTCAGAACCTGCCCCCCTTCTGTATTAAATACTATTGGCCTATACATTGTTGTGATATCATCTAAAATCCACCAATAACAGTAGCTTGGCTCTGGTGAAAGGTGAATCTTTGCTCAATTTTCTTATGTTAAGTGTTTCCTCACCTCTCGGCCTTTTCACTGGAGCTGCCTTAAGAACATTGGGCTACAGCCAAACAGCAATCTACCAGCCTGTTAGACCCATAAACCATTTATACACTCACACAGCACTGAAATCCCTTGAATACTTCTCTTTGAATAACGCTTATTTTTACAAGTAAATGACTGTCGGCCATCTCAAGTGGTTTGCAAATGCATCTTTGGCTTTTCTGTTGGAGGGTCTGCCATCTGCTTGTTTCTATGGAAATGTTATTGGTTTGTCTGAAATGCTCCACAGTATGGTATTAAATTTGTATCTACATGGCAACCAGGCCAAGTTACCGGTCAAATCTCTGGAGATGTGACCCTGCTCATAGTAAGAATGCACTTTTTAAAAAAAAGGGGGAAAAAGTTAATACGATTACATTTTTTCAGCATTATTTGTTTTGACTTTGTTTTTTTAGGAAGTTGTGTATTGCACAATGAAAATAACATCTGAAAATGTTGAATGTAGAAGTGAATGGAGCAGATAAAGCTACCCTAGAGAATATATTACTCACATCCAGCCCTGAAGCATGCAGAGGATGTTGGTTTGGTATTGCAATGTTCAGTTCTTCAGTTTTTTTCATATTTTTTATCTTTTGGGACTCCAGATATGAAAATTTATCAAAGCATTTTTATCTTTGTAAAGATAGAATTTATGTCTGTTTGCACACTACACATGTCATATTTCAACTTATTTTTTTACATAAGAAAACACGAGAGTTCCCATCTTCACACATTTGATGTCCATTATCCATTGCTTGCCTTTGTTTTTGCAGATGTTATAAAGATGCGTTATGTAACCTCTTGATTGGGGTCCGTCACCTGCTTGTCTTCATGGAAATGTTATTACTTTGTCTGAAATGTTTCACACTATCACAGTAAGCATACCCTATCTTGCATTTATTCAATTACATGTGTTTTTATTGCTAAAAAAGATGTACTGACAAACATTAATTGTGCAGTGTGGCCTGCTGGTGCCATCTTGTGGAACATTCCAAGCAACAAGCCATAACATCTCCATAGATACAAGCACTAAAAGTTACATATACTGGCTCATTAATAATGATTGCTTTTTTATTCATTTGAGGATTCAACTCCCTTTTCTTCATAAAATACCATATAAAATAGTTAAATACAAAATCAAGATAATTTTCTTTTTCTATGTGGTAGTTTTTCCCTAGTGACAGTTTTCTGTTTACCCCCAAGCATGCTACCATTTTCCCCTGCTTTAATTGATTCCCTGGTCAAAAGACTCTTGTACCGACCAGAAGACCTCTTGTGGCTACAGCTGTACCCACCAGGCATCTACTCCTCATAGAAACAACTGCACCACTTTACTCTGTCTTTATTCCATTACATATGCACATATTCAACACACTGTGCATATGAATAAACTGTGTCTTTAATAACCTATCCTGAGAGACTTTAGTTACTTGTATGTTTTATTTTCCATCAGCTTTGAAGGGCTTATACCTGGAATTATGGCTAAGCTTTCCTCTTGTTTTGTTCCTCTTGGGTGTCTTTCCTGGTCCACACTGCTCCTGAAGCACGGCTGTAAAGATCTGAGTTTCTATGGGACTGCACTTAGAATAATGAGAACATGGGCCTTATACAAGCAGAGATCCCCATAGCGCTGTGGGGAAAGAACAAGCCTCTTTCCTTTCATTTTCTCATCCTGCTTTTAATCTGATGGTGGCTCGATGCAGTACTGAGAAATTGTTATACAGCATGTGTGGATGTGGGAAGTGAAGATGCTTTTAATAGACACTTTTTAAGTAACGCTCAGTAACCTCTGTAACAAAATGGTTAATGAGGTTTGATCTACATCATTATTTGGTTGTGGAAGTGGAAAATAGTGATGCTTGCAGTTATGTATTTCTGTCTAGTGCCATTTTTATGGATGTCCTGATTTTTGCTTGTGTGTAAGTACAATATAATGTACAGATGTTATCTTAATTTGAAAAGATGTAGAATTATTGTTTCTGTATAAGTTTGAGGAATATATTTGGAGTTAACAGTCACAAAAAAATTGGAAGATGTAATAGTGAATTGTAGTTGTAGAGTGTAATATTTTATTCACAATCTATCAACCATTTCCAGAGTATCAGAGCACTGGCTGAGGTCAATACTATCCAAATGCTCCTTGATTAGTTTTTCTGCAGTGTTCAGTCTATGCATTTACACTTGTACTTGTTTCGTCCTGTTTTTATTGTTTTTTTGTTTTTTTTGTTTTTTTTAAATTCTGGTGTGGGTTGATTCTTGGTTTAGCCCTTGTCTAGTTCAGGTTTCGTTCCGTGTTGAGTCCCAGTTTTAATGTGGTGTTTGTGCAAGTGTGAATGCACCATATATTTATACTATTGACTCTTGCTTTATAAAAGCCTTAGTTAAAACACTTTTTTCATCCTTTTAATTATTACTGCATGTGTGACTCAACATAAATCACACTTGATGATCACAGTGTTACATTTGTGCTCTGATTTCTTCACAGAGGCCAATTAGAAGCCGGTGGAGATGTCCTGATGCCTCTGGGTCTCTGCCCCCTGGTCCTCTCACATCGGAGCTGTGCCCTGGCGTATAAGGTATGGGCTCATATTAATGCAGTTGGCTCCAGGGAATGCGGAGGGGGCAGTCACAGATAGAACAGGGTGATAGTCAGCGGTTTTGGTTCCCACTGCAGAGCTGCACTTTTTAAAGGAGAGGCCAGACTAAAGCCCACAAGCATTGTATTCAGCAAATCTAACATATCCTCAACTTTATTTTTCATTAAGTAGAGCCAATTAATTAAACTTACTTACCAAATGACTCACTTTAAAGCATTCTTGACCTATTGAGTGGCTATTTAAAGGTGCATCATGTAACCTTTCCATTGGGTCCGCCATTTGCTTGCCCGAAATGTTCCACAGTATGACTCTAAATAGTGCTACCTTACATTTATTCAATTACAGGTGGTTTTATGGCTCAAAAACAGGCATTCTGACTGTGAGTGGGGTTGCCTCTCCACAGATCTGACCTGTAACTTTTGGTTTAGTCTTCATGAAGATAGAAAGGTTTAATGTCATACTGTGAAACAATTCAGACAAAGCAATAATAGTTATAAATTATACAAGGCCCCTTTAATTTAATTTTTTAAGGTACAAACATACTTCAGAAATGTCAAAAAGCACCTCAGTGTTTTTATATAAAATAAGAATAACTGAGACAAAAATCTGTCACCTACACAAACTATTTGGAGTTAGTTGCAGAAGGAAGAAAAACAATAAAACAAATAAAACTATGAAAGCTACAACATGTTCCAGCTTGAGGAGTTTGAGACCAGAGTTCGCCACATATTAAATGAGGCCAAAACAGTGTCCAGTTTTCAAACTATTGCTTTTAGTTGATCTAATTTTATTTGACACTGAAAACGTGATTATTTGTTTCTGCTTATCCGCTTAAATTAGGATTTAACACACATCCCGAGAATTCAATAGTTGCTTTGTTTTGTAATTCTAAATGTCTCTTGCTATAGTGAGCATAAATTCAAAAAACATATTGATCAGACATTTAGAAACAATGCAGTTCAGGTTTGCTGAACTAGACCTGACCACAACCTGAAAAATGCTCTTTAAAACAATTATGTATTTTTAAATGGTAGAGTTGTGTCTATATTTTGTTTAATAAGGTTATTTGAAGCCCTTGAGAAAAAGTAATCTGCGAAATGTGACCGTGACAGATGTGCATAGAAATCATTGGTGTTGTTTGGTCTAACATCTCTGTAATGTGCTCTTTCCTTCAGACTGTTGACTATAATTTGCAATTTAAAGCTATTTTACTCACACCATCTTAATACTCATTTAGTTTAATACCACCTTAACATTCAGGGAGACCAAGTGACAAACTGGAAAACAAATGCAAGCTGCCTCTATTGTTGTGACTCATTTGAACACAGTCATGAAAAGGACACTCAGCAGTGCAGAGGAGTCCAGGGACTGTTTGGGGGTTAGTATAGATTTAGAGAGTTATTTGTCTTTAAAGTTGTACTATGAAACTTTTCTGATGGATGGTCTGCCACCGATTTATTCCCCAAAGAGATGTTTTTGCTGTGCTTAGATTGGCATTAAACTTAAGTACATAAACAAGCAGGTATAGTGTTGGGGATATTTTGTGTGACATCTAATTGTGTTAAAAGTATTGTGAACCTGTCTGACCCAGAGGCTATGGCCCTCAGGAAAATCTGGTAGAATAGCCCTGGTATACCTGTTTGTATACATGCAGCAAAAATATATTATGATTAATGAATCTTATTTGTGTTGCATTAAATAACTTACATCCAGTTCCCACTTACATGCAATTCACCTGTTTTCCTTGTCATTAATTATTAACCAAATAAAACATGTATTATTGTAGGATTTGCAATCAATTACCCACTTCTTGTGGTATTATTTATCAACATTATGCGTCCAGGACAGGATGCATGAGGGAATTGTGAATAAAAACCTATAGCCTATAGCTGCAACTGACGTCTTTACATTCTTGTGTGGTATTTTGTTTTGCACACAGAGAAAAAAGAAACAGGGAGATTATTTCTTTGACATTTCTTCTTCTTTGAATAACATTTATTTGCCCTTGAAATTTTAGTAAAATGGATACTAGTGGTAGCAATAACAGTTGTTACATATATACCTGTATAGTGGCTTTAGTAGAATATTGGCTATTTACAGCAACTTCAAAATCACTTTTATTTTACATGCCTGAGTTACCCTGCAAGTAATGTTCTTGTGTTCAGTTATCCTTTCCACCTTTTCCATCATCTTTGCTTTTGAGTAAGATGTTTATTACTGTAGTGGTTTGACAGCCTTACAGTTTACAGATGCTGCAGTGATCAGAAATGAAGGATGAAAAGGCCAAAATTAAATTATCTATTTGAGTGTGAATTTGCATAAATGTCTGATTACCCTGTCAGGACTTTTGGAGACACACAAACACGATGTGGGTTCTGAGCGTCTCCAGAAGTCAGATGTGAAAAATGAGAGATAACTGTAGTGTATTTTGAGCGTCCACAAAGTTCACACTGACATTTAGATGTTTACTCCACAATACTGCCAATGCAATGTACTTTTAGAGGAGTAGTTTTGTCCTGTCTTGATGATTGACTGTTCAATTTGGATACCATTCGGATAGATGGACATCCACAGGGATTGACTTTGCTGTAAAAATTATGGAGATGCAAAAATACAATTCCTAGCCTTTTTTATCGCCACATTTATTTTTAGTTTGATAAACAAGAAATATCTTATATCAGGCACCAAGGTTATAGACAAAGTTAATGTTTTGCAGCAGCAGAAGAGCAATAAAGCAGAACCAGCTAGACCATTAACCTTTAGTATGTTTCATTGAAGAATTTACTGTTTTAACACTTAATCTATATTTAAATAATTATGCATTTCCCATGTGTGAGCCTTCCTACAAAAATGTAAAATAGATTGTAAAAGTAAACGTTAGTGCAGTTGACTAATTTAATCTGGTTAGAATTATGTTTATTTCGTGGCCCTAAATTATTAATTTTTGACCTGTCAACACTTTCCGCCCTCCATCTTTGCTTACCAAATACCCAATACATTTAGTCTAGTCAAGTTAAAGTTAGCATTTAAAGTGCTCTATGTAACTTTTCTGGTGCATGGCTCTTCCACTTGCTTCTTTCTGCTTTGCCTGGAATGTTCCACAGTATAGCATTAAACTTATGTATCTTTATGGAGACAAGCAGATGATACAGCTAGGCTAAGTTAAAAGTCAGATCTGTGGAGAGGCGACATTGCTAAGAATATATGTTTTTAAGGTATTTTTAGCCACATGTAATTGTATGCGAAAGACGAGTTTAATCCCAAATTATGGAACATTCCAGGCAAAGCAATAAAATCTCTGGGGGAACAAGCTGTTGGGCTATGCAAGGTTACTTATGGTCCCGCTGTTTATAACTTGCAGAAGCCATTGAAACTGCAGCTGACTGATCTAATGGACATCTACAGAACTTCATCTGACGCAGATGTGCAAAAGGTTTTCCTCCTCTTTATCTGCTCACTATTACTGGACCTTTATAGAAGTGAGCTGCCACTGTAGTGTGTCTATGTGCCATAACAAACAGCCAGTTGGTCTAATCTGGGCGCAAGATCATATTGAACTTGATTAGTCGAAATGGCGGGTTTCTCTTATCTCTTAACCCTCGGCGCCTCCCATGGTAATTGAAAGAGCAGATGTTATAAGGTAATTGCCTCATCGTTCATGCAGTTACACCCCACTACATGTAAATGACCTGTTTTTGGACCATGACCATTTGATTTTCTGCATTCCCGCATTTCCAATCCAACATGATACGACAAGGCTGCTCCAGGACTTTCCACTCTCAGAGCTCACAGTAAGAAAGATGAGGAAACAGAAGCCATTTTGAAGAATAAAGCAGTCATTGAAAGCAAGTCTTAATGTGAATAAATGTATCTGTTCCTGAGGTTTGAAGTTGTAATAATGGTGGCTTTGGAGGTTAACTTTTGCCCTGGTTTTGCATAATGCGTTCTAGACTGAGCCAATTGTAATGCCAGGAGGTATCTCACATTCTCCACATGAATGTTCCTTGAGCCCTTCACATGCCCTCCATTAAGAATGAATGGATCTGTAGCATACGCTAGTGGGGCAGTTCAACCGGTTCGAGATTGAGATGTTTTTTAGTAGAAGACGAAGATAATAACAGTTCAGTTATTTCACTGTATGGGTATCAAATTGTTATTTCCCATTTATTTCCCAACTATATTGTGTAGAGCCTCACCAAAATAAACATGAAATACAAAACGACTTTCTATGTCATGTTCATTTTTCAGCAAATTCAATACTGCTTTTCGATAACTGAAATCTTTAGTTTTGAATGAAAAAAATTCATGTTAACATCAGATTGATCAGATGCCTCAGACCTTCTTTGTCCGTGGAGAGATACTAAAATGTACATAGAGAACAGTAGATACTATTTTAATATGTTTTTATATTATGGATGGACCTATGTGGTATTTTAATACATTAGACCCAAACCAGCAATTTCCACATTGTCTGGTTATAAAATTATATATGGTTTTGAATTATTGATATTAAGTGCCATCTTTAAAAAGTCCTTTCACTCTGCTATTATTTATTTGTTTTGCTTGACAGATTTTATATCACAGCAACAAAGAAGATGAATAACTCTTCAAAAGAAAAGGTGGGAAACATTTTGCAGGGTCTGTTCCTCATTATGATCGAGTAGACTCTTGAGTATTAAAGCCCAGTGTCAGTGGGCTTAACAGTGGTGAGCGAGCGGTGAAAACTGATAAATTGTGTTGAATGTGCGTTTCTGCTGCAGTGAAGGAACGATCTGACACCAGCTGAGATCCACAGGAGAAACTGCAGCCTCTGTGTCCTGTGGGAATGAACTGTTCACACTGTACTGAAGTGAGCATTGAGAGGGGAGACGGGGAGACAGCCGCAGAGGAGACGTATTTTTTACATAATGAAACCAGCTTTATGGTGAAAACTATGAGGAACTAGATGTACTCAAAGCATATGTTATAACTATAAGAATCAAGAAGTGAGAATAGATTACATGATGTTCTTACATAACAGCATAACATACTTCTATAATAATCTGAAAGTAGGCATGTCACTCAAGTATATTTTAGCATTATGATCATTGTAAGATTGTACGATCTTTCTCGATTATTGGTACTGTGCCCAAACAACAAATCCTTTTCTCTACTATAGTACCCAATATGTAATATGGATAGATTGACATTTCTATAGTATGTGACCAGCTTTATGAAATCAAACTATATCTGGAAGACAAAGTAATGTTAATGAGGTATAACACAACAGCCTGATAAAATGCGCTTTTTTAGATCGAAGTGAACGTTTTTTCTTGGTTTTATACCACAATTATTTACAGTCTTATGATTATGTTGTGACCTTAGCCAATAACCAGTTAATTTCACTTTACTACTACTATTTTATCTATCTATCTATTATTACTAGTCCTATTCTGTTATACTTTTACATCTTATTATTACTAGGGTCTGCAGCCCTTTATTAAATACATCTCCCACCACTAAATAGCATTACTTATACTGCAACCTCCACTCAAAATCTGAGTTTATGTAATTATATTCTAATTTTACTCACGTACATGTCAAAAAATATCTTCTCACTTTCCTCCTCCTTTGGTCCAGCACCAATGGAAAACAAAGGTCCATTGTATGTGGGTGTTAATTTAAATAACAAACAGTAGAGTTTAATGTCATTCAAGGTATTGCTCAAATGATAAGCTGCGTGCTTCCTGTCCACCCGCTCACCCCCACTGCAGAGCTTATACAGTGGGCTATGTGTTGTTTGCAGCGTCAGGCTAATCTCAATAATGAATGCAATTACAGGTCCTGCCTTTATGACTAACATCCTGATCCTGCCATTATGAAGACTGCAGCATGGAGCTCTGGGTGTGAGCTGCTGGAGGAGGCAGTGAAGAGTGACACTTAGTGAGAGTAAAGGTACTGCTAGGACCACTCTTATTATTAGGGACATAAACAATAGTGAAAGTGTATTGTTTTAAGTAATGTGGAAAGTACATAACTTACTGCAGTGACATGACTACAGCAACAACTTATACTACTTACGTCTTATGTGGTGTTGCTATTACTATTTCTTCCATTATACTACTAGTACTGCTAGTAGAGTGAATCATTGATGGTATACAGGACTTGCAATGTGCTATTAAGATTGTAGCTAATGAGTCTGGGAATCAGGCCTCACAACTCTCTTGCTAAAGGGCATGATTTCGGAGTGAACCCGTATTCCCCACAACTAAATCAGTGTAAAATAATTGTGCTTGTGTGGCTCATGCTCTCTTAAGTAGGACTAAGATAAATGTAGCAGTCTTCAAGCAGTTGTCTTGAGTTCATTAGGGAGATCTGAGTGTTGACCTTCGGATAAAGTGGCGGTGCACCTTTGGACAAAAGTGTGTGAATAATTGATTGTGACTGCAGTGCCCTATTAGTTCAGTGTAAAGGAGAGGTCTTGTTAGACGTTTCTCAGCATGAATTACTAAAGTAATGGTCCTATTAATGACTCAGAGGTCAGTGGGATTATTACACTTTTAGCCAAGTTGGACAAGTTTTGTCCAGTGAATCATACAATCATACAGTACAAAATCTTAATCACTGCTTTTAGCCTTTTGTAAATGATGCACTAATATACTCAGATGAGACATTGTCAGAGGTGGATAGTTACATTTACGCATTTACTAGTGTCTACGCCTGCATATAGGACTCAAACATCTGGAGACTGTACTAGCACAAATTAGATCTTGGCTGCAGTGCTGTTTTGTAGTTTTCATTTAAAAGTCCTGGTTTAGTCTGGAAACCAAATGTGAGGAGCATTCTGCGTTCTTATTAGATAATTAGCTTGAGAACAAAATGGAAATACAAATGACCCTTACAGAGAACTTATGGAGATCAAGCTTTGACCCATTCATATAGTCAGATACATAATCTACTGTTTTATATCATGTCATCTCTATCATCTTGTCGTATTTCCTCAATGTCATCTTTAATTGTCTCTGCAACTATAGGCTGAAGATGTGCAATATAGAAAACCATGAAACAATCAGGCATTCTCAGTAAATATCATTTTATTGGAATCCCTTTTGTTTGATATAGATTTGAACTTTAATTACATAAATATAAAAGTACAATCATTGGTATAAATGTGCAACTTGCAAACAGAAGTAATTTGCATACATATAATAATGCAATGTTACACCACGATGCAAGCAACATGAGGCACACACAAGGTGTCGAACAGTGTGGAGGACAAAAGGTTGACATATCTGTGGATCACAACAAAACAAAGATTCTAACTTCATGTACTAAAAGCAAAATATCACTTTCATACCATGTTTTTTGTAAAGATTTTTTGGCTTTATGGAATTTAAAATCTTGGAGTATTGAGTCTCTGTCTGGGCACAGTATTTCCAAGATAGATGTAATATCTTGTCAAATCTATTCATGGATTTAAGCTTCAACTCACAGTCTGAGACCGATATACTCTGAACTTTTCTTTTCTTTTGTCTTAAATTTTTTTATTTAGAAAACATTATCCAAGACTTAAAGGTGCACGATGGGACTTTTCTGTTGGAGAGTTTTCTCAGTGGAGATTTTATTGCTTTGCCTGAAATATTCCACATGCCATTAAAAATACTGACTGTGTCTAGCATTTATTATAATATGGGTGTTTTGAGATCTTAAAATTAGCATGGAAATATGTGGATTCTTACTGTGAGTGGCATTGCTTATTCTTAGGTTTGATTAGGTTTCATAAATTGAACAATAGTAATTAGGACAAGCAGGTGGCGTAAACTTAATCTGAAAAGTTCTGCAGTGCACCTTTAAAGATCAAGTAATTTTCCTGCTCACTCTTTCAGATAATTTGCATAAAATATGAAAAATTTATTATAGGTTTAGGTGTCAACAATGTGGCTGTACAAAGATCAGAACCTAATTCACATGTCACCCGCTGATGGATGTATTTACAGCCCACTGCGCCTTCAAATCTACAGAGGCCTCATGTTCCCTCATAAATTATGCCTTTGCGCTGCGCTGCTTTAACTGTTGGAAAATATCAGCAGTAGATTTAATGTCATAGCCTGTGTAGCATACTGTGATTGCATGAAAATAATAGCTTTAGTGAATAAATGATCCATCTCCTCCATCTGCATTATGATCTGGAGGTAGTTCAGATGAGGCGTTTTACTACTGCTGCTGTGGGTCATTTACATCAAGTTCTTTTACAGTTCAAGTCAAGGAAGAGAAAGATAACATGGTGGTTCAACAATATAATATTGGAGTTTTGATAACCAAGTAAAGATTTCAGTCCAGCTATGTGCATTTTTTTACCACTTGATGGAGTTGTAAATAGAGATTTTCACAGTTCCCTTCCGTGTACCATATTTATTGTGACAGTTTGATAAGGATAGCTTTCAGTGCTATTATTTCTGTCCATGTTCCAAAGGATGATTTTAAAATGTGTGTAATAATAACAGTATTTTTGTCATGGACTGCTTTTTAATGTTCTGCTGCAGCAAAGTCAATGCATTTAGGCATGAAAGCTCACAGTTTTCCTTTGATGTTTTATATATTACAATACCAAAGGCGTGTCACTTAACGCTACACATTTCATAGCTTATCTCATCAGTGTCTTTTAGTGTCTCTGTCGCTACAGACTGAAGATATGGTAAACTCTGCACAGTTGCCAGTGTAGTCCCAGGGCCAACACAGACTAAATGTACAAACTGAAATAATAACGATTTTGAAATGGCATTACTTCATTAAGATAAGAGAAAATTAGTGTGTGTTGTGATCCACTCAGCTATGTCCATCTTTGTTTAGCCCAAACTGAGTGAGCTGTCAGTATGACTGTGGTGGTGACAGGACATCTCACACAAAACAAAAGTGTCAGATCACATTTAAGAAGCTTTTCCTCCAATGACAAATACAAACATACAATAAACCACCATCTCCTCTGACAGAAGATATAGAGGACAGTGGCACCATTTAAACCATTGCAATCAATGGAGATCTATTTTGCAAAATGCAAAAGGATTGTAATAGAACAACACACAAGCTCTAAACACTAATATCATCTTCAATAGGGAACCGTTTTTGTATTACAACTAAAGTAAGGCATTGAATTTCAAGCCACACATGCAATTTAGGTGAGCAAACTTTTTTAATACTATATTCTTAAAAGTTCAATGTCTTTCAGGCTTTTTATTAAGGAAAATACATTTGAATGGGTAGCTATATATTGTAATTTTTGGAAGGAAGGGGAGATAGGTCCTATTCACACTGGTTTGGGCACAGATTCAAACATGCATTGTAAGAAATAGTAAATATAAGTATCCAGACCTGTGCCATGGAGGTTCTTTATATAGACGCCATTATAGTAAATTGTTATTATCGAACAGGGCCATAAACAGCCCTCCCCATACAATGACAGATCTTATCCAGGGAATACTATTGAATTCTAACTATGTCATTTGCTACAACATGCCCACGGTCCTCCTCAAATGTCCCAGGCTTTGGCACTCCACTATGTTGAAAACTGTCATTACATTTAAGAGTGCAGACATATACGAGCCCCCGTGGCCTCATGCCACTAACGCCGACATGCACTTTTTATGCCTCTGCCAATAAATCCTCCAGTTTATAGAGAAACACTAACATCAGGGTAAAAACAGCTGTAGCCATGAATGTGCAGTACTGCGCAAAAGATAAGAGTGAGGTGTAATAAAGTCCAAGGAAAACCAAAATTCTCATAACTGATTTCTAAATGTTGTTTCACTATGTTTAGACTATGCCTTAAGAGAAACGTGTTCTTTTGCACAGCACTGTACAATGCTTTACAGATCTGGATGCTGCAGAGCGACTGTAAAAGAAACATGGACAGTAAGACATTTCAGTTACTCACATATATTTCCAAAGCTCTATATTGTAGATGTAGAAAAATATATACTTCAAAGTTTAACTCTGCTTATATATACACTTATTTTATATGGCTTTATCATAGTGTCATGCACAAAACTAAGACAAGCCTGAAGACTTAGCTACCTGAGTCAAACTGTATAATGCTCTACTTTTTATGGAGCAAGTGAAGAAAATAAAATTACTGAGTTTTGAATAGTGAATTATTTAATGCTATATTTACACAGTTATACGTGTTGGTTCACAGTGTTGAGGGGAATAAAGAGTTAGCTTGTGTGAAAGGAATAAAGAAATGACAAGGAGAAAGAGGAGAGCAGAGGCTGTAAGATTTTGAAGATGGACGCCAGGAAAAAGTTAAGCCATTGGCTGAGATAAGATGTTAACTTTCAGAGGCCATGCCTGGATTTGGAGCAGAGGATTTTCATGCTTCTCAGTGACAAAGCTGTCTCAGTGGTTCTAAAGTCTATTCTGACTAATACAAGTTAAAAACGATGCATCTGAAAGTTGCAAAAACATGCTTAGTCAGACTACATTCAGACTATACGAGAAATGGATTGCAACTTTAACAACTTTGAACTGATCAAAAAAATTAAATAAATGTCTTTTACTTCTCCATTGAGCATTTCATCACATCATCACACTTTTTGTCTAATCCAGGTGGAAGATATATAAATATCTATATATAATATATACCACAGATGTTGTTTTGTAGATAATATCTGCAAATTCGAATGCCACATCTAGTCTATAATAAAAAAAATAAATATCTGAGCTAATTCAGTATATAAAGTGATATTTCTGTACTTTTGCCCCCGATCTGCATTTATAGGAGCATTTTCATTTCTACATTATCTTATGGGTTGCAACAATATTGTCTGAAAGTCACTGAGGTATTTATTTTTGTCACTATCACCCACCTCTAATTCTAGTCCATTTGTATGTTCTTGTTTATGACAGTTGTTTTGCGACATCTGTCATGTAATAATTACCAATTGCAAGGACATCATAGCAGTTCATCGTCAACACACATCCATCATGTCTTGGTCTTCCTGACATTATGGGGCCTTGCATTTGGACTATATTTAGCCCAGAAAGGTTATTACCACTGAAAACAGAGTATATCTTTATTAGATAAATATATTTTTGTCCCACAAATAGCCACTCTTATATGTGCTTTAATTTACATTATGTGTTTGTAAGCATTTTTCAATCCTAAAGTTTACTGTAGGCAGACTCCATGTTAAAAAGTGTCATTAATACAGCACAAACCTTTATCATTTGTTTTCACAGACAGCTCTAAAGAAAAGGGAGCACAGAGTGGGATGGCATGTTTTACCCTTTAAGTCTTTGGCCACACAAGCATGTTCGCCGCTGATAAGAGCCCGGGTCCCCTCTCGCGAGAAATGAAATTTTTTTTCTTTTACTCTGCTCTTTTCTCCATCTGAACTTCAAAAGCTTTACTAGGGGCATATTCTGCATTGTGTAAGTGACACAATCAGCTACATCACAGCCATATTGATAAATTGCCCAGCTCTCCTCTGTCACCTGAGGGTTAAAACTTGACCAATGTCAAGAAAACAATGGATTTTGCACAATCAATGGAAGGTCTATAGAGATGGTGCAAAAATACATGAGAGTATAGTATAATGCATAGATCAGTATGTGCTATATCATTCACTGCATCACTCTCACCATCGCATTCAATATGCATTTTCAAATAAAGTGGCAAACCTCCAGCAGTAAGGAAAGCGCTGCATGCTTCCTCTGCATGGTGCAATAGAAAATGAGTTTACCCACTGCAGACTAACACTGATGTAGGAGACGTCAATTTGTTCTGGGTCATCTTTGAGGTTAATGAAATGAATAAAACATTGTGTTTTCTTTCTGCCCTCTTCATGCCTTATTGTCATACACAGCTACCACCTTCACTGTTAACAGTATTATCACAAAGCTTTGTAACTACCACCTTAGAAAACGGACCTCATGCAGAACATGTTTCACCATGTCAAAAGCTTTTTCTATGGCGCTTGTAGCTGTATATTTTCGGAATATTTCTACCTGGAGTTACTGGTCTCTGCCAGTCTGTTGTTCATGATTCCGAGTGCCCCCACCCCCCCAGAGAATCCATTGTGCCTGGAGCTGCTGCAGACCGTCCTGGGATACCCATTGGCGGACTCCGACAGCTGCTTCTGCATTAAGGCCAGCGACACTTTGTTGGACGCTGCAAGGTCTTTCATGGAGATCATCTCTCCTGATAATCGCCTCCCCTCGGTGTCACTATCACACGCTCCGTCTGAGTCCTGGCCTAAGCGACCCTGGCGCCCCTTAGAGCCCGGGCGAATTGCATTACGTCGTCCCAGAAACGCATTGGCTTTATTGCAGCGCTGACAGAACAAACAGCTCATTTTCTCCAGCATCCAGTTGAGCACCTGCTTGATAACAATAGAGATGACATTGAACAGAGAGTAGATGCAGCAAACCCCCATCAGCATGAAGAAGAAGTTTGCCACTCTGTAGATGCTTTGGTTTTCATAAGCAGCGCTCTGGCTGCTCACAAAGTCTCCAAAGCCAATAGTGCTGAAAGTGACAAAGCAGAAGTAGAGGGAGTCCACGTAGGCCCATCCCTCCACTGGGCTGTACATGGCGGACGCGCAGCAAGAGATGGTGATGGCCGAAATGCCCAGGATCAGCATCACATGGTACACAGAGGGTTTCCACCCTGGAAGCGAGTAGAAGGAGAAGTCATGTCTGATCCCTGGCGGCAGCAGCCCGCTGTTCCTGATCCTCCGCTCCCTCACAGCCTTCATAACCACCGCCAGCAGTGTGATGATCCGCTCCAGAAACAAGTTAAAGAACAGAATGGTGGCAGCACAGCCCAGGAGCCCATAAAAGATAAGGAACACTTTTCCTGCCACTGTCACCGGAGTCGTCATCCCAAAACCTGCACAAACAGAGAGGAGATAAGATCAAATCAGGATCAAATCAGGACAAAATTTCATCTGCATTTACATATAAGCCCTCCCAAAACATCTTGTCAAAATGATTCAACTGCTAATGAGAACTGTGTAATGAGCTCTAAATCATAATTAAACATTTCTATAATGAAAAATTTATTTGCCTGTGTGACTTGACTGGACCGCACAGAAGCAGATGAAGACATGGAATAAATTATTTTAGACTGTTTGATGTGAGGTTATAATCTTTGTAGTGGAAATATATGAAGCAAAAGTAATGGGCATCCAGAATGATAAAAGGGACTAATTACAAATAATGTTTACATTCCAAATTAGAGAGCTATGTTGGAGGTTAAAATAAATGAAGGAATACAAGGATACAGAAGTATGGTTTGCATTCAAGATACCAAATAATGCAAATGTTCTATAGAATTGTACTGTCTTCATCTTAAAATCTGAATATTTTATGAGAATTGTCTTTTTGAATAATTATATAAACATAGTATTGATATTTAGTGCAAAACCATGTCTGTAGAGGTTACAAAAACATTAGCAGGAAAAACCTTATAAAAATCAATTTTTGCGTGCTAGCTTTCTGCAATCTAGTGATGTTTTACTCAATTAGCCTGAGTGTTCAAGCTGGGGAAGGGTTTGGGCGGAGTGGAGGAGAGAGGAAGATACAGGAGCAAAGAGGTGTTGCATAAGTAAGAGGTGTTTTTAATCTTAAGGGTGTCACAGGTGCACTGCTGAATCGACATCACAGCTGTAGACCTCAAGTGTTAAAGTGTTCCTGCCTAAAACACATTATTCTTCCATGCGAGATGATCAAACTGGCTCAACCCAACAGCAGATTACTCAGGGGGCTCACAAAAGGACATTTAAGGAACGTTTAGAAGTCAGGAGTTCAGGGTACACTTGTGACTTGACTTGAGATGAGGCAGTTTTGAATGTTCAAGCTGTTATTTTTTATTTAAAGTCAGAACGTTTTCGGGGCGGCAGTAGTTCAGTTGGTAGAGTGTTTGCCCACTGATCTGAATGTTTGTGGTTCGAATCATTTTCTTGACATAAACATCATTGGTGAAGTTGTCAGATCCACTGATCTACAATTGGCGGTGTGATTCCAGCTCCCACAGAGGCTGTCATTATGTTCTTAGGCAATACACTTAAACTGTGAGTGTGTGTGTGAATGAGTGAATGGAAAGGTGGAAAAGCACTATATAAAGGTTAGGTTATTGCAACATGCCAAGATCCATTATTGTTGTGATCATTATTTTTAAAATGTTTTTAGACGTTGTTGTTTTTTTACACTTTAAAATTGAAATTCTAGTTTGATGTGCCAATCTTCCCAAATATATATGTACAAAATTAATTTACTTAGCTTTGCTTAGACCCTACCTTAACCTGTAGCAACAATAAGGGGCGTCATATTTCTCTGTTACTCACCCAATTCCTCCTGAGTGACTGTGGGTAGGATTTATGAGCCATAACATAATAAAACAATGTCTGGCAAAGATACACAGATGGACAGAGAGACACCTTGTCATGGCCCTTATCCACCCACAGATGTTATATTTGTCAACAAATAAAATCGTGCTGAAAGATCAAGTAGTTCACTTTCAGGCCAAGGTTAATTGATTTTTCCATCATGGCCATCCTCCATTTTGGCCGTCTGAGAACATTAAGACAACACTTTTCTGGTGTTTTCAGCAACCATCCTTGTCAGGTAATAAATGACATCAATATCTGGACAATACTTGTTTTATGATCCCCAAAATGGCTGCTCTGACCTTATCTCTCCCACTGCAAACCACTCTGGTGTGGCTCTGCTGTTGACACACCACCTCATTTAGATCCCTGTGGATTGATATGGATTGTTTTATAGATAGCCCCTTGTGTCCACATATGTGCACACACATTAAGGGCATATATCCACTGCACACAACGGCCTCTCTTGGCCTGTCATCTGAGAAACAAAACGAAAAGGAAAGCAGTCTTTTCTGTATTGTTAGAAGCTCTTGTATTCTTGGTTTGGTTGAACTTCTATCAAAAAGATACCAAACTAAATTCAGGGAAGAGCTCTGAAGAATGCAGGCCTAGTAAAAGCACATAAGAAGAGTGCATATCTTAGTGATTTATCTGAAGACAGACTCAGCCTGGACTTTATCAGGGAATATCACTGAGAAAGTCCCATTGGCAATTTCTACTTAAGTTTTGCACTGTGTACGATGTGGCCTCAAAATATTTAACCATTTGGGTAAGAGCTAAATTGCAATGGTCTTGAGTGGTCATTGATGAATCAGCAACAGGTGGGTGAAGAGATATTTTGATCCATCAAAATACACTGATAATAGGCAGCTGCATATTATATTGTTGTACTACTGCTACCAGCTATTTATTAAGTGATGATTTCAGGCTATGATTTCAGGCTATTTCCGCTATAATCAGTTCAGTTTTGTAAACTGCACATTGACTTAGCTGTTAATGCGTCATTACTATTATTTTATATTAAATCAAATTCTCAGCAGTGCTTACAGCAATCAAAAATATCATCTGATTTGCTTTAATCAATTTACAATCCACAATAAACCACAAAAGCATGTAATTAAAGTTGCAAATGCGTGATGTGAAACTAAGCCTTGGTATTGATCTTACCAGTGCTACTCAAAGTGCAGTTGTGTGCTCTTTGACATGTGTGTGTCGATGCATGTGTCAACAGAGGCAAAGCACTTTGGCAGAGGAGGCACAAAGCTCAAGTAAGCACCAGCAGCTCCTATGGATTTTCCAGCTAAATCTAATGTGAGATGCTGACGCCGAGAGTTACAGTCTACGGCAACAAACTGTGAAGCCACACAAACTCAAAGGCATGTCTTTCCTGAGCACTTCATCAAATACAATCATTCCTTTTATGTTTTTAGTTATTTTTGTAGCAGACAATGAAATTATATTTTTTTGATCTGAAGCCCAGATAGATGTTAGAACAGAAGTCCAGAAAGATGTTAGAACACTACATTAAGAATGTTAGGAAACATTCATTTGATAAAGTAAGGCTGCATTATCTGATTTTCATTACAGCTAAAGTTGGAAGACAATGTTTAAATCTAACTCATTCCTAGCTCATGTAAACTTTTTGGCACATTGCTAGTCTTTCAAAACAATATGTAATTCTGTCAACGGGACAAAAGTTTATTTGCAAATGGAACATTCCTGGATGACTGAGGTAGTACACAGTCGCTAGCGTTCACATGCATGAATTTCACACATGTGCACAACTTAAGAACTGCAATTTTCAGACAGTGAAGTGAAGCAGGGTGGCCCACCAAGGCTCAGTCAAGCATAGTGTTGGGGGGGTCTGATTAAAGTCCGAATCCAGTGGTTACAACCGCATAATTAAGAACTTCAACCTATCAAAAGATTAAAATATAATTCCAAGGTACCTCCCAGCCTTATTGCATTTCCAGCTAAAACTCTGGAACAGCTATTAAAAGTTCCCATAAAGCAAATTAATTAATGCCATTTTTCCTGAAGGCATAATCCTGTTAGATCAAATACATATGTGTAGGTGTGATACTGAGACGACTAGACAGTGAATTATATGCTCCAATTAAAGCCAGCCAAAGTTCACTGTGAGCTAATAGAGAACACGGGAGGACTCAGGCGGCGATTACTCAAATGCAAAATCCTCTTTCATACTTTCCCTATTCTTAATTAATTAGCAAGTAACTGGAGTGGATCATACCAACACAACAGATTAGATCTTCTTGGGGACCGTCTTTGGCTGGGTCTCTCATTACCCAGTAAATTACCTAAGAGAGAGGAGAAGGCACCAGGCATCGATTGTGCGTAGCATTTCAGAGCCATTACCAGAGAGTCTTGTGTCAGGAAGCATTAGTGAGGACAGTGCAATAATAGAAAGGCAGAGGACAAGCAAAATAAACTATAGAGCTACATAGGGGAAAATGTGTCACTGCATTTGTTAAATCATAATCTGAACTCTAATCTTAATTTGCAGTGACAGTGCAGTTCTAACGATGGATTTAAATGACGCTCAGACCCTTGGGCCAAATTTATGTGATTCCTTGTGCAAAATGTTATGTACTCTGATCCAATTGATCTCACTCCTCGGACAACATTCATTCATTTAAATTAAGTCGGCTCTGCTCCACTCAACATGAAAATTCTTCTATCCTACACTGGCTAATGATGTTAGTGCTCCCAACAGCTACAGCAGCTATAACAAGGAGTGATTTAAGTAGCATCATTAGTAACCATTAGGCAGATATATAAGCAAAACTACTAATGGTTATGATGCAAAATGGATAGAGGATAGTAGTAGTTAAAGTCAGCTTTCAGTTTCAAAAAACGCACCAAGAATTGTAAAACAGTGGCACAGTGTGTCCTTAATTAGAGTCCAGTAGTGAAATACAATGGCTCATTAGCTAGAGTAGTGAAGTCCTGGTTTTGAACAAATAGTACAAATTACTGGGACTGCTCCTGTAAGAAGTATTGATGACCACTATGAATACTTTAGTACACTTAGTACAGCGCTCTTCTCTAATGATCAATCATTCAATGGTGGCCCAAACATCTCCTCCAGGAGTAAAGGAAAGGCTGGATGTTCAGTATAACAGTGTAACTAGTGTTTGGGGTAAGAGCCCATGTTTTGCCCTATTGACTTAGACAGAACTACTTCCCAAGATTTATCACGCAGCACAAACCAGGAGCTGGTTTGTGCTTTAGTACATCATCAAATGTCTTTGGATCTGTTAAGTGTCTTGCAGTGGCATATGATAAATTAATGTGTGTGTTAAACTATTAAAAGTACACCATATTCTGGTGGATGGTTTTCCACCTGCTTGTCTCCAGGAAGATGGTATTGCATTGCCAAAAATGTTCCCCATGTGTGGCATTAAGTAGGTGATAAGAGGTATTTTTGAGTAATAGAAACACCTGTATATACATATGTATAGTATATGTAAGATAAATGATGTTAAAATCTGTTGAATAGGAAATTTACATTTAATTCTATGATAAGTATAAATACTAAAGTAGTACTACAATGTAATCAATGCTTTTTTTGCTTTTTATTCTTTAATCTACTGAGCTTTCTTCCTTTATTCAAAATACATTGTAGTCTACCTTTCTCATGGTATAAAATTGAATCCAGCTACATCTAATTCTTGCTTGCTTTTTAATTTTTAATGCTGAGGTAGGCATATATTTAGCCAAATATAGCACCATATCAACAATACAAAATTGAAGAGCCTTTTGAGAGAAATGCTATTGCAAAACTCACTGAAAGCCGCCGTTATACCAAGGTCATATGAATCTGAGGCAGCAATGTGATGTGGAGAAAATACACCATCTTTGAAACAGGTCTTTAATGTAAGCTCACAAGAGAATAAAGACCACAGAGTCAAGGTCCCACTAAATGATATGAAGTGTTCTTTCACATTTAATATGAATCTGAAGGTCCAATGTGTGTCATTGTGGACAACATTCAGAACTCTGTATTAGCCCCTGTGTGACTATATATGTGACTCCCTCTATTAAAGGTAAAGTTTTAGTCCTCAGAGTAGGCTATTTATTGCACATTGTAGACTTGATTTGATCTCATTGTAAAAAAATAAATAATAATAATAAAGAAAAAGAAATATCACAAACGTTAGTATAGAGCAAAAAACTGACCCCTTAAAAGGTACAGTATGTCACCTGCACTATTGGTGGTTTAAAACAGGAAGTACTTTCACAACTTTTTCATTCTCAGTATACGGACAGGCCTCCAGAATTCCCTCACTGAGCTGCAGAGGCTGTACTAGCACTGATTCATGATTAGCTGCAAGTGCTAGGTAGTGATGACAGATCAGAGATGGTTTTTTTGGTTGAAATCCAGAGAAAAACTAGTCCCGAATGAAGTGCTTCATAAAATAAACCTTAAATGCCTAAAAAAAAGGTGACAGGAAATTGGGCAGTGGCAGCTTAGTTTTACACTATGAAATTTTTCTGCTGAATTTCAACATGCTAATGAAATACATGCAAATATACTATACTCTGGAACATTTCAGGCAATGCAATAACATCTCCATGGAAACAAGCAGTTGGTACACCCTCCACCAAAAAGTGCAGTGCACATTGAAATCTGTTTTAGCTGATAACACATTAGAATCACATTCAGAAAATCTGAAGGTCATTGTGTCTCATCTTAGGCAACATCCCAGTTACAGCCTATGTGACTACTTTGCAAACCAAAATATTAAAATTGTTCCCTCTCATGCACAATTAATTAGATAAACAGAAGCTCCCAGTCAAAACCAATGGGGTCCCACTGGAGGGAGTAGTCCTAAATTGCTCTGATAGAGGCTGGAAGAGAAGTCGCCACATGCCCCTGTCCTGTTGATGACTCTGATCCAACAGGAAGTCATTAGTCATGGGGAGGGCAGGCACGGGGCCGGCGAGGGGCAGGTAAGGGGCAGGAAGGAGTATGGCCTTGGACACGATGACCACACCATCTGCTGGGAATCAGTGGCAGAAGGATAATAATAGAAAATTCCATAATAAGTCATGAGTATGTCAAAATTTGGCAATTCCAAATGTTAAGAAATGCATTTATTGTTTACTGACCTTGAGGGGCTACTGTTAATTTCAGATTTTACAATCTTACATCAGATGTCAAGAAGACATATGGAGCATTGACCTTTATCCTTGTTGGGTCCTGGTTTGACCCCATTGTAGTCCTGATGGTGCAGACCTGGCTTAGTCCTGGTCTTGTCCAGGATTAGTTCCAAAATTAGTCCAAATTAGTCCCAGTTTTGATGTGTGAATGGGCCCCTAGAGTCAGGGTTTTTTTTGTTTTTGTTTTTAGGAGTATATGTACCAGTTGCAAAAAGTGCTTAAAATCTGCAGTTTGCTCTTCACTTTCTGTTGAATAAAATATGAGTATGAGGTGAAAAGTTGACACCCACAGAAACTAAGTACTATTCTGCATGTCAAAGGAGTGGATGTAGTGATTGATTTCTGCTACACATGACTGTGCAATAATTATAAAAAGTAATTCACTGAGGTGATTATGGTCAAACGTCAAATTAAAACAGGTCAATAGGGCTACAACTGCTATTTATTAAACACCTACTGTCTGCATTCATTTACACCGGTATTGACAAACATATTGCAACAGCTGGACATACGTGCATGAGAGTGAGGTTTAGTCTTTGAGATGTGATGCTGGAATGAATTACAGCTAAAATGACCCCACTGTGTTTAAAAAAGCAAAGATTATTGTCCAACTCCAAACTTATGCAAATCCCTCTCATCACAGCAGTGCAGCAGTGTTTGAGGCAGTCGAGTGCGTTCACATGAGCCTCACTCAGAGTTGGAGCTCAGAAGACTGATGACACTGCCATTGTCTCCATTGATTTATTTCAAAGAAATACACTGCCTTGGCTTTGGATCACAGCCAACATTATCTGTTAGATTTGTTCGATCTGTTTTCACTGTTACACAATATCAAAATGTGTAAGACATTTGCAACATGAGTCCATAATGGGGTTTGATAGCACAGGGCACTTCTTTATCACAACTTTGCGTGGTGCTCCCTGACATCAGATCTTTCATGTGTCTCTGGTCAGATTAATAGGCTGTGTAATGGCTGTGTCCTTGTCTCATCCACTTCACTGTATGCGCTCAGTGTTTGACTAAAAGCTCAGTTATGGGTCCATGGTAAACACACCTGTCCAGGTGAGCCTTTTGAAACACTGTTTCCTCAGATCGGTGATAAAACACTGCAGACAATGCTGTGACATTCGACTGGTCCACAGTCACAGCGACTATGTGAGGCCTCACTATGACAGACAGATGGAGCTGGAAATGAACACTTCTTGGTCCAACAGATATTTGAACTCTTATAATCAGGACTAATGTGACAAACTCTCCCTAAAGTTGAGCTCTCATACTGGGACAGGCCCAGCTTGTGTCAAGGACTACTGCCTTAGTGACAGCTGCTATAATGATCTTCAGTGATTCCTGCAGCTGTCTCACTATGAGATGCTCTAGTGATCACAGCTAAATGAGCCTTTGCTTTATATTAGCACTCTGTGGTACTGTGAGCTGAAGGCCTATTCTGAACTATAGCCTGGGTCTATAAAAGCTGAAATAGAAACAGAAACATGTGCATCTCAACCCAAGCAGAAAAGCATGACCCTGGTGCTTTCAAGGGGGACATATCCTCCATTATGGTGTTGCCAAATGAGTTTGTTTGAAAGTAAGCAGATTTTTAATTAAGCTATAAGTCCGTTACTTTGCTGATATTTCAGAGCTGGTGAAATTGGGCACCTACTCTCACCAATAAAAAAACAGGGTTATACAAGGAATCTGCAGATTTTCTGAAAGAGATGAATTATACTTGTGATCCGGGCTGAGCAGAGATTCCCGTATTATAATTCAAACATAATGATATAAAAATATAGAACATGAAAGAATCATGTTGCATCGCTCTGCAGAGAAATTGCCCTGTCAGTTCCCATGTACATGTCTCATGTGATCTCCTTTGAATGAAAATAATCACCAGCTCTTGTATAATGTTTTACTAAAGTAACTTCAGTTCACACAAGATCCATGTTCCTCACTGTATACATACACTGTCATGTTTTGATGTAATCTATTTGGACTTTGTCTGGGAAGTTTTAATAAGACAAAGGGACCTGAATCCTAATTGATTTAATTGAGATGAGAGAAAATGTAATTCCTTTCCAATTGGACGTAAGTTAAAGCCTCCACATACAGTAGAGACTTGTGGTGCTGTCAGCTAACTCGCTGTTAACTCATTATCTGTAAAGTGCTGTACATGTCTGTGGTAGATGACATCAGCAGAGGGACAGAGGAGCTCACCTTGGGCCAAGAACGTTTAAACTGGACCATACTGTGTGCAGCAAAACAGTTATACATCCTTGTTACATGTCAGATATTTTGTCAGGTGACTCCACTTGGTGCAATAAAAATAATTGTAATCAAATAAATGCAAGATAAAAAACTGAATGCCATAATGTGGAACATTTGGCAAATCAATAACAGGTAATCTTCCACCAGAAATTTTGCATAGTGTACCTTTATTTTCTATTTCTGTTTCCATATCACCAGTCTATCTTGTCACAGCCTGCTGCCTCTAGAATAATATTTTTTAAGTTACTCACTTCACTCTGAAACTACTTCCCTCTGTATCTGTTTCTCTTAACAGTGACACTGGGGAAGCAATGCCACTAAAAATGTAGTATAACTTAATATTCAGTTTTAGTTCTATCATATCAAGTTTAAGCCTCACCTGCCACTAAAATCACTACACTGGCTGTTTCTACTGTCCTCCAAAACTCAGCGGATAAAAGTAACTGTTCGAAACCCATGGGGAGGCTGTGTTCCGGTGTTGATGGACCTTAAAGCAACTTTTAATGGAGGGTGTCAGAATGAATATTCCACATAATTTAATAACTCATGGACCGATTGACTGAAATATCTGTTCTATAGACGATCCCTACTTCCATTCTGCACTGTGTAGTATGCAAATTGTTCCACCAGGACTCAATTAATAAATAATACAAAGTAAATAATTTTGCTCCACATTCCACAATTAGACGTTAACCTAACCACTGGAGAGACCAGCTCAGGCACATAATCAGCAGCTGCTGGAAAGTGGCTCATTTGCGATGCTTTTCCCATTTATCTGTGCGCTCTGTGTTTGTGGTGTGTAAACCTGCAGAGGAACCTGGGATCCAATAAATCTCCCCTTGGTTAATATAGGGGTAAAGGATGGCTGTATACACCTCTGCACTCTGTCACAGGGGACATAAATCTGCGCCATTCGCCTCCACTAGCACTCACAAGCAGCGTGGTGATACCACCATCGTCAAAGGGCACAGTGCATTTCATGGATATTTCCTATATGTGATTAGCAATTTGGCTGATATTTCTGTGTGCCCACGGTGACCTGGTTTTTAGCCCAAAGGCTTTAACAGGGCAGTGTATAGTGGTCAAAAGTGGAGAGGACATTCAACAAATTGTTGCACCTTGGAATCAGTTTTATAACACTGAGACCAGAGGAGCAGCCATATGTGCTGCAGCTTAGACCACTGGATATAAGGCAGCTCTGCTCTGTTTGCTAGTGCCGACAGTGACATCATGTAGAGATTTAGCATTTTGGTGTGTGTGTATGACCTTTAAAGCTCTTGCATACACATAACTTTGTACAAAGGCAAAAATCTCAGTCGCAGCATGTTCAGCAACTAGAAATTTATCAATGTTCACTAAAAAAGTCTTTCTTTTGCTAATGGCTGTAGTTAGAGTGTTGTATTAATGTTGTATTTTTTTTACGACAAATACTAATAATGCATTTGTTGATCACCTTTTGGACCTCAAAGATGCTTCATTATTCATTCATTTATTTCTGTAGCCATTATTTACTGACATTCATGAATATTAGGTTTTAAAGTTACTTGTGTAAATCCAGACCTACATATTTATGAGTTTCCTTAACAACATTGCATAAAAGTTTGGCTAAAATGTAAGATATAAACACTTAAATCTATCAGAAAAATTATTTAAAATTAGTGACCATGACTGTCCATGCAGCAAGATAATTTTACTTGACAAGTTATATTAAAATAAACTACTTCTAGACTAGAATTAAGCACTCTCTGGTCCAGTAAGTAGATAGATAAATCTGAAAAGAAGATGAATAACCTGATATAAGTTTTAAAATATTGGCTAGATCAGCGAAATTTGAGGTGAATTTGTATATTAGAAAAAATTACTAGGTCACTCACTGATAATATTCCGGTATTATTTTTTTCAACTTCAACTCAATTTTCCCCCTTTGTTGAGTTGGAATTTCACACATTCAGACACTATCTTGAGGCCAGCTTTCTTTATCACACCCGATCCCACAGCTTTTAGTGTGATACAAATGCAGTCATTCTGTTTACGTAACTAAAATATATTAAAATAATTATTAGACCACTTTTCTTTTTTTGAGTTACAGCACACTTGTATGATTGAAAATATTCTGCGTCACACTACCACCAACAATATTACTAAACAAAAAAAGGATTAATGCAGCAAATATTTTCCCAGATTTTTTACCATGTAGGCTATATGGGCAAAAGTCAAATAGTCTTGCCCCAGTGCAGATATATTGTAGTTGTTAGCTTTAACGTGACAGTGAAACTCACCATAGGTCTTTGAGAGTTGTGCAGTGAATAATTAATAATTAGGATGTTCAGAATACATAAGGTAAGTGGGAGTGAGGAATAACTTTTGACCACTTCACATTGTTTAATATGAACTAGTTCTGTTTTTCAATTTTTAAGTAAAAACCAGGTAGCTCAACTCAAACATTTTTTTCAAGGCACACACGGCAAGTCTTTAATTGAGCTATTGAGATAATGCAGTATTAGATTTTTTCCTTGATATCACATTAAAACAGATTGTTTTCACCAAGGCATTTGGGGTCATACTCGAAATAACTCGAAACAGTGGCAATAGTCGATACAGTGAAGAGCAGCCTTTTATGTGCTAAGGCCAGAGTCACTTTTCCATTTTTAACAGTGACATTTCCTCCGAGTCTGTGATTTCAGAGCGGCCTCGGAGATCTGAGGAGAGAGAGCACATCTGAGAGACGTACAGTCCACTGGCCAACTGGATGACTAAATGACTGGAAATGAGCTAGGGCTTAATATAAGCCTATTGATCGGGCAATACGAGTACAGTAATAGAATAATAACATTTCTCTGAACGGGTTAGACAAAATAAACAAACCTGAAGTCACTCTGCAAAAATAAAAGTGAATCTACCATTTATACAGGCAAGAAGAAGTGATTGTTGCACAAGTGCTGTGCTCTGTGTCATGAAATTAAAGGGCTCATGTTACACTATTTTCTTTCTTTTCTATGTTATAATACCTGGAGTTGTGTTCTGTTTCATTCAAGTGCTCCACTGTGTTTTTAAACTCCATATATCTTCACTAGAATCATTTGGATGATTTCAGCCCTCGACTTGCCAGTCTCTACTGAATTAAAGGTTTCTTTCTGAAAGTGGCCACCTGAAATACATGAAAACAGAATGTTAAATCTATACTTCTGAACACACTAGCTGGAGATCTGTGTATTTTATGACATGCTGTGAAATATGATAGCCAAAGGAACAGCATTTCTAGCAGGTGAAGGCCCTTCTGTAGGACTGCAGAATTTAATGTGTGAACTTGAGGTTGTTATCAATTTTATTTGTGCAATAGGTCTGTTGCAATAACTTGGACACTTTATGGTTGTGCAGACTGTTGTCTGACTGAAGTGTGGTTTGTGGGTGTAACTATTTTTAAGCTGGAGGCAGTTATAGCCTAAGACAGAGTTGCCCTTGGGGATAATAAAGTTTATATTGATCTTGATCTTGACAAATAAGAGTCGGTTTTGTGGAGATGCATCAACATTTCATTTTTTCAAGCTAATGTTCTTCCTCCTCTTCACTCAAATTTCACACCATGCTGTTAACATGAGAAGTTTGGTCATAGGGAGGAGCTTAGGTAGCTTTACTGAGTTGAGGGGTGTCTAGTGTCTTGGCTTAAAATGCTGTCCTCAGTGGCCCTGAATAAGGGCTAAATCAGAACAAGGACAAAACAAATTAACACATTACCCCAATATGAGCTCCTAAGAACCTTGAGTAGACTGACACACACCCCCAGCGATACCTGCACCTCAATTTGAAACCCACTCCTTTAAACCAGAAAATAATTGGCTTGTACCTGTTAAAAAAGCCACCAGCACTGCCTGATCCAATTTATCAGTATCACTACCAAAACAAGGCATAGACAAGGGAGTGACTGTGTATGGAGCATAGACAGAAGGCTGGAACAAGTCGCCTGTAACATATCCACTGCCTGCTCCAGTGCCTTCAGATTCTTCTAATATCTCCCTCCCACCTGCTCCATCAAAGGCCCCCTGTAACACAACAACACAGATGGTTTTGTCCCACCGAGCCAACATTGCACGGTTAAGCTAACTAAGACCTGAACATCAAAGTGGAGCACGCAGCCTGATTTCTGTGGCCATGCTGTCTAAATGCCAAATCGCTACCCAAGATGGTCTGCCAGTCTGATGTGTCTTTGTCTTGTAAAAACGTAGCTCACACAACTCGCAAAAAGCTACAGTACAGAGCAGGGAACACATTTGGTTTGCACTTTCTCACCAGATTTATGGAGCCAGGCCAGACAAGCGTGGAAGTCTACAAGTGTGTGTGTGTGTGCGTGTGTGTGTGTGTGTGTATGTGTGTGTGTTGGAGTGAGACAGCAGTACCTACCTCAGCACTTTTCAAATTGGTTAAAGAAAATAGAGATAACGCCAACTCAACTTAGAGCAGTGCTGAGGCCACGAGTGCTGATCATGTACAATGTAAGGTTGCATATATTTACTGACAGGGCATAAGAAGTAATTTGCGTAGGTAAATTTGTACATGGTAATTGTAATTAAAGGGCTTAGGCCAACACACTTAAAAGACCGAAGCTGCTTCAGAAAGTTCAAACCTCACTTTGATTGATTAAATCTGCCATTCACTCACAGAAAATGAATAAATGACAATCCAAGACTTCATAAGGCCCATATTACTCTGTTTTCTGATCCATGTTATAATGTTGTATCCTTGTTAAAAACATGTTTAGCAAACTGACAGAAACCACTTTGTTCCACCTTGTGATATCATGTGGTCAGACAGGAAGTGCTCCACTGTGTTTTTAAACCCCATAAACTTTTACTAGAAGTACTCGGACAATTTCAGGCTGGGAATTGCCCATCTCTACTGAACAAAAAGCAAAAGGTAGTTGTTGATTTGAAAACGACCACTACATGACAACACAAGGTGGAAGAGGATTTTTAGCTTTGGAAATGTAGAGAGAATAATAATAAAGTGTTACACAAACTGTGTGAATGAAGTAAAACACAACTCCAGGTATGTTTTTTGAGGAGGTAACAACATTATAACATGGCTTTAAGCTCACAAGAGTACATTTGGTCAAATATGGGAAATTCCTCGAAAACATTACATTGTCAAAGAAAGAAAGGTATAAAAATGACACTGTGCAACACATAAAATCACTCTTGTTCCAGAGGGGAAATTGCTCTGTTGAAAGCCACACAAGACCTCTCGATAATTATCCACAGCAACAGTACAGATGGTTAACGAATGGTATGTGGTTGAATGAGGGTGTCCAAACTCTCTTTTACACTTATCTAATGTGAAACTGGGGGCCCTGTAAAGAATTTTAAAACACCCCAGTGCAGTGTCAAAGTGAGAAATCTGTAACTATAAAACATTCACTCATAGGGAAAGTCTTATCTGAAAACAAGGGCAACAACACAATATTACATTTCTAGTAGATTCAACTGTCAAAAATATAAATCTTTGTGTGTCTATTTGTATGCTAGACTATTGAAAAGTGGCTATGTGTACACCAAATTCGATCATTATTTGATTGCTGGAGTTATCACATTATTAAACTGCAAAGCAAAAAGAGCGGAGAGAAAATCCTTCGATTAACACTCACATGTCACCAGACATTTTTGAAGCTCATATTTCTTTTGGGCATGTAAACTAGTGCTGGGAATCACAGGTCCCTCACAATTCAATAACGATACGATAACAGTCCCTCACAATTCGATAACGATATGTAGTTGTGTTTTGTTTCATTCACACATTTGAGTAACCCTTTATTATTAGTCTGTCTACATCTCCAAAGCTCAGAATGCTCTCGTCCACCCTGTGAGTTTTCAAGTTAACAGCTCCCCTTTTGTTCTGTAGATATTGGCAAATACAGGTCTTTAATCATACATATGTGAATGTGTGGAGTTTAAAAACACAGTGGAGCACTCCCTGTATTGCCATATGACATCACAAGGTGGAACAGAGTGTTTTCTGTTTGGGAGAAGAACTCAGCCTAACTATGTAGGATGTATGTGTTGAACTTGTGTGAATGAAAGAAAACACAATTCATTATGTTTTTCATGAGGAAACAGCATTATAACATAGATCAGAAAATAGGGTAATATGGGCCTTTAAAGTCAAACTAAGTGTCAGACAGAGCATGCTTCCAGTTAGCATCACACCCCCAGGGAATGTTGATTAAAGCAGCTGCAAGTATCAGACTATTAACTGAGCCTGATTTAGCTACAGATGTTGCTAAACCATTACCAGATATCGCACCTTTATTGTTAAGCAATAGTGCCTCTGTGGACAGATGGTTTCTCTTTCCAAGAATTTCATATGGAGCTGTGAATTAATGACCAAATGAGACCAAATGCCAGTATGAAGTGTAGTGTAAGTGTAAATGCCAGACACTACAGAAGTTATATTCAAGCAGTGATATTAAAGGCCCTATATCTGAGTTAAAAACATGAATAACAAACTAGTTCATTTTAAACTGTTGGCAGGAGTCCAATGAACACATTACTAGCATTATGATTATTCACCATGACGAGGTTGTAAGAGTTTCACCCCTTTCAGAGGCTTTACCATTATGGTAATATTAACAGCAAATAGCATGCTAACCGTGTATTTCCTCGTTTGTGAAGGATAAAATGCTTAATGATTAGATGTTGACAGCACTCAGCAGTCATTTTGATCCTGTGCTGATTTTACAATATAGCTGCACTGGAGCAAGACTATTTGTACTTTACAGCCCCTTCAGTATACTTTATTATTGTGACTATAAGCATCCACGAAAACAGCCAAAAAAATATAATATACTAGTAAAAATATACATACTTACTGAAATAAAAAATCATGCGTTCACAACATTTTACTAATAGTTTCATTATGGGCAAATTTACCTTCAACTGCTTCAGAATCTCCTTTTGTGAGTGTGGAGCACTTACCACTCTTGTTTTATTAGATTAAAACTCTGTTGTTCTGAATAATGTTGAATAAATGCAGTATCTCTTATATCCAAGCATATGGCAAAGAACATGTTTTCTTTTTTAGCTTTCTATCATGCTCTGCCATTGTTCTCTCATGATGTTATTCATTCATCTTTGAGTATTTTAGGGATCTCTCCTGGGCCCTTTTCAAACCCTCCTTAGCTGTAAGATGTAAGACTCTGTGCAATGCTCAGGCCACAAGCCTATGTCATCCACAGTCCCACATGACAATATGAACGACTGACACCATGTCCAGATCCAGCAGCCTCATGATAGGGAAAAAAAAGACAGTGAACGGAGAACACCTGACGGTTGCACTATAAACTGTAAAATAAAATAAAAAATATCTGTCAGTAGTAATCTGTTCCAGTTAACATAAAATTAGCAGGTTATGTTATGTTGGTTATGTAGTTTTGTGTTTTACCCTACACTAGGAAGGTTATAACGTGGAACATTCAAAGCAGACAGCGCTTAACTTGTTTTTTTATTGTTGTTGTTGTTGTTTTTTTTGCCAGTAATCATGGAAAACATTTGAGACATTCTCCCTAAATATACAAAAACATGATACAAAATGCATGTTGTGTTGTGATTGGCTCTGAAGGGGGGAGAGACTTAACACAGGGAGCAAAGAGAGGGGAAACTCATGGCCACAAAAACTAAAGTCAAACTTATAAAATACGCAATGTGTTGTTTTTGACAAATATAGCCTTTTTAAAACAGTTAAAGATAACATGGCGACCTAAATATGTTATGTGTTAGCCGCTAATACCCCTTGGAAGTAAAATATCTTCTCAAGTTGTAACAGGAGTTTTATTAACCTTTTGCTGCTGTTATTAAAAATATAATTTAAATATGGCTTGGCTGATAAAGAGAAGGCAATATACTTGATTGATGAGTCATTCAGGTGGTGTAATTTTATTCAAAAATTACATAACTTAATTTCAGAGATTTTGATAATTTTTGAGAGATGTTATATAATGACCTAGTGACTGTGCAGGGGTCAAAGATCATGCTGTAGGGAGGAGCATGTGAGGACAACACAGACAGATGCCAAACACTTCATCAATCATGACCTACACAGCATCATTAGTATTCTCCCTCACATCTTCCATGACCTCAGCAATCTCAATACCCATAAGTCTTTGCTCTCACCGGCTATCTCCCCTCAAAATATTGGCTGCTTGGTTTGTGAATCATCAGAAAGAATGAGCAAACAAAAGCTAGTGAGTATTGTGTATTCAAAAAATCTGTATACAACTGAAAACTACAGTAATTCAAAGATTAAAGTATTTGAAAGGAGACAGTGCAATTGATTTACACTACATACAGTTCTCACATGAAAATCTAACACAACAGGCTCTAGTCTTCAGTGTTGGCATTCAGCCATTCGCTCAGGTGTTAGGTGTACACAGTGAAGGCCTTTCATGTAGTGTGATGTTTAATATCCTCCCGTATGCCGCTGTCTGTCCCCCTCACAGACCAGGAAGATGGACTAAAAGAGGTTTCTCAGAGGGATCACACAGTCACCTCTACAGAGTCTCTACTGGCACGACTAATGTTATTTCTTTGTCTGAGAAAACCTGCCAGTGGAGCAGGGGCCAAATCATGCATTGTTTTGTATATTAAACATTAGTCCAAAAAAATTAAGAAGATCTGACCAATTTAGAAACCATACTTTTCTAAAATGCTAAACTTGATTTATTAATAGTGCATTCCGGCTATCCTCGAATGTCGGATCTTTAGAGTTCTGACTTGTACACGACAATAGGAACGCACCACTGTCTCTGTCCACTGTCTTTTTATTTGGAAAGTCTGAGGACATTTCAGAGTCTGAGTTAACAAATCCAACATGGCATCACCCTACGTTCGGTGAAAATATAAAACCTGACAGTTAATATATTCATTGTACTTGCGTTATCTTCCCTTTAGTTGCTCCTCCTGTCCACCTGCTGTCTGTGAACTTGCTCTGGCCCTGTTCGTGCTAATGTTGATAATGTGTACACGGAGCTAATGTCAACAAAAGCAGATATCCACTCTCAAACCTTGCTTTATTAACTGCTGATGTAGTAACATTTATGAGTTACTAAATTAAATTAATTGGATCAACATTTTGGCTGATTTGAGCCCTTTCCTAGTTTTTATTACTTTATTCAATCTATATTGTAATAGTCTGATCATGCGTCAGTTTTTATGACAACTGGAATGGGCGTCAGATGTTTAACTTTGAGATCATGTCATTCCGAGATCTGAGGGTGACTGGAGCGCAGTATAAGTGACACTGTAGATGGACAGTAATACTGAAAGTTTCTGAATGATAAAGTAAAGTTACTGTGAAATAAACAACAAGATTAAAAAGCACTTAAAGTAAAACCCGCTCTGGCTTCTGGGAGTTATAAAATGCACTAAAAATCTTTGTGAACCAATGGTGAATAATTAGGATGTTAGGAATGCTTTAGATTTGAGGAATAAGTTTGGACCTCTGCAAACCATTTAAAATAAGCAAGCCCTGTTTTTCATGGTTTGGAGATGGTAAAAATCGCCTTAATTTGACTTCTAAATGTTTTAAATTATTCTTTGTTAAATCCTATGAATATATTGTGACCTGAATAATCTCAGTTATCAATGTTCCCTGACATCGCCACTGACCAACTGGTCACATACAGATCTTCTGCAAAAGACTTGTTTGTATCAAAGATCAACTAAGACTTCAACACTCCTTTTGGAAATGTTCATCAAAAGTACAATTTCACCTCAGAATTGAAAACTTTTCTCTTCTTTTTCAACTTTGGCTAAGATGCTTTATACGTATCACCATACAATCTTGAAGCATCGTCATTTAGAAGAGCCACTGTATATTTTGAAGGATGGTGACTTCATGGAAACAATAATGATGCAACGCAATGCAATACATTGAGCTTTATCGCTACAGGCACATGAAGTACATAACAAACTAAATGTCAACGTTGTCTTGGAGGTTCATGAGAGACAGACAGTACCTGCCCACATACTGATGACAAATGAGCTTTGTCATCTCCCTACTTCACCGTGGCCCAGAGTTTAACGGGATTTCATGTTCCAATAACTCCTCCCCACTCCATCATGAATTGGTAAAGGCCATGCAGTTAAATCAAGCCTTTAAAACAGATACAAGTGATTCTGTTCTTGTTCAAGTGTCCTATTTGCAAAGTGTGCTTTTTGTGACTTTCATGAGTGGGCGGTTATGAGTTAGATGGAGAAAGAATCTGCAGTGGCTGATGCCGGGGGCCAAGCAAGAGGACAGTCTGTATCCCCTGAAATAAGTAGCTGTCAAAACAAACCTACAGCTGTCTGGTAGGTTAAACAGCACTTGTACGTATTTAAAATTGACAAGTTCGAAATCTCAAAATGAATAACACTTCTAAGATAAGTGTTTTGATCAGGACTGCTCTCTCCAAAAATTAACAAACAATGAAAGCTCCCAAATGAAAATAAGCTGTCCCGTTGGCAGTCATCCTGCAACAATTTGGATGCAGGGAGATGTCAATAGGGAGGCTGAGCATGGCTGGCTGTCCTCAGTGATAAGCAGAAAAGTTACATTCAAGTAGAAATGGAAGTTTTGCTCAGGCCACATTGCATAGCTGTCTCAAACATACATCGGGCTGTGAGGACAAGCCATGCTTTTTGTGAACAAAAATAAAACTGAAAACAAATATGCATATGCAGCAACAACTATATGTTTAAGACAGGGTACATCCACAACAGTGGCCTGATACAGGGAATTACAAGGTGTGTATTATAATAATGCAACAAAAATTGCCAGGTAAAACTTTTCTACATCAAAATACAGTCAATGTCCTATAAGAAACAGACCACAGATCACACTGTGCCAGTTCAAATTATCCAGTGCACTCTCTTGTTGTCCTCTGAAATTAGACAAATGAAACAAATGAGACAAATAACTGACCTTCCTACAAAAAATTAAGATCTGACCAATTTAGAAACCATACTTTTCTAAAATTCTAAAATGTATTTATTAATCGTGCATTCCAGCCATCCTCGGACATTGGATCTTCATATTTCCAATGACTGCATGGATCATCTTGCTGTTCCCAAAGCTATTTATGCATTATGCATTTATGCTATTTAAGCTAACATGCATTTACCCTTTAAAATTAGACAAATGGGAGTACTGAGCTTCCAAACACATGTACAGAAGACCCATAGTAACATGGATGGCACATGATGACTCCCCCAAAAGGGCTGATGGTATAAAGATGGTAATTGTCTTTAGTTTGAAAGCCTTAGGAATTTGAAGAAGCACCAAAGTTCAAAGTGCTTCTTTTTATTTCAATCCTGGCTCTGCCCTGTTCATTTTCCTTTGCTTTGCCTCTGATGCAGTATATTTGATAACCACATTTCTACAGTCACGCTTGTAATGGATAGAAGTCTGATATATTCAATAAGTGTGCCGAGTCTTGTTTAAGGATACATCAACATGATCAACAGAAATGAGACTGCAACCTGGCAACTCCCCCAGCCACAACAATGTAATAACAATTGGAGCTTAATCTGTTTATATTGTATTTCTAAGTTTTCCACTGTGAAGACAGACAAATAATGTACCTATGGGACCTTGTCTCACTTTTATTCTTCAAAGCAATATTAAATCGAGACATCAAGGGCCACTGCATGTCACTGCTAATTTAAGTCCGCAGTATAGCATGAACTGAGGCTAAGGGAGGAGTCTGTGCTGCACTGGGGATGCCTCTGAGGTAGTTGTGAAAGGAGGCCCAAATCCATTTTAGCTTATCAGCTTACAAATATGCATGAAAAGTAGCACAAGTTAGGAAAGATAAAACCTAAACCGTGAGACCAGAGGGAATCGCAAAAGGATCTCTGAGACAAAGACAAAACAAATACAGGAGAAAACCCCCTCTCTCTATCTTTGTGTTTGAGTCAGCAAAGTCGCAGAGATGAGGTTCCTGTCAGTAGAGTCTATGCACTGCCAACTGGAGCTTAGAAATGGCATCAGGCAAACAGTGTACATCAACAGAGCAGGCTGTAGCAGAACTATAGCCGATACATTGTAAAGACTAGTGTCAAAGAGCTTTATGATGACTTTGGTGTGCTGTGCTGTGTTCTCATGACTGATATGTGCTTTATAATGTGTTTTCTTTTCATGTGAGTCCTTTTGTTCTACTGGGCACAAGACTGTCAACATTTTACCAAGGTTCCAATTAATCTAAAGAACCAGAGGTATTCAACTGTACAAATGTGTGTTTGTTGCCAAAGACAAGGTCAGCTGAAATGATCACCCGTGTGCTCTCCTGACACTCACTCACTGTGTATGTGCTGTCTCTTTGCTGAATTGTAGGAGGTGAGAGAGGAGTGGTGAGGGGCCAGTCATCAGACATGCAGGGGGCCACTCTCGGCCCTCAGGCTGTCCTACAAGGGACATTTGCTCTTTTCTGACCTATCGCATGAGTAAATGTTAAACCTGGGCCAGCAGAGGGGCTTCTCATTCATATTCATGCAGTCTGAATGGAAATGTGACAAACACTGCACCCATGGGTGCTGTCCTATAGCCGAGAAGAGTACATGGCTCCAAATGGCAGGGCAGTCAGATGTTGCCCCAAAACCAAAGCCAATATGAAACGTGATCAGGAAAACTAAACTGCCACTGTCTTCATGGATGTGTGGAAACCAGCAGCCCAGTGGGACAGGCTGTTTTGATGCCTACTGTCACTAATGATATGCTCATTTAACACTTCCCCGCATAGGACCAGTGTAGTCCCTCTGAGGGTAGCACTCCTCTATGGAAAATACCTCAGGCACCGTCTTAATTGGCAGAACAAAAACGTTCCAAGTTACCTATTAATCACCTTCTTACAACATTTTCAACCGATAACAGTTTCAAGAAGTATTCTTGATAAGATAGGGATATTTGAATGGGGAGTGAATGATGCATTGGTTACTCACCTATAGTAGATACCACGGTCCCAACAAAATAGAAAGCTCCTGTAAAATCCCATCTTGGTCTGAGAGCGTCAGCCCGGATCCCTGCGGCGATGGCCGCTTCGTACTCACGCAGAAACGAGTTGAGTTCCCGCAGACTGATGTTGAACGTTTCGCTGAAGTTGTGGAGCGTCCCGTTCCAGCGGCCGTGAGCCCGCAGCTCCGACGGCCTCTCTATGGCAGAGAAGACCGCAGCGCCACACAGCAGGTACACTACAATGAGAATGGCGAGCAACACAAAGCGCCCGTTGTCTTCGTTTAAGTGCAGGGAACGGCAGCCTTGCAGTCGCAGGCCAGGCATCATCCAAATTTCAGCACCACTCGCGCGTCGGACAGCGACCAGCTCAACATCGAAAACGGCATCCAAGTGTCCCCTTCAACTCAGCACTTCTCTTTCACTCCGCTCGCGCCAGCACCCTGTATCCTGGCACTTCTGAAGTCAAACAACCCACTTGTGGAGGAGCGTAAATCCCGCAGGTCAGAGAGGGAGAGCCGCCGGCGCATAGTTTCATTGCACGTTCATGTTTGAGGCAATGCAGTTGGACAGAAGCCGTCAGCAATTTGGATAATCCACCCGGTCCAAAACAAAAAACTGTATCATTGTGGTGCTTTATTATTTGCTGAAAATCTTCAAATTAAAGTCGAATGTTCCGCAGAGAAAGACGCTCTGGGTAAACTCACTTGTCCTCTATACACGAACCCGTCTTATAGTCATTTAATAACACACACCGCAAGGTCCCGCCGGCGATGAGCTCACTCTCCCGCGAGCGCTCGACACCGCAACATCTCATAATCGAGACACAGCGCACACTCTGGAGTTGTAGTAAACGTAAACGCCGGAGAACCTGCGCATAGATGTGAGTGAGGCGACTGCACTTCAGCACTTGGACAGCTCTGGTGCCATGCGCACTGACGCTTGCAGGGACCGTACAGAGGTTTACGGGCATGGACACATGGCCACAAATCAATATACAAACAAAGTACATTTATACAGTCGGGTAACACTTCGTAATGGTTCATGCATTAGTATATTCATGCTTGATATACCCCTGTAATTAGCTGCAACTTATTTTGTGCACTTTTTATTTTACTCATGGTTTGAACCCTAATCCTAACCCTTAAAAGAGTCACTTATCACAGTTTTCAGAAGGTCTTCATAAAATTGGGGAAAGGGTCTTTCAAAATGTACTGTGCTCAAATGAACCTCTGCAGACAAACCAAATTACCGTAAAAAGGAGGTACAATTTTGTACCACTGAGAAAACAAAATAATAGACAAATAAATGAATAGAATATAGACTAATGCCAAAATACAGAAGAAAATGTATAAGTAAAAGGACAAAACAATGGTAAACCTAGCAGGACATTCACATGGTGTTTGACTGTTAATTTGGAACTAATCTTTGTCATCTGTTGAACTTTGTACCTCTAACAATCACTTATCATCACTCACCTTCTTTTTTGACATAGGACAACTGTAGCGCCACAAGTCATAAATCATTACAGAGGTTTGTGCTGATTATGCAAAATCTATGCACAGTGCCTTAGTCACATTTGGAGCAGGCCACCACATCTATTGACAACCTGCACAACAATAGGTCAGGCATGATTAGACTTTCAAGGTGTACAGCTGAAATTACCGCAAAGAAAAGAGCATCAGTGGTAACTTGGAGCTGTCAATCAATGAAAATGCCAGTGAAGATATTGGCAGGTGCTAGAAACGATACATGATCAGCTCACATGGAAAATGTTATTTTCTGGGAAGTTGTGTTTTTAAATAAATCTGCAAATAATTAGAAAAATAAGCATTGCTCATTAAATAAGCTATTCCAGAATCAAAACGACTGTGGGGACTGAAGCAGAAAGCTCTGAGTTTGGCGTATAATTACGTTAATTATCATACAATTTAGTTTGCTCTAAGTAACAATATTTTTGCAAGCAAGATTATTTTTTTTCTTTACTCTTCCATCATCACCTAGTTCCATACTGATTTATTTATGTCCACATTTAATTTTCATCTACAAAAAGACTGGCATATTTCGTTTTTTAGATCTCGGTTAATCCAAGAGGTGTCATGTGCCACAGTTGTATTGTGCCTGTCCAATAATGAGATTATTGAAAATTAAATAATTATGAAAATATCAAGGTACAACTGATAAACTTGTTTTGTGTAATTGTGTGGCTTTTTATAAGGTAAGATCTCGGCTATTACACAAACATGCGCTTTGCAAATGCACAGTTACTGATTACTCAGTGTTTCAAGTTGTGTTTTCTGGAATGAGTTTTTGGTGTCAGAACATTTTATAATTCATGTCCATCCCAACCATGTTCCTGTCATTTCTAATAAATGTAGTTTATCGACACAACTGTGACACAAGATGGCATCTATTCTTTGTGGCTCCGGGCCTCAGTTTTGATTTAATTACGGCATCCTTTTCATTATGTAGAACATGTAGTATTGAGAATATTTACAGAATGCACTGAAAGAGACTGCACACAGCTTGATCAGTAAACATTTTTCATTCTCTGGATTCTTTATAAAATCCTCTTTTTGTATCAGTGACCCAGCTGGCCTGATAAAAATATATCTGGAGAAATGGCACTCCTACATGAAATTGGACATATTATTTTAAATGGTTTCACCCACACCTTCATTTTCAGGATCACTGGCATCTTCCCAGCATGCAACTGTGCACAAACAGGGAAGTCATTACAAGATTCAGCAACAGCCAAACCTCCAGGCGATCGGTCAGCCTAGAGTTTCAAGTCAGTCTGCTGCAACCATTCTTTGAGCCCTGAAGTTCTATACAGGGAATATAATTTACTCTCATACTCATATTTAATGAGTTAAAGCAGTGGGTCTTGAACCTTTCACACCAAGTCCCACCTTTTGGTTTCTGGGTACCACAGAGACCTAAATCAGGGCTAAGCTTGGTCTAAAATGAGATTAAACCATGGATAAGGTTGTTTTAAAAAATGTTTAACCCAAAGGAGGATTTGACCACAGACCAGTCTGAGAAACTCTGACTTAATTTTTTAAAATATATTTTACATTACAATTGAAATAGTAGCAGCAAGATAATAGCAGTAGGCGTAATACTTGAACACACCAAGACACATACATCACTGAACTTTTCCCTAAATTATTAAGTTTTCTTTTCTTCTCTGTCTGTCTGTTTCTCTCTCTCACACCAGTTTTTTGCAATTGTAAAACTTGCAAGAAAGAGATGTGTCCATCGCTATCATGAGAGTGGATGACTGTGCAGAGCAGTCCCTTCTACTTCACTCTAAACCTAGGTACTTGGTCCTTGAAAATCAGATACCCAAGCTTTAAATTGTTAATTTATTTTAAAGCGGATGGTAGTAGCAGGGAGTTGTAGTGATAGTAGCACCATGAGTAGTAAATGTACTTCAGCCAAGAATTTTACATAAATCAATTGACCCCTATCTGTTGACATCCCAGCATGCACTGAAAATCCCTCTGGCAATTTCAAGTCCCAAGTCCAACCTGCAGCAGCCTCTAACCTGTTTCCATGCCATAAAGATAATGCACATCATTTACAAATTTACACTTGGAAAAAGCTCTTATGTTGTGAGTTTTACAGCTCCTATTTTACTACCCAGCTTGTGTTATAGTGGCAAATACACTCCAGCTTCAGCCCCTAAACTGTAGTCCCATTAGCAGGGATCCAGAGGACACGTGGGGCAGACGAGAGCTGATCCTTCCGAGTACACGGGCGACACAAGCTCCTGCCGTGAATAAAGATGAGGAGACATGGAGGACACATCCGCCTACGGAGAGAGGAGAGAGAGGGATTTCCTTCTACCCCACTGAGCCGAGAGCCACCTCCGAATGATCGAGAGAGGAAGGTGAGATGGATCATTTTGTATGTTGCAGAGACAGTAAAATGAAATAAATGGCAGTGGTGGCTAAGGTTAGAGTGATAGTGGCTCATTATAGTGGTGATGGTGAATATACTGATGTTGTGTCCTTGGGCAATACACTTCACTCACCTTTCCTATACGTAAATGTGGTTTGAGTGTTATGAGTGATTGGTGGTGGTTGGAAAGGCATATGAAGAGACTGGCAGCCATCTTTCCATCAGTTTCCAAGGGCAGCTCTATTCTTGGCGATTCCCTTCTAATTTCATTCATATGCATTCTGTACCATGAAGTATGTCAAATTACCATCCTTACTTGGGATGCCAGTCAAATCAATCTCATTTGTAACATGTGCCTTTCAGCAGCAGGTAATTCATAACCAAATATATACTTCTCTTACCTCAGATGAGAGTTTGGTCCTTTGCTTGTTATTTCTGCAGAAATCCACGCTGTTAATACACAGCAATAATGTGTACTACCACAACTATGCAGATGATACTCAGATCTATGTCTCACTGGCAGCAGGGGACTATCAGGACCAGTGGACTCACTCTGCAACTGCATCCAACAGATCAGTGTGTGGATGCAAAACAACTTTCTCCAGCTAAACACAAACAAGACAGAAGTCATAGTCTTTGGCCCACAGAAACAAAGAGAAAGTGTCAGCAGTCACCTCTCCATGGCTGAGCACCAAAATATATCTGTGACATGTTAGTGCCGTATGAACCATCTCGCACTCTGAGGACCTCAGGGACCGGCCTCCTGCTGGTGCCCAGAGTCAGGACTAAACACAGGGAGTCAGCGTTTCAGATTTATGCAGCTAAAACCTGAACAGTCATGTGAGACAGAATCTACTTTGACTCTGTTTAAATCCAAGCTCAAAACAGTTCTGTTTAGGTGTTCATATGGGTTTCATTCTGCACTCTTCTCTCTCATTTAATCTCTCTCTCTCTTTTTTAATTATATGATGATTATTTGTTTTGAAGATTTGTTTGTATTGTGATTTTAATGTATTTCTTATTCTGTAAAGCATTTTGAATTACTTTGTGTATGAATTTTGCTATACAAATAAACTTGCCTTTCTCAATCCACTGTGTTATTTTTTCACTCGTAAGCCACCATGTTTGTTTTGGCAAGAACCTTGCCGTGGTTAATCTGCCTGACAATCACACCCATTAAAAATCGTGAAGACGGTTTCGGACCATAACTTTCTAAAGTAGGCTATTGTAAAAGCGACCTCAGCTGTAGCCACAAATCATCAGTGTAGAATGATGTAAAACAACTTTGAGCATCTGGTAAAGCTCTATAAAATCACTTTTTATGCCTAAATATATCAACAATATGGAATTAAAAAAGGATATCTGTTACCCTCTTTACCTGTAGTGTCCTACCTAATCAATTCCTGACAATTCACACCTCTGGAGTTTGACATAAGCGCTAAAAGGCGTGTACAATCGTCTTGAACAAAACGAAATCTATTGATCCAGATCCACCTTGACGTGGCCAATTTGCCTTTTACTCTGTCCTGGGAGGCAGGCCTGAAGCCTCGCAGAGCCTCATTTGTCTTGTGGGATTTGTCGAGATTGACTTCACACCTACAAGAGAGGTCAAAGGTCAGGGCACTTAGCTGGATGCCTGTTTGCTTTCCTCTAGAAATCTTACATCAGTTCAATCAATAAAACAAAGAATGTACCAATTGCTATCCACTAAAAAAATAAGTTTTCTTTGGTGCTTATGGGCAGATTGAGAATTAGCGTAAAGACATTACCATTTGTTAAACTAACTGAGCGTGTTAAATCAAGAGGCTAAAAGCAAATGGAGACATCATTACTTAAAACACTACTTTAGTGGATCCTGTCCTGAGAAACATAAAGATGAAACAAATGTAACTTATTCATCTGATTTAGAGTAACTTATATGCAGGACTTAAGTTATTGTTCTTAGTAATGGCATGTTTGACAATAATTTAATGTTAATTACCTACCTTCTATTTGCCTTCCATGCACTTTTAGGTCCTAACTCAGACTTTTTGCCAATAGATGACCAAGAATCAGCAGTTCAGTAGTATTTATAAATAGGAGGAGTAAAAGTTAGGCACCCTGTGTAATTTTGCTGGTGTTTTATTGCCTTGAAAAACATAAATTCTATCTGAGAGCAGACTCACCACATCAGACCTGTAACTTGGCCTGGTGATGTCACCTGTTTGTTTCTATGAACGTCCACTGTGGAATATTCCAGGCAAAGCAATGACAACAAGCAGGGGCTGACTCACCACCACAAAAGTTACATACCGTGCCTTTAAATATCCTTTTACTTTTTAAAATAGAAATCCAATATAAGTTGTCATTGCATCTCAACAACTTTTTTTCAGTTATTCTTTGCATCAGTCTCCATTTCCTCCTCTCTCTTTTTGCTGAAAGGAATTGCCTCAGAGGTCTTTACAACAGCCCCTTATAGAGGAGCGCATTCATCTGTGAAGCTGCATTCAAAAAAATCACATACCTGTACCCCGGGTGTGTGCTTGGCTAGCCATATGTACAGATTATTATACAGAGGTGAAAATTTTGCAGGAAAAAAAATCATTCATAGTGGCCATAGATGGAAGGCATGACAGGTTTGCAAAAAGATTCATACCTCTTCAACTTCTCCTCTGCTCATCCATCTTGTAACCTTGGCTGACCGCCTTCAGTGCACCACGGTTCTGTTGGCCCCACTGCACCAGAGATCAAGTATGTCTCTGCCACAGCTTTTAGAGTGTGTTTGTGCTAGAAAGAGATGGGCAAAGGCCGTTAGGGTACAGACAGAGTGGTGTGCACATACAGGGATGGAGGTCTATGCCATTTATTGTATAACTGAAGGATGTTGCTGGGTTTTTTTTTTTTTTTTGGGGGGGGGGGGGAAGCAACCGCTATATTCCTGCAATATATTATCTATATCTATATTCCTATATACACTATATTCCTGCAATAGACTATTCTAGAAGAGAAATGTGCTGATTTGAACCTGACACCCAAATATTTGCTCTGGAACGCCTTCATTATGAAAACAGATTATATATTTCTTTAAAGATTCACTGTGTATTGCTCAACAGTATGGCAATAAACATCTTACAAATATTGAATTCCATGTGTTATTAGAGCTTAAAAGTACCTTAAAAACCTGCATTCTTGAAACCGGGCTCACTATACACTGGAACATTTCAGGTAAAGCAATACCATCTCAAGTAAGTGGTGTACACTCCACCAAAAGAGGTTACACCTTTAAAGCAGGGGTCTCCAACCTTTTCCTCCAGTGAGCTTCATTTACAAAATGAAAATGGCAGAGATCTATAAATTTAAGAGGCTGCAAGAAATTGAGAAAGAGCCACAACAAGCCTTAGATGGGAACAGTTAGAGGCCTATAAAACATAAACAATCCATTTATTAGTGCACAAACCTTGAAATGATATATTTACAATTGTAATTAATTGTAGTTATTGTAGCTATTCAGCACAATACATACAATTTAGAAGTTCCTTGGCGAGGTACATGGAAGGAGGTGGAGAGCTACTGGTAGTGCCCATAGATTGGAGACCCCTGCTTTAAAGTCAATTCGTCCTTTCATTTTAGAATAAATAAGGGGGCTTTGCTTAAAGGTACATTGTGTAACCTTTCTTTCAAATGCTTTTCTCCATGGGCATGTTATTGCTTTGTCTGAAATGTTTCACAATATGGCATTAAACCTTTCTATCTTCATGGAGACCCAAGCAGACTAAGTTACAGGGGAGATCTGTGGAGAGGCAACCCCGCTCAAAGTCATATACTTGTTTTTTTAGGTATTTTTTAGCTATAAAATAACCTGTAATTGAATAAATGTAAGGTAGAGCTGTTTAGTGTCATACTGTGGAACACTCCAGGCAGAGCAATGACATATCCATAGAAACTAGAAGGTAACAGACCCCCATTCAAAAAGTTACATAGTGCACCTTTAATGCTGTAGAATAGATAGAATAGATAGAAAAAGCTATATAAAATAGTATGTGTAAAAGCTATATAAAATAGCACTGTGCTGAAATCTTAACAATGCAGACAACAAATCTGGATTTTTCTTGTCAGCACAATTTAGCCAACTGGAACTATATTTTCACACTTGAGAATGGAAAGTTAATATGGAAAAGCGGCATCTGACTGCAGTGGACCAGGGGATCCTTATCTCAGTGAAACATGTTTTACCACTGGGGACTGCTACACTGACAGAAGCAGACAAAACAAACAGTTAGCTCTCAATCTCTATATTATTTATTAACTGGAATGCAGTAGATTTAAGCATGGGTGTGTTAATTACTGGAAAAGTCTGATAGTCCCATGAGGTACATCTTTCAGTGCGTAAATCCCTTAAGCAGCAAATGTCATGCTTCGCTAAACTGTGAGCTTATAAGTCAGAGAGAAAATGTACCTTCTTCACTACTGTACATTTGCCCTTCCATTATTACTGATTTGGAAAGAAAAATGATTTAATACAAGATGATGGATTATTATACACGTCTCGTCAATACATCTAAAAATATATATCCCTGTTCATTTTGTGTAGGTTACAGAGACCTTTTGAGCAAGAATCGTTTCGGCCCATTGAGATTCTACAGTGCAAGGAAATCACGGAAATGCATTTATCTTAGTGACAGTCGCCTATAGGTTTTTCCTCTCTATGCGGCACTTACTATTTCACCACTTCCACTTAGGGTGTGCAAATATGAAGCCACTGCAGGATTCTTACATTGAATGGTTTATCAGTGTAATGAGACACAGAAGACTAATTGAGCTGCTCATTTGTAAGATAGTGATGAGACGTTGCCCATTTTCTTAATTATATATGGAGATCATACAAAAATGTTCTCAGTGCATTTCAACATATATTAGGGGTTAATTTTTAGTCTTAAAAACGTGAAAAATCCAAATTTTATTTAAAATAATAGTTTATAAGTGCTTTTCACAACAGGGCAGAGTGGAGTGGTGTTTTGCCATGACGGTAATGTGAGCAACAACTAGTATGCAAACATGCATTTTATCTGACAATAAAATGCTTCCTAATTAGATGCAGACGATACACAGCGGACATATTTTCACCCCAGGAGCACAGTATATCTGTACTTGGACACATAAATAACAGCTACTATACCAAAGAGCATTTTCTCTTATATTCAAATAAAACACAGGCATTTGGTTAATCATGAAAAGTGTAAAAAAAATGGCCACAAATGGCCACTTTGATCCTGGCCAGAAGCTGCTAAAAGCGTTAGCTGAAAGTAACAGGATTAAGTAAACCTGAATTAAATTGACCACTTATCTTTTCCCCAGAAATACATCCTATAAAATGACACCATGCCCAGCTGCCCATCATTATGAACACCCAGCAAGAATAATAATAGTTATAAATCTCTATGCTGTAGCTGTATAAATAAGAATGGTTTTATAAAGTGTGCACAATACACCAAGAACCTGAGTCAGCGCCTTGTATCCGTCACTGTTATTCCAATGATAGGGTTTATGAAAATATGCTTCCGAAATGTCTATTTCTGACTTGAGATGAATTGACGATGCTAAATTAGATTTTGTGAACACACAGCTATCATATATGACTGATGCCTTTTCAAATTCATGACTCAACATATTTTTGTACAAAGTAATCTGTGTTCATTTACATTAGCTGAGCTGCACTTGGGAAACCCTGAAAAAGATTGTGCTCTATACTCTGCAGATAAAAACATCAATTACATGACATTAATATAAAATACTTGATTATTTAATGATTTTTGAAATATGTAACTGTGTATTTTAACTGGCCTACTGAACTTGTTTTATTGTTACATGAAACAAAAATGTCACTATCCCCATGACTAAAATGTGTCTGTAAATGTTGTTGTTAATGTATTGCAAAAAACAAAAATGAACTTCTTGTTTTGCATATCTCCAAAACAACTGTTGGCTGGGCAAAATAATATCAATTCCTGGCACTGCAGCTGGCCTGAGGGAAGGCACTTTTTTGGTTTACAAACTTAATGATAAGACAATACTTCCTGAATGCTCTAATTGAAAATTAGATTGAGTTTCTGTGACAAATCTGTTTTGTTTAGCTGTGCAAATCACTGAACGATTTTCATTTTGCACTCTTCTCCCTCATTCAATGTCTCTTTCTTGTTTTTTTTATTATTTTTATTTTATGATTATTTGTGTTTTGATTTGTTTGTATTGTGATTTTAATGTATTTTTTTGTTTTGCATTAATTGTGCTATCCAAATAAACTTGCCTTGCCTTGTCTTGCCAAATTAACCCACTGCCTCTTCATCTTCTTAAAAACAGATTCCAGCAACCAGACAGCACATTTGCCTATTCCTTTTCATAATAAATGCCTTGTATTTTTCCTAATACACAATTATATTTTTGAGTGTCCGTCATACTGAACCAGAATCACAAGATTTGCTGAACATAGTTTTTTTTGTTTAGTCTTATTAAAAGGCTTCACTTTACAGTTATTTAAAATCAGCAGTTGATTAAATGTCTTAGTTCCTTGTCTGATTTGCTGAAATTACCTTCACCACATATTGCAAACATTTCACACATGAACCTCTGAATCCATGAATACATCAATAAAACCATTAAACAAAAGGTTGCGGATCAAATGTGATGCTGTCGGTGTATAGGAGGCTGCATTCCTGCTCGATATGCTGTGACACATTTTTGTTTGTGACATACACCATTCTCCTCTTGTCAAGGGAGGACAGGTTGATTGTAGTATTTCCATTTAGATGTAGATAGAGCACTGTGGCATTAAAAAACAAATTCACACAGCAAATAGTGTTCTGTTGTGGTAAACAAAGGGGTCCATACATTTCTCAAGTAAAGGTACTAATAAACCACTGCATTATCAATAAGAATATGCATGCACACAACTTACTTGCTCCTACTACTGCTACTCAAAGGTGGGTAAGGTAGCTAGAAAGAGTAGAAAACAAACAAAAATATAACTTAAGCTGAAAGTATGAGTCCAAGCAATTTCTGAAATAAGACTAAAAATTGTTTGGGGAAACTAATACTCCAGGAGTAATAGGACTAAATGTCGGACATAACATCTAATTCATAATTTGAAGGTAACTGGAAGGACAAAACATTCAATAATGCTCACAATTTGTTTTTTTTCAAAGAATAGACTACATTTGAGTACTATTACATTGTAAAATATACTATAGTAAATGTATCGTAACTGAAAACTACTCCACAAAGTACAATTTTATCAAAAAAATGACTAAAGTGAGTTAACTTCTGATACCACCATGTACAAATTTCAACTACTTTTACTTAATCCACCTATATTACTATTACAATTACAGCTATTTTTTATAAATAGATTACTTTGTACCTTCATAAGTGGTGAACAATGGAAAAGTTTATTTGCATTTGTACTTCAGGGGAAAACCCATACTATTATTTTGGTAATTCAATTCAAAATAAATGCCAGTGAAGTTGACACAGAGCGACGATGATGATAGATGAAGCCCAGATGTAATTGGACCAACCTGGCATCAATACTGCAGCTTGAAAAGGAGCAAATTAGAGTCAGAAATGTACCTCTGCTGAAATGACACAAAGATAGCAGCTTCAAGCTTCAAAACTGATTTAAACACTTGACATCTGTACAGCCATTTGACAGAAATTAGACTTGTCAGGTTGAGAATACCTGTGTTTAAACCTGAACGTTTTGATCACATCTACCAATTTATTCATTATTTATAAGAAGTAAAGGGAATACATCGTGATACCAAATGAATGTATAATGTCTACATGTATAATATAGATTAAAAGCTAAAAACATATATGAATTAGATTTAAAAATACATTATGTAGTAATGTGCAGTTGAAAATCAATCACCTGTTTATCTGGGAAGAGTTTGGGAATTTCCAGCTTACTCACATTAAAGGTGCACTATGTAACTTCTAAGGTGGAGGGTCCGCTGCTTGCTTGTCTCTATGGAGATGTTATTTCTTTGCCTGGATTGTACCACATTAGGGCATTAAACATATCTCCCTTGCATGTGTTCAATTACAGGCATTTCTATTGCTCAAAAATACCTTAAAAACATTAATTCTTACCATGTGCATGCTTGCTTCTCCATAGATCCGACCACTGACCTGTCTCCATTGTGATTACCAAGTTTATTTCTATACTGTGGAACAGTCAAGGTAAAACAGTAATATCTCCATGGAGACAAGCAGGTGGCGGACCCTTCACCAGAAAAGCTATGCAGTGCACCTTTAAATCATGCTTGCATAATATAAATTCTCACACCTTTCCATCAACGTACCATTTTTGGTCTCAATTTAATAGCAGTACACTTTTAGACATGTCTTCCCAGACAAATATAATGGACCATTTGGCCTATTCATGTCTCTCCTCAAAAGCATCACATAAATATTTAAACAAAGTTGGTACAACCCATTGATCCATCCATTTAGCTGTATTGGCCATAACCTAAAAATAACCACACCACTGCCTGCTCATTATTAATAGCTGTGTCCTGCGCCTTATGGCACTTGTCCAACATGTGATAGCGCATCTATAGTAGAGCTCTTGCATGCAGACAGGGATGTTATCATGAAGCTACAGACTCAAAGATATGACCATAATGCAAAGATATGGGATGCGAGAAGTAGAAATAGTGGATGTATATTGCCTTGGGCCAGAAGACAGAGCTTATGTTGACTGATGCTACGTTCAGTCCTATAGGACATGATCAGATTACAGCTCCTCTTGTGCTAATGGGCTGCGTGTCCCAGCCCCGCCTCCAACAGCTCAGAGGGGACCTGGAACTAGGAGTAGGAATCACAGCTTTCCCTTATCCTGTGCACAAAGCAGCGTTTATTACCTCTGGTGTTGAGATGAAGCAGCAGATATGATGTTTTTTTCTGTATGATGGGAATTCTGTTTGGTCAGAACAATTGGCTTTATCAAATGGTGCCCTGTTTTGCAGGATTTCATAATGGTTGTAATATAGTGAAAGATTTTAAAGAAAGAATAATTACATTAATGCCCAATGATCCATGAATACTTTGGAATATTCCAGGCAAAACAAAAACATCTCGAAGGAGATTAAAAGGATTTGAACCTCCTACCAAAAAATTAATTTGCTAATTTTCCATTTTATTATTACTTCCATGAACATTAACACTGAGACCACCACAACATTGCCAGTAAGTTCAACATTTCACATGTATGTTTTTTTGTTCAGCTCTTTGAGTAAGCCTGAGTAAATAGATAGGTAGATAGGACCCATTTGTGCTCTGAGGTAAACAGATGGCCAATAGAGAAACCATTGCATCTTATTGCTGGTGACAGATGAGGCCATATCTGAGTTGGCAGATGTCTTCTTGGTTCTTTGGTTGAAACAAAAGCATTATTAACCCCTAATTGGCCGTGATCATGTCACCATGATGCTAATTAAATCTTACTAAATGGGAGTTTCTGTTTACAAGTTCACTCATTAGCCATGGACCACTGCTTGCATCACAAATCTGTGTGAGTACTGACTTAACATGTGTGGTGCATTATACTTGTCCAAATGTCTGAAAATGCATGAAAAACAACATAAAACAAAGCCATAAAGAGTGTCGGAGACTTAATAAAGCGTCTTTGAGTGTCCAGAAAAGCGCTATATAAAACTGATGCATTATTATTATTATTATTATTAATGAGATGGGGGTGTTGTGATATTGCTTACAAATGGGTATAAATGTCATCTGTCCACAGGAAAAATATTGATATTTTACTGCAGTGGTAAAGTAGGTAAAAGTATTGTGGTAGAAAGATTTTTCCTCAAAATGTGCTCTTCCAGGCGCCACTTTTCACTCACGACACTGAATCTTTCAACAGCTTAGACTTTGTATTGAATAATGCCACTATCAAAACTCTTGAGAACAGGACTTTGCAAAACCAACTATGTTATGGAGGTCGTCTCAATTCATTAGCCTGTATTATTCCACATTCTCTTCTCTTTTGGGGTTGCCAGATGATTTTCCTTCTCCATCATATGAACTTTATGAACTGCTTTACTTCTACTGTTATATAATGCATTTCTATGTTGTAGTTTTTTTTCAAAGCAAACACATTATCCAAAAACCTGTTGAAGCAAACCATATCTTCTCAATAAATCATCTGGTAGATCTTAAAATTGGTGGATTAAGAGACTCTTTATTTATATACAATGTGTCTATGTATAAAAATGCATACATATAACTTTTGGACATTTTCATTTATGTTGTTTGTAAAAGAGTTTATTTTAAGTTAAAAAATAAATTGCAGGAGCATTAAATTCTTTGTGCAATTATAGGTGTAAACACTGTCTGATGAAACCAAGTAAGAATCTGTAAAAAAAACAATTGCTTCCATAAAAAATGTAGTGTGCTGTATTGGTTCAAAGGGAAATGGCAGTTTAACTGCTTTTAGGTCAATGTCTGTGACAAGCTGACCACACACCATATCAGGAGTACTGTAATTGACTTTATGATGAATATGCCAACTCACCCCAGCTATTTACAACTCTGAAACTGTACGCGAGAGCTCCCATTAATTATCGACAATGTGAGACATCCAGTGATTTTTACTTGGCAAGTTAATGCATTATTTATAAAGAAGAAGAATAATTTCCTCAACATTAACTAATAAACAGAACAGGCAAAAAATAAGGCTGTGAGCTAACATTGTGCACTGCCTACTTTCTCATTAAAATTGTAGCATGTTTTGAGGAGTGCACCATACAGATAAATGACAAGGAGTCTCACAAAGTAAATACTCAATTTCCAAGGTAATTACAACACTGAGATAAAACAGGCGACTACAGCAAATTTAATGTGGATGTTTGTTATGGTCAGTGGGTGGCTATGGCTGATAACCAGTGGTGATTTTTCATGAACTGATTCTGAATATTTAAAACCATTCAAGTCAAGACTATCATGAATATGAATATGAATATGAATATGAATATGAATATGAATATGAATATGAATATGAATATGAATATGAATATGAATATGAATATGAATATATATATATAGGGTCTTGGTGCAATTAATTAATAATGTATGATGACACAGGGGTAGCTCCACCTAGTGGGCCCACCCTTTGTATTCAGAAGTTATGGAACACATTTTATGGACCTGATTTTTTATATGCCTTTAGTCTTGTTGTTTTTTTTATGTCTATATGTATAAGCAAGCCATACTAACTCTGTTGTAACAATTCTGTGTCACCTCCAGTCTTTGATTGGTTAATGACTATTGATAAGGTGTTCAGTGGCTTTTTTATTATGTACATTGCTTTTGAAGCAATGTTTATGCATTGTGGTGTTCTTTTATCATATATCGTAAAATGTATCTAATATGCTAGCAGGAGGACCACCAGATCAAAGTGATGTCATTTGACTATATTTTCAAAGCCTGTTTTGATGTTTGGGCTCCCATGCTCAGGAAACACTTCTGACTCCATCTCTTTAAACTGGCATGGCCCCAGTGTCATAGTGGGCACTGACTCAAAGAAACAGATGATGGCTCTGTGGGGCATGGGAAAGGGCTAAGAGCTGCTCAGAGAACCAGCAAAACACAGCTATTATTGTGCTAATATGCATAGCTGCCTGTATATCATAGTGTTCAGATCCATAACAAATCAACCACTGCTATATCATAGAGTACTATTGTTACAATAACAACCACTGCTGCAGCAGCCACATCTTCTTAAGCATCCTCTAACTCCAATTCTTCCTATGCAGTAGAGGAGCTGGAAGGAGCTGCCACTATAAAACAAGCTGAGGTGACCATCCCTCTGGCATTGTGTAAATGAGCCACACTGCAGTACTGGGGAAGAATATAGGATGCAAGGAAGGAGGTAAGAAAGAAACTAGGAAACTAGCTAGGAACTATGTCATGTGTTTTAAAATAGTGTACTTGAATATTTAATTATCATGGTCCTTTTGCTTTCACAGGCTTCTGACAGGGAGACAAGTCTCAGAAATACTGTTTCTGTATTTAGAAATTACAAGTTATGACCTATACAATAAATAACATGCAAAAAAAATAAACAAACATTATGCAACAACATGCAGATTGGGAGGCAGATTTTTACTGTGGCTTTTGCAGATGAAAATAGCCTTCAGTTCACACACTTCTTTGGAAAGGACTGTCCAAAGTATGTCCCAGGATTACGTCAACATTGAGTCATAAAATGTGCAGGACTTTTAGACCCAGATGCTGTGGAAATAAGACTCTTGAAACTTGTTGGAAAACAGACATTATAAGAAAAAAGGTGAAATGTATTCTTAATTGACTTAAATTGCTCTTTTGTGGTCGGTTGTATGAAAGGGAGAGGGTAGACCCAAAGTGTAGGAGGATAGTGCTTATGAGGCTTTTTCGGGTGCATTTCTCTCACAAAATGCCTCAGGACAGACATTAGAAGACATTTAGTGAAGGTTTAATACCATCATTTACATTCGTGTCAATGCTGCACTCAACCGCCTTACAGACGGAAAACCATGCTGCTTTCTCTTCACTCATTACCATTAAAATGGAGGAAAAATGTAAATCACAAGATCTAAAGCACACATTGTTTTATTTATGTTGTAACTGTCCTCATTTTTAATGTGAAACAAACACCTAAAGTTGTGACAGCATTATACACTTTCCCCTATTCAACCTGTTATTATTTGTCGTGCAATTCTCCTCTCTGTGAGTGTTAATTGATGACTATAATTGCCCTTAATTGGTTAGTGTTTTGTCTCTGGATGTATAGCTACCCATGCAAGCTGATAGACTCTAACACTCTTTACAATTCTAGAGTCTATAATTGTAGTCTAGACTATTACTACATTATTTCACATTATTATTAAGGAAAATTTGGTTTAAAATGCCTTTGCTAATCAAATCTTCCAGTTTAATGATGTATGGTAGGCAGCAAGAGAAAACTTCTCAAGGAATTGAATAACTATAGCGTAGAAGCAAAATATCTTTATCATAGCCTTTAGCTTGGAAAATCAGTTTAATACATTATAATTGTTTAGTTTCATGCTGTGTTGATGAGAGAATATTTTTAACCACCGTCGGCGCTATTGTGTGTTAAAACAACCCGGAGTGTCTCTTTAACTCGGACGCCTCAGATTTCCTCCACGTTGGCCACGCATGCGCAGTTCTCCAAGTCACCTGCTGGAAATAAGAAGCCAACAAGGAAGTCTGGCACTAGGGATTTTAATGTCAGGCTAACCTTTAACAACACTAACATCCCCGTCCCGATCTTGCCCCAGAGCTTTTTGCTTCGACAGCGGGACAAGATGTTTAAAAAACTGAAGCAGAGGATAAACGAGGAGCAGACTCCGCAAAGGAGTGCGCAGTCACCACAGCAGGCCCAGGTTAGTTTGTGCTGGAAGCTAACAGGCTAAGCTAACATCTGTTTACACTGCCTCTAATCTCATCCACAGGGGCTAGTTATCATGTAATAACCTTTCGATCGTCTCGTATAGCTATTTTACTCACGTATCATCGTGGATATTGGTGTTTGGTTCGTTCTTTGGAGTTGAATCGCATCACTTTGTAGATGCTTAGCTTTGCTCTGTGTTAAGGATCTTAACCAAGCTGTCTAATTCAGCTGTGAGCAAGTGCTCTTCTGTGTTACCATCTGTGTAACAGGCACAAACCTGACAGATCTAGCTTTACCTGGAATGTTCCACAGTATTGCATGAAACTCAACTATTTCCGTGGAGACAAGTAATGGATCTGTGGAGAGGCGAGCACGAGCTGTAAGAGGGAGGGAGATTTTGAGCACTATAATAATTAGTTATTGAGTAGTGCAGGAGATGGCTACAGTAAGTTTATTGCCACACTGTGTAATATTCCATGCAAAGCAAAGCATGGAGGCAAGCAGGAACAGTTGCACAATGCAACTTCAAAATTGCGAACAAATTGAATTAATATGTCAAATTTCAGTCAACAACAGGCTGTTTAACCCTTTACAATAAAAAATCACCACCTTAGTTTGGTTGCCACTCTTTGAAATGAGTTTCACATTGAATCAAGCAATAATGAAACACACCTTTGTTGCAATGTTTCTCTTTCTCCTACACAGGGAACTCCTGGAGACCGCCGTGGTAGCTTAACCGGATCTTTTCATGATGGCTCACCAACTCTAAGAGATAGAGAGGTAGGTGGACTGAGGAGTTACACTGTTTGTTGTTTGTGCCACTGTACTGTGCAAGGAATATTTAAGTTTTAAAAGCTTGGTGCTATTTTGCTTTGTTACCCCAATAACACGTGTGATCTTTGGCTGGGTTTTTATGCATTTATGAATGCCGCAAGCACTTTAGGTTTCAGGACAGTACCTTGGTCTCCTACATTTAGAGTCAATTGTTTAATGTTATCATTCCATATCCTATTATAGATGAGGTCTGTTATAGTCTTATTTAAATTAAGTGTTTTTATTCTTATGATTTGGAAAACTAATAATAACATAACATGAAGTTATTTATAATGAGTAGGGCTCACTGCTGAGGATCAAATTCCAGTACCTTTCTGAATAATGCATTCACCTTCTTGTCAGATTTTTTTCTTTTTGAGATATTGCAATATTGTTTTATGTTAGCAAGATTTCCTTGTCTTATCAAAAGAAGCATAATGAGGTGCAATGAGGTGGTTGACCATTGGAAGATCAATGGTGGTGCATACCATTGAAGATTAATGCTCTGAATAAACCGGACTCAACTTTGGTCTTTGGATTACATGTCATTTCTTTCCCCTTTGTGTCATCACTACATCCTATTTCCATATCAAAAACCTTTGACAACTTTGCTATGTGTCAAAATTGCCACCCTAATCAACGGTGTGTTACAGAGGTCTGTTTTGACAAAGTCTTGATCTAGGTCACTTTTTAATAGCCAGTCTGATCACAACCATGACTGTTTTGCAGTAAGACTTGGCAATCACATGCAGAGATGCCAAAGTGTTCTTCATAACATTGTTTTATTGATTGACATTCCCCCTTCTAATCATCTGTGCTCTCCTTCTTTCTGCTCACTCTCTCATTCATGGTGTTGTTTTTCTCATTGCTGTCTGTGTTCCTCTCCTGTCCTTTTGTCCTGGACTTGCACTGACGTGGTCAGGTGCTGGCCGGGATGATAGCAGAGCCCGCTTTTCTCTCTGAGTATACTATCTTTGCTCTGGACCATTCAAAACGACCCCAAACGGCCCAGGTAGCCAGTGTGGTGAGTTCGCCCTCACTTCCTGTTCCTCCTTGTTTTCTCCTCTTCCTCGTCTTGCCTTGTTCCTTCCTCCCATCGCCGTGCCTTTGGGATAACCGGTAGAAGATTGTGGCCCACGTAGGGACTGCCTGTTCCCTGCTCTGTCTCCTGTTTCCTTTTGGATTTATCAGCAAGAAGGCATCTCGTGTGTAGGCTAACCTTGCATCAACCGGGACTTTAAATGTGCCTCCTGCCATGTGTTGGTTTACTGCCCTACCTTTCAGTTCTTATAAAGTCCTCCTGATGAAATATTACCCTTTACCCTAGACAAGTGTTAGCTGCTTGCCAAATAGAGCCCTGACTCCCTGCTATGTTGCCCATGTCCTGAAAGTTTGTTTATTTGGGGAGTTATAGTTTTGATTTTACAAGCATTGTGACCTTTTAAAGAATTGCATCATTAAATGGCTGTAACTCTACCAAGTAAACAAACCAAGCAGAATTGTGAAGATGCCCTTGTTGAGCTCAAACTGTTCCTGGTCTCATCTTTGTAGAGAATCATCTAGTAATCTGAAACCTGTTTAGAATCTCTTTAGAAGTCAGTGTTTATCTGCTGCACCAGTAATTTTTTTGACCTGTCCTTCTGTAAATGTAGACCTACAGGCATTGTGCTAACAAACTAGTCCTTGTCTAACAAAGACTAATATATCCCCCATAGTCTAAACTAGGCTTTATTTAATGCCACTACATTGTATTGACATGTCTGTAACCAACGAGACATTCATGTGCAGCAAAAACATACATGCATTTATCTGTTCATACAGTCTGTGCTCATATTACTTGACAAATGTTTCTTATCATTTATAGGTTCTCATATCTATCCATTTTCAAGTCCATCTGCATTTCACATTTCATAAAACCATTTAGCCATGCAATTAACACTTCCTTGTGGCTGTGTAGGTGAAACTAGTTTTACCTGCTGGTTATGTTGACCATTTGCAATTCAACCAATCCTTGGAAATCTCTGATGAAACATGAACAGAAACTGTGTTATTTTGTGATGCTACTTATCTTGTTAGGGTAAGATCACTAGCTTTCACCGTAATAACACACACATACATATACACACACATGGACTTGGAGAGAGGAGAGAATACTGGTAAACTATAGAGCTAAATAATTTTTATTGCATTTTCTTGTTTGTATATGGCAGCTGGCAGGCTTGATAAAGAAAATTGAGTTGTAATTTCAAAAACTTGCAGTTTTTCACAAAGTAATTACTAGACTGTCTAATGTTGCAATGTAAGCACAGTGAAATGCAACACACATAGTATCCCACAGTGGCTACTGCCCAAAAGTATTTGGACCATAATTAGGAGGAAGGAGCACCGCCGCTCGGAGCTGGACAAGGAAAGAGAAAACTACTCACTCTGATGCTTCTTAACAAGACAACTAAACCAACTAAAACTACTGTCCTGTGATGTCTCTGTGCTTCTTTTATACAGCTGCAGGCTGCCAAGCATCTTAACTCAATACTGGCTCTCCTAATGAGTGTGATACTGACTGTGACTAGAGGACAGTTTAACCCTGTTGTGTTTATGTTTGGTAGAGATGCCTTCTGTGTTTAACCCCTGTTCTCACCAGTTGCATGAGGGGAGCCGTTGCCCCTGCATTGCTCCCAGCAATACTAATATTGCTCCGTCCAGAGTAATCAGGGAGTGCTGCGCTGTGTGGATGACTAACTATTCAGGACTTGTCACTTGTACTTTTATTTAATCAAGTGTTTTTATCTGTGTAGACTGCCACTAAAGAATCATCCAGATCACCCAGAGGGAGCGTCAACGGAGATGGAAGTGCCTCTCCTCAAGTATGTATCAACTTAAGCAGTTTTTAAAACCCTCTTTTCAAATTGAATTAATGAGGCTAGTGCCTCTTTGAAATGAATGAATGTTGACATCTAATCCTCAGCTACTTTATGTGGATTTTATGTCTTTGGTAAATGGAGATGTCAGTTGTGCAGTTCTCTTGCCATATCTCTTATCATAGTGTTGGTGTATTGGATAATTAACTATCTCTTATGATATTTCTTTTAATTCTTGTTTCATGCAAAATAATCATTGAAAGAAAGAGGAGCCCCAGTCCTTTGCACAGAAACTCCAGCTCAAAGTCCCCTCAATGGAGTCTCTGATTCGTAGCGGTGCAACTCGAGCAGAAAACCTTTTCCGATCCTCGTCCAAAGACAACCTGGTACGGACTTCTTCTCATGAATCCCTGACACCTCTGGGAGAAAATGAACCCTTGGGTGCCCTCTCCTACGACCCTCCGTCAGATATTGAGAGTGAAGCAGAGGATCCCCCGGGAAGTGCAGAGTCCCTGTCCAAAGATCAACTGCTGCACCGACTTTTGCAGGTGGAGACGAGCCTGGGAAAATACAGGGGCAAATACTCCGAGGTGAGTCAGAGCTGTACTAAACTATGAATCCACATATTGTGGATTTATTATGCAACATTTTCTGTGGAACTTTAAAAATGGTTGTGGAATAACTAAACCTTCCAGCATTGATAATGCAATATGCATATATATGTATGTATGTTTGTATTGTATTTCTTTGTAAGCTTGGCTAGAATAGTCAAGCATTTCAAGTAGAAATGGTAGGTTAATATGTAATTTATAAATACGTAATACTTTGAGGTGTTTGTTTGTGTAAATGAGGGACTGCAGATTGATCTTAATGTCTCTATACACCGACAAATAAAGGCTAAACTAAACTAAACCACTACTCAAACTTTCAGCTTGTGACTGCATACAGAACGGTTCAACGAGACAAAGAAAAAACTCAGGTAATTGTCCACAAACTTGATCTTCAATAATAATGTCTTTATGAGGAACAAATATCTGCGTAATTTATGTATATGTTTGAACCACATGTCTAAGACAATAAGAAAATGACGTCATTATTTTTTACGGTCTTGATTTTATATTATGTTTTATGGACTGATTAAATATATTAAGTTGCTTTCTTCTCTACAGGCTATCCTCAGTCAGAGTCAAGATAAGGCCCTCCGCAGAATTGGAGAGCTGCGGGAGGTACATGTTGAGAACACTTAAACCTTTTAGCTTGTCTTTGAAATCAGCCTTGACAAGTTTGGTAGATAAGTTTTGAAATATAAATTAAATTATTCCCTTAACCCACAGGAGCTACAAATGGACCAACAAGCCAAGAAGCACCTACAAGACGAGTTTGACGCTGCTTTGGAGGAGAAAGACCAAATGATCTCTGTTCTCCAGACACAGGTTTATATTGTTGCAGACATCATAGATCTTGGACATAAAGTGATCTAGTAAAGTCAGTTTAAAAGTTTCTCCCACTTTGTTGTTGTTAACAGGTTGCTTTGTTGAAGAAGCGTGTCAAAGGTGTATCAGATGGTGCTTTGCTGCCTGAGGGCCAAGTCTCTCAGTTGGAAGATTCAACCTCAGCCCCAAAGAGTCCACCTAATGAGCAGGAAGCAGAGTCAGAAGTCACTGATGGTGAGCGTGCTGAGAAAGTAAAACACCAAATGCTGCTGTTTAGAGGATAGGAGATTGGGGTGAACCACCAATTTATTTTTTATTAATTTTAATCAAGATCGAGAATTAATTTTTCATTTCTAATCAGCAACAATATGCTTGGGTCTTTTTAATCAAGAGGTCCACAGCCAGTCAGTAAAAAAAAATGGTTTTGAGTTCCAGCTTAACATATATATTTTTTTATGTTTAATGGTAATGATTTAGATTCTGTATAGTTTGATTTCAGACAATTAGTAGATTAAAAAAAATCAAAATCTTAATACCTATTTTTAATTGCACTTCTCTGTACACCTTTATCACAAGGATCATAAAAAGTTATCACTCATTTTGGTAACTATATATTACTAACTTGTCTATTTGTTGGTTTTCGTTGTTTGTTCTAATTGATGTATGATATTTCTGAACAGAAGGGGGCAACAGTGATCCATCCAAACTAATGGAGGCTTTGCGGAAGAGGGTGAAGCGTCAGGAAAACCTGCTGCAGAAGTGTAAAGACATGATTAGGACTCATAAAGAGAGGAGCGCCCAACTGAGCAGTGAGAACGAAACCCTCCAGGAACAGCTCCAGGAGAGGCTGCAAGAGCTGGAGAAAATGAAGGTGCACAAATGTTCACTCCAACACTATAATACACGCGTACAGCCCTTTAGAACTGACAACTGACAGACAGTAGTTCAAGTGTAAAATTTTTTTTCAGAATTTTGTTAAATTTCAACTAATTCACTGTTCTCCAAAAAGTACAAATATATTATGCAAAACATAGACCAAAAATGGAAAACTACTAGAAGCAGTTCGAAAGTAGACAGATGCAAAAAAAAACTTCCAAGATAGAATTTCTTACAAAAAAACCCCATCAAGTTTCACTTTTTTTTCAGATTCCATTCACATCTTCTGGTTAACAAAGCAGGTTCTGGTATTTCTTAACCGTTTCTGTCACTGTTCACCTTTTCTCATAGGTCAGGGAAGAAGAAGAATCTTAAAGTAAAAGCCACAGTGCCACTCAAATGATAATGTTACCTAATGATGAAGTAAATAAGGTTTCATTATAAACCACAATGATAGTGTTGCTCATAATTCGACTTGATCTGAGAAGGCTGAATACAGTGCAATTACTGTTGCTGCTATAAACTGCCTGGCAGACTGGTCACGGTCCACTGCTGATAGGTCTCCATTATCTCATTGACACAGTATAAAAGTAAAAGCTGCTCTGGATCAGGTCCAGAAACCCAGTCTGGGGAATGTCAGAGTGACACTAAAGAAAGACATTGTTTCTTAGATTTCAAAACAATCTGCTGCTGGTATGATCGGATCGTACTGTTCGACTGCTTCTCTTCAAATGTTTAATTATTTGGGCTATTTTTAGTTTGCAAAATAGGGGCTGTTTAAGAGGCAGCCACTATTAAACAAAGTAATTTTGGCTTCCCAAGCACCATTTTAAATAAACTTCGATCTCATCCAAGAGAGAAGGAGCAGCACAGAAATGTGCAGGCAAGGCAAGGACACTGGCTTTAGTTAGAACTTGACCAGAACTAAACAAGGACTTAAGGAGAACTTATAGGTTAGACTTGTATAAATACTAAACAAAGAAAAAACATGAAGACAAATCTATTAGTCTTAAGCTAAACATAAACGTAAGAACCCTCCTGAGTGCCAGAACCAAAAGTGTTTATACCACCGTTAATACCTTAACAAAATGAATACGATTTGTTTAGAATCAGTTTATCCTCCTTTTGCTTTTTATTCCCAGAGAATTAGTTTAAAATATGCCTTCCATTTGTGAATAAGGTTCTTCCTGTGTCTGGAAAAGCAGAGGTTAACAGGCATTTAGCCCTCTTAAGCAGCATGAAGACATCCTGAAACTGCTGAACTGAACTGTGCTTGTCCCATAAAACACACCATCTGTCTGTGACTCCAGACCTCATCGTGCTGTGTAGGGTTCATAGACATTATGTAGCTATATATCATATCCTATAAGACTATCATATTACGGTTGATCAATATGGCAACAGAAATTTAATTGTGATCTTATCCCTGTGACAATAAGCTAGTTTGGCGAAATCGTTATATTGAGATTCATACATCGTCTGTTAAATGCAGTTCTACGCTCACACATAGACTACCCCACTGATTCCTTCTATTGGTCACCCTCAGTAAGGCTGAGTAAGATGTGAATTTAAACATTTACAGTGGTGTGTGAACTTTATGAAGAAACAGATGAGATTTTGGAGCTACTAAATGCACATGAATTGTGGTCATATCCAAACTGCATTCTGTTCTGGCTCCAAGAAAGAATATTTTTTGGCATATTGCTCACCCCATTTCATACAGCATGACTGCTTTGTACTGTTGAGTTTAATCACCAGTTTATGCTCTAAACATTCACTGCTGCAGAAAAAGGACCAGTGCATTGCTAGATGTGTTCTCTTGTGATGCAAAATTTCCCTATGTTTTCCTCTATATTGAGATTGTGTCTTTTATTTGCCCTGACACACCTGTTATAGCTGGCTTTTAAACAGTAAAGGCTCTGTCATTTACAGTTTGCTAATTACAATTTACAGTTGCAGTGGCTGCTGATGCCTTCAAATACAGTTAAACACATAATGAAAACACATAGTGGCCCAAAAGCAACTGGAAATGTTCCTGTTTAAACAGTGGTGGCACAGACAAACCTTCAACATGCCACTGCTGCGTCTCTGAGCTGTAATTTGGGTTGGCCCCTGGTTCAGCTGCACTTGTGTTCATGTTTGGTTTGTTTGGTTTGTGGTGGAGTCATTCTGGGTGGTGCCGCAAACATATGATTTTGACGTTGGATGATGGGCAATTTGCAACTTCCTATCAGAAATGTAATAGAATTTACTTTCTTTTTCTCTAGTTTGCTTAGTTTTACACAGTTTTAAGATTATTATTAAAATGTTTTATTGTTTCTGAACCAATTGATAGAAAAAAAAACTAATAATTTTGTAATGACTGCTTACTTAAAGTTAACATGTAGTATCATACATTTCAATAATGCTAGCAATCACTCACTTTTTTATTCAATCACTACTAAATTGGTTTTCACTTTTCCACAATTACCTTCTTGTCTTACTGCAAGACAATTAAACACAAAAAAACTTACTCTTGTAATACTCTTGTTCTCTTGTTTATACTATGCAATGTAGTGCACTTTTTATTCATAATAAGTCATATTTCTGCTCCCCTTTAGGAATTGCACACAACAGAAAAGACAAAGCTCATAAACCAGCTGCGCTATGCTAAGAACCACATTGAACAGCTGGAACAAGACAAGGTAGGTCTTTTGAACACACCCCTCAACTGAAGTGGACATGTTTTTAGTCTGCCACTGAGTGAAGAGATGCGGCACCGTGAATCCTCAGGTTGTTTCACTTAAACTTTGACCTCTGGCTCCTCTGAACGGACCGCAGCTCTCAACGTTCCTTTGAGGAATGATGGTAGCCGCTAAATGTCAATGTCTTTACAATCAGTATGTTTAGAATTAGGGCTACGACATGAGAAAAGAATGCTAAGTACTATATCTGTGCTGTAACTATGGTATCTTAAATACAATGACAGATTTATTAAAAGGGATGTAGATGCAGAAATGTCACTCCTGGTACAGCCCAGAATTGTCGATATCCAAACTAGCAAATGTCCACTGTGTAGCGTTTCCGGTATAAAGGCCACTATCTCATGGGGCTCGATCTTGCCCCCAATCTTAGCACTAGCGCAAGTGTGGGGCATGGAGCTCTAAACGAGAGGTGTGTCGTTCCTGAATATCAGGTGGAGTGGAGCAGACTGAGGGCGTGGTGTGAATTGTGAATTGCCAGAATCATGAAAATAAATATCAAACTAGTCCACTGAAAAACAAAATATAACATGCTCAAGACTTCTTTTGTTTGTGCACTGTCTGGATGCCCTCCCGCAGCAGAGCACAGCTTCTCGCCCGCTTCCTATCAACTTGCCACTGCTCTATAGGTTGGTTTAATCTGGAACTGTATGAAAGCTGCTTATTCCCATGAGGCTGTTTACAGCGCTGTCCTAAAGTGTGTTTTCTTTCCCTGTTTGCAGTCCTAATGCTGTGATGTCAGATTTCCTCACATTCTCGTGCCCTTTCTGTCATCAGCTCCATTTATTTGTGAATTATTCCCATTGTGCCACTTTGATTTGTTTATAAAGTTAGAACTGAACATCAGAACTGTAGAAAACTGCACGGAGCAGACACCGGACTCAGAGATCAGCGCACACATTCATTGACAGCTCAGGGCTGTGGCGGAGCAGATGTACATCTTGTATGTGCTGCTTTCTTGGCAGCAGTGCTCAGTCAAGCTTTGTACAGTGGCTGTACAAAGTAAAGAGACATATAATGCATATGAGCACTACTCTGTATAGACACCTGCGCGCCCTGGTCTGTGCGCGCATGGTGCATATCAATGGTGAATACTCGTACTCAGGTGGACTGCCGGGGCAAGGGGGACCGGGTGTGATCAGCGCCTTGGAGCAGCACTCCGTGGGTCTGCTGTGGGATGGGGAGCACATGCGATAGACACTGGTCTGCTGCGTAATGTCAGGCAAACGAAATGAGGAATGCAGAGAAAACTAAGGTTAACGTGTGCACGTGCACACAGAGATACGTGTGCGTGAGAGGGGAGCACATGCACGCAGAGTGTTCGGCCATTTTTGTCACGGCACATCCAAAATTCTGTATTCTTAGTGCCTCTACTGGCGCATACTTGCATCGTGGGGCTCCGGTGCTTTATTTAACTCTTCCCCACTGCCCTCTTTGCTGCCTGTAATGAGGCAAAGACATTACAGATATTACCCACACAGACAGTGCTTTTAAATGCTACAGCGGTTACAGGATTGGTTCAGATGCCATCACTATATATGTACTTTTACTGTCCCACTCCAGGCTCCTGCAGCGAAGTACAGCCCAACCGGGACATGCCCCCTCCTTAGTGCTTGCACTAGTGCTAAGATTGGGGGCAAGATCGGGCCTATGGTCTCTATGGAGATATTTTTGCTTTGTCTAGAATGTTTCAAAGCATGGCATTAAACGTATCCATCTCCATGGAAAAGCAAGAATTCATGTTTTGTTATAGTATTTTATTAATTGAATAAATGCAAGGTTCTGGTAGATACGTTTAATTATCTGTATAATACAATGCACCTTTAACAATGACTGCATATAATAAAGCTCAGAATACTCAAAATACAAATTAATCACATTTTTTTATGTATCTATTCAAAAGACACTGTTCAGACAATTACCAATCCCTGTTGGAGATGAAACAGTGGTGTTCATTTTTTGAGAGTGTTCTTGATGTGGATTTCACTTTTATTTGTATTTTTAGGGCATGGTGATAGCTGAAACAAAACGTCAGATGCACGAGACTCTTGAAATGAAGGAGGAGGAGATCGCACAGCTCCGGTCCAGACTTCAACAGGCCACAGCTCAAAGAGAGGAGCTGCAGGAGCAAAAGGAGAGAGCAGAGAAATCAGGTCAGCCAAGAACACCTTTTTAAAACTACATAAAAAATAAATATGAAATTAACCATGTGTTTTAATTTGTGTAGCTTTTGAGGAGCTTGAGCGGGCCCTGAGCGCGGCACAGAAGGCGGAGGAGGCTCGGAAGCAGCTGCAGGTTCAGCTGGAGGAGCAGGTGAAGGAGGTAGAGCGAGCTGGAGAGGAGGAGCGCAAAAGTCTGCAACAAGAGCTCACCAGGGTCAAACAGGAGGTCGTCAACATCATGAAGGTAAGAAAAACTTAAAAAGCACAATTTGTTAACATATTTTTCCTGACATGCGCTATATTTACATGCACACCATACGCATCATTATCATGATCACATTTGTGGAGTTTAGATTATTGAAATGTCCTGTAAAACGTTACGGCTGAGCTGAGTAAACTGATACAGTCTGATTTTTCACAATAAAAATTTTTTGACAATAAAACTTTTTTTTTTTTTTAATAGCAAGTTAATGTGGGAAAGACGGAAATGAAAGCAAATATGTTAAAGATTGCAATATTTTAAAATTTATTGTACTTTGTCTTCCAAATACAGTTAAAATCTATGAACTGGCATTGATTAATGTGTATGTTTTGATTATCAGATTTCTTTTGTCCATGTAACCACACCAAATATCAGATCAAATTTTTTGGTTATGTGATGATTCTTGTTATCATATTTTACTGCTCATGTAAATGTACCCACTAATGTTTTTTTTTTTTTTCTGTGTGTTTAGAAATCATCTGAAGAAGTAGTAGCCAAAATGGAGAAAGATCATAGTGAAGCTCTTGCTGCTAAAGAAGAGGAGATGAATGCTCATGTCAACGCAGCTGTGGTAGGATAACTTACATGTTTGCTATTTACTCACAAGGATGAATATAAACCCAAGAAAATATTTGGATTTCTGAGTACCTCAAAATTACCACAAGATTGTGGAAGTGGAAAATTATTTGTACAATGATGGCAAAAAAATTAAAATGGAATACAAAATGTGAGGCCAAAATTATTTCATGTCAGAATGACGTTTTGTCTCGTTCTCTTGAACTCAATCTCATGTCTCGTCTTGTGGGAAATGCATCTCTTCCCATATCTAATAATAGTTCAGAATGACGAAAGTCGGGAAAATCTCAATTACATAGACTCGGAGGAATCCGTGTACCACCTGGAAAACTGTACTGTACTCCATTTCGAGAAATACTGAATTATGTATTTGCGTTTTAGGAGAAATGTAAAGAGGAGTTTGCCCAGTTATCAAAGGAGCGCGAGCAGCAGGCCACTCTGGCTCTGGAGGATGCAGAGCTGCAGAAGACGGCTTTAAAGAATGAATGTGAAAACAAGGTTAAAGAAATACAGCTCGAACTGGAAGCTACAAGAACTGTAAGTTTAAATTAAGTGTCCTGTTGTTTATCGTGTGCTTGATCTATTGATACATGTCAAGTTTATTTTAGAAAGTCTGTACAGATAAGGTTCACTATGTAACTTTTCTGTAGGAGTAGGCCACTTGTGTCCATGGAGATGTTATTGCCACTGATCTAAATTATAATTTAGTCTGGCAGTAACACGTGGAGCTAAATACATTTAATGCCATAGTATGCGACATTCCAGGCAAAGTAATAACATCTCCATGAGACATAAAGGTGGCACACCTTTCACCAAAAAATTGCATAATGCCTCTTTTAATTTGTATTTGTGTTGTGTTTTCAGAGAGTGCTGGAGCTGGAGAGCTCCATGGTGAAGGGGTCTGAAGAGGTATCGGATTTGTCCGGTGAACTTTCTGCTCAGCTCAACGAATTGAAAGAGAAACATCAAGAGCAAATATCTGCATTAGAGCGGCAGCACCTGGAACAGCTAGAAAAGCACAAGGGCATCCTAACCCAACAGCACAGCGCCGCTCTGGAGGAGCTCAGACAACAACACAGCGCAGAGATAGAGGCAATTCTGAAAGATAAAGAGCAACAGTTTCAAGCACATGTTGAAGATATGAACCAGAAAACATTTGAGAAACTAGAGGCAAAGCAGACAGAGCTGGAGGCTGTTTCCTCTGAACTGTCTGAGGTTTTGAAGAGTAAACAGCTGCTTGAGGAAAAACTAACTGCCGCTAATGAAGAGCAACGTTTAATGAAGCAAAGGCTTGACAAGAAGTATGAGGATCAGGTGAACAAGCACAAAGCAGAGATAAAAGATATTAAAGCGCAGCATCAGCAGTCACTGGGCGGCATGGAGAAAACGCTAAAGGAGGAACTTAATGCCCTGAAAATTGTTTTGAGGGAGAGGGAGAAGGAAAACAAAGAGCTAAGCCTCAGTGTAAAAACATTAAAAGACGAATCAATGTCAACACTACAGGAATTAAACGGTAAAGTAAAGGAAGTGGAGGAGCTACAGCAGCGGTTAACTCAAACCCAAACTGAAAGTGCAAACCTCAAAGAGTCAAATGTACAGTTCAGTAAGATTTCAGAGGAGTTTGATCAGTGTAAGAAAGACTTGATTAATGTGCAGCAGCAGTTAGAGGCAGCCAAGAGTGAATGTGAACAAAAAGACAAGAGTTTGCAAGAGCGTGAAAATGAGCTGCGGCAGTGCAAGAATGAACAGTCTGAAAAAGAGAAGTCATTAATGGTTGATCTCTGTGGAAAACAAGAAGAACTTGCCCATCTCCTGACACAGTTTGATAAGGAAAAGGCTGCTTTGGAAAAGAAACTGAATAACGTTAAAACTGATTTGGAAAGCAAATTGAAGTCACAAGAAACAAAGATGGAAAAGTTCAAACAAAAAGCCAAAGAAATGCAGGAGAGTTTTAAGAAAAAGCTTCAACAGAAAGATGAAAATATGAAAACAGAATTGGAAAAGAAAGAAGCTGAAATTCAGCAAAAGGAGAAGCAAATCCAGGAAAAAATCTTAGAAATGGCACAAAAAAGCTCTAAAGGTCTCAGCGATGCAGTGTCTGACCTACAGACAAATCACAATGAGGAAGTAGAAAAATTATACACTGTACATAAAAAAGAGATGGAGGATTTGGTGCGTCATTGGCAGGAGAAGATGAGACAACAAGAGGAGGACATTGCAGAGAAAAACTCACAGGTTTTACAAGAAAAACTACAAGAGCTTCAGGATTTGAATGAGAGTCTTAAAAGAGGTAAAGAGGAGAATGAGCAAGTACTTAGTGAGATTACAAATTTGAAAGAAGAGCTGGCGATTCGAGAAATCACTGTGCAAAAACTACAGGCCGAGCTCAATGAAGCGGCCATTAAAGTGGAGGGATTATCTCAGGGCGAGGGTTTGTTGAAGGAACAAATGGAGTCAGCAGAGAGGAACCTAAACCAGGCCCTAAATGAGAGAAATGGCCTACAGGACAAACTCAGCAAGGCTGAAGAGGAGCACAGAGAGGCATTAAAAACCCTGTCTGAACAAGCAGAGCAAAGGGAGTTGCAGTTAAGGGTGTTAGAAGGGTCCAAGAGTAAAGAAAGTGAGGACTTGCAACTCAAATTGGAGGAGACCGTGGCGCTGTTACAAGCCAAGGAGTCCGAGTTCCAGCAGCACTTAATAACCATCGGCAACCAAATGGAGCGTTACTGTCAAGAGGTACAGGGGAAACTGCAGTGTGCTTCTAATGAGCTCTGTCAGAGAGTGGAGAGCCGGACGAAGGAGCTGAGCAACAAGTTAGGGTGCAGTCATAAAAAGGTAGCACACCTCCGTAACACTATACTCACGAAAATAGACAACATTTGCACTTTAGAGGAGAGTTTGCGACAGAAAACGGAGGAGAACAAGAATCTATGCATTACTTTAGACCAGATGAACGCTCAGGTAAAAGCGCAAGCCGACCAAATCTTAGCCTTAACGAATGATTCAGAAGCTGTCAATAACGAAAATTTCCAGAGAGTGGGGAAGTTAACTGAGGAGAACAGAGTGTTATCAGAAAATATCAAAGCCAATGAGGTTCATATCAGCAACTTGGAAGGTATAATTGGCGACTTGAAAAATCAGTTGGCGGGTAGCATTCAAGATAAGGAGGAAGCCATAAATCAAATAAACCAGCAGTACAAAGAGGAGAGGCAACAGGCCACAGTTCAGATGGAGGAGGTTATTAAGAGACTAGAGCAAGAGAAAACATCTGCTCTGGATGAGGCCAGCACACTCAGGAAAAGCCTGTCTGAACTAGAAAACAACACAGCATCCAAGTTTGCTCAAAGTAATAACACTATCACAACGTTACAAAGCCGCCTTGAAGAACTTGAACAGGAAATTGGTGAGAAAAATGATGCCTTGCAAAGATTAACCGTGAGTATCGACAATCAGTCCATCAGCAAGTCTGAAATGGACCAGATCTTGAGTGAGAAGGAGCAGAAGGTGAGCGGGCTTACCTCTGAGCTGGAGAGTTGTAACAAAAAACTGGGAGAGATACAGGAGCAGCTAGCCTTAAAGATTCAAGAGTGTGAGCAGCTAACAGCAGAGCTAAAGCAGCAGCATAGTATCACAGAAAATGAAAAGAAAGCATTGGTTGAACAATTGCACCAAACGCAAATGCAGTGTACGCAGAATGGAAACCTGGAGCAGGAGATGATGGAGAAGTTGCATTCACTCAAGGAGGATAACCAAAAGTGTCAACTAGAGATTCAGAATCAAAAGGAGGAATTTGAAAGGGTGAAAAACGAGATTATCAAAAGCAACAAGGAGAATTTAAAGGCAACTGAGGAGAAATTGACAGCGGAGAGCACCAAGAAAGTATCCGATTTGAAGAAAAAAGCAGAACAGAAAATTGGCCAGATTAGAAAGCAGCTAACGTCTCAGCTGGAGGAGAAGGAGCAGACCATCAAATCATTACAGGCAAGTTTAGAGGAAGCAACCAAGACGGAGACATCTGGGAGAGAGCAACTTCAGATGCTGGAAGCAAAGACAAAATCACTCGAAGATGCAATTGAAAAGCTAAAACAGGAAAATGAGAAACAACTTGAAGAATTTCAGAGTCAAGGAAAGGCTGATAAAGAAAAATCCTTAGATGAATTGAAAAATGTTTATGAAGAGAAGATGGCATCACTTCAAAATGATACAGTGAATAAACAAGAGCTCCAACAAACTGAATCAATGCTACAAGAGACTCAGATGAAACTGAAAGATCTGGAAACACAAAATGAAGCACTTCTTGTAGAAATTAATAGATTAAAAGAAGACATTTCTCAAAAGGAAGCTCAGCAGATGAAACTGAAAGATCTGGAAACACAAAATGAAGCACTTCTTGTAGAAATTAATAGATTAAAAGAAGACATTTCTCAAAAGGAAGCTCAGATAAATCAACAGCAGTTGGCCATTAATCAAAATGTATTATCCAACGTAATGATTGAAAAGGAAATCGTATGCACCAGTGTGGAGCAAACCAAAAGTATAGTTAAAAATGATGTGGAAAACCACTCTGAGATGGAAGATGGCAATTCTCAGGAGAGCTTGACGAATCATTTAAGTCAGATAAAAAATGAAAAAGACAAAATCCATAAAGATTTCGTGAGGCTACAGAAAGAGATGCGGACACTGAGAAAAGAGCACGAGCAGGATCTGGAGTACATGAAGAAGGAGGTGATGGAGGAGACGGAGATAAAGTTCAAGTAAGTTTCACTGTTTTCTTCAGTCTTGTTTTTCAAGGTGCTCATGTGACTTTTCTGGAGGAGGGTCAGCCACCTGCTTTTTATTGCCTGGAATTTTCTGTAGTATAGCATTAAACAGTTTTAATGTGGAATATTAGAGCTGTATTACTCTAAAATATCTTGAAAAACATTCCTACTGCACCTTTCCACAGATCTGACCTGTAGCTTTGCATAGTACAGCTCCCTGCTTTTCTCCATGGACAGATAAGTTTAATGCTTTTTTGCGGAACGTTCTTGACAAAGCAGTAATATCTCTATGGAGAAAAGCAGGGATCCTCAACCAGAAGAGTTACATCGTGTCCATCTAATGTTGTATGCTTGTATGCTACAGCTTTCAGTGTATTAAATGTCTGTGCACGTGTTGTCCATATGTTCAAACAGATCGGAGCTGGAGGATTTGAAATTGAAGCACAACTCGACAGTGAAGCAGTTAATGAGGGAGTTCAGCTCACAAATGGCCTTGAAAGAGCATGAGCTCGAGACAGCTGTGAAAGAAGTCATTGGTATGATAATTACACTGGACTCAAGGAATAAAGTTAAACTGTACTTTAAAATATCCAGACTAACTTCAGTAATTATTTTCTCAGCATCATGAAAAATTCAAATTATGATTGTAATCAAGGCAAAAAGTGAAACATTTTAAAGTTATAAATACCAGTCACAGTGCAGCCTTCTCTCAGTTTTCATCATAATTTCTGATTTATCCACACCCCTCTAATAGAAACAATTAAATACATAGCGTATGTATACAGTATAATGTTAGTCTATTATTAATAGTAAATAAATAGCTCAAATAATTACTTATATCAAAACTATTAAAAAATAAATCTCCTCAGTTGAAACGTGTTGTGCATGTACAATATGATTACAACCCATCATGTAAGTTTAAGTTTCTAATATTAATGTTTATGCGATTTACATCTCATTAAACTGCTGTAATCTCACTTAAATATTGCCTCAGGGTGCCACAGAATACTTGAGCAAACATCTTAATGCTCTTTTATAAGGGTGTAGGTAAAGTGAGCTGCTGTGTTCCTCTTGTAGTTAAATGTGATGCCAGTTTGGATGAGAGTGAGTGGTTTGGATCGGCGGTTGTTACATTATGCATGTGTTAACTTTGGCCTCTCTCCCTTATGTCTTGGAGCAGAAAAGGCCCAAGCTGTGGAGACTGAACTCATCCACTGCCATCAGGAGGAGGCCTGTCAGCTGCGCAAGGTGATTTCCCAAAAGGAGGATGATTTGCACCGAATTGTAAAGAAATATGAAGAAGTTATTCAGGTAATCTCCCAAAAATGCCATTTAAAACATTGCCAATATCATCTTGTATTTGTGGTACACTGGCCACACCCATCATTTGGAAGCAATTACTTGTAGCTGGCAGCTTTGGCATGGCTTTTGGAAGGACGACCAAATGATTATGTTTCAAAAGTTTTCTCATGAATTGTCAGCAGCTTTTTCCTTTCATGTCTACAAGTGAAATGTATGGGTAATGTATGGGTACTGTAATTTATGTAATATTTTACTGTGGGAGGTCTGGGTTAGTAACAAACTAACAAGACCCTTTTACTTGCATATATTTTCTAAAGTATGTTTTCTAAAATACTGCTTGTCTGTACATTTGACTGGATAATGTTTGTAAAGAGGTGCGTTAACTATAGTAATAACTATAATGTGCTGTAGTTGTAATAATTGTAATGTAATGACGCTGGTAATAAAGTTAGCTATAGGTCTGTACTGCGATAGTGGCAGTACGACAAGCAGGCCTGGGTTTTGTTAAATAACTTCTGACTAATTAAGTCAGCTTGGTAGTCTAGGTACCCAAATACTACAATTTTTTAAAGTTTTGTATTTTTGTTTCTGTTAAATGGTTTTAGATATTGATCGGTATTGCAGAGATACTGAAAAGTATTCAGTGTTCAGGTATCTGTATTGAAAACTATTTGCCATTTACCATACTGGTAAAAAAAATTATATACTTTTAATACATTTGTAGAATATCACTTTTTAGTAGCGTTATATTGCTTTACTCTGAATACAATATTTGTGGCTTTTTCACAAGTAATATTGTTTTCACAGCAGTGTAAGACACTTTGAGTGTTTCTCCTACGTTTAATTTAGTTTTTTGTGTGGTTAGGGCAGTATAGTGTGAAATGACTGAAAAGAGCATTTTGCAGGATATTAAGCCAATTGTCAGAGCCAGGAATTAAACTTGACCAGTGGGCTGTATGTTTCTTTCACTTCTGAATTTTATTTTACCTTTATTTTTCCAGAGTCGAGAAGAAGAGATGGGTGACCGAGTGTGGCAGATTCAGAAAGAGCTGGAGGAGCTACAGGCAAAGACCCGCAGCACTGACGAGGTACAAAGATGGCCGCCCACAAAAAACACAAGATTTACTCAACAGGTCATCAAAAATCCCACTCGTGCTTTACTACAGCCAAGTCATATTGTCTTGTCATCATTGTCCCGCAGATGTGGAAAAACTACCTGGAAGCCAGTAAAATGGACTGCATACGTGACTAGCGCCTAAGCTTGAATTTATATTATGATTCTGGTGAAGCCATAAGTCACTTCACAATGGCTGTATAAAATCACTTTATCACCTGCCTCCTGCTTAAACTCTGCTAAAACATTTTTCATTTTGAATGGCAGCCCGATCATAATGCGTCTGACTATGCCAATGGGTCTCATATTAAGTGAAAGTTCAGAACAAGGTTAACAGACAAAACTGTTAGGCATTATCCTCTCTCATGTCTCGCTTCATAATTGTCAGATTATAAGAACTTGGGGACAACTCTCGTACATTCTTTGCTGTGATCAGACCATTTCAGCCCTGTCGTGTGGCTTCCCTCCAAAACATGCCGGATACTGGGATCTGAATCACGCAGGAATGCTGTTGCCTGGAAAATGGGAATTGTGAAGCACTGGCTTCCCCTGTTTTTAATTATCAAACTACGGGGGTGATTTACAGGGTTAAATTTATAATACACTTTTGGATTGAAGCCGTAAATGTCTAAAAAAAAAAAACGCCCACCTCCAAAGTGCGTTACCCAGGTGTTGAGGTGCAATGGGACCCCTGCAATGTTCCTGTCCTGCGTTTTACACTCAAGCTGAAGCCCACCAGAGGACTAAGAGTTATGCTGCTCTCTAGGCTGCATTTTTCCCTGGTGAGGTAATAACTTTACAAGGGGATTGTATGGGTTTATGCTCATAGAGTCCATTTCTTGCTATGGGCCTCTCAGACCATTTCTCAAACAGACAGTCGGTCAGTGTGTTTCTCCCTCGAGACAAAGTACACAAGTACAAGTACAAGTTCAAATTTTAGCAAGTCTGCTTCCCAACTTCCTGAATTTAAGTACAAAACCAAAGTTTCAGACTGCAAATGTATTCAATACAAAATTATCCATATCAAATGCTACAATTACATACAATCTTCCAAAATCTTGGTGTTTTAAAGTGCATTTTGACTATAAACCTAGATTATACTTTGCTTACAGGATTTTTTTAATAACCTATTTAAGCTCCTAATTTTTCATTTGAGATGCTGGTGATACTTGAAAGTCAGTTTAGTTCATGTATTTTAATTGAATATGGTGTATAAAGATGTGCAACCGAGATGTAGGCCATCCTTAATAAAACCTTGCATCTCTGCATCCGTGTATCAAAACAAATTTTAACACTTTATATTTTCTTTGCACACAGGGAGAAATGAGCAATGAAGAGCTACAGGTGTGTGCGTCATATTTTTTGGCAAGTTCTCTTAAAAGCACTGATTTATCAATAACTGATCTCATTGTTCTTAACTTTAGGCCCAGCTCGCAGAGAAGACGTCTTTGCTGAGTGAGGCTCGTCTGAAGGAGCAGGAGTTTGTGGAGAAAGTGAGTGTTGGTATCTTGTTGCGTTGGTATCTTGTTGCATTGCTTCGGGACAAGTGAACAGTAAATCTAGCACCGCATGTTCCCAGGATTCTGTGACCTCCAGCGAGCGCCACTACTGCCCTCCCGCTGCATCTACTTAATTACACCGCACATCTGTTTACATTTGGTTAACCCTATAAACAATAGCAACAACGCCTCCCACCCTCTCTCCCACTCACTCTCCCACAGACTCTATTCACACAAACAGCCCTTAAGGAAGAACAAATAAGTACAACCTTTTTCCCCAAATACAACTAATGGCCTAATGTGGACAATTAAATTCATGGGGTCTTAATGTTTGTTTTATTTTAATGAATAAACTTGTTTTTTTCCACTCTAGATCCACTCACTTGAGGACAAGATCAAGTGTTTCCAGAAAAATGCAGTTGTTACTCATCTTGGAAGCACAAAGAAAGGTAACTGTCCCAATATCAGGGGACATGATGCGTTTGCCGTATGATCTAGTTCATATCACAGGAGTAAGTGCAGTTACTATAACTGTAAAGTATATCTTCTGAGTGTATAAAAAGGTAGTGGTCACATGTTACAGTAGTAAATACATGGAAGCAACATCTACGCTTAATGCTCCTTCCCAATAGTTAAGATTAATAATTGACAAGGCAATATTTCTTGTGAGTGAAGCAGGGTCAGCAACATTGTCAGACCTCTCTTTCTCTCTTTTTTGTGTTATCTTTTTACCAATGTATCAGTAATGTGTTAAACTGTGTCTGTAAATGTCTTGGATGAGGTTCAAGTATCATACAAATTGTGAAATTGTGAAAAATTAACTTAAGTGTAGGCAGACATATCACTTTATACCCTTGTTTGGACAATTGAACGTGACATTTTTAAAATTTTACTGTTAGTCTCTTCTTTTTGGTGCTATTTATAATAGAGAAAAATGATATAAAACTGTCTATTTTCATGATTCTCTTCATTATAGCACTTAAATTCAAATCTATTTTTCAAATATCTCGAAATGCATAGACACTGCTCTATCCTGGAAATGGGGGATTTGAGAGGAGCAGGGCTCTGTGCTATTGAGTCCTTTGTGGGAAACCTTAGGACCCCAGTCTGCAAAACCCATTAAATACAAGGATGACTTCTTCACTGCCCCCTTCCTGACAAACGAATCTTTATTACTCCAAAAGGAAAGCTCAAATACTAAAAGTACTCAATCAGTATACTCAAGAATTGGCCATTAGAATTCTGTATGTCAGTGTTGTTACTGTGACTTATAATAAACGACCAGTCAGTCTCCATAGGCCCACCATACGCTAAACCACAACGCTTATATATGTCTAACCATAACCCAAGCTCTAACCTTAACCAGACCCTAATTGCAGCCATGGCTCCAGTCTAATCCAGCAAACCTAAAATCACACTTATGGCACTGTCAGTATCTTCAAACCATTTGCATAACCAGACCACATAATTCACTGCCTTATCATTGATCCTGAAAATGCTGGGGGCAGATGTCTATGTATCATAACAGCAATGCTCAGATGTGTTATTGTTAACCCTAAGATGGGACCAGTGTGTTGGCAGGGGCCCAGTCTCTCCCAATATTTCTAGTCTACTTGTTTTCATGTATTGCATTGTTTTTTGCTATTCAGTACCAAAAGAAACCTTTGCTGCTATAAAAGGCTGTTACGGTTTAATGAAAAATATACATTAATCTGTTTTTAAAAACAAGCATGAAATGTTATCAAAAAGTGAGGTCTTAATAAATCTTAAGCTTCTTCAAGTGAAGCAGCATCTTGGATGAGCTGCAAAATGTATTTGATCAAGAAGCTTTTTTCCAGTTGACAGAACAGATTTTTTCCTGTGCAATGATCTGCTGAAAGATATTATTGCACCTTGATAAAGTTGAAGGTTTTATCAAAACTGTGCCAAAATCTGTATCTTGATCTAAATAACATACTTCATTTTTATCCTGTGTAATCCTTCACCCAGGAATTTATGGATGTTCCATAGTATTGATATAATCATATTTTTGTACTTATAAACGTTTTTATTGCTTGTTATACAATACAATTTGCTTTGTATTATTGTTTACTACTGTAAGTTGGCTACTGATTTAATGGCTCTTTCACCCTTGTCTTGGTTTGCTGGAGCTCTTGATATCTGGCTTTACGGCTGTTGCTGTGAGCGGAGGTGGGCTTGTGGGGGTTAGGTGAGGTCAGGGGGATACAAAGACTAAGAGGATTTACAAATGACCCCATAGCCCACTCCTCACTTCAAAGGCCTGTTTGACTCCCCTATCTCCTCCACATTCTCTATTGGCGTATGCATTAACACAGTGTTGTCCAATAATGATTATTCCACATTGCTAATGTGTGTACAGTAGCTCCTGGAGTGACTGGATTTAAGTGTTTCCAGATTTGTCCAGAGTGTTTTAGTGCAGTTTTCTCCATTCACATGATTTAACAAGATAATGCTGTTAGGGCTGTTGGGCAGCAGTAATGGAGTTCTCATGCTGTGATGGCCCATTGTTTCTGCTGCTCCTAATAATAATGAATGAGTTTGTGCCCAGTGCCCAGTGCCCACACCTTACTGATCCTATATTTAAACCTGGATAATTAAAAATTTACTGTGACACAAAATTAGACTAAATAATATAATCTAATTAACCCCAAGTAACCTCAACCCTGAGTCTTAAAACAAGACATACACTGAACCTTTCGCCACTGTTTTTCATGAGAGTGGAGAAACCGAGTAGTTAAATAGATGTTGTAATTTGCAACAAGAAAATTTGAGACTTTTTGCCCAAATGCTTTATGTAATTGAAGTTGAAGGATTGTTATTCACACTGTTACATGTGAACATTAATTATATTTTTTATGTCTTTCAGAAGCAAGTTACAACAGCAGTGAGCCACTATCAGAAGCTACAGAGATGGAGTATCTACGAAAAGTGTTATTTGAGTACATGATGGGACGGGAAACTAGAGTAAGAGCTTTTACCTTTAACGCCTGCTTGCAACTAAATGAATGAACAAGCAACAACGACTATTAGTGAACTAGTTTTGAATGGAGGGGGGCTGGTTCCCTTCAACCACACATCGTACAAGTCAGTTTAGGTAGCCCCATAAAGTCTACTTAGTCTGGGCAAAAATTAACAATGATCACGTTAATTAACAGTACTTGACATGGTCCTAAAGCCAGCAGGATTTTCCCAAATGCTCAGCAAACACTGGGTCTTTATGGCTACACTGTAGACCTTCCCATGCAGAGTTTGTCCCCAAGGCAGCCCACTAGCACAGATGTGCATGACGCAGATTTGCCTTTTCTCTTGTTTAGTGTTAGTGGAGCGGTTAGGCCTCCTTCACAGCAGACTGTTTCTGATTAAGACAGCCTTTATGGGGGAGCGCTGCACCCTCACAATGGCCTGCACTTGATTATGCAAATAGTGTTCATTGTGTCTTACTGGATTTTAATTATACATAAGCATCAATATTACCTGTATCACTCCTGGAGTGAATAGAAAGGATATACTGTGTTATTTAATGCCTCATGCAAATTAGATTCAATTATTGTATTTTCCTTCTACAGACAATGGCCAAAGTTATAACTTCCATGCTGAAGTTTCCTCCAGATCAAGCTCAAAAGGTCTTGGAGAAAGAAGATGGTAAAAGTATGGTAAGCTACAGTTCAGTATTTACTCACAAATAAAACTACTACTACAATATGACAGTAATAGTAGAAACACATGCGGATGGCTTAACATGAATAACTTGCCTCTTGAGCAATTATAAAAGTGTTGTTGTGTCCTTAGGCCTTAGGTGTCCTTAAGATAGTGGACTGTGTGTGAGTGATGGTGGTGGTTGGAGGGGTCGATGGCGATTGGCAGCTTCACTTCTGTCAGTCTGCCCCAGGGCAGCTGTGGCTACAATAACAGTTTACCACCACTCAGTGGTACACTGAGTGTAGAGTGAAATAATGCTTTGGGTGTTTTGTAAAGCGCTGTATAAATATGCAATGATTAAATTTATTAATAATGCAATAATACATCCATGTTTAGTCACCCTTATCCTTTTACATTAATGCATTGCTTTAGAAGAAAACCTGTGTATCAAAATTGTGCATTGATATTGTCACATCAGTCTTTTATTCACTCACACTTGGTGGAGGAACTTTTTTAGCCACAGCTGCCCTGGAACAGGGTGATGGTGCCATGGCTGCCATGTAATCCTTAAGGCATCCCTGACCACATGCACCCTGTGGTCCCTAAGACACAAAAACAGTGCACCTGGTACATAATAATGTAGTATAGTGTGCGTGTGTCTGTGTCTGTGTCTGTGTCCTTGTCCGTGCCTGTGTCTGTGCCTGTGCGTGCGTGTGCGTGTAAAAGTGTATTCCAAACAGTTGCGGCTACATCATTCCTATTTGTCATTTCTTTCTTTCTTTTTGCATAATACACCTTTAATTGGAGACTTTTTCATCTGATACAAAACACATTTACTTTCAGAAGCTGCTAAACATACTTAGATTTACACAAACTTATTGATCCTCAAGGGAAATTATTTGGACACAGTAGCTCACACATCACAATATAATATAATAACAAAGAGCAAAAATATAAATGGCATTTATAAAATCTAATAAAGTATGAAGAATGGCAAGAGCTCGGTGACAAATAAGGCATAATTATATAAATGTATATGATATAGGAATATAGTAATACAAATATATCTTTCTCTATATACAAGACGTCATAAGGAAAACAGTGCAAAGATGATATGATGATTCACATGACAGAAGGTTATCTTTTACATTAAGGTGAGTTGTTGTACAGTTGTGTGGACTATGTTTATGAATGTAGTTCTGTATTTCTCTCATTTGTTTCTTTTCAGCCCTGGTTACGGTGATCCTCCGGATGGTATTTTTTCATGAACTGTGCTGCTGCTGCTTTTTGTGCTGCTGAAGGGGACGACTGCCAAGGATTTGATCAAGCCCTTTTCTGCATTATATTTGTGATAATGTGTGTGTTTGTGTGACTGTGTGCAGTTAGTGTCAGTCTGTCTGTTTGAATGAAGGTTTGAGAGACTTTGCTTCTGGGTGCATATAAGCTAAAACACTGTAACGAGGGAATTTGAAAACATGCCAGAAATATAAATCTTCCATAAATCCAGTTTTACATTGAAATTGAGTTTGTTAATTTATATATTTTAGAAGTTCAATGGTTCTTGTTTTATTTAGTTAACTGTATAGAGATTGACCTGTGCAATAAATCACACCATTATTCCAGTGGATGGCGACGATCAGTTTGTTTTTCAGTTTTGGTTTTGTCTACAATGAGTTCCTCTGTAAATTTGTAATGACCCATTAACTGTGTATTTACAGCACATTTTATCTTTGGCCTCTGGACCTTGATTTGACTGCTTTTCTATGCTTTATATTTTATAGACACTGACAGAAAATCCCAAATGCAAGATTTGTAAATTGTATTGACTATTATAACTACCATAAGGGATCTAAATCAATTGCCATTTTCAAGTTAAATAACAAGATTAAATATTTACAGAAGTGCATTTGTCAGCTGTTTTCTTTTTATTATCTCAGTGCCGTCACTGTTAATCATCTTATCTTTCAGTTGAGATTTACATTAGAGCTCCCCACTGCAGACGGCCAACAGGGTGATAACCTGCTGAATTGCAGCGGGGAATGCAGACACCACCACAAATTTAGCCCCATGACCTCTGACCTTTTGCCATAAACTGCAAGGACAGTCTTACAAAGTTACAGAACCATATACAAGCTGTTACAGAGGCGGAAAATCACTTACTGATCTGTTTACGCAAGAAATTCATTAATCAAACATGTTTTTCTTTATGAATATTTATCACAAAATCAGTCTGTGATAACAATAATGGATTTCATTTCATCCAAGGTTTTTCCAGCATTCAGTAATATTTTATGCAGCAAATTTCAAACAAATTAAAACATGACAATCACATAACTGCAAGCAATTTGTTAATTTATAATCATTATCACTGTCCATGAATTGTTATCTATATCATATCTCTGTCCAATTTCTTAAAGCTGGTGTCCTATTAACTGTAAATGTTTTGCCATGCTGCACATTGAGCCATAAAGAAATTTGACATAATTTAAAGTGAGTCTTTATATTAACGTTAGGTGGCAGCAGTGCGCACCCGTCTCTGTTTTGGTGAATTGCGCTCCTGCAGCCTACAAATGAAATGTGATGCTCGCTCCTCAGTCCCATTCTTGTCTCCCTGTGATCAAAGTGCTGTCCATGCACAGAACAAATTTATGAAATCCGACTGGCACTTTCAAAGTAAAATCAACTGAACTGTTTTGCGTTTAACTTTACTTTCCTGTTTTTATTTTGGCGTCGGACTCTACTCGTTTCCTGTATTTACCCCGCCTTCTCTGCGACAACTTTTCACATCTAACCACATTTATCTCCACGACAGGGAGCCTGAGAGCAACAACTTTCTGACACAGAATGGAGAGGAGCTGACGCACCGTTATTACAGACCCGTTAACTTTCCCTCACAAGGCTATACTCATGCCTTTGCAGCTTAAAAGTGGAACAACATCACAACTATTACTGAAACTTCATCTATTTTAAACAGTTTTACCGCTTTTATTCTTTTTGTCTTTTTGGACACTTTGACCGCGCTATTACGCACGATGCGCAAAGGGATGGCCACACATCGGAAACTACGCAAAACGGGAATTCAACACGTTTTCTACTTCTGTCTCTCCTTTTCGATGGCCTTTTCTTACAATATAGACCTAGAACATCCCTTGGTGTTCCGCGGACCTACTTCTAGTTTTTTTGGCTATTCTGTTTTGGAGCATTTTCATGACAACACAAGATGGTAAGTCCTGTTTTTGGCAACGATGCTGGGACGCATTCAATAAAATCACTTAAACTCATATATCTGCATGTTCATAGTATTTTTAAGCATTGCACCACTAGGAAACACTGAATTGTGCGCTGTTTTTGTTGGCATTTTCTACTGTCTCATGCAAAGTTTGGAGTGGAACATGTGAGTGAGTTCTTCCTCCCATCCCGCAGGGTAATAGTAGGGGCTCCGCGGGCGAACTCTACCTACAGTAGTTTTGTGCAGTCTCCCGGAGCTGTGTACAAGTGTCGAGTTCACAGCAACCCCGAGCGCCGCTGCACGGAGATGGACATGGGTAGAGGTCAGTCCCCCTTATACACCCATCCACACACTCACACACACATAGTGACTTCAGACGAGCTGTCACTTAATTAATCAGGAAACTCCCTCTGCTCCTATGTCCAGTTCTGCTCAGTCCTCCTCACACGTGTCCTCCCTAGCATCTGTTTTGTTTTATCTGAAATAATGCAGCCTTATACTGCCCTTAACACTACCACTGTTGTTCTTTTAAACAAGCTCTGCAGTAATGACAAGCACAAGACAAGAAGCTTCTGTGAGGCAGCACTGTAAATATTGTGATAATTATGATTTATGTCTGCACTAATATTTTCCAAACATGTTAGCCAGAACTGTTTTGGTCCACTCCCCCTAAAGCTCTGTACTTTTGGCCCATGCAGAGACAGCAGGGTGAATATGGCTTTACTATTAACTCCAGTCAGTGTGTCACTAAAGCACATGTTATTAAAGTGCACTTGGTCATGCACCATAGAGCCGGAGGATCTGAACTGTGAGGGACCTCAGGGATCCTGTGAAACTGTGACAGAAAAAGAGTCAGCTGCATGCCATCATGCTAAATCAGAGTGAGAGAGAAGAAAACATAAGGGAATCCGCATAATTCTCTAATATTGCAATATCTGTGCTACAAATCTCATGTTTTATTCATGTTCTCTCGTCTTTTAACAAATAACTACACTTCTAGTTCCCTTTGTTTCATGTCATAAAAGCTATTTGTTAAAAAATATGAAGTGAGTATTTTTTCTTCAAATTCAAAATGTTCCCAATCAAAGACATTTTATCATATCTTTGTCAATTCTTCATCCTCTTCCATCAATATCAGACAGTGACACTATTGGGGGCTGTATTCCACATCAATATATACATTATTTTGCATTACAGTTGCACTGTCACCAGTGAAATCAATTTCCAATACTTTTAACTAGCTGTTCTGTATTGACATCATTTAATCAGCAGGAACATGTATTCATGGCAAATCACTGCATCATTCACAGTCCCTCTGGGAACGCCGGCTTTTCTTTTCACACTAACGAGACACGCTCACAACACATTTGATTAGTGGTTTGCATGGTTTAGGTAACTAAGAAATAAGATCTTTCTTGTTCTTGTAACAAAATATGGATGTTTTTACTGCACGCAAAAATGATAATATTTAATACAATCCTGGCTATAATGAACTAAAGAAATCCTTAGAAGATATGCCTTGTGCATTCATTAATCAACTAAAAAGGAATGTGGTGTTGCATTAGAATAACCAAAAACTAGTATGTAAAGAAAATAGCATCTCAAAGCATGTAAAAATTCTGATTTAACCAGTGACTCAAAGAACTCCATGTTGGACTCCATGCATCTTTTCTATTTCAGTGCATTTGATTAAATCCTTACAATCCAAATAAAATAATAAGTCTTCTAATCAAAATGACTGATCAATTAAACGACTAAAGGACTAAAGCCCAGTTAAGCTTGTTTTTAATATTTTAAAATTCACACCTTTGCTGTTTGTGGCCCAGTTTCCTGTTTGTGCTTTGAACTCTTATCATGAGCTTCTGAGAACAGATAAGGGCTGGCGAGCGCGCATGTGGCTAACCCTGCTATTTAAAACTGTGTCATTAAATCAGCTGTGGAAATTTATCATGTGTGGTTATCATATTGCACAAGTGTTAAAAGATAAGTTGGCATTTGACACAACAGCTGTAAACATGCATTCATATGTTAAGGGTGTGAAACCGGCATCATGTCTTAATGCAACTTCCCCGATTGTAGACAGCATCACACTGAGCTCTTCCTGTGCACTGAGATGTCAGTACTAAATATTTAAAGTTCTTTGCTTAATGGTGCACTATGTTATTGTTCTGGTGGATGGTGCTGGCCTCTATGGTAATTTGCTTGGAATGTTATACAGTATTGCATTAAACTTAAACCTTCCTGGAGACAAACAAGTGAAGCCACCTGACCAGGTTACAGGTCAAATCTGTGGAGAGGCAACCCCACTTAGAGTAATAATACATGTTTTATGTATTATTTATTTATTTATTTTGCAAGACATTTCTTGTAACTGAATGTAAGAAAGAAATCTGGAGAATTTTCCTGGTAAAGCAATAACATCTCCAATGAAACAAGCAGGTGGCTAACCCCCTATACCAGAAAAGTTTGTAGTGTGTGTTTAATGGTTAGTTTACAGCTAGTTTAGATCCTGTTTTTAGTCCTGTATTCGTTCATATCTGCCCTGGATTGGCCCTGGTTTAGTCCCACATTTGTTAAAGGTTGGTTTATTTTTGACTTGGTTAAGGCTGATTGTTGTGGTTGTGGTTTAGACTAGATTTAAATCTGTTGTGTTCAAATAGCTGCTTCAATTCTAGTTCACACCAAATTTAGAATAGGGGTTTTGTCATGCTTCCTGTCTGCTTAATCCTCCTGGGATGACATTTGGAAGTGTGCTGCATAAATTGGCTTCATAGTGTATATACAGTCTATGATTGGTCTACAATAGAAAGTCCAGCCAAAGATGCTGACAATAGCTGAAGTCATTGCAGTTCCTCCTTATGAATGACTCAGTGTGTACAATCCGTTTTTCTGTTGTTCAGGAAACAGGCCCAGGGAGTCGTGTGGAAAGACGTGCCAAGGCGACCGAGATGACGAGTGGATGGGGGTCAGTTTGGCTCGGCAGGACAAAGCCAACGGCAAAATCCTGGTGAGGTCCTGATCACATCACGAAAAACACTGTAAAAACATGCATCTTCCAAAGAAAAGGACCAAACAATACAACAAGCAACTGACTGTGCTAATTAAAGTCTCTTTGGGAATGTTAGACTACAATGCATTATTGATATGATGTTTTATATTACTCCAGGGGCACACTGTATTATGAGGGATTTCCTCATTCAGAAGGAAAGATTGGAGTGGTTGTTCCCTAGTTATAATACATTATTAATTATGTAGTATTTTACTCAGTGTTACAATAAATAAGAGTAAACAATGTAAGCATAATTAGTTTGAGTTAAAAGACCAGTTAAATCTAAAATAAATGCACATGTTAAGTTTTACAGTGCCATTTACACTCATAAAAGCAGTTATACCAACATCATTGTAGCAAATGTCCGGACTTAAACCACACTGTTATACCACAGCTGCTCGCCCACTTTTAAGCCTGTCAGTGAGCCTCTTATTTTGTTACATGTTTTCACTCCTAAAACCTGAACTACAAGTGTGAACGTTGAATGATTTGTTCTATTTGAGGCCAAAACCCTTATAAAACCAATCAAATTTGCAGAGTTATTTGCAGTTATATGAGAATACTGAATAACTGCAGCTTGTTTGGCACTTACAAAGTTAGAGTTTGTTAAAATTGGATAGACAGTTATACATGGAGAAATGTTATAGTTAAAAGTATCTGTTGGAGTTGCTCCCAGAGGCACTTTAGTGAGTGTTTGCTCAGATCAAAGTTCAAATGGAAGTGTTTATTTGGTCTTCAACCTCTCAGTGGTGGTCCCATTCAGGTGCAATCTTCATTAAAGCTTAACCTTGTTCCCATGTCGTGAACAGACAGAAAGTTTAGGGCCTGGCAGATCAGTTTGAGGGTGACAATGGACTAGACAGTCTGTACATCAATATGTTTGTGACATTTGCAAATTTTTGTTGAATTTATGCCCATTTCATACCACCATTGTTATTTTGTACTTCAGTTTGTATGAAACCGTGATTTGTAACAAGGACACACTAGAAGCCATGGTTGGGTACAGATGTCTTATGTATTTTGATATTCTTAAATATGGTGTGATTGTTCATATCAGCTGCTATCCATATCACATTGTCTATTTCAGAATTGCAAGCAGTCAAAATTCCCTGCTGTTCAAATCTATTATCTTGGAGACCCTTTCAGTATACACAACTAGTCAAAATTTCGGACATACACTAATTTATGTTTCTTCGTTAACACTTTATAATAACTACACCTTATTAAGCCTTAATAAACATGAACAAAGAATTAATAATGAACAAATACTTAATTAAGAGCCATTCGGACTTAATAACTACTTAATTACTATCTTAATTAGCACTTAACTTGCACTTAATTAGGCTGTGCTGTAAATAGTTACTCATAATTACATATCTTAGCTACTCATGAACTAACCATTTGTGTGTGTATTTGTAAATGCATTTATTAATGATTAGTAAGCCATGAGAGAATGATTTACTAATACAGCAATGCAATGATAATTCAGGCAGATATTATCTGTTAGTAAAGTCTTTTGAGAGCTTTTCTAAAGTGAAGACTAATTATGCTTTATTAAGTATTTCTTAAGGTTGGCCAAATTCCAGAGAAATCATAATATAATATTCACATTATTTAGGCTAAATCATACTAGTTAATACTTTTGTTAGCACTTCTAGACTATTTGTACTCAAATTAGTATTTCTTAAGGTACTAAAGTAGCCATTATATTAGCCTGGATTGTCATAAATGACTTTTCACTTAAACAGAGGTGGCAACCAGCTCAGCATTTACGAAACAAGCCGAGAAGCATGGATACGAATTATCTGGGTGTGTACATTTTTTTCAGAACATTTGCAATCAAATTGTCATTAATTCACTCTGCAAAACATGTTATAAACATGTCATTACCAACATTCACTAGTGTATACCCCTTGTCCAGATACCTAGTTGGCCTTTTCAAAACTATATCCACTTTCACTCTTTGTCTGGCCTTTTTTCCATTTTAGTGGAATTTGTTGGCGAGTCTTCTGCCCCATTTACTCTTGGCCTTTGTAGTCCTTTAGTCAAACCATGTTGGATATGTCAGCTCTTAGAATCTGAGCTTTGAATTGTATAACAGCTGACTTTTACATGCAGACAGACCCTGTCCACGTGTTACTGTAATGCTGTTTTTTTGAATGGCGTCACATTTCCATGCATGCAGAGTGGGGAAAGGCTGTGGGGCAGATGTTGTATGGTGCTGATTTAATCTGAGGGTCCTGTTCGTAACTAGTGAGATCTTTAACAGAGTAGAACATGTCAAGCACACACTCCTTATATGGTCATTCTCTGTCAGAGCAGAAAACTAAGAAGACTTCCATGTTTAAGAGCACTTCACTCAAAGTTGTAATGTAGAGACCATGCACTCCTATTGTTAGTGTTAACAGGTAAAAGGCATGGTTTAGTACTTTTGTCAACTACTTAGTGTTAACAGTGATACCTCCACTACCACTACTACTATTTTAATAAAATACTGCTGCTACAACAACTTCTACTGACCTTGCATTGCATTGCATTTGCATGCTAGTGCTCCTATTATATTATGCTATGTATGCAAATAAGCAAAAGTTGTGTATTTTCTTATTCTGCAGAGATACAAAAGTATCATTTTTATTCTGATATCTAGTCCATCTAATGTTATGTGTGGCCACAAACTCTGGCTTGATTTGGCTTGGCTGTTTTATGTGTGGGGGTGGGGGGCTGCTGGGGTTAAACAATTCAAGGGGAAATGAAGTGAACTCTATCTGTGGAGGAGCATCGAAGAGCCTCAGGGGGCACCACCACAATCCCCCAGGGAGGTCACTTAGTACCACACATACACTCTGAGCACTCTGCACTGTCCCAAATCAACATAGTGTCATGTTTGGTTTAACACATCATTTCAGATATAAGTATTTAAGATATTTAGTTTAAAATATTATTAAATATTACTCTGGTATGTTTTGGAGTGTTTCCTATTCCAATATTTTAAACCAATGGGTGGCATTTGATCTGGATTTTATTGTTTTATAGATTATTTCAAATGCATATGCACTAGTGGTAGGAGATATATCTTATCAAAAATGTTGTTAAATGTTGTGGAAATATGCAAGTATAGAATATGAAGTGATCTATATTAAAAACAGCAAACACATGTCAAAAAGAGCTAATTAAAAAAACTAAACATTTTAAACAAGGGTATTAAGTGATATTTCTGCACATCGCTCACCTCAAGTGGATATTCTAAAACTGTTTCTTGAATGGATTTGAGAAGAAACAGCTGTTTGTTTGGCTGTTTGTGTCGGGCTTGCCAGAAATAAGCTCCTTTAGTTGAAACAGAGGATACCGAACTAGCAAAAAAAAAAAAAGAATTTCATACTGTAAAAAACTGAGAAGCAATAAACTGATAATGGACATAATTGCATCTCGTGGTCCAGACCAGAACCACTCCTATTTAAGATAATCTGTTTGGATGTTGATTTTTACTACAACCCTAATGTGAAAATGAGCTGACAACTATCGATCTTCACTTATTAAATGTTTTTGGGAAGCTCAGATTGGAGATATTCACACCACAGACCAGAGCCCTTATGGTCACGCCTGGCTGCTCTTTAATTGCCCCCTTTTTATTGACAATGATGACAGCCGGACAGACGCCCTGACTCCAGCCTGGTGAGAGGGGCTTAGGCACTCACCGATTCACCTTCTGACTCCAACCTTTCACTGTTTGTGTACTGGGTCAATGAAATTTTCCCATGTTGATGTCCAGGCAGTTGTTTTTAGTTGATGTTCCCACAAAGAACCAGTCTCTTTTTTATAACGTCATCAGCCTGTGCCTTAAAGGAAAGATTTAAGGTTTACAGCGTATTTAGCTGTAAGAATACTTGTGTTTTTCTTATCCAGCAAATTATGAAACCATATGTAATACATGACTGTTGTGGGTGATATTAGGACTTATACAGTACTGTGGATAAGGTTTCAAATACATGTTCAAAGCTATAGGTATGTTTATTTAAGCATTATACAAAATACTGAATTAGATCAATAATTACACAATGTACATGTACCATGTTTTAATCTAGTATATATATATATATATATGTTATTCTTTAGCTTTTTTCACACCACTTCCTTCTCTCACAGGCCTGTGCTCACCGGTGGAAGAACGTGTATTACGACTCAGAGCATATCTTACCCCATGGATACTGCTCCATCATCTCTCCCAATCTACAGGGCAAAACCAGGCCACTTATCCCCTGTTATGAAGGTAAATACACTCAGAGCAACTTACTGGGTTGCTCCACTTTTGTTTACTTTTAACATTGTTTTGGCTAATGCATCTCTATGGGCGTTTTTGCGCTGCAGAAATGGCAGATTTGGTCGATAATGATCACTTTTAGAAATTCAATCCCAAACTCTATTGTTTCAATATTGGAAATCAGAAAATCTGTGCAAAACAAAAATCAAGGGACCTGATTTGAATCTGAATGTATTTTATCCTGGTCGTAGTTGCCACCGTACCTGCCAAAATATACAAAACATTTCAAATACAGGAAATTGCTTTTAAAGAATTGAGAATAGAGTCAGCCAAAGTCACAAACCCTGGACCCTGTGCTGGTATTTAAAGTAGAGCATTAAACACAAAAACAATCACATCATTCATTAAATCAAGCTGATGAAAACAATGTTTAATGACACGGCAGACACATTAAGGACAAATATTTATCGAAGTCATTCCAGGACTTTAAGAATATGTAATCACCAACCCCAGATTTGGAGTTCACATGCGCGTTGTTTTATAAATGTCTCCTACTGCATAAATTACAAGTTGGTGCACACAGGCACATGGTACTTGTTGCTGAGAAATGGTCAGGTGGGTCACATATAAGAAGTGAAAACATTCGACACAAAGGGGAAATAGTAGTCATATCATGATAAAAATAAAATAAAAAAAACATGTGCAAAAATCTGTTGTTTTTAAACCATAAATGCTGTAAACTACAACAGCCAAGACAAAACGACATCCATTCTCACACTTTTTAAAGGCTTGTAAAGCAGGTAAGTATGCGTCACTGCACTATAAAAGAAAGCATGAAAAAAACATCCCATCCTCCTGGTAATAATCATCCTCCTGGCTCTTGTGTTGTGGTTAGCTTTGTCATGATAGCACGTGATGTCTACAGTCAGCACTACATTACTGTTAGTAGCTCCACATGCCTTTGGTCTGGCTCCGAATACTCTAGTAGCAGTTTGAAATCCTTGTGGGGTCCTTCTCAAGTCTACACCCTGGCTACATCATAATTTAAAAACATTGTTACCTTAAAGTGTCAAATAATTGAGAAATACACATGGGGCACATACTTTTACAGTATAACACCTTTTAGCGAGCAGTCTGATAAGGAACAGTGGTTTCAAGTAATTTTCTGCCAAAACCTTCATGCTATCCAAAGAATGTTTCTGTTTTGAATCGACTAAACAAGAGCCATTTGCACTGCAGGTTACATTGCCTTCTATAGATTTTATAGCATTATTAAACCATTACACATGTGTAGAAGAATGTGTTATATAATTGGGTTTAAGCTGAGTCATTTAAATTGTTTCACATGTTTGGTGTTATGTTTTTATTTTACGTTGCCAGAGTCACACTTCCTTTCTTGACTCTTCATGGCTGCTTGAGAAGCCAGGAAGAATTCGTAGGGGACTGTGTTTACAATGCATTTTCCCCAAATCCAAACTCAATATTTTTGTAACATGAGAACTGAGTCCCCCACCACCAGAGTCGGGGATCTTGTAGAATGTGGTGGTTCCCAAACTGTTGAAAGGTGAACAGTGTAGGTTCACAGGCTTGATCTGGTGGTTTTCAGGGGTTCATGTCCTGATTATTTCAGTTTGGAGTTATTTTTTATAACCCTTTTGATTCTCTGGTGCTCATTTTTACAATACACTGCTGTGGTTGTAGTTTAGTTCTTTTATCCTTAAGACCATGGGTTTAGCTGTGCCATGAACTTGGTTTGATACCGCATTCATCCTCGTTTTCAGCCTATGCCTTTGAATATTAGTTCAGTTCTCAGTAGGTTCTGACCTGACTTGATCTACTCCTAGTCTAGAAGTGGTTTAGTGTCTAGTCCTGGTTTGGACTTGGTTTAGTCCCTGGTCCTTAGTCCGTGATCTTTGTGTAGACCTGGCTGCACCCTGTCTGCTTCTGTCTGCCGGTGCCCCCGGTTCCTCTGGATGAAACTGGGACTTGAGTAGCTCCATATGGAATGCAGGAAAAACTCCAGTAAACGCTGGCTCGAGCACACAGTGAAATAATTTGTGGTTTGTTTTTTCTTACAGACTATAAGCAGAAATATGGGGAAGAGCACGGCTCGTGCCAAGCCGGGATTGCTGGCGTATTCACCGAGGTCAGTAACAATCCCTGTTCGTCTTCATAATCTCTGTAATTCTCAGTGCCTCTTTCTAACACATTTACTATATTATCTCCTAAACCACATGTGTGAATGGATGACACCAGAGCTCCCTTTTGATGCAGACAAAAACACTTTTTCTTTTAAAGATTTTGACTTTGCATAAGATCCTTGTTTACACACAACCCATTATTATCCTGTCAACATTGTAACACAAGCTTTGTACAATATATTCCAAATTCATCATGTACATTATAAAGCTTTTATGATGCGCCCCAGTGGTCTAATTATATTTGATTTAGTACTTACTACTGAAGTTTTGATGAAGTCCCATGCACATCTAGTGCATGAACAGACATTAAATTGGTCTTGACTAAAACTCCATGTCTATGTATGGTTAATGCAGCCCTCTTAGTGTTCCTTGTTAAAACAAATGACCTAACAAATCTCTCTTCATCACCTTATGATACACTGCACTGATTTTGTCAAAGACCACCTCAGATGATCTGTAAAATCTGGCCCATTAGATTAGAACATAAGAGAGGGTTTGTATCCCGGCTGCCACTGTATTTGACCACTGATAATTCTGGCGTATGTGTTTCCATAGACAGAGGAAGACCCCGTGCGACCCCCAGTGTTTCCACAGATAAAGAAAATACACACACTTCCTGTTCTGTAACTGACGTCTGCTGTTCCTCACACAGCCATGACATCACCTCTCATGTGTGGGACCCTCATTTCCCTCAAATAGCATCAGTGTATAAACTGTGTATGTTTTCTGAGAGGATGGTCAAACACATGTCAATTTAAAGACAAGGCTTTGTTTAACTTTCACTCAATTATGCGTAAAATAACAAAGGTGTAAAGCTATCGGAGATATTCTGATCTGAGTTGCTTTAGTGCAGATGGACAAAGCCTCAGCCATGCTTTTCTGGTGGAGGTTCTGCCAGCTTCCTGTCTCCATGGAGGTGTGATTGCTTTGTCTTAAATGTTCCACAGTATGGCATGAAATCAATATATCGTGTAATTATTAAATTCCTAATTTTTTTATTGCTCAAAGTACCTTTACATTGAAATCACTGCATTCTTACTGTCAGTGCGATTGCCTCTCCTCAGATTTAATCTGTAATTTGGCTGCTTTTCTGCATGGAAATTGATATATTAAGTGCCATACTTTGGTAAAATCTCCATGGCGACAAGTTGGTGGCAGATCCTTTACTAGAAAAGCTACATAGTGCACCGAAAAAGACTAAAATATCACTTTGATCATCCATGAAAAGTTATGTGATCATCATCACAAAAACATCTAATTGCATTTAACTTTTTTCTGGAAGTTCAGAAGCATGATGCATGTAGTTTAACCCATTCGGACATTTGTTTTCTATAGATTACCTTTATAATTCTTTCCTCATGTTGTCTGTGTGCACTACTGGACCTGTCTCGGGTTCCAGTTACAGTCCATTTGAGGCGTATTGAATGGTACAGGGGGCTGTGAAATGGCTTTAAATGAATCCTCACATGGCACAAAGAGCTTTTAGGTTAATCTGTTCCCATTTGGTATAAGTGATAAGTCTACAGCATGGAGACACAGGCCTTTATAGGAAACTTAGAAAGGTCTCAAGAGAAATTATATGGACATGCAACCCATTATAATAAACTGAAGCAGATTATGTATATATTCACAAAGAACAGGAAAACAGCAAAATTGCTGGGTTTTCTGACTTTGATAATATGAAAGGCATCCTATCCTAAAGGCACCTTAAAGACTAATCTAATTCAAAACAATAATTTCAGTGCCAAAACCTTGTATGGATAAAAAAGATAATTACAGAAACATTTTGTTTACAAGACAAAGACAACATTCAGTATCATTCAGTGACATTACATTAAGCAGCCTAATTTTATAGAGCATATTTGTAGCACATTACTATTTTATCAGGACAGCAATTAAAAGATAAACGTGTGCACAATGACAGTTAATATGATGTGCCTCTACATTTAGTTTTTCAGTGATTCAGTGCATTTAGGAGCCCATTAGACATGGGTTTCACAGATGGGGTACGTCAGCATTGATCTGGTAAAACGTTTGAGGGACCCCCCCTGAAAGAATGTGAAGAATTCAAGTGAAAACGAAGGCCAACTGTTAGTGTCCTCTCCTCTGTCTCAGACCAGGCTGATACAACCGCTGCTGCCATGATGGACACTCCCCCCTCCCCCCCGTTTTCCATATAATTACCTCTATCTGGCAACCTCCAAACATCAAAACAGCAACAAAAAGTGTGAACAAGTCATTGTACAACAAGATCAGAGCAAATTCCTGAAAACATCAAAGCTCAAGCAGGCATGCCACTGGGACAAGGGGAAAAGACATCATACTGTGGGTGGTTTTAGGGTAAATGCGCTACTCTTTGAATTATATCAAATTGATGATATTTGAGTGGCTATAAAGTCTCAAATTTGACAATAAGCAACCAAAAATAAACTATATTGATAGTACTAAGCAATATTTACTTGTATCCTCATATATGTTTTCCCCTCTATAGATTAGTACAAGCATGTGTGCCATCTGGGCGTGTGGTTAAGAGCAGATAGTGCAAACCAGGCTGTGGCCGATGGTTAACCAGAGCTTCACCCAGCTCTGTGTTTCCTTTTACTACAGCGGGCTTATTATATGTTCTCACACCACACATTTGTGACCAGAGCGCCTGCATTTGTGTTTCAGGAGCTGGTGGTCATGGGGGCACCCGGGTCATACTACTGGACCGGGACCATCAAAGTGTACAACCTGACTTCTGACACCTTCTACAGCCCCAACCAGGAAGAAGTGGACTTGCATAGATACAGCTACCTCGGTGAGAGTGAATGCACAGACATCTTTGTTTCAGTCGAAAATCTGGAGTCCATTGTGCTGAAAGGTGATGTCCTGCTGCTCAGTGACTGTGTCTGTGTCCTCAGGCTATGCTGTGACCGCAGGACATTTCTCCTCTCACAATGTGATCGACATCGCAGCCGGGGCGCCCCAGCACAGTGGAAGTGGCAAAGTACGGACATCCTGCTCTGTCCTTCATTGTGTAAAACCATAGGATTTATTGCATGCACTAACCTCAGTAACTCATTGAGTATGTTACTTTGAAGACAATCATTAATAGCACCAGTAAACATAATTGTCATACAGTTGAAAGGAAAATCAGACAGAAAGTTCCAACTTAAACAGCAAAAATAAAACCAATTTTAATGTGTAGTACAGATACATTAATCTATTTAATTTACATTCCTCTATGTTTAACCCTTTTCTTGGAAACCCTTTTTAAAATGTCACCAAAGTCTTTTCTAGTACTTTGTCATAATTTTATATTTACTTAATACCCAGAACTCTGTTATTTTTAACACACACAAAAAACTACAAAAATATTATAATGTCAACAGTCAAACTGATTTTTCCAGGTTTCAGTCAATGGAGTTTTGTGGCTCTAAGAAGTGTTTCATTTCCCCTTTGGAAATAGTTCCCTCAAGACAAAGTAAAGAAATCAGCTCAGATGTTCTGTCACATCAACTTTACTTCACATGTCAAAACAAGTCAAAGGAGATGCCTCTTGAACTTATACAACGATGAAGTCATAAAATGACTGATACTAACACTGTTAGGCATGTCTGACACCATTTGCTTGTCTTTTGCAGGTTTACATTTTCAAAATCGATGGAGGGTCTTTGGTGAAGACTTTTCAAGCCTCAGGGAAAATGGTAGGATGCGGTCATATGCAGTTCCTGTCCTGTTTCAGATCAGCAAACATAATGGATCGAGTTAGTTAATGCTAACATGAAAAGGACTCGGGTGTGCTGTGTTTATTGTCGCCCGCTGTGGAGATTATGTGGTTGAGTTATTCAGATGCAAAGCAAAAACAGGACTGTAATTATCCTGTTGTTAGAAGTGCACTGTTTATGTCTGCATTAAGTGTTTGGATAGTCCAGGGGAAAAATGACTTGCGAGAAAGCAGGTCCAGAGGTAGCTAATGCTTTCCTTTCTAAGTAAACAAAAGGAAGTTGGAGTGGCTAAAGGTAAACGTTGAGTAAATATTCATTCAATTTTGGGAGAGAAATTAAAGTGGGAGTAAATCCACTCAGATTTTGTCTTGTATCAGTCATGCCAATGTCCATTGGATTATCTCACCCAGTGCTATTATTATCCAACCTCAAACTGTGGGCCAGATACAAGTGGGGAAACTAGTTCTGTTACATAGGCCTATAATGAGGGTTCAGTGTGCAATAACAGGTCAAGTTTGGTCCCGTTTCGAACCCATTTAAGTGCTGATTTTGTCTTGGTCCAATTTAGCTCTGGGTTTAGTCTAAGCGTAATCACTTTCACTAAAGAGCTCACAACTTCTACTCGTTATTCAATTTAGAAATGTTAAGTTTGTGGTTTAAGAACAAGTCTTTAAGTTACTACTGTCTAATGGTTTAATAGTGATATTTTTACAGTTTTTTATTGTAGTTGAAGTTTTAGCAATGTTTACTTAGTGTAAGCAATATTTTTGTTTACATCCTTACTTAATTCTACACAAGAGGTAACAGTAGCTAACTCTCACCTGTTTCTTGTGTTTCAGATGGGCTCATACTTCGGCTCCTCATTGTGTGCTGTGGATCTGAACCAGGACGGGCTGTCTGACCTGCTGGTGGGAGCACCCATGCACAGCCAGCTCCGGGACGAGGGCCAAGTGTCTGTGTACCTCAGCAAAGGCAATGTAAGTACGACACGCAATGAACTGGGAACGTAAGACCATAACAGAGAAGAGATAGATTTATGGCTCTACAGTATAGTAGACATCGTAAAGGGGACATATGCAAAATCAACCTTTATAAGCTTTTAACCATGTTATGATGGTTCTCCCTCATCATTAGCTTACCAAAAGTTGTATTCCAATTGCTTCATGTATATTTTAGTTATTCTGAATTCAATCCATGTTTTCACCTACCCCATAACCTGCTCACATTTCTGTACATATGTGCAATTATTTGACAGCTTAAGACAAAAAAATCAGTAAAGATTTCTCAACAAAACAAACATGCAAATGAAAATGTGCTTCTTGCTACTGTGAAATGCCACTATAAAGAGGCGAGTTTTGCAGTTTTGAACGTGATGTCAATAAACCAATTTCTATCATTAAGCCATTTTAGATTATTAATACATTTTACAAAGAACAAAATGTAAATTGGTGATCTACTTTGTTATAGTTTAATGCTAAGTAAAAGGAAAAAGTGTTATATGGCTCATTTAAATCTGCAGCAGTGTTGATTTTTCACACATGCTTTGTTTATTTCTATTTCATAGCGTGTCCTCACAGTATACAGTGCATCAGTGGGATTAGTCTTCCTGCCAAGACTTAAGCTTCTGTTTTTTACCTTTATATGTGATTTACTGGTTGTTAAACGTCTGGATGACAGCCAAGTGACTGTTGTGGAGTTCAGGAATTTGAGATAAATCAGATAAAAGATGCAGGTTTTCATTGTGCTTCGAAGGGCTGTTCATTTGTCGTCTTTCATCTGTTGACATTGTTTTTCCTGCTTCTGTTTTCAGGGTGTGATGGAGGAGGGTGGCGTGCTGTCCGGAGACAATGCGTACAATGCACACTTTGGGGAGAGCATTGCGGCGATCGGGGACATAGACGATGATGGTTATGAAGGTCAGTCAGTGCTTATTTATAGTACAGGGTTCTCATTAAATGCACCATGCTATGTTTATTAAGTAATGGGTCATTGACAACAGGATTAAGATGTGTTTAAGAGATTCTGTAGCAGATTAAGATACTGAAAACACTTAATTTAACTTAATTCACCCAAGTTTAATGAGCTATTTGGTTTTGGCTTGGATTTAAGTGTTAATAACCTAGGAACTATTCATCTTATTAGTTTATCGCAAAATAGGATCAGATAGACTACGCTCAAAATTACTTTTATGTAATTTTATCCATAGACAACAAGTATGAATATACTTTTTGACTGCAGCCTTTCTGGATATATGCATTTTGTGCGTATTTTGGCAAGCAGACCAACTGTTGGGGCTGGCAGCTGCATTATAGATAATTTGATAATATCTTGTTCAGTGATAAGGTTCTCACAATCGTATAATCAGTTTAGACTGTGGTATAATATAAATGTACTGAAAACACCAGCCACAGAGTTTCATATATGTATTTCTTTATCTTATATTTCATTATCCAATGGTTATAATCTGCCATTATTACTACTGCTACTACTACTGCTACTATTACTACTACTACTACTTCTAAATCCTAATTTAACCGCAAGGTAATAGTCCATAGGCCCTTAAAGTTTATTTCAGTCTTTTGTATCATTTGACTCAGAAGTTATTGTGTACTGTTAAAAGTCTTGTGTTGTTGTTGTTGTTGTCATTGGGAATTGAGATTAAATACAGCGCACCAGGAAGGCTGTTTAGATCCATTGTTAGTTTGTTGTTCTAATCCTTTTTATTTGATCTTGAAAATAAAAATTAAAAAATGCATATATATATATTGCCTGGATACCAATCAAAACATCAAAACATAAAATTGATAGAAACACTGATGTAATCTATTACTCTAAAAACAAATGTATAACTAATTTTCTTTATCCACGACAGTTATGAGCATTCAAGACCAATTAGCCTATGTTAGTGTTTCCGCTCTTTGATAGTTAATGGGAGTTTATCTTACTGATTAAGGCTGTAGTCCTTTAATAATGTGTGTATTTGGAGCGAGTGGACAGTTTAATGGGCTTTTTCACATAGTCAGTTTTGGTGAGACTTCTATTGTCGACCACAACCCTGTGGCTGTGACTGACATTATTCAAGTTCTACTGTGACAGTAAGAGTAAATATTTGTTTGCATGTTCCCAAATACACATTCTGTATCCCACTGATGTTATGCCCGTTTGATGTGATGCCCAGTCCATGGTCCACACATGCGTACACATATGTTCAGGACACGTGTCCTCTGGGATTAGTTTTTGAAGCCAGACTCTGGTACTTGGCTTTGTCTGTGTGAGATCTGCTCCAGCGTCTGCAGCCTGGCATCGCACAGGCCGTGTGCAGAAAGATGGCAGCTGTAAGATATAACTCACCATGAAATATGTCACTCTCTCAACACACTCAGAGACACCAGTTACTTGATGAGGGAAATGCACTTACAACTCCACCACTGGATGCATTATTAGAGAAGAATACTCCCAAAAACATCAAATATAGTAAACTGAAATAACAGGAAATAAGTTTTATATTAGGCAGTAAAACATAAATTAAAATGTTTTGAAACTTTAAAACTGAAACTATCTCTAAGTTTACAAAAGCCACTATAGGACTAAACCATATTAAACCTGGGACTATAGTTAACAGACTGAACTTAAATTAGCCCTGAACAAGCCTTACCACACTAGGACTAAATTAAATGATGAGTATTGTCAATAGTACAACTTCTTTATATTATTTTAACAAGTGTAAATTTTTGCATTGTCTTTGATATAAAAATGCATATTCAAACTCCACATTTAAAGTTTGGTTACAATTTAACCCAACTTTTTTCCTACTTTAGTTTAGGTAAAAATAAACTACTTGTTTTTAATAGAAACATTCCCAAATGGAAATGGGGGATAAGGGACAGCGTTATTTCAGTGCTTTTGCCAGACCTTTATAGTCTTGTTTCCACTCTCTCACAAGAGTTTTACAACCACTAACCGCTCCTAATTGTCTATTAAGATTCTTACTGTAACAGTTTACACCATTCAGCTCAGTGTTAACACTACATGCATGTAAAATATTGTAGTTTTAATGAAATGGTTTTGTCATTGCAGATGTAGCCATTGGAGCCCCTAAAGAGGACGACTACAGTGGAGCAGTTTATATTTATCATGGAGATGCCACAGGGATTATCAAAAAGTACTCCATGGTAAGAACACATCTGTTTTCAATGCTTTATTTATTTATCATATTTTTGAATCACATTTGCTTATTATTATGAGCAACTGCTTAAATTTTCCTTGGCGTCACTTACATCAAAGAAATAGTTAACGAAGGGCGCCGTGGATGTAACTCAGCGTAAAGACCGGACACATTCACCTAACTATGCTAACCTACTTTATCTTAGCCTCCAGGAAGTCACCAGAACTAAGCGCTTCACAGATACATATTTTCATCAAACAGACCCCAAACAATGCCCTGCTCTGTCTGTAGAGCTATTATTATTATTATTAAAGTTGTCGGTCTTTTTGATCTTTGAAAAGCAGTAAGCATATCCTGATTTTACTGGCTGTGTCTAAATTTCAATATTAATCCTTAACTGTTTGTAACACTATTCAGTTACAGTGAAAAATGCATTACTGACTCAGCTCTGCTTGGTTTCTCCACTTCGCTTGTGTCCATTGATGCATGCATTGCTAAGTCAAGTGGTAAAACAGAGTGAATTAATAAGAGCACGGACAGTTGTCTTTGTGTAGCTCTCAGTGTTGCATTTTAATGGCCATTGCCCTGTATTTCCGACAACATAACTTAAACATTTTGCTTACACTATTGGATAAACTGCCTTCCATCTTTCCTGTATCCTGTCCAGTCTGAGCATTGTCTAAAGCTTTTCATCTAAATTTAGCTCAGTTACTTTGTGGTTATTTAAAGGTGCCACATGTAACTTTTTCTGGTGAGAGTCATGAGAAATGTTATTGCTTTAGCATGCATTCAACTTACCCCTTTACATCATTTTAATTACAGATGTATTTATTGCAAAAATACCTTGAAAATCTTGCATTCTTGCCTCGAGTGGGGTCAACTCTTCACAGATGTCACCTAGAACTTGGCCTAGTAGAATTACTGGCTTGTATCAGGGATAGACATGTTTAATGTTTAGTGAAACAGTCCAAGCAAAACAAAAGCTTCTCCATGGAGACAAGCTGGTGTCTTACAATTATTACTTAGATAACTGACTGATTATGTGGCTTCTGGTTTAGCTGAACCTGTTAAACCTTATATAAATTGTGGATAAAACACACATTGTTCTCCTTTTGTGTTTGCTCACGTAATTTACCAGAATCTGTGTTTTAGAAACTGTCCGGACGTAGCGTGGACCCTGTTCTGCAGATGTTTGGCCAATCCATCTCTGGCACAGTGGACATGGATGCCAACGGATATGCAGGTACTGACGGACTACAAAGTTATGCTAATCTTGGAACAGAAATCAATTAGACAACATTATTAAGCAAAGATGTGAAATAATAGCTTTATGAGTCTTGGTTTATGACTGTGACCTGCAGCATGCTTGTAACGGAGGCATCTTGTTTACTGCATTCCTGAGCTGGCTGCATGACGGTGCACAGCCTATTGTGCTTTGTTTAAACTTTGCAGGTGTAGAAAGAAAGAAACTATTTATGTAATTGATGTAATTTATAGCTGTATAACTAACTATGCCTAACTATTTTTTGCAGATGTCACCATTGGGGCATTCATGTCAGACAGTGTTGTGCTTTTAAGGTGAGCAAAAATGACATGCATTCATTTGGTTTGAAATATATATTTTTTCCAGTCAATTTTCCACATCTTACTGTATGTGCATTTAACATCATATTATGTAATGGTCTGTAATGCCTAGAAGCTTTGAACACATGTTAAACTAAATTAAATATATTTACTTTCAATATACCTGTCCACCATATCAGTCAAAAAGTTGAGAAGTGAACATTATGTGTAATGTATGTTTGTATGTATGTATGTATATATGTATGTATGTGTACGTGTATGTGTGTGTGTGTGTACATGTTTGTGTTTGTGTGTGTGTATGTAAGTCTCACAGGATCCCTAAAATGTCTCTAAATGTATCTTTAGGTCCCGTCCGGTCATCACAGTAGATGTCTCCATCCTGCTGCCTGTGTCCATCAACATCACAGTCCCCCAGTGTCACGAGGGAAACAACCACAACCTCAACTGCTTCAGCGTCACTGTTTGCATGCGTTTCCGCGGGAGACAGCTGCCCGGCCAAATAGGTAAACAGAGAAAACTAAAAGGAAAAAAGAAACATCACATTAAAAGTTGGTGACGGGGGATTCTCAACAGAGTGGTCACTGGTCATATAAGTTCCTTCCACATTTGCATTTCTTGAGTTTTAAAATGCACCCAATAAAATGAATTCAATTAATGTGGTGAAGCTGTGGTTGACCATGAAGCTTCATCTAGCAGCTGAACATTGATGAACAGTGAATTGTTCTTTTTGTGCTATTAATAGAAGTGTAATAAGTATTCATTGTCTGTACTTGGAAATTATAACATGGTGTTATTGAGTTGACATTGAAAGGAATTAGGATCTGTGTCTAAATATTCGCAATTCTTTTTAAGTGTTTTACTACTTTTTGGGGGGGATAGTTTCCGATAGTACCAATCCAAGTTTTGTCCCGCTTGTGTGCCCCATATATGGCGGAATAGTTTCCAGAAAAAGATAAAATACCACCTTGAGATGGTAACAGTTCTAAGGTCACAGTTTACACTGTTCAACAGACTTAACTAATAACAGATAACTGTGCATTACTAGGACTAGGATGTGCCAGATTTAGTGTAGTTAGCTCCTCCCTTCAGATGGATATTTAAGTCACTTATCATAGCTAAAGAAGCTACTTGGATGAGAGGCAAAACTTATTCACTTTCAAAAAACATTTTCCTCTTGAAATAACTGTTTTCTTTTGAAATTTACTTTACTCAACCTTTAAAATGTGCAAATTGAATAATACAAACCACTTCTATTACAGATGTAGACGATTATTATGGTTGACATTTGGTTTACCAGCGTTTCTCAGTGTACTTGTTCGATAGTTACCTTTTGGCGTTGCTGCTTTGGGGTGTGGTGGCCATTGAAGTGCTGAGGTGCAGACTTGTTCCAGTGTCGGGGTGTGTCCCTGCCCCACCCCCCACGGGACCAGACCTTCTGTTGTTACATAATGACTGCACTTGCCTGGTCCGTGTGAATAGGCCTTCTCTGTTTGTGCGTCTGGCGAATATAGTGGAAAATAGCATGTGTTTGGTGACTGCTATAATGAAACCTGCCTTTGCCTCCTCTGGTCTGAGCTCATAGCTGGAAAACAGTAGGTCTTGGTTCGACCTGGGTGTGTGTTGCCGCCCCTCCCACTGTTTTACCACTGTGACACCCTCTTGAAGTCATTTCAAACTAAGTCTGATTCATGCTTGGGAGTATCTGTTAAATGTCCGAAAGACCAAATATGGACTTCTGGGGAAAAAAATATGATTTCAGTCAAAATAAAATACAAATTTATGTTCTTCAGTCTAACGTAGGGTGGAACCACTAACTTTACAGATGTTAGAGTGTTTTTGCACTGCCTTCTTTCACGCCATTACAACTTAAGCTCCGCCAGGTACTAAATTTGTTTCCTCTATTAACTTTTCCCATTAACAACAAATAGACATTCTATCCATTCACATGACACAACCTTGGCTGTTGTGTTTGATCTATAAATTAAATCTTTAAATCTAAAGCCACTGAAAATTATGTTAAATTGACGGACATTACAGCTCATTGACTTCAACAAGGAGCTTTTATTCAGTCAAGCTAGTGTCAAAACAAAATGAAAATTGCCCCAAGAAGTGTCCAATTTTCTCCCACTGTCCCACTTTTATTTAACGGCAATAAAACATAATTTATTTTTATTCACATTTGACTGCAATTACCAGTGACCTCACGTCTGCATAGTGTCAATAGCTGTTAGAGACAATTATTTTTAAGGGTCAGTGCAGGTGCAGGTTTTAGTTTGCATCAACAACCTTTAATAAATTGACTTTTCAAATATTTTCTAACCCCTTATTATAATAGGACATGAATTAATGCATTAGTGGCATAATTTATACATTTCTGTTGTCTTTTTCAGTCCTGATGTAATGTAGTTCTAGTGTAGAAAGTGTTCAAATGTGGTTTAGTCCTTCTTTAGATTTAATTTGGTTAAGACCTTATTTACTGATTCATCATGGTATTTGAAATGCATACCTGTCTTACCAAGTCCAATAGTTCTTCTTCCTTTAGTTAATGTCCGTATTCAGTTCAACAGAGCTAAAATGTTTTCAAAGAACTGCTTTGCTCATTTTTGTGTCTAAATTTTGTTTGCATTCAGACCTGCTGTACAACCTGACTGCAGATGCCGATAAGAGGCAGAAGAGCCAGCCTTCTCGAGTCTACTTCTTGCAGAGCGGCTCTCAGGTCTCCCAGCTGAGCCAACAGCTGAGCCTGGACATCAACAGGGAACAGTGCCAGCCCTACACCGCCTATGTGAAGGTAAGTGTCCTGAGACTACAGCTACTGCTATGAACTGTATGTCTGTCCTCATGCAAACCCTTTCCCATGACCTTGAGACCTCCTACCTCCCCTCTCTGATGTGTGATATAAAGCTATTTGTCGTCCGGTGTTTGTTTGCTTTTCGGTTTTGGCATCAAAGTCTGTGTTTTTGAATCTGAATTTTGACTCCCGTTTTTGTGAAGTTTAACGGCCAGACCTTTAAGCTGTCCTTATGCACAAGTGATGAAGTGGCAAAGAGTGAAATGGTTCTTTTCAGGGACTGACCATAAAATGAAATCTGCTAGAAGAGTTTTTTGTGCTGTGCAGAGTCCTGGAAAGCATATTATTTTGCCTTATTTGGCTTTTAATCTGGATTTCAAGTGAAGCAGAACTAGGCCCATTATAGCAGTTAACAGTTCCAAACAATATATCATGATTTGGAATGTCAAAAGTCTTACAAATGGCTGCATAACAGGAAAATGTCATGTGACTGAAACCTATAGATAGTATTTTTTTTCAACTGGAGGGACTTTTGACATACTCTGATAATTGTGAATAATTCTTTCCTGAGAAATTGTATTGTGGCAAAGGTTTCACATACTTCTCTGGGGACACCACTCAGGTCGCGCTGCTAGGTCAAAGGCAGCAGCACTTGATGGTTTGTGAACCCCTTTTTGAAATGAAAGTGTTCATTTCCACTTCTAAATGAACAGCAAGTGACGGAGACAGGAAACAGAGTGTGCTTTGTCCTGGTATAGTCCCTCTTTTGTGTTTCCCGGAGCGGCTGCTGTCCGGAGGGGAGACAGCCCTTCCCTCACCACCTTAATATGAGGCCCACTGTGGCTCTGTAAATTTCACTGGCTGCTTAAATGTGCACTCCAGGCACTTTCACCGTGGGAGGCTCAGCTGCTGATGGGAGGGGGGGTTATTCCCGAGCCTGACTCTTCTCCCATCCTGAGATCGGGTTTAGTTCTGGTTTAGTCCTGGTGTATAATTGGTCTAGTTTGGGTTGTAGTTTGATTCATTCTTAAATGTGTGCTTTAGGCCATTTCATTTTGCAAACCAAGCATAAGCTGGTGATGATGGGGCTTTCATGTGCCTGGTGATTCTCTCTCATCCTATCCATAAAATGTAAGCACCATTGCCATGGCAACAAAATAATACTGTATCTCTTCAATGGTCATAAACCTTCAAAATGGCATTTATAAACAGGAAGAAATCTGAAACCTGTGAAGAACATGGTTTAGAAAGGGTTTTGACTTTTGTTTTTACTTCTAGACCTGGATTAGTCCTGGTTTAGTTCTCTTTAGCCCTGGTTTAGACTTCAACCGTGTAAAGTCCTGTATAGACTTGGTTTAGAGCTGGTTTGGTTCTGGTTTAGACCTGGTATCCTTAGAGAGCACTCCAGACATTTTCACTATGGGAGTCTAAGCTGCAGACACTCATCTCTCATCCAAGGACACTATTATAAGCTCACATTGTAAGGCTAAACTTCACCATCAATATGCACCAGCGAAGCCGGTGTGTGTTTTATTTAAACCTCAAGTCACAGAGGGACCCACCGTTCAAGGTTTACTTTGTGGCCAGTTTACTTTGAGATTGGGTCATGTAAGGTCAAGTTTCTACCCGATATACATTTATGAGACCCCTGTGATCAATTTACAGAGGAAAGAAGAAGCATTGTGAGATATTAATTGGCCATCTCAGTATAAGCAGGTGCAAGATACCAGAGTGACTGAAATTTATGTCTAAACAGGTTAAGTCTGCTAAAATAAGATAAGATAAGATAGGACTTTATTGATCTCGCAGTGGAGAAATTCAGCAGTCACAGTAGCTCCAGGACAGTTTAGTGCAAAAAAGGAAAAAAGTGTGCATGCAATCAAGATAAACAATAATAATAAAAATATAAATAATAATAAAAAATAATAATATAAAGTGAATAAGTATATGTACAAAATTTACAAAGAGAATAATAGCAAATTTAACCTGTTTAGTCTGTGTTCAGTCTAATGTAACATTCAAGTAATTCAAGTTATTCAAAGTATTTCATTAAAGTATCTGGAATGGACTTTCGTAAGCTTTTGGAAATGGACGCATACAAGTTACAGTAAAGAGTTGCCAGCAAAATAAGCATTTGTCCTTTGTACCTCATACATTATGGACACAAACGTTTTTTTCTCCTTCTGTTTATATTTATTAGTTATCTTATGCGACTGCTTTATGACATACATTAGACTATGAATTCTTTGTTATATTCTCTGTGCAAAATACTGTAGCTTTGGATGCATATAGGGAAGGCAAGCAGGTAGGTCTTTAAATGTCTTTATTCAAACTCCGTCCACAAAGGCATATTTTACTTTTTGGCTACGTTTATTCTATAGTATGGGTCATGTGAGTTCAAGCCTTTCCCCAGCTCTCAATATAAATCCATTTAACATTTCAACACTTTGAACTAAACCTGCTAAACACTCCTGTGGGTGGCCAAGTGAATAATATCTCAGTAGTGACTTCCTGCTTCCTCACACTGTATCTGTGGCATCTTTGGCGGAGACACAAACACTCTTGGCTCTCAGTGATGTCGCCAATGTCATTTATTATGCGGCACATGTTACTTTAAAGATGAGCTCCCATTTATAGATCCATTAGGTCAGGACATGATTTATGTTTGTGTGTGGTTCTGTAGTGGAGTTTGGCCCACAGTTTAAAGAGCAATGTGGAGCCTATTAGAGATGTAAGGTGTGACAGTGCTGCACAGCTGGTGGAAAGAGGTTCACTGTTCAAGAACTCTTCAATGTAAATATTTATTTTTTAACTCCTTGGTGCACTTTTTTACCATTTCAGTCTTTTTTTTTAAATCTATTTATCTGTTTGTGATTTTAAAATGGCAGCTTCTTTTGAGCTATTATTGTCAAGTTTGAAGGTAGAGGTTCAGTTAGCGTAGTTTCTGTCTGTGTTGATGTCTAAATTATAATTATTCATCAGTTGTATTAGAATAATGTTTGGCTGTATCTATTCAAGATGAGAATATTTCTACCGTCAAGTTTACGTTTTTTGAGACATAGGTAATAATTAAACAATAAATATATTCTAGTGGCTTGAGCATAACAAATACTGTCCATTACATTCACCTCTAGCATGCTACTTAGTGTTATTTTAGTTTCTGGCACAATATATGGCAGTTTGCTATGGGCATAGTCTATATTAATGTCGGTAACACAAGTATGCGATATATTGAATGTATACCGGGAATAAATCCAGGAATTTCTGTATTCTATAACAGTGATATGAAGCTTTTAGTTCAGCTAAATACTGCATTAGAGTTTCTTTTATCTGCAGCCCCCTTAGGGCAAACTGTTGAAATGAATGAATATTTGTATTATTTGGTCTGGTCTGGCTTTGAATGACATTGTGGTTGTGTAGCAGACATAAGCAGAGGTGAGATTACAGCCAAACCCCAAAAGCCACACATGAAGGAGATGGTTTAAACACAGCTTTATCAGACTGTTTACGGCAAATATAGTCTTTAAACCAGACGAGCAGACAGAAAGTGAAGATCCTGTCCCTCTTTGATGACACGCTCCTCGCTCTTCACTCTTAAATGATTTGTCTTCTTCTTGTCCTAAACTTAAAAGAATTACCATAATCAGAGGTGATCCTAGTTCACAGAGAGAGTTGAACCTGGCTGGTCAGATCACGTCATTTATCTTGCTCAAGTGTCTGCCCACATGAGTTAGTTGTCCCGTTCTTTGAAGAGGTATGCTAATAGAAACCAGCTGAATTGTCCTGGCTGTATCCTCTGGTGGGACAGGGGGGCACTGCCTCACCCTTCTGCAGTTAAACCCAGAGGGGAGTCCCAGCAGGGCGCAGACTGTGCGTAAAACTGAGGCACATGTTGGCTCAACCTATGGAAAAGCCACGTTGAAGGAAGGATTGCACAAGTCCTGACATTTCAGAACGACACTCGTGTGGCCATGTGGAGTTTGTTTGTTGACTTTGTGAATTTAGCACCTGTTAAAACTGAGGGAAACTCTGAATATAAAAGCCAAGCAGTTGACTTTTGGATCACCTCTGATGTGGATAATCTCTTTCTTACAGTTCATATGAATGGTACCCAAAATGAAGTAGAGAGATACCTGGTAACAAATATGAAAGACATGATCCTATAAAACAAAACGGGCTGGACAAAATGGCAAAATTCATCATTATTCATGGATTGAATTTTGTTTTGTTTAAAATAAATAAAAATATCTTTCAGTATTAAGTCAAATTTCTTCTTGCAAAGTCTGATCTCTGCTCCAAACCACATGCTTTTATGACAGGATTGGTGGTGGACCTCTCGATTAAACGATCCAAGCTGATCATTGACAATCAGAAATGCCTCAGAAATGACTAAAATCCGGTTAATTGCCCCATATTAAAATGGTTTAACCAACATGAAACTAAAATAAATCAAAAACAAAAACTTTCACATTTAAAATACACATTTGCAGTAACATTTGGTTCTTGAAAACAGCAAATAAATGACTGAACCTCATAAACTGAATCTATAACCTCGTGTAATAATACTATCGCAGCACAGAAATGCCACCACACTAAATTTAACCATCTAATCAAACTCAACTCAGGCCTGGCCCCTCAGACATCATGTGCTGTGCCATAACTCAGAGCCCACATAGCATAGGAGCTAATAGTTGAAAACACAGAATTTTCCAGTTTAGTAATTCCCACTGAAATTATGCAAGTCTTTTATGTTGATCACTTTAAACATGTTTTCATTGGCATCAGCTCACCACATACCAGAGAACCAGATGTTCTTTGTTTGGTTATTTTTAGTTAAATAAGCTGTAGGCTGGCCTTAACTACAGTTGGACCTCACAGTCGGGAAGGTGAATTCTGGCAGAGATGATTGATGCGTAATTGCAGAGAAAGGGGCTGTGTGTAACATGAAATTAGAGATTTAAATTGAGTGATTCTTCATTTGGTTGTGATTTACTAAGGAATTTGGTGCTGCAGTGTTTTGATAGCAAAGATCTGATGGATAGAAACAGCTGGACTTTATGTGGTGAGGAATATATCAATAAATTGGATGTGCTTCTAGTGTAAAGTGAGGGCAGAAGTCATAGCAGGATGAAATTCAAAGGCCACTTGAGGTCAATAGATCATTTAAATTTGCTAATCCAGCCATACCAACTAGTACAAGGTGCCTATGCCAAACACAAATCATGGCTGCTTGGCTTTTATTAATTCAATAATAAATGTACATGGAGGTAGAGAGACGTTTTTACTAAATGGTTAAAATAGGTTGAAATGCAAAGTAAATGTACTGAACTTCTGTTTTTGTTTCTTATGTTGTTTTTAAAATAAGGATGCCTACATGGAAATGTTGCTTGAATGGCAACAGCGTAATGCAGAGTTTTAACCTAGTCTGAAACTATTCTGGTCTTTAATGAATATTGTGTATATAATGTTGTATTTAACCATAATCCTTATCAAATATGCTATTACTACTATAACAAAATCTCTGTATTCTTACTGTGTTCATGAATAACAAATAATGCATTTTCTTTATGTCTTCCACTGTTATAGACCAGAGCATGTATGAACAGGCAATGTGTATAGTTACTGCAAATCACATCTGTGCTAAATAAACCATCTTGTCTTCATAAAATACATATGACTGATTTGTTGCATGACTTTAGATTGTGCTCCTCGCTCTATGTTTAGAATATACCCATTGTATACTGAAGCAGGTGCTACATTACTAACATCATATTGTGAATTATCCCTTTGTATAAACTATGGGGCAATCATTATTCTTTATGTCAGTGGCCATTTGCCTGCAAAGCCAATTTTACTGCCCTCTATGCTTTGATTTACGATTTATTTGGCTAAACATGCCAGTTTAAGTCTTCCTTGGCCCGGATACTCTAAACTGGTGCGTGTGATAAAATGCATTGCGTGTTTACATCACAGAGCCATCCATCCGTTGGCGTATACAATGTGCGTTTTTATTTTAGGAGGGTCCTGGCCCAATGGAGCGCACGTGAGCCCTGGAACCGTGCCAAATAGCCCCCTGTCCATTTGTGGTCATAACTGGTATTGTGTATCTCTCCTTTGGCACATCTCAGTCTCTTAGGGAGAGCTAAAATAAGCTGCTAATTCCCTGCTGCTAACAGTTGTGTGTTTAATTTAGCTCATAAACTCTCCTCCACTACCTTTAGCCATGGCCTATATTCCACTGTCTATGTGTGTGCCCTATGTCATGGCCCACTGACATGCTGTAAAACACTGGGGTATTAAATGGTCCATCAAATGCTATTCTGGGACCCCAGTAACAAATTGGACGTCAGGAAGTTAAGGCTATGTATTGACTGCAGTGTTTGAGTCTGATATGCTTGGACTGTAGGCAATGCACAATTACACAAGGAATAACCACGTATTTAAAGAGGAAATGTTAGTTTTGACTAGTTCTGCAACTCAGCAAGAATCTAAGGAACTAAAATGGATAGCTAAGAACACAAAAGTTTGATTTTCTAGGAAAGCATGTCAGCTTGCATCATGTCAATGAATGAACTGTAATGGATCTTGTATAAAAATTGTACACTTTGGCATAAGGCAAGTTTATTTGTACAGCACAATTCATACACAAAGTAATTCAAAATGCTTTACAGAATAAGAAATGCATTAAAATCACAATACAAACAAATCAAACATAAATTAAAAAGAGAGAGACATTAAATTAGAGAAAAAAAAGAGTGCGTAATGAGAAATTAAAACCTTTCAGTCATGTGCACAGCTAAACAGAACTATTTTGAGCTTGAATTTAAACAGTGTCAAAAAATGGTCTCTTTTCTTTATTTTATCCACACAATGCATTTTGAGTCATGAACTATAATGATAGCAAGTTACTATGTTGCTCAATAACTTCCCTCTGTATGTAGTCTTAGTTGGTCTGCATAAACAACAGTGGGTAAGTGTATTTTGTCTGTTTTGCGCCGTAAATAATATTTTTAGTCCTGAAAACCGCTTTTGTCTTAAATTAAACTATGTTCTGAAAATTTGTGCAGTATTTATGTCAACACCCACTCCATTTAAATCCATTGAAATTGTTCTTAATAGTGACAGACAGAAACTACAACACACACTTTCCCAGACTTTCAGTTTCCGTGACGGTGTGAGTTTTTTTGCACTGACGTGAAACCGCAGTAATCCATTCTTTAAAATCAAAACAAAGTGTGAAAAAGCCTTTACAGTTACTGCTTGACCCACGCCTGCTCCCTCCCTGCGCACTATAACAGGAAGCCCCGGAGAGAGGCAGAGCGCCCTGTATATCTTCATATGCAATAGTCCCCAATAGTTAAAAAAATGTCCCAGAGCTGCAGCCCTAGTCGGCACGTGCTAACTCTCTGACACTGCCTGCTTTGTTTGCCTGCCTACAGTTCAGCTCCCTTGATGCCGTGGACCGGTTTCACTTACCCTAGGCCAAAAGAGCTGATACAATGAAAGTATATAGCCCTGGACGTAATCACAACCAGCTGTCTTGAGTTACACATGGCAAAAAGCCTATTTATAAGGGAATATTTGAGGGGAAAACGCCGCAATAGTAAATTGACTGGAAAATGCCATTGAGACTTCATAATATCTCCAGTTTTTTCAGTATGTATTTGCTTTGTTAGGTTTTACAGGACACAAAAGGAGAGATTTTTGGGTTAATTTTAGAACACAGTTATGTTTTGGTTAGGATTTCCCTACATGGTCCTGCCAGTACGAACATTAGACACCACTTCTTTTGGATTGTCTCGATGTGTAGCCAACTCTTGTAGCACTGTAAAACAAACTTACAAGTGACCACTATAAAGTTGTATTAAAATGTAAGTGAAGTAGGCTATAATATGTTACACTGGCTCATTAGCCCACGCTTGTCACTGCAGCAGTAAATCTTTCACGGTTAGTCATATCGAAGGGGGAGCGAAGGGTGAGCTGATTTTGATGATTTGTTGACTTTGGCTGTGTGGCATGCTGGGAAAAAATGTTTCCGTAGTCTTCTGGCCATATTACTGCCACCCTGTGCCGCCACAAGGCAACAAAATGGGTGGCCAACAAAGACCACAATTAAAGAGTTTGATTTGCCATTATGTTCTCCACTTCCACTAAGGCATGACAGCGAGCGTTGGGAAATGGCTACTGCATGTCACATGGAAACAGAGGTTTGTAAACAGTACTATGGGCCTGAAAATCACCTTTACATTTTATTAGATTTTATTCAGCAACTATGACATGGCATAAATAACATGAAATAAATTCATGGAATATTCCCTCCATAAATCAATGAAACCTTACAATGTTTATTTAAAGCTGTGATAAACTTTTTTTTTATTTATATATTGATAATAAAACATTTTTATTTCTCGTCATCTCTGAAGTAAGCGTTGAATGAAATGCTTTTATTGTTTGTGCTTGTGCGGTCCACCCCAGTTTCACTTTGCTATGTGAAAAAAGCTGTTCTAAAACTGTATGTGCCTGTAAACTAATCCATATATTCATATGGATATTAACGATGCCCAAGGAATTGTAAGAGCTACAGAGAATGTTGAATTTAGATTAAATACCTACTTCTTCCTTCTACTGTGTGAAAATAAGGTACCCTATCTTTAAGGTCTTTTTAAATCAACATATCAATCAATATATGTATAGCATTTGGACTTTATTATAGTGATAAACATACTTTACTGAACAATTCCTCTTTATGATCCTTTGTTAATACAGTTTTATGAGAAAGGAAAGCCATGGTCTGCTGATTTCGTTTTGCTAATATCTCTGGGAAGAACAATGCAGCTGTGATTTCGTCACTTCTTGGCGTCTCCCTCAACAACCTGGCTGCGACCCTTCTCTCATTTCCCAGTCCTTGGCCTATTTGTTAACAGCCCCACATAGCTGTGATGGCACAGAGTCAACATCAAATTCTGTTTCCTGTTCAAAAGACTAGGATCCTCCCCTCACAGGAAGTCCCAAATATACAACTCATATTTGTTGATGTCCGGCCCAGACTGTAAACTGCATGTGATGAACTGCGCTCACGTGCAGACAGCTTTTTTTTTATCAGGCTTTGTCTTCCATCTTCAACAGTGCAGATTTGGTTTGGACTGAGAAAAGGGGGGCGCAGGAAGCATCTGTGCAGCTCCCCAAACAGTATGTCCCTAATAAGATACAGACAGTTTACATTTCAGCTCTAATTGACATGTCATATTGATAATGCATTTTTGTAACATTTCTAAACTACATGTATTCATTTTGACCTCAGTGTTTGATGTTGTCATCTAACTACTGTAATAAAAAACTGCAATAATTGTACTTATGGTTAGTAAATTAGTAGCATTGGAAGCATTTTATTTATTTACCCCCTTCTTCTAATCTTAAAAGAATTTGTTTGTTTTTTTTTTAAAATAATTAATCAGGGCAGCCACCAGTTAACAGCTTCCTGTTTATAGTTCAAAATCAGAATGTTATGAGAAATCAATTTGTCAAACTCACAATCTGGAGTCAAGTAGGTCTTTAGCTGTTTGTTTTAACTCAAAAATAGCATTCCCCTTTATCATTATTGACCAATCAGGGGGGTAGTTGAGGCTGCAGAAGCTCACAACATCTCTTGGAACTTTTTAATACTTATAATGAAGATGATATGAACTCAATAGCTTAAAAACTTTATCACTTTTATCACTGTGATTTCTTCTTCTCTAGTCTTTGTCCTTATATGGTCATGCATTTCCAGTCCTCCTGTTGTTGAACTCAGTCATTCATATCGACCTTTGTCACACTTCACCACTAATGGGTTAATGTCAGATTGATGGGGCGATGTGAAGGAAATTGAAGCCAGCAGAAAGTAACCCAAACTTTCCAGGACCCCCATAGTTATCAATACTTGTCTTTGTCATAACACTGTGAAATGTTTCAAAATGCATTATTGCTAATGAGTAGTTGAAGTAGTAGTGATGGTACTGGTGGAAGTAGTAGCAGCAACAGTATTCCTAGTATAAGTGCATTTTAGATGTGTGTTGTAACAGTTTTTTTCTTATTTTTTCCCACTTTTGTGCTAGAATTTATGCTTTTGCCATAGACATATATATTTCAATTTGATCAAAATCAACTTTATTTCCCTTCAAACTAAAATGAAGTGAATGACGATAATACAATAATGCTGCATACACGGCATAACAAAGACAAATTCAAACGTAATCTTGTCCAAATGGATCAGAATGTCCAATTCAAACCAATCTACTCAAAAAGTGTACATTTGTTGAGAATAAACTCAATTTATTATTTATTTATTACGCAAGGGATAGTGAGAAACACAATTTTGATTCTTTGTATGATCTCTGTATGAAGAATTGACAACAAACTTTGAACTTGAACTTACTTAAGTAGTAATATAACAAAATAAATATAACAAAATAAAATGTTAGAGAAGGTCTGGATAACTCTGGCAGGGCAGAATGACAGTCCAGACAGCAAACAGGATGTTTAGAGAAGCCCATGGAGCAGTGTGACCTGAGGCAGGAGTCGAACTCGGGTTGCTCTTCACATGTGATGCAGCATATGAGACACAACAAAGACATAGAGTCACATGTTTAACACAGGAATAATATACAATACAAGTTACCTTGACAGCATGAGGTCATTCATTTGCTTTTACTGAGCTTGAAAGTTCAAATGATTAAAAAGTACTTAAATTTAACCTTGTAGCTCATCTTACAGTGCTGTAGTTATTCCGGGGAGTGAGGCAAGTTAATGAATTCAAATTGGATGCTGTAGTAGGAAGAATGAAAAAATATCATTGTGTGGAGGTGTAGTTTGGTAGGAACTGGCATTGAGTGAGCACATCTGTTTATTTATAATCTCCTGGATGTATTTCAAACTCAAGATATGATACTACTGCTGCTATAGTTAGCACTGGCACTAATTCAAACTGTTGAATAGCGTCATAAAAATAACCCAGTGAAGATTTTGGGCAGGCACGAAACCTAAACTCCATGTGCCCAATTTCCAACGAAGCGCCTTTTTTTGAGCCTTTATAAATCCCAGCTGCGGTTTAACTGTCCGCGGGTCAAATGGTGAATGCCTTCTTGGTGATGCATGAGAGACCGTAAAGCTTCCTGCAATTTGTGTTTACGCAAAGGTTGTTTTAAAAAGCTATAAATTCAGCGCACCTTGGATTATCGGCTGTATGAGACGTGTACAGTTTGTCCTTATCAGCTATAAGATTCTTTTACTAGATTTAAAAGAATAATATAACATGCATGAATGTGCAAACTATTATACAACTGAAATGTATTTATAATTATATATTAAGGTGCACCAAGTAACTTTTATGATGGGGAATCCACCACCTATTTGTCGCCATGGAGGCGTTATTGCTTTGTCTAGAATGTTCCACAGTGTGGCATTAAACATATCTGTCCTGCACTGAATCAAATGTAGGTTTTATTGCTAAAATATACCTTGAATAATATGTATCGTCTGTGAGCATGGTCGCCTTTCCACTGATTTGACCTGTAACTAACTAACCTGTAATGCCTGATTGTGTTACCTGCTTCTCTCCGTGGAGATGTTTAAGTGTAATGCCATGCTATGGAACACCCTAGGAAAAGCAGTTACTTCACCAGGGAGAAAGGTGTCAGAGCTAAACCAGAAAAGTTACATGATGCCCCTTTAACCTTGCATAATTTGAACAAAGACTGTATTACTTATATGCAAAAAGATGATCATAAAACCAACATTTATGAAAAGACATACACTTAACTTGATGTACTTTAACTCCTGCATGTCACCGTTTTCTAATCACTCACAGTCCTATTAAATGTAAAGTATCTGTGCATCTGCGAAGGTGTGAGTGAGCTACATGCTGTGTGAATGCTAACGCTGTATTTACTGATGTTTATCCGTAAAACAGCCCATAGCATGACAGCACACATGGTCCACGTTTGTCGGTGTTGACTCTCCGATGTTTTCAGCAGGAAATATGCGTTTGCTCACGGGACACATTACAACACAGGCCCGTATCTCGCCGCACTCAAAGCTCGGATCTACTTGATTTGCAATTTTACAAAAACAGAAGCCACAACTTGAACTTGTAAGCCCTTCCGTGCAGCATTTTAGTTCAGAAAACACTAAGTGGTCGTGGAAGTCAGCCAGTTATTTTTTAGAAATATTGATATTTTTTGAATGAACCGTCAACATGTGCAAAGTGTTAGAACATGACACATAGTACAATAAACTTTGAACATGTACATGAACTCTGCAGGTCGTCAGCCTTATTTCTGGGAATAGTAGTTTTTAAGTTCAAAGAATTTGTGATTCATTTCACTGGTGGTACTGGATAAAGATCTAAGTAAGACAATGGAAATATTTCACTTGTTTAAATATTTGTGACACAGAGATCATCAATATCTGTTTGTTATATTACAAAGGATGAGCTGTTCTCTTGACTGGTTGGATTGGACTGTGGTGCCTCATTCCCATATGGTTTTAATTGTTGGATGTTTCAATGCTGCATGTGGGGAAATAGTAGCCCCATAGCCTATAAATAAAGTTGTTCATTGGAATAAAAAGAACCAAATATATGCACAGTAGTTTGGTTTCTTCACCCTGTCTGTAGGCGAGTCGATGCTGCTAGTTTAAAAAAAGCTATAAACTTTTTCTGTTACAAAATTTCTTTGGTTGAACGTCAAAACAGTAGACAAGTTTGGATAGAGTGACTGATTTTCATAATCCCTTGACACTGGTGATCTGGGCCCTCCATGCAATTTGTATTCATCATTATGCAATATGATGTAATAAACCAAAGATATGCTCCCATATAAGCAGTGACAGTCTTGACAATAATGACCCTGACCAGTGATGAAGTTTATTTTATGATATTTGTTGCATCAGTCTAAAGACTTGTGAAATTACGATTCTGCTTTGTCAAACTGTCCACTAACATTTGCATATTCATTCTTATCTCTTCAAGCATTAAATTATCTGACATGTATTTTCTGCAACCTTTGTGAGGGAGTTTATCTTTCTCATCTCCATTAATAAATGATTCTGATTCTGATTCTGATTCTGATCTGATCGCAGTGGAAACAAAAACAAGCGCAAGTAAATCCACTTCAACCACATCCAGCTGATTGATGTTTAACAGCTAGAGTTATAGCGAGAAAGAGCATGGGAACGGCAATGAATAGATGTTTACCAACATCCCACAACAATGTCAAATTCACATGACATTATTAACATTAACATCACATTAATTATCTTCTGCCCCACAAATCATGGATTTAATGTCCAATTGAATCATAAATCAGTTTAGATGATCAGCACTTGGAAATAACTACCCAGAAAATAAGAAAATATGTGTAACCATCTTGAAGTAATACAAATCTACCCTAATATAGCAAGATACTGATACTGTAGTTATTGTTTATGTGTGGCTCTCTTTAGTTATAATTCAGCATATTTACACTGTACAGATGTACATTAATATGCACTGCCCATATATCAACTAACAAACAAAATATGTGCATTGGGTAAAGATCAAATCTGTTTTTTTCAAATGTTCTATTTAAATAGCAGTGCATACCGTATGCTGGAAACATTACTCTAAATTTAAGTTTATCTGTTGAATGAAACCGATGCTAGGAGCTGTGCAAATAGCATGAATCTAATGACCTAAAAAGGAGTGTATATGCTGTAGTGCATGAATGGTTCCCCCAAGAGTTAACACTTAAGTCCTCTCGTGTGCAGATTTAAGCATTGTGATTTTGTGGTTTTGGCAGCAAAACTAACCTTAGTGCCAAGTCAAGATCTGAGACAACTTTGACGTCAGTTTGTCCTCTCTCTACTGTACCCAGCATATTACTACAAAGGGCTACACAATGGGACCACTTGGTAGGAAGCCATGTTTCTGATCATTTTAACATATGTGTCGTGTGTGAAAGTGAGCAAGTCAAAGTCATTCATGAAGTCTACAGTTTATGCTCCCTAAGCTTGAAGTCATAGCTGTCATATCTGAATTAGTAATGAAGAAACTAAATAGGAGACATAGGAATATACTGTATGTTGTTTTGTCATCGTAAAGTAATAGTCATATTATGATAATGTCATAGGTCTACGCCTGAAAAGGTTTTGAAGAGTCTGGCTGTTTTATATTCTATAATCTGTTAGGGGTTTCCCGAATAGCTGACGTTCAACAACTTTCAGTCACTTTATTATGATGTCATTGTGATTGTGCCTTAAGGGTATGTGTATGAGCCTAATAATGCCTGAAATTTTATGTTAGAGAATACATCATGATTTGTTGATTGTCAAATGACTTTTTATTGTTATTTACATTATTACCAAAACATAGAGAAGATCCACTGAACCACTCGTGTATACTCCTGAATCCTGAATGAAGGATTACACCATCTTAAATACCAAAGCATTACCTTTGCTGTCTAAGTGTAATAGTAAGTCTTTCATAATCATTTATACAACCAACTGCTGTGTAAGGGAACAGCTTGGTTGGTTGCCATTTTTCTGATAATAACATGTGTGAAAGAGCCTTGAGTGTAGTGAAGTCATTCATAAAGTAGTGGTTCACTAAACTCAAAAGGCATAGCTGTCATAAAGAAAGCCTAAAACGGAAATGTTAGAGAATAAATAGCTGCTTAGGTGGGAGCTTGTCTCAGCCGTGTAAAATAAATAGCCCCTAAGTGAGGACCTAGCACATTACCTCGTCTAAAGGGAGAGATTTTCACAGGTGGGGGTTCGATTCCCACTTGTTTTGTTTCCAAACACAATGGCAAACTCCAATGTTGCTTCCTGCCAGTTTACTATTTGGACGTGCATAAAGGGAGCATGGGTTTCTGGCATCAAGTGTATCGTAAAAAAAAAAAAAGTCAAAAAAAGTGCAACACGCAACATGTTTTTGTGCTATAGCGGAGAATTTACGGTTTCCAATGTGGCAATTTATGGAAAACAGTTGCTTTCTGCTGGCTGCGTTGGCATCTCTGTGCTATACCTCAAACCATTAATGAGATATGGAGCATGTGTGGACCATTTTTTCCCCAATAAAAAAAAGTGATGAAAAGTTAAAGCCATAGATGCAAAGAACAATTATGAGCAATGTTTTACTATTCGGTTGGAAATTGCAGCTACTTATTCTTGAACAACTTTTTACATTTAAAAATAAGTACTGTCTTAAATTATACTGTCGATTTATGTTATGTATTTCCTCTTCTCAACACAATCTTCCCCTCCTTTACTCAAAGAATAAATATACTTTCTTTAAATGCCAAATAAAAGAGACTATATTGAATTTTGTAAAAGCAAAGAAACACTCAAAGGTCTGCCACCTGCTTATTTCCATGGAAATTGTATGGCTTTGTCTTGAATGTTCCACAGTATAGATTAAACATATCTATCACAAGAGAAACAAGCAGGTTACAGCTTTACGCTTCATTATAATTCAGATTTGCGGAGAGTCACCCCTATTCACAGAAGAAATCGTTGTATTTTTGAGCAATAGAAACACAAATGCTAAATGTTTAAAATCATACCATGGAATATTCCAGGCAAAGCAACAACATCACCAGGAAAGTTGCACCTTTAAGTGCACCTTTAACTATTCCCTTTAAAGTTTGTTCAGTATGTCTTAGAGCATTTTGTAGTTAAAACAAATTAAAACAGTTAAACCAATGACCAGTATAATGGTATTGCCTACTTAATGTTGTAGTTTCTCATTCTTTTGTTGCTCCTCCTGGTGTATTTTGTTGTTTACATCCTTAGCAACAAATAGCAACAATCTGTCAGGCCACCGCATTCAGAACGCTGGAGTCTGAATAAAGAGATTATCTTAAATAGCATCAGTGGCCCACCCTGTGATTTCCTTTTAAATAAGTGCTAACAGTAGCAGGCTTGACAACGTACTGTATATAGGGCTGCTGTTGTTCCTTTCTTCAAAATGATGATAGGAAGCAGTTAGCTAAAGTGGCTGTCCTTTTTAGCAGCAGCTCAATAACCTTTCTGTTCCATAAATATCGAAATTAAAAACAGGATCAAGAGGTGTCTGTGTGACGGATGGAAACTCGGGTGGAGCTACTGGATGCAGTGGTCAAGTATAACAGAGAACAGGCCAAAAGGTTGCCAAACATCCTTTTACTCTCCCTCCATACTTTTCAGGTCTTTATTAGTACATTCTGAAGTTAACATTGGCAGGTCGTTCTTTAAAGACAAAAAATATATACAAATATACTTTTTTTTCCCATAAACCTGCCTTTCACTTGGCCGGTACGGGAGCCTCCACCTGCTTGTTTCCATTCCACAGTATGGCATAACTCTATCTATATCCTTGGATAATATTCCAAAGTAAGGTTTAACTTTCCATGGAATCAATCTGGTAACATGCCTCCTCCAGAAAGTTATGCGTCATTGCTTTAAAACTACTCAGTGTCAAAAGGCCGTAGTTCATGTACTATTTCAAATGCAGAGATTCAAAAAATCTGAATTTCACAAAAACATTTGCAACAGACCGAAGACAGAAGATAATCACATAAAACTAAGGTATCTCTCTGTTGTTTGTAAAGATTTAAAAAGGACTTTCTTTCTTGTAAAATTTCACTGGAACCATAGATTCTCACCATTCAAAGAGCTTCCCCCAAAATAGCACATAACTTGCATTTTATTTTGCATTTCTTTAAAGTAATCCAGCTCGCCATGACATTCTGTTCCCAGTTCCTCATGAAAACAGCTGATAAGAAGTAGCTGGACTTCAGACCCTGAACTCCCAGGGGGTCAGTTCACTCGGGGGCCAGTGGACAGGGGCCATTTGAAGCCTTTAATGAGTGTGAGGACCCGAGCCCATGTCACTGCACTTAGGTATAGCAGCCCCTGTTGAACACTGACTACAACATTGTCCGAGTTTTCCCCCTGCTGAGCACAAATAGGATAAACACTTGGTCTAAATGTCAGATCACCCGTGCACTATGAACTCTGGGTAATGGAGTTAACCTCTATAGGGCTATTACTGACCAGCCTCATTAAGGTCGCAGGCAAATTAGAGGTGTCATTTCCTTGTTAACTGAACAGTAGACAGTGTCCTCCTTTACTTTATAGAAGTGGTGGAGAACAGTTAAAGACAAGAACCACACTTTGGAGAGAAACTAGTGAGGATAATAAAAGCAAAGTGGACCTTCTGATTCTTTTAGTTTTAATTTTAAGACCCTTACAATGAAAGTTAACAGCAACTTTAATATCTTGAAAAAACACTATTATAGCTCATAATATACAACAGACGTACAGTTTACATTACAGTCAGACCCAATCGTTTAAAATATGATGGAAAATGCAAGATTTGAGATCCCTTAATTTGTTTTTCTTTTGATAATTTTGTTCATTAAAATCTCAATTATAAATATTTGAGAACCACTAAGATGTAAGTTTATTATTTTATTTGTTATAAAATGGCTAATGGTGCTGATTTAGCTTCTATGTTTGGATAGACAGCCACAAATATTAGTGTCTACACCAGCAGAGCAGCAGTGTTATCTCATCGCTGCATCATTTCCCTGATGAGCCCAAATCTCATGTTCTGATCCACGTCCCGTCCAAGCGCCGTCCACTTCCTGTCCTCCCTGAAATGATGACACGGGTGCGATCTCCACTGTGACGCCTCCTGTCTGTATAAAGCCCGGGCGGAGGGAAGAGGATGGGCGTGTGAACCCAAACTGATAATGTGATAGAAGAGTGAAAGTTAGCTCTAACGGATAACACAGACAACCTGGTGTGTTGACATAGTGGGTTTGGCTCCATTGGACAACAGTGCATGATGAGGACGCAGGTTGTCCATAAAGATTGTGTTTAACCTCCAAAGTTAGGGCTGTAACCTCTGGGCTGCTTTCAAAGAGTGGAGTGTATCAGGAGTGGACAGCAAAAGGCAAATCTACAAGCAAATATATCATAGTAAGACTAAGCAGTGTATTAAAATGCTGGTACATTGGTGTCAATGTAGTAGTAGTAAACAGAAATGGAAAAAAGTGAAACTAGATTAGTCCTTAGTTTGTCAGCTTTTGGACCAACTGAATTAATCCTGCTGTAGTCCTATTTTAACCCCAAGAAAGTTCTAGTTTAGAAGTTATTTAGTCTTAAAAGGCCTGTATTACACTACTTTCTGTTCTGTTGTAATATTGTACCTTCATCAAAAGCATACCTGGCGTTGTTTTGTTTCATTCACACATGTTTAACACAGAAATCCTGCATCCTGCCCTCAAACATAAAACAATCTGTTCCACCTTGTGATGTCATGTAGCAATGCAGGAAGTGCTCCATTGTGTTTTTAAACACCATACACCTTCACTAAAACTATTTGGATGATTTCAGCCGTGGAAAGGAGCTATTACTTTGAAAACTACCACCTCATGACATTACAAGGTGGAACAGAGAATTTTGAGCTTTAGGTATGTAGACAGATTAATAATAAATGATTTACTCAAACATGTGAATGAAACAAATCACAGCAAGTTTATGAAGAGGTAACAACATTCTAACATGGGTTAAAGCTCACAAGAGATGATTTTGTGTAATATAGGACCTTTAAGCTGCTTTTAGAGGTTTACTTTCTGGGTGAGAACTATACTTTTGTGGTATGTCGGTACTTGATAGCACTAGCTATCACTAGAGTGAACTATAATATTTGTTTCTCCGTGTATATTTCTGTTCAAAGTACTAATGAAGCTGTGAGCTCTCATTTTGTTTTCATTCCTGCCTGCGTTGTTTCTAATCCTGAAGCCAATTCAAACACTTTTTATAGACATAGATTAAGCCGCCAGAAACACGAAGAGTTGATTCTCTCAGAGGCGATGCCAAAAGGTTTTTGAAAAAGTCTGTTGTTTTTGCCCCTAAAACGTCTAAACGAAATTGATCAGGAACAAATTGGCCTTAATGAACTTGTCACATGAACCTACTACACTGGGCTTATTCACCAAGTACTTTCAGATACGATAAAATTAATGCTCAATTGCCATAGGGGTTAAATTAGCCCAAACAACTTTGTGTATCCGACAAAGGCATGCATTCATAAATACAGCAATGTTATAGCTTCTATTTAGGATTATAGAAACCTTATTGAGCTGGTTTATTATTACGAGTCCCAAGCATGGATATACTGCATCAATAAAAGCATTAGCCATTAAAACCCAGGTCAGATGGATGCAAATCAGTGCACTTTATTTTATGTTCTGACCCCAGTATTGAAAAGGGGAAAGAAGACAGATAGGAGAATCACTGTGACAAATATAGTTCCTAAAAAGCAATAGATATAGCAGTATATTGAAATTGTCTGTCAGCGCTAGGAAAAGCTTCGGAGTGCATTTTGACAGTAGCGTAAATGGGCCATAAACAATAAACAAATGTACTTAAGTGAAATTGGATTTTTTCTTATTGAATTATAATTATGCTGTTGTTTTCTCTCTACAGAAAGATGTGAAGGATGTGTTCACGGCCATTTCCTTTGAAGCGGCGTACAGTTTGGGGCAACATATTGTCTCCGGACATCAGGACAAAGACCTGCCCGCACAGGACAAAGACCTGCCCGCACTCACCCCTGTTCTGAGATGGAGGAAAGGGAACAAAATAGCTGCAAAGAATGAGGTAAGATTAGTTTAGGTACAGAAATCAGGGAATAAGAAGTTACACATATAGTATTAGGTATCAATATAAATCACTAATCAAACAAACAGATCCGTATAACACCCTGTATTTCTGAAATAAGTTTGTAGGTTCAGTTCTCAGGCTAACCCACTGACACGCTGTAAAAAATAATAATAATTCATTAGCTCCAAAAAGCATTTTTCAATTTACAGTTCAATTTATTATTCAATCACTCCCCTACTTCTATTCACACCTGCCTTGGGGTAAGATGACATAAGTGCCCACTATGGCCCTTCCAAAGGACACCAACCTCTAGATAGAATTTCTCAACATTACTGTACTTAAGTCTCCGGCCAAATGAGACCCCAAACATGCACCCTAAAATTAATTAATGACCTCTACAGCATGAAAGAAATGCATTCCATCAATACTTTGACTTTACTACGTTCGGCCAAAAAAAAATTACATTCTTGTTAGCACTCGTGTATATTTTCAGCCAATACACACTCTGACACAGTTCATTTCCTCAGCTGATTGGTCTGAAAATGAATCCGACCCTACACCTCTCAAACGCAGCGATGGCATGTCGTCTCTCTGACCACAAAAGGCGTAACGGAAATGGCGCAAATTAAGGTTGTAATGATTCGGTGTTCGTTACCAGCTTATTATTGTCTATGTTCGCTTTTCTTGAGTCCCATCCAAGAGACTGATTCATTTATTTTCATTTGCAACCACCTCTAACCTACCCCACATGTGTTTCCCTATACTGTCTGCAGTGCTCTTTGAAAAACGCAAGGATTTGTGTCTTTCAGCGCCTGCAAGTGATCTATCTAAAAATCATCAAAGTCACATTGGTCTTTTCGGCTTGACTTGAATTTCCTGTAAGATTTAACCTACAACCAAAGAGCGCCATGATTAAAAGAGAGATCAGAAAGTTTCAAATGTATGGGCTTCCTCAGTTACAAAGCTGCTGGTCCAACAAAAGCACAACACTGCCCCCTAGACTAAATACTCCGTCAGTGTGTGAATCCATGAGGTCATATGAACTTTGCCAGTCTCTTCTTTGTTTTTTAGACTTATTTTGAGAAGAACTGCTTGTCTGACGATTGTGCTGCGGACTTGAGACTTCACGGGAAAATGTACCTCTCTGGGTAAGAGTTGAGTCGTGTATATTTGAGTACAGTCTGAATCCTGGTCTGAAGAAGCCGGCTGACGTCATAGGCCATGTGGGTGTGGGGAGCAGGGGAATGACGCATGCTTGGAGGATATCCATATGTTTTTCCATTCGTAGGGAGTTACCTCTATTTTTTATATTTGTACAGTTAACGGAACTCCTAAAACTCTTCCCTAAAAGCATGTCAAATTAAAATACAACCCAAGCCAGGAGTTTTTCTATCATGAGCACTTGACATATACTATATATAACCTCTTAACCCTATGTGCTTGCTGTTTATACTGGCATTTTCCATCAGTAGCTCTATTAACTTTTCATCTAAAGCACTGTGAACTGCAGTAGCTTGTCTGTTGAATTAATCAGAGATTAACCCTTGTTCCCCAAGTTCATAACCTGTTTTGGTTCTGTGTGATGAAACTGCTTTCATGCATCAAAATGGGGGAGAAATGGGGCTGAACCTGGAACTAAACCAAGATTAAAACAGGAGAACTAAAGGACTAAACCAGGGCTAAACCAGGACTAAACAAGGACTAAACCAGGACTAGACTAGGACCAAAGCAAGACTTGTTTCTGTAGCTCAAGTTGGTCTAACCTATTTTCCGAGGCTTCATGATTTGGCCTGTTTAACTCTGGCAGTTAAAATGTTATTGCCCCCACAGAGATCATTGCATTTAACCTACTCTTTAATCTTTTTAACTTGTCATTATGCTTTCCCTTTTCGAATATATTTTCTTATCAAAGTCCCATATAAAAAGTATATTTATATATCCCTTGTATCTCTACAGAGTCCATATTAGGCCCCATTTAGCCCTGGGAGGAGTGAAGAACATCTCTCTAAATCTGACGATCGCCAACATGGGGGACGACGCGTATGATACCAACATTTACTTTAACTTCTCCAGAGAGGTTTTCTACATCAACTTCTGGCAAAAGGTCAGCCACTATTCAAGTATCCACTGTTTGTTTAGGAACTCAATGTTTATTTTCCAGTTCGGTGTTCTCCAGTTTGTATGTGTTTGTATGTGTTTGTATGAGATTCTTATCCATAATCCCAGAAGCAGAGCTAATACAGTACACTTCATGCTAAAACTAGTGCTTTTCCCACCAAGTAACACCTTCAAAAATATTTGGATCTCAAATATACAGACTTCAACAGACTCAAATTAGTATTGCAAAATTAGATAAAACCAGGTGTAAACCTCAACTAAAATATAACTAAACCAGATCACTAAACCAGGTAAACCAGGACAAATCCTATCTTAAAATAATCAGAAATTCTGCACAGTATGGCATTAAACATATCAAATATGCATCTGCTTCATTACAGATGTTTCTTTTACTCAAATATAACTTGAAAAACATCCATTCTGAGTGTAGTCTCCTCACCACAGATCTGACCTGGCTTGGTGATGTCATGTGTTTGTCTACATGGAGCACCTTTTTAAAAAATCAAGTAAACAATGCATTTTAATCAAAACTTTCACTATTTATTTCACTCCCTACTTTTTTGGTGTTACTTATACCACCTGCTCCGCCCATTGTTGCAGTAAAATGAATTAGTCATACATGCTTATGCCTCCAGTATTGTACATTCTTTGTTGGGGGCGACATTTTTCTTGTAAGATGATGGCTGCAGTGTCAGTGCAGACTAAACAATGAATCTCAGAATAGGCAAAAATTCACATTAGGATTAACTGGGCTTTTTAGATGATACAGTGAAGTTTTGTGAGAGGAGCAGGAGGCTACAGCTGCCACCATCTCAACAGCAGTGCCATAATGTCTGACTTATGGACCATTGATAATGCATTCACGGTGTAAAAAGAAAGCTCCCATGACAATACTACTGGAGAAATGGAATTATGATGTGATTTATACACTCTTTGATCTCTTATGGGTGAGATTTTTCATGGCTACACAGAACTGCACTGTTAAGAACTTATAAAACATGAATATCAACATTTATTATTTTATTATTATTGCATTATTATTCTTTTTGTTTTTATGTAATCATAATAATATGTAAAGCAATAATTCATACTATGTTAGATCGTTGTTGTATCCCTGGGCATCTTAATTAAGATCCACTGCTTTCTCAAGTCACAGTTATTTTACTACTTTCAATTGGAAGAGCATCTGGAGTAAAAAGTCACTGTGTTACTAGATCTAGCACTCTCCAGATTATAACATTTATACATTTGGTTCATGTTTTGATTCTTAATATTTGCCATAATCATAAATAAGTATAAACTTAATGTTCTGAGCTATAGTATCTTGTGCACAAGGGCTTATTTCTAGCCACAAAGCAGTGCCAAGGAATAATGTGGCATGAAAATAGGCCAATGAGCTAAGAGAGTTGCGGTTATTTTAGAGCTAATGTCCTGCTTTATTCATTTGTTAAAGAAGCTAAGAGGTCTCAATGATGCCATAGGTCAATACCCTTTCAGAAGCTTTCGGGGACACCATCTATCTCCAAGTGCATCTCCTCATAATAGACCTCAAGCATGCATTTTCTGCTCCTGTGATGGATAACACAATCTCTATAATGCACATAAGCGGTGACATGTCTCAACCTTCCCAAACAGAGATGCAATTGAATTAAATTGAGGTTGCTCTCTGGGCCAATATTAGGAGAAAATAGCATTTGGTTTCACAGCTAATCCAATGAACCCAGCTGACATTAAGTATCAGGTTTCCAGGAGTTACACAGCCTCATTTAGTCCACGAACCTAATAACTTGGGGTGGTCCGCTGCGCTAGGGCAACAGGAAGCCCCTGGTATGTAGAGATGACAAAGAGGCCACTGGTTGGATTTACTGCCGCATGCTTCTCAATACATTTCTTATTACTCAAGGTGCTATTGTGAACCTATTCTCAAAGGTTAAGGCTCACTCCCATCCCAACCCTGCAGTGTTTTCTTCAGTTAGAGAGGCTTGAACCTATATCCTTTTTCACAGTAGTATAGATGAGATTGGAGGACAGTACTAAATGAAAAAATGCCTTTATTTATGTTTCTTTGTGAGCCATAAGTTAGGAATTGGAAATATTATTTTTGGATAGTTACCATGTACATTTCACCATCTGAAGTCCAGATTTTGTGAGATATAGTATAATGTATTTGTGTTGGAATTAAGAGGCTTGAGTTCAGGTTTTAGGTTTATCATTAGTCTTACAAAATACAGCCAGTGCTTTTTGGAGTGTTTAACTTTTTGCAGTCTTTTGTGTGTACATTGTCAGATCAGTAATTGTCTACAATTGTCTCAAACCATGACTAAAGACCTCTACATATTTATAGATTGCTGCTGTTAGCTCACTGTTGTTTTTGCAGCACTAACATGCTTTGGAGGTGAAATGGTTTCTGGAGCAGAGCCTTTACTCCCAAGAGAATCAGAAAACAGGCCTGGCTCCTGTGTTTCTTTTTTATCTCAAATGTTTCAAGTGGTCAGCTGAAAGGTCTGTAGCAGCCATTGTTTCAGCCCTTTTCTAATGAGATTGCACCCAGAGGACACAAACTGCAATGGCTTAAATAATTGGGTTTCTTGCTTTTACTTTTACATGCAATGAAAAGACTTTGTATTTTATGTTAAAGATGCACTGCGTAACATTTCTTGTGTGAGGGTGGCTACCTGCATAGAGATTGCTCACTGCTTCGAGTGTCCTACAATATATCTAGTTACACTAAAACAAATAATACCTTGAAAAACATGCATTCTTACTGTGAGCAGGGTCACCTCCCCACACATCTGATCTACAACTTTGCTTAATAGCATCACCTGTTTGTCTCCAGGGTAATACACATCTTTAATGCCATACTTTGGACCATTCTAGACAAAGCAATAATACATCCATGGAGATAAGCAAGTAGCAGATGCCCCACCAGGGAAGTTACATAGTGTATTTTTCATGCATTTCTTTAGCTGCTATAAATAAAGTTGTGATAATGCTTTTATGAATTTGTTGGCAATGTTAGGAACAATTACAGCATGAGAGATTTGCTAAATCCCCTGTGCGTTGTCACCACAGCAGTGCAGATACTTAATGGACTTGCCACTTGTTAAAACACTACCATTTGTTTGGGAGACCAGGGAAAGTAAGCAAGAGTGACAGGGTGAAGAAGTTGAGAGGGTGAAGAAGTGCTGGACAAACAGTGGTCAGTGTGCTGTGGTGTGTGTGGCTGTAAACAGAGGGGCACCAGATGAGAAAAACATACAGTAACTATGATGAACTGAAACCTGCAATAACAAGGTCATTGTTTGATTACAAAAATTGATGTACCGTGTAGTAAGCTCTAATGAAGACATTTCTATTTTATTAGCCAAAACCATATCACTTTTAAAGCATAAAAGACTTGTAGTAAAACTAAACCAGGACTTAACCAGGTTTAAATAAAAAAAAAACCTAAACCAGCAATAAACTGGTACCAAAAAGTGCAAAGTTAAAACAACTAAATAACAAAAAGTAACAACATTATCAGTTAGTATGCAATATTGTGGTGCTGTCATTTATTTTATTTTAAAATGTATAAAAGTATAAAATCATTATAATAAATTGACATTTTGGACTATGACAACTAATTTGCAAGATTTTGTGTAGCCCAACCCCAAACCCACACCACATGTTGGGGTGCTCTGCTCTCTCTCAGGGGTGATTATAGGGGGGTGATGGGTAAACAGCCACTTCCCTATCCTGCCCAATCCCACGGGACAGTCCTGTTTGAACAGCAGCACACAAGGGTACAGGAAATAGTGAGAATTCCAACAAGGCCGCCACAGGGTCTTGTCACCTCAGAGCGACAGTTCATTTGAAGGGGCAGGTCTAGAGTTAATGAAGACGTGGGTACAGCCTCAAAGATAGATCTGCTGAGTCAGGGAAAGTTGCAGACTGATTTATGGCAGGGGTAGAATAGCCCCCCAAAAAACAGATGAAAATTAAAATGAAGGTTGTATCCTCACGTCAGTTTCATCATAAACACTTTTATGGAAGGGAAGGGCGCAGAAATGTTTTATGTGAAACATTTGTAACCTTCTATTAACAACATGATTAAGGACATGACTGAAGAAAATAAACTACTACTACTACTAGAATGGCAGGAATGGCATTAAAGAGGACTGGAGATTAGAAATTGTTTCAATAGTGGAGTATTTTGATGATAAAGTACTCATAAGTGCAAGATAAACTTACTCGAGTTATTTCATCCCCACTGATTTGAGCTGATTTATGACTTATAAATATGCCAGCCCCATTAGCTCTTAGCACTTTCTCTTTATCACATTTGGATAAGTATTGTAAACATGAGATAAAAGTTGGCATGTTCGATGGACTTTCCTCTGACTTGACCAAATGGGATTGTCAGTGTATGTAATGCAGGCTGTATTGTATTGAGTTGTGAAGATCATAAACAGTCTGCAGTACACATCATACACACTAATATAACTGAATAGGCAACGTATCAGCTACCGTCACCTGCACTTTAACTTCAACTGCATAGCTGCACAAATTAGCTAAAATAATTAATATTAACACAAATTAGAACAAGCTTACAGTTCAGTAATTTGAGTTTTTATAAATTGTTCCATCCACCTCTGAGGCCTAGATACATCGTCAGTCTCTATTTTATCATACAGGGTTGTCAAGCTCTTGAAATATGGCTATGTGGGATTATATTTTGAAAGCAGGAGTTTTTGGCCGACAGCCTCTGAGTGAACTCTCTCTGAAAGAATCTCTCTCCTCGTCAGGTCAGAGCCTGAGTGTTTAGACAGCGCAGCCGGTGAAGCTCCATATTGTTTAGACAAGCTCCCAAACATACGGCCTGCAGCCTGTCCCATTACCCTCCTGCTGGCTGCGTGTGTGCCATCTCTGCTCTGTACATTCTTAGTTTAACCTAATTTCAGACTTCAATAAGGCCCAGGGACCTATTCTCTTGCATGGAGAAATGTGACTCCAACAAAAACCAATAAGAACTCAGTAGGATGTATATCCAGGTGGGTTGGAAAAGCAGCTTATTCTCACCTGTACACTGTGATAACAATTGCTGAACGTTTAGTTCCACTTCATTGTTAAATGGTCATCTGTATATTATATAATTTCTATATCTGGGCATTGAAAGTTTTACATCAAATATATTCATGGGTTTCTTTCAGAGGACTTTTGTGCTTTCAAAATATTTTATGTTGTTTGTATTTGCCTGGTTGATTGCAGCAGGCCTAATGTTTCTTCACTCTGAAACGATGGTTAGGAAAGAAGTCTTTGTTGTCATGTAATGTCCTTCTGTGTTCAAACAGTGTATAATTCAGGGAGTGGGGATCTAACCACCAACCTTCTGGTCTGTCGATTTGTAAAACTGTAATGACTTGAATTTTCAAAAGCAGAGAAAAGCTGGGCATAAAAATGCCGACACATAATCAAGTTTCATTACATCTTTCACAAATCATCTGTCTTATATGGTGTACATGGGGATGAGCTGCAAATACCTGCACACGACTTGCCCAAAAATATTGTGTGATTGCAGGAATATGTGGCTTAATGAGGATATAGGTGTGGGATTCTAGTGCTGCTGAAGAAGTTGGTTGAAAGCAGGTTCATGGTACACAATAGTGGTAACAGTTATTACATACACAACACATTTAACATCATATGAATGGTCTTGTTGGGTTTTACAGCACAACAGTTTTTATCTGCTTGTGTTTTTGTGTCACTGTGATAACTGTGAATTGTCTTTTGTGTTTTTCTTTGTCGCCTTGTGTTTCTGCGATTGCACTGTCTCCAAATTGTCAGTTTGACACATTCTATCTCTCGTTGTTGCAGGAAGAAAAGGGCATTTCCTGTGCACTTGTTGACTTGGACTTCCTCAAATGCAGCGTGGGATTTCCTTTCATGAGAGCTCAGACCAAGGTATTTCAGTTCGTGGCCACTGCTCATTCTCATCATCTTATTATTGTTTCATTATATTTCGAGTGCCATCTATGTCTTGACTAAATCCCATTGGAAAAATGATTTGTGAAGTCACTAATCCACTATTAATGAAATACGATACGTCCATGGGTCCAAGTGGAACCAATTTTATATGACATTTGCACAATAGGCTACACCTGTCACAGTTATCTAAATTTTTTTTCCCATTTTCTATCCTGCCTCCAGTATCATTTTGCAGTGATTTTTGACACCAGCCAGCTCTCAGGAGAAAATGACACCCTGCAGTTTTTAGTTCAAGCTAAAAGGTGAAATATTTCATTCTGTGTTTTTTAGTTTGACTTGTTTATGTGCCAAAAACTAATAATTATGAACTAAATCTTTTTTTACAGTGCCAATCCAGAGCACAAACTTCATGACAACACACTGGACCTGTCCATTCCTCTTGTTCATGAGACTGACACTACCATCACTGGGTGAGATTACATACATTTTAATACTGTTCCCATGTATGTACGTAGGCCACTATGACTGTGAATGTAAATGGGCAGATAGAATTACACAATTTTTTGGACAAAAATAAACTAAATGTTCTTTAACATCAACCTGTCCAGGGACTGAGTGTGGAAATGGAAAAACTGGGAACTAGCATTCTGCTAAAACCTCTTTTGGCACGCATGTTTTTTTGTTTTTTTTTTACTTGCTTACTACCTCTGAAACTGACCTCAATGAACAATACAGAGTTAAGGAATCTAGCACTTTATCTAACTTGCCTATTTGGTTAGTATGATTGGTGTCCACAATTCCTTTATTCTTCCCCTTTGAAATAAAGAAAAAACAACTGCCTTACAAGTAAACGGAAGTAGAGATTACTCAAATTACTTATTACATTTTTAGTTAATGGTACATAATCAGTTAGAAAACTACAGTATTTGTGCTATTAGACAGAAACTTGTACCATCTGGCCGTGGGAGGATGCGAGGGAGTGTGCTGGTGTCAGTATGGGCCATGTCAACTTAAAAAGTCTTATCTGTGAACACTTTATCATGGCTCTGGTTCAATGGAGCGGGAGAGAGATGGAGAGCAGTGCCAGAGGTTTGACGTCTGATAAAGCTGCTGTTTGAATGTAAACGGGCCTTTGCTATAAAAACAAAACACGTCTGACTTATATCTCTGAAAATGCAAACACTCACCACTAAAATGAAGGGGCTTTACCAGGCTTTTGTGAATGTCAAATGTATTTTATTGTTTTATGATTTTGTAAATATACAACCTCTCTTCCACAGTGTGGTGGCGCCGAGCTCATTCATTTATGGGAACACTGTGGAAGCCTCACGCTTTGTCCTGTTAGAAGACATGGAGTGCCAATTTCAGCCACTGAATATCACTTTCCAGGTACAACTGTTAAAATATAATCCCCGTTTTACTGAATAGTCGTTGGTCCAGTTGTTGGTAGTTTTGGTTCATTTTGACTACACTAAACTAAATAATCTTAATCCTTTTTACAAAATGGATATCAGAAATCAATAAATAAGATTAAGATCTGGAAAATGTGTGGTTTGCAGAGGTGCTTAGCTTAACTAGAATCATTCTGGTTTTCACACGCTGTACTTTTACAATACTTGACATTTTGGTTACTCTTCCCACTGTGAGTAAATCGAATTACATTGACCATATTAAATTATTTGATAATTTGCGTTTCTTTCTCTGCTCCTTCAGATATGATTTTGTGGTCTGTCTATCAGAGGTTATGTCCAGACACTTACTCTTACTTGAGTAATAGTTTCTCTAAATATGTTTTTCTCCTCCTTGAGTAATTTCTTTGATTATCATGTTGTACTGGTAGTGTAGGGCAAATTTAAATTAAATTCAAATTGAATGTGTTATCTGGGCTTGAACTGTTCTTAGTTTGTTTCTCCTTTAATGTTTTTTGGTTGTTGTTCTTCTAGGCCATAAACAACGGGCCCAGTCGACTCCCCGGCTCCACTGTGGACATCCGGATACCCAACCGTCTGGCTGGCAATGGGGCAGACATGTTCCACATTGTGGAGACACAGGTGCGTGCCCATACTGCTCTACACACTTTATTTACTCAGTCCAAGTCATTATTTATGAGTTTATTCACCTGTAGGCAGTTTTTGGGCCCAGCTTACATCTGTCTCCTCTCATACACTTCAGCTGCACAAATTCACCTTTGAGAATAATGTTATGGTCTGAAACTTGCTAAAATGGTGTTTCATGGCATGGGCAATTTGCTTTGTAGGGGGCACCATGGGGCCAGTGAAACTGAAAGTGAAAAATGTTGACGTAGCTACTGAAGCTAGCCCTGTCATTTTGTTTCACAACATTTTACATTTAGATAACGCAATGGAATACTCTCAGTGGGTTTTACCTGTTTTCTTAACCCTTGGGTTGCTCTCTTCATATAGGTAGAAGCTCAAACTGTTAATTGTATTTGCTGTGAATGGGTAGATAGAAGTGACTGTATCTCGGCCTCCCCCAAAAAACATCTGGAATCACTTTGAGGGGATCAGACGGCTTGCACGAAATGGGAAAGGGACACCTGTAGAGCTGCTACTGCTGCGTACCATCCCGCGCTGGAACCACACATCACAAATGCTCTTAATGTTTAGTCTAAAATGACATATAGGCACATATTTTTAAGATGTTCTTACACTATGTAGTGAGTTAAGTTAGTCAGGATATGATTCACTGCACAAGCTAAGACCAATACCGAATGTTGGAACTGTAAAATGTAAAGCAAAAAACATGAAACAACGGTTACTTTTACAGATTTCTTAAAACGTGTTATGTAAATTTGACTAGCAAATAAAAAACATCCCCAGAATGGAAGTGTAAGTTGATGATAAACCCATGAACACATTTTATGACAGTAATAAATCTGGACAGGAGCAACACACTTAAAGATGCACTATGGAATTTTTCTTGTAAGGGGTCAACCATCCGCTTGCCTTCATAGAAAAGTATCAGTTTGTTCAAAAATACCTTAAAAGCCACACATTCTTTCTGTGAGCGGAGCTGCCCCTCCACATATCTGATCTGTAACTCGATCTGTTGCCGTCACCTGCTTGTCGCCATGGAGAAGAATATGTTTAATACCAGTCTGGGGAACATTCCAGGCAAAACAAGCACAAAGCAGACCCTTCAGAGAAAATACATAATGCATTTTTAAAAGGTACTAATGAAAGAGCAGGTAAATAATAATATTTAAGGACTCTAAATTTGCTAATACTTACATCCTGCATTACTTTTTACACTGTGACCCGTCATGTAAGGCTGTGACCTGTCGTGTAAGGACCTGGGTATGTCCAAGCATCTGGTGTAGAAGCTTTATTTGTTTTGGACCTTTCTGTCAAAGCAGTAACAGGACATGAGCTAGCTTTGTAGTAAAAGTCTATAGGATGGTCACACAAGAGGGTGGCCGCCTGACAGACAATGAAGAGAGATATTTCCCCCATGCAGAGCTATGGGACAGCCTGAAGAGGAAAAGGAGAAATGGTCCCGGGGGATCTGAACGTAAAACAGACACCTCTAAATCACTCCATATGGGAAACGGGACAGGGAGGGGTAGCACCTCTCAGCTGGGTTGGCCTTCCTGTCAGCATTGGCAGTCATAATGATAATGGGTTTAGGCCACTTAAGGTGACGAGACTGCTTATGTCCACATTTTCACTTTCAGTTCGAGACTAGGCTGCCCCTACATAAAATTTTATGAACCGTATTTCAATTTATTTTGTGGATTATTATATATGAGTCTCCTTGTTTAAATGTGCACGAGGTTCGAGGTTCACAACATGCTTATCTCCATGTTTTAGCCTGAAATGCTCCACAGTGTGGCATGCTGACTTTTCACTGATCCACCTTATAATTTGGCCTGATGGAGTCACCTGCTTGTCTCCAAGGAGATAGATTAGTTTATTGCCACACTGTACCACATTTTGAGGCAAATCAATAACATCTCCAAAGAGACAAGCAAGTGGTGGACCCTTCCCGAGAAAAATTACACCATGAACCTTTTGCTTTACCAGAAATGAATCAAAACTAACTGTGCATATGTCTTCAGGTGGCAGAAGGCAGAGGTAACTGCACCCCCCACAGAAACCCCACACCCTGCACCATCCCACAGGACAGAGAAAGCATCTTCCACTCGATATTTGCTTTCTTCACCAAATCGGGTCGCAAAGTCCTGGTAAGTTTTCTACAGGATACTTTTCATTTGTAATAAATGTTGCAATTGTCTAGTCAAAATGAATCAAATGTTCCTCTTTGTTGTGTAACAGGATTGTGACAGACCGGGGCGAGCTTGTATGACCATTACATGCACACTTGGTCCACAGCTGAAAGAGGAAGTATTAAATATAGATATAAAACTTCTACTCAACACTGAAATATTAAAAAGGGTAACTACTGTATTTCAATATTTAAACACTAATAATTTTGTATGTTGTTTAGTGCTTTGACGCTTTGACATTTTGCCTACAGGACAGCTCCTCTGTGATCCAGTTTGTGACGAGGGGCAGTGTTCAAATCAGTGAGAGGGCTGTGGAGGTGCCAAAGGGGCTGCCAGAGGAGATCTCAGTAAGTATAATTGTAATAATAAATCTATAAAATCCAGTCAGTCCGGGTTGAGTTTGTCTGTTTGATTCTCAGACTAGTGCATGCTCCGTGTGTTCCTTCTATCCATACCATGCTTTAATAGAGAAACTATTTCATCAAATTTGGCCCAACTTATGAATGAAGTTAGTGTGTTTTCATGTCTTTCAATTTACTGACCAATGCCCAATGGATCCCTGTTGCATGGGTTTGGACAAGGACAACACAACCCCAGTGAATGGATTTTATACTGAACAAAGAGAGTCCAATATAAAACTGTTCCTGAAGAGATATTAAAAAGTACATGAAGATAGCAAACGATACTAGCGTTTTAACAATGAGTATTCTTTGATTTCTTAAAGCCTGAAATGTGTTTATGACTAGTTTATGATCAAAGACATTTTAGCTCTCTCTGTCTTTTATTTGAAGAAAGGAAAATGTCAGTTGCTGCTCCACATTCACTGTTGTGTCCACTGTTGTTCATTTGTAAAGATGTGAGTGCACAGAACAGCTGGGACCAATGGGTATGTGCTCTCTAGGTTTGGCTCCTCAGCTGTGCCCAAGGACACCCCTCCCTCTCTATTGTTGCTCGCTGAGTGATTGAAAATCCCTCTAGATCAAATGTAATGATCATGGTGAGCACTGCAGATGTATCATGTGATTAGATCGGTCACCGGGCCACAGCCTCATGACCCTGGAGCTGGATCTTCGGAAAATTGCAGCGTATACGAGTGTAGCGTGCCATTCTTTCAACACATTTCCAATGCACCAGTAGCTATTGCTCCCACAGGCTCCAGTACACACAGTTAGCTTGTCCCATAGGAGCCACTGACTGAGTATATAGACTGCTAACTGCGATCTGTCAATGATAACTTTGTGATTTCTATAGAAGTTATATATACGACACGTAATATTGGGAAGGTCCTTTACAGTTCATTAACACCATTACTCCTTTACAATTCATTAACACCATTATTTACAGTGCTGATCTTTGCAGAGGCGAGTAAACACCTATAATTGAATAAATGCAACATGGATTAGTTTAATGCCATTCTGTGCTATTCTGGGCAAAATAATGGCACATCTCCCTGGAGACTAACCCCACCAGAAAAGTGATATAATGAAACTTTTGTTACAAACAAAATAAAGTTATACAAAGTGTCTCAAATTATTATTACTTCTAAATTATGACCACTCAGCACCTACAACTACCGCCATTCTTTCATCACATATCCAGCTTCAGTAAACATTCACCTTGTCCCTTAGGAGCTGTTTTGACCAAGTACACGCTAACTCTGATTTATGGTCTCTTCTTACTCAACTCACAACTCACAACTTACAACTCAGCACAGTTTTGACCACCCATGGCATGTAAATAAGCCTGTCTTTTGGTATGCCAGTATGCCATGTCCCTAATATTAGTTGCTGTTGAACGAATTTTGCACATTCCCACAAACTACACTTGTCAATTTGGGAGTCAAAGTGCAATGACCATTTGAGCTTTCATGTATTTTCCATACGCAAGTGCTTTGGCATGTAGTCCAGCATGTGCAGCAGGAGTAGAGGGGAGAGGGGGGGCTGTTAATGTGGGAAAGAATTCTACAAAGAGATTAATGTGCTCTTGTCCACTCGGTTTTGTTTTACAGTTGGTGTTACATGCCACATGTGTGTTGCAGCATTATCATGTCAAGAATGTCTGTCTTCATTAACCTACATTTAATTTTGCTTGGTTATTTAAAAACTAAAAGTGCTACATTTTTAAGTCAGTGTGTGAATTATAAATTTATCATAGGTTTAATCCCATATTGTAGAACATTCCAGGCACAGCACTAACATCTTCATGGAGGCAGGCAAAGTTACATAGTGTATCTTTCTCCCATTCTTGCTCAAAATACAGTGTATTTTTAAGGTAAACGCACACCCGTAAATTATAAGGGAATCTTGTTACCCGCTCATCTCATTGTATGTTATTTGTAGCAGTTTGAATTTCAACACGACTAAGATCAACATCAGCTGAGTGTCCTCCCGTTTTCTGTTCTCCATTTAAGGCCCTTAAAATGGACTTAGCTGTGGTCAGGAGTAATGCTATATTTATATCTCTCCAACACCTGTAATGGAATGATATTCAGTCTAAGTGATTGTGAAGGAAATGAAGCATGCACTGAAGTATCAAATGGCTCAAAGCAAGTATCCCTTTTAACACAAGCTTGATCAAAAAAACACCATAAATTAAAGTGAGTTCAATATTTACTGGTTTGTATTGATTCCCTTTTCCCATTGTAACTTATTATAATTGGTAGAGTTTCAATTAGTATGAAGTTTAGTTTAGTTTAGTATATGAAAGTAAAAAATACACAAACAAGTAACCAAACATTTGTTGCCATTGCCACCTGTTTCTGGTATTTCTCATAAACTCCAGATTAGTTGGAGTAATCCGGTCAAACAAGGGATGGGAGGAATATTATAAATGACCGGTTCATTGCGATTTACAGTAACTCATGAATCTTTGTTAGTTTCAAATGTATTTCTTTATCACACAGTTATTCACTTCATTATTCCAAACAAGAATAAACAAATCCTTTTGGCTGGTGTAGCCCAAGTTGTTTACTGTTTGTCCAGGTCAAATGGATAGTGGCGCCGCTGGTTTGTTGCCTGCTGAGCCAAAGGTCAGGCTGACCAAGACCCTGTACTCCCAAAATAAACAAAAATTGTTAACCTTCAAAGTTAGAAGTTAGTTGCAAATAATTATTTAAATCTTTTGCTGTATCTGGCATTTGGTTGGATTTTAGTTTTAATGTACAGGCTCTATGAGGCATGGTGTATTAAACTGTTAGTTAATGCCCACATTTCTAACTTTTTTATTAAAACGTCAATGTAACCATGTTGGACTGGGCTGGAAAACAATATCACAGTCAAGCGCCAATGGACTGGAGGGCCTATGGTTCCAACCTTGTCCCAGTGCATACTGCCACTGAGCACTTGGGCAAGACACTTCATCTTCAGCGTCTTCTGCACTCAAAATATGTTTGGTTGTGAGGGACCAATTGCAAGCCGCTGGCCGAACAAATCTCCATCTATTCTAAAAAAATATATTTGAGAGATGATATACTTTTTCCTGTAATATTTGTAAAACCCTACTATGTACTACATGCGATATACTACTTAATTTATTAATTCATGAATTAATCATTTCAATTATATAGCACCTTTCTGGATACCCAAAGCACTTTCAGTTCATTATTTATTCACTCCACACTCAGCGGTGGTGAGTTACTATTGTAGTCACTATTGTAGTCACAGCTGGGGCAGACTGACAGAAGCGAGTCTGCCAATCGGCACCATCAGCCCCTCGACCACCACCAGCACTCACGCATACACCACTTTTATACTAGACAATGTGGGTGAAGTGTCTTGCCTAAGGACACAACAACAGTTTTTTTGAGACTGGCGTCCCACTGTGGCACCTGGAATTCCCAGTGGTCTTCCATCCAAGTACTAACCAGGCCCAGCCCTGCTTATCTTCTGAGATCTGACGGGATCAGACTTTGACAAGCAAGTATGGCCAGCCCCTCTCCACACCTCTCCTCCACCCCTCTCCTCCACCACAGCCACTACCTCTACTACCCATTCTGTCTATTGAGAGAAAATAAAATCACTGTATTTTATGTTCTTTCCCTGCTGTGATTAGATTCAAAGTTGCAATATGCCTTTTATTACAGTTGCACTCCATTGCATCACCAGCTCTGTGCTTCCTCCCCCTGTGTGTTGTGTGTATTGTTTTGAAGTATGACTCAGAGACTGACTCAGGCTTTTGTGTTGTAGTTGATCTTTGAGGCGCTGCACAGCCAGGAGCCCCGGGGGTACGTGGTTGGCTGGATCATCGCCATCAGTCTCCTGGTGGGGATCCTCATCTTTCTACTACTCGCCGTGTTGCTGTGGAAGGTACATGTCCCTGACCAAGCACACTGTCATTCAGTTACTTCCCTTTTACAAGAAACACCTGCATCAGCACTTTTTCAATACTTTAGTCAGTTTTTTAGTAGCTGTTCAGACCAGTTCAGATAACACTGTCACCACACATTTGGATATTGACCATATATGGCCAGCCCTCATATCCTGTTACAGTTACAACTTCTTACAATTAAAAGTGGTTCCATCCTCTTTTTTTTTGCTAGAAATTCCTTAGAAAAGAGAATATACAACATTTCTAACAAAACATTAAACATGTCTCAGTGAATACAAGTTTCCAATTAAAGAAAACGTCTGTTCTGAGACCCTTACTCAGCATCTGTAACAGTCAGCTTTTTGTATAAAGTTTAATTGCATTGAAGTTGGCCTATCTTAAGTGTTAGTTAATCAATAGTGTTAGGTACCATTGTAACTTTAGCACAGACTTTGAGACAGCTTCAGCAGTGGCCATATATAACAAATGTTTTCAAAGATTCTGTAACTTCACCTCAACATTATGTTCGGCTGTATTGGGACAGCTGGATGTCACACAGAGAGAGGGCGGAGCTTAAACAGCCATGAAAACGACAAATCTCACGCTGGACAATAATTCACACTGTAACACTCACATGAAAGAGCCGCTCCAATGGGAAACGTCATTACACTGATATCTAAGGGCACGGACGGCACAGAACGCTTTTTCTTTTTCTAATGCTCCACTTTCCACCGGGAATACCACGACTAAACCTGGAATGTTGGCCCTGGGATAGATTTCCCTCAGTTCCGCGGGTCTCTCGAATCCTGCCAAAATAAACCACACTTACAAGAGCAGCACATGTCCTGTATTGCTCAGTGCAGGAAATGCCTGAGGAGAGCACAGGTTTGTATCAATAAACTGTATTAGTCAAAAGCAGATAAATGAACGGAGTCGCGGTGAGAGAGACATCACCCCTGCGCCTGCCGCTCCACAGTATCACAGCTTTGAATAAGGCGATATATTACATTCCTAAAGAAACACTGTATTTTCAGTCAAACTCCTCAGCTGCTGCCATCGATGTTGGTGGTTCGCTGTGATTTAACAATGGAATATTTATAAAAGCATACCATATATTTTCAACATGCTCCCTCCCATCGTGATAACCTTTATTGTAAGTTCACAAGAGAGGAAAGAAGGTCTCAAAGTCTGTACTCTGCAAAAGCACTCTACAATACTACTACCTCTATATCAAGTATACTGTTTACTTCTAGTACTACCACTACTACTACTACCCCCACTAATATAGATCTGTCCAATTCATTTTGCCACCATTGCAAAAACAAGGGGAAAAAATTATGCAAACCTTTCTCTATTGATATTTGCAAACCAACTTCAAAACCTAAACTTGAAATGACCTTCAAGGTTGTGGTGTATATGATTTATGTCCCCCAATGGGCACATCCAATAGAAGTGCATTGGCAGCCACCTGTTGCATTATCAATCTTCATTGGTTTTGGTTTTTAGGTTCACTAACATAAAAAAATATGATATACTTTCTGTGCAGTCATGTAGGGCGCCCAAGCGATTTGTTTTTAATGATCTGTTGAACTTGTAAAACCACTGGTATGGCCTCAGATACACTTTACTCATATTTTTACTCTTTTTGGCAGATGGGCTTCTTCAGACGACGCTATAGAGAAATCATTGAAGCGGAGAAGAACAGGAAGGATAGTGAGGAAAGCTGGGACTGGATGGAGAAGAATCACTGAGACTTGTGGACTACATATTGGGTCGAGAAGGATCCAATGGCATCGGGTCTCACAGCCCAGCACCCCCTGCAGTCTTCCATATGTGGAAGAGAGGAATTTCTCCATATTTTTTGGAGGCTTTGTATTATTTTCATTGGAACGGTGGTGGGGGTCCAGGAAAGAGACTTCTGAGGTGACAGTGCGTGGCTTGCCAAAGAGGACACTTAAAGCTAAAATATCTCCAAGAAGAGGAACTCCCAGGACAGTCAATGCCGGGACGTACTGAACTGAGATGGGGGAAAAGAACAACTTGATGTAGTGGACAACAATACCCTCAGGGCTGTGTGACAGAGCAATTTTATTTTTTTACTTTCACTTAAAGCCATATGGTGCAAAAGATAGCTTATAGAGTTGGCAAACCCTGTCACTGGTTTTTGTAGCACTGATGTTTGATAAAAATGGCTCATAATTTTACGTTTTGCCAAAGATATGTCCTGTTCAGATTGTGATTGGCGCCTGTGTATATTCAGACATTTCCGGGAGTGTTCGATGGTATCTTCCCTATATCACTTCCTGCCTGTGCATATCTTGTTTAAAGTCATCTGTTCAACTCCCCACCTCTCAAAGCTAATTCTATGTTTTTTCACCCACACAGCTATTAAAACACCATGTCCTTATGTCATCATTGAGGAGCTCCCAGTAAAAAAGCTGAAAAAATGTCCCATGAGATTTTGGTGTCATGATGTGGTAATCAAGTCAACACTGTAGAGTTTGTATTAACACTTGATTCACCACACTTAACATAGTTCTGCTCACTTAAGAAGCAAAGAGAAGCAGATGTTTTTCTATTAAAATCATTGACGCTGCCATTCATTGAACTGGTGGTTGTTATAAGAATTCAGTTAGTTATGGTTTTCTAACGTTTTATGACAAAAGTTACAGATTAAACCTATCTAGCTTCATGGAGAAAGGAAGTTTACAAGTTACAGGTCAGATCACAGAATGAATCAGGATGTGCTGCAAAAAAATGACAATCTAATTTGTACCTGCCTCACAGTTTGAGAACCCCACTACTGGGAAATGATTCAGTGGGCCTCCTCATGACAGGACTGATCTAGATTTATCTGAAACCCATCCCAGACCTCCTAAAGGCACAATTTAATTCTACTATTATGTTATTAAGTTTAACAATGAAATATGAGACTGTGCATTACTCTCCTAACAGATGAAAGCATGTATGAGGAGTCTACGCACATCCTTTTTATTGGGGCCCTGTTGGACTGAGTAATGCCCTAAAAATAGGCGAGAATGGACTGCGTTCAATCACGGCACATAAACGACCTCACCGGGAGGGCTTATTTTAGTCAACATGAAGGAATGCTTTAGCTCTGCCTCTAATAAACCCCAAATCATCTGACCCCATACAGCCTACTATTTCACAATAGGTTTCCCTATTGTGAAAGCTTGTACTGACAATCCCATAGAGGAAAAGATGTTTTATATGAATTCAAGATCATGAAAGACATTTTATTTTGTTATATGTGTGTAGATATAAAATATATTAGGAGCGGTTGCATTAGAGAGATGAAATGTGCAATGCCAAAGATTTTTTTCCAAGACACTTTAGTTCATTTCCAATTGCTTAGCTATTTCTATCAATAGATTCACTCTTATAATAACTCATGTTTTCACTGGTATATACTGACTGTACACCCAAAACGCATGGTAAAGCTTAATGCAGAGAATCCAACACTTGATTTTTGTTTTGCTAACTGTGATGGATATCATTGTTTTGAATGTTTGTAAATTGTCACAATTTTCCCCACTTTTTATGTTTTGAAGTTTGGCTCTGAATATACTACTGTCACTGAGTATCATTTCCATTATAGTTTGCTGTATGTTTGATGTTCAAAATTGTTTCATTTTAAAGCTGTATATTTATCTGTTGATAAAATTATAGAGTGAATTTCTATTGTACCACTTGTCTTGGTTCTAGTAGAGTTGGGAGAGATGGCTTTTAAGGGCAGTAGTGCCCTCTGTTGGCTGATGTGTATTTTTTTCAGCATTGCTTTCACTCTTTGAAAATTAATTCTAACCAAATGCATCTAACCCAAAAACATAATATAAAAAATTATTTGTATCTGAGAGGCACTACAACAATGGCTCTACACAATACAAAACCACATCCCACTGGAATTCATATTAATTCTGGGTTTTTTGTTAATTGAAAATTATATACTCTTGATTAGAATTATATACTCTTGATTAGAATCAAGAGTACACAAATCTGTACACTGACTATAACAGTATAGAATAGAAAATTATTATATTTATATTTAGATATGTATTATAAATAGCTTACCACCCTTACATTGAACATTTTCCTCAAACCTAATAAGAGTTTGATAGGCAGCTGGGTCAGGCTATCTCCCTCCTGATCATCCTGATGAAAATGAAAATTCACATTCATAAAACGTGGTGAACCAGCTACAGATGAACTGTACTAGTTTACTTAAAACTGTCGACCCCAATGTTTTGAAACTGTCTACAGTCTCTATGCCGCATATATTTGGACTTGTATTGCATTATTGTAAGGGTTGGTAGTTTGCATGTGGATCCTTAATACAGAATAGCCAATTATTTTAACGAAATGCTTGGTCATGTGATACCAGTTGCTATGACACTTCCAGCCCTTTTGTAAAACTTTATTAATAATTCATATAGAGTCCACTCTGAGAATACACTGTAGTGAGGGAGCCTGTTTCTTCAGGTAAACCTTACTCCACAGCCATCATGTCCACGTTGCTGGATCACGGGTGCATTCGGACTACAGCCGTGGAGCAGGTCGTGGCACCGATGGCCAGTCATTTATGTCATTTGGTGCTGTTATGTGAAGGGGCAGAGGAGCCTGTACAGTTTCTGCAGCTAGAGGGCGCTGCTGAGGCTGTGGCGAGAGCGACGCGCAACTTGGCATCCGTGGCTTATAGGTGAGACTTGCATAATATTGTAGGTTATTGAAAACAGAAGGTCTAGTCTACAGTGCAGTCTATAATATCACTGCTAAGCCCCGGTTTTTAAAGAGGGACTATGTAACTTTTCTAGTGGACAGTCCCCCGCCTGTATGCTTCTATGGGGATGTTCTGGGTTTCCTCCGGACACTCCAGTTTGCCCCATCAACTCAAAACATGCAGCACTCTATGAGCTAACATCAAGGACCATGACGTCCACCCTCCTGTGGGCTCACCACTCACAGAGGGGTTCATAGGGGGGTCAGGTGCATAGCCCAGCCGGATTAAGCAGGAGAAGATGGATGGATGGATGGATGGATGGAGTCCCAGTTTTGAGCCCTGTGTCCCCTTTCCGAGTGGATTTATCCAAAACCCGTGATTTGTCCCAGTTTTATACAAGAAATGTTGACCAATTTGACACCTGCCAACATTAAAGAGAGACATAAATTGTCTAGTTTTTTTGTTTTAGGTTTTGTCTAGGCAAAATTACAGAAAACACAAAGAATATATGAATATACTGAGTCATATGTTACCGTAAGTCATGAATGGGCCAAGTGCAGAACAATTTTCTTTAATTACACACTCGTTTCACAATTTTATTATTATCAACCACGACCAGCCCAGTCCAGTTTTTGATTTTGAAAATCCCATCACCCTACATTAAGCTATATTTTTATAGATACAATTGAAACCCCACAAGTGACCTGTCAGATGATCTGAGGAGGTGACCTCGGCTGCTCAAAAGGCCAACAACACCCGTATAGTTCAATTGAATAAGCAAGATCAATTTAATGCCATACTGTGGAACATTCCAGGTAGGTCTAGTATAGGGTGACCAGAGTTTCAAAATCAAAAACTGGGACACTCGGTTTGGGGTGGGTGGTATTAATAAAATTGTTAAACGAGTGTGTAAGGAAATTTGTTATGCACTCGGTGAATCAGTATAGTCACATTTTCTTTGTGTTTTGGTTATTTTAAGCAGCTTTTCTGTATTTTACCGGAACAAATGACAATTTATGCTTCTCTTTACTGTTGGCAGGATTCAGATCGGTCAAAACTAGGGGCACCTGGGACATTTATTGTATAAAACTGGGACAAATCAATGGTCTCGGATAAATCTGCTGGGACAGGGGACACAGGGCTCAAAACTGTAAATAGAAATGTCTGGTCACCCTAGTCTAATATAATTTCCACTTCATGATGAACCCCCCAACAGAAAAGTTACCGGCACATAAAGCACCTTTAACTCATTTATGCATATGTGTTTTGTGTTTAAATGTTTCTAGACAAGCCAAGGAGACCCAGGATGAGGTTTTGCAGATGGAGATGTCGTCTCTGGTGGAGTCGCTCACCGTGTCCGGAAAACATGTGCTGCTGGCGGCTCAGAAACTGAACATCCAGCCTGGAGTGATGGAGCACCGAGAGGAGCTCATCACCGCCACGCAAAATGTCTTCCTGGGAGTAGTCAAAGTACAGCATGTCTTTAAACCTGTCTTGTAACGCTGTATGATTTTAGCCCATAAACTATAAACGTGGGAAGTTGTTGGCCTAAAATATAGTAGTGAAGTAAGTTCTGAGGGACTAAACGATGACCATATGAGAAGTCACACAAAAAAACATATTTTTTTAGTATTAAGATCAGTCTAATGTCATTATGGGTCTCCAAATGTACAGTAGCCTGCAATACAGTAGGCTAATTTATACTTAAATCTAAGTTCTTGCCATCTCAACTTATGTTAGTTTTAATTGCCATTCATTTCTCAGGGGTTTTCATGTATTACACTGACCCATCAATTTGTAGGCTATGATATGTGTAAAGTGTGAAAACTTACTGTTATATAAACTCAAGCAACAGTTTATAGACATGTGACAGTGGTGTTTATGGAAGAAACTCATCCTAATGGCCCCAAAAGGATTTTGTATTTGAAAACCACATTTGAAATAAATGTTTATATTAAAATGACAAAATTTCCCTGACAGTAGTATCGCTGTAAATCCTATTGTTTATGAGTGCTGACTAAGAATATTATAACTGCATGACACATTTACAGATAGATAGATAGAGAGGTGCACCTGGAGTCATAATTTAGCAGAGAGTGAGATGCAATAAAAACATATCTAGAACGATTTTATAAGAAATACATTGTGAAGAGGAGATGGAGGGGCTGCTGTGGCTGATGGTTTGCTGCTGATGGTGCATAAGTTACGTTCACACTACTGGTTTGGCCCAAGTTTAGTCTGGATATAGACCTGATTAATTCCTTATCTAGTCTTGGTGTAAATCCAGGTTTAGTCCCAGTTTTAATGTGATGTGTGTGCAAGTGTGAATTCAGTCATAGAAATAGTAAATTTACAACAGGAATCCTATCCATGGGTTTTAAAATAAAGAAAATATAACCATTTAAAACAAAAGATCCTATCTTTTCAGTGGTGGAAAGTCTTTTTGTCTGTAAAATTAAGTTGAAAACCATGAATACTAAGAAATTACTTTAGAGGTTATTGGTTCAAATTCACTGTTGGTAGACTGATTAAAAGTGACAGCTGATATGTTAAATGAGAAATAAAGTCTTTGTTATTTCATTTATGTTCACAGCTTTATTACACAAATGAATAACTAATACTTCATATGTGTTTGTACTTAAGGTCCTTCTGGTGAGTGACGACGCCTCTGTGAGAAATGTCCTCGCTGCTGCAGACCAGGTTTTGGAGATCCTGTCTGAACTTGGATCATCCCCAGACCTCAAGACACTTCTCAGATCCTTCCAGTCCTTCTCCGAGGCTTTGCTTGTCCTCAACAGTCTCACCGTGGATCGCGCCCACTCTTTACAGGACCCCAGACAAAAACAGCAGCTACTTGAGTCATTAGAAACGCTCAAAAGATGTATCTCAATGCTTCATACTGCAATGTGCACAACTATAAAGCATCCAGTGAGTGAACAGGCGCAAGCTGCTAAAACATATATTCTGGATAAAATTCAGAATACTGTCAATGATATCATTTTTACATTGAAAAGTGAGAATCATATGGGGTCACTAGGCAATGGCGGGTTTTATACTTGGAGAAGAGACGGTGTTCTTCAGCTACTGTCCAACCCTTTGGAGTTATCAGATCGGGACAGCGGTTTTGACAGCATGATCAGAGATATGGTTTTTCATTGTATGGGTGTTGCTAACTCATCTCGAAGGGAGTTTCAACAAATAGTCGTGGGCCATTGCAAGCACATACTAAAATTCTGGTCAGACGCTAAAAGGCTCTCACAATCGGATGACATGGAAGAATTGGATGATACATGTACTTTGCTGGAGGAGCAGATTAAACTTCTTGACAAGGCGGTAACAACTGCGGTGCTATATCAAGTTTTAGATACATTTCTGACAGCTTCTTCAATGAACCATGCGATTTTTACTATTCTAAACCAGGCCAATGAAATCAGTTCCTCTACAGATGTCAATGATGTCTTAACAGTGGTTGAAGACTTTATATCATTCACTGACAAAATAATCCAGGTGGCTAACTTTGTCTCAGCTTTGGCCCACGATGCGAAGAGCTTAGAAAGAGTTGAGACATCCATAGCGTGTCTAACAAGGCTTAGGGAACGGATACTACCTCTGTCACTTGAACTAGAAGACAATGCTGACCAGACTATTCAAAAGCTTATTGAAAACTGCCAGAGATGGGAAGAGGAGACAAGCCAGCTTCAAGATGCCTTGAGCTGCATTATAAATATACAGGAGTTTACTAGTATCAGCATTAGTGAGATGGTTATTGAAAGGCATGGTTGCGACACGGCGTATAGAGAGCAAAGTACAGAAAAGTTTAAGGAGCGTTCAACCAATCTTGTTAGCCACATGAAGCTAGTGATGCAAGGAGCAAGAAGACACCTGGACAGAAGTGATGACCCTATTTATAGAAATGGTCTTTTGGTGTTGTTAAAGCAAGTCCAATCATCTGTAACTAAAGTGAATGGCACAGTCAAAGATATGCTAGCAGGTCCAAACCTTAACATAGAGGCTTATTCTAGCTTTTCTGACAGTGTTTCTATGGCACTACAAGACTTCAAAGTTCTAAGAGAGGGGCTTGACGGTCAACAACATCCGCATCTGCTCAGCCCCTTGCGGGAGAGGGCTCGTCAGCCTGACACTTTACGATCCCCTTCTCCGGTTATGGACATCTGTGAAATTATCAACAGTAATGACCATGTAGTGTGTGACTCCCCTGAACTTTTCGACAGCTATCTGCACTCTGAACCCGAAGATGAGGAAGAACTAGAGGTGGCCACTGAGGAAGTGCCTCTTAAATATGTCAATGTTGATTTAAAGATGTCAGAAGTCTCACATGAGCCAAAAGTGATTCTCAAGCCGTCCGAATTTGACCTCCTGCCTCTCTTGCATGAAGTTGTGACTGTGACTAAAGGGAAAGATGTGACTGCGTTAAACCAGGCTTGCACCAGTGTACTTGAGCTATCAAACTGCTATGTCCAAGCTGCAAAAGAAGCACTCCTATTGGTCGATTCGGTTGATTGTCAGACTTTGGAGAGCTTCAAAGCTGAACTAGTATCCTTGACCCCACTGTTGGTACAAACTGCACAAGAAACAGCAATGAGTTTAGCCATGAGAACTGAAAGCATCTACAAACTCAGCACACAATTTTCAGACCTTGTCAATAATATACGTAAAGTCTTACTACCAGCAGCTGGGCCGTGGTACCACTCTGTGTATAAAATGCTCCAAGGAGATAGATCCAAAATGGCGGCCCCGGTGTCCCAGCAACTCTCTGAAGTAATAACTTTATGTGGTGATGTTGTGCAACAGCTGACATCCTCTGATATAAAGTCTCAAAGCGATGGGCAAGAAACATTTGGGGTTTTGCACAATAAATTAAACAAGGCGCAAAACAATACAAGATATTTAGTTGATTTTTCCTCAATGCTTGAAGGAAGATGTGATCAGTTAGAGGGACTATGCATCCTCTGGGGGTTATCCATTCATATCTTGCTACAATCACTTGATAAGATATTGGGAACTACAACAGCAGTGAGTCAAGTTACTCTGCAAAAACAGCTCTCGGCATTGTCTGAAAACTCACTAAGGATCCAAGAGGCAGCAAGAACCACCAGTTTAAACTGTAAAAGCGCCTATAAAGTCAAGCAGTTTACTGGATATCAGGAGGAAATTAAAACAATTACTGAGATCTATCTCCAAGTAGCTGATAGTGTTGATGCAAGGCCCGATGTAATGAAACTTGCAAAATCTGAGTTCCTAAAACGCAGTCTTCTTGTCAAAATGAAAGCCATTTGTAGTCACTTGAACAAAGTCAATAGTGATTATGGGAAAGCACTTCAGAATTTGGTCCACATGGCATTCATTGAGGCCCAACATTTAAAAGAGGAGGAAGAGGACAATTCATTTGAAAAGACAGCGGAAATGCTAGTTGATCGCATTAGATCTGGAACCAAAAGTGTAGAAAACAGTTTACACTTTATCCGAGATCCACGCTCTAGATCTAACCTCAGGTCTATCAATGAGCACCTGTCATTTCAGATTTCAGATATCATCAGTAGGGCTAGACTCATAGTGGAGACTAAATATATTTGTGATACACTTACTATTGAAGTTCAAATACAGAGCTGGGCAGCTAAAGCTAACTTTGTGGTAGAAGAGATGTGTAAACAAGACGGCATCAACCAAGGAACTAAAGACAGCATAAGAGCTGCATTACAAGGCCAAGCAGTGGCAAAAGTACATGTAGCTATAAAAGAAGTCATACCTGAAATCCCACGAAAAATCAAAGAACCGGTGGAGTTTACGACAGAGGCTGCAGCTGTTGGGATTTCCAGACAAGAAGAGAGTATCGAGAAGTTGGACATTTCAATAAAGGATCTCTCCATGTCGCCAGTGTTCACATACAGTCCAGATCTAATGGAAAAAGAAGTGGGTATATCCCTTTTCTAGTGTAAAAATAGAATTAAGCTATGTAAATAGAATTATCATAAAACAGTTGAAGTTATAGGCAAAGCTGCATAAAAATAATTTTGGATTATGACTAGGGCATGAAGGTTCCTTTTATAATAGCCCAGTTAAGCATTTTGTCACTACTTTTAATATTTTAGGTACATAGTCTTTATAAATACAAATGGCCAACATGTAATCACACAGTTTTATGTTGTGAAATTATTTGGGGTCTAGTTTGATCTTCATTAACCTTTTCTACTCTCAGGATGCTGCAGACCTTGGCATACACAGAGACGCCCCTTCACTCACGCACAGATCACTTTTTCTAAAACAAGAATCCAATAATTGGGATCCTGAGGACAATAAGATTGTCCAAGTGACCAGGAAGATGGCTGACACCATCTGCCACATGACTCAGTACCTGAAGAAGAAGGGTCCTATACCGGTAATGTCTACTTGGGGACAGTAAAGTGTCTTACAGCAGAAGCTTGTGTGGTATAAATGGACATGAGAGTGAATCTTATATTTTCTAGAACAAAGAGGCATTTGTGACGGCAGCTAAAGATGTCATCTCAAACTGTGAATCTGTGACACAGTTCATCAGTGTTATCGCCAACCACTGCCTCGATAAACAGTGCACCATTGAACTTACACTGATAGTGGAACAGATTTTAACCATAACCAACCAACTCAGCATCATCTCCAGGTAAGTATTTCCACCACCTCCTGTGACTTTATCAGCACATAGTACTTACATAAGAATATTTTAGAAAATTTTGAGTAAAATATTTAAGATTTTAAATTAAGACTGGTAGCTTTGCAGGTCACGGTTTAATCTCAGTAATCTAAGTAAAACCTTAAATTTATGAAACATATAAACATTTTCGTTTTCATTCTAGTAAAATGTATGACTTTTATTTCCCCGTGAGTAAAATAAAAGTATGACTAACAACTGTCCCTGTTATAATAGTGTAAATGCTGTTACACCTTGTTCCAAATCCTCTGATGAGATTCTGGTGAAGAATGCTCAAAATCTCCTCCAGACGGTCCTGAAGGGGGTCCATGCTGCGGAGTCAGCTTGCATCACTGTAAATTACTTTACGTTTTACCACTATGGATTTATCTTTGTTGTCTGGGCTGAACATGACTGTTCCCTCAGGGTTTGAAGCAGCCTGAACCAAACACTGAGTGTGCAGAGGCCACAGCTCTGTGCTTCCAGTGGAGGAGGAACCTGGAGATGCATCGCGCTCAGCAGACCTCCAACCTGGAGACAGATGACCTGGGTTTGAGAAAGACCTCCGCCCACCCTGAAGCCCCCAGCCTCGCTCCTGCAGTCAATGTGCAGGACAGCTACAAGTGATCGATGAGATTTAGTGTGTTGCAAAGCAAGTAGTGATGTTTTTAAAGCACACACACTTGTCTCCATGGAACTTTTATTGCTGGCTCTAGAATATTCCACTGGATGGCATTAAATGTGTCCATCTTGCATTTTTTTGGTTGTTTTTTTTTTTAGCTTGATTAGATTTAGTGGTATTCAGATCTTTGGTGTGGTAAGAACTACTGTACTCAAATGTAGCTATTTGTGTATTTTACTTTTTTGTCATGTTTTTTTGTATGTTTTTAGAATACTGTTTATTACTGTAATTTCTTAAATTATTAAATTATGCTAAATGTGTGTGTGTATAATTATAACATTCATGCACACTAGACACATCTCTTTTGTTTATTTAAGTAAAACTGATTTTTTTTTATTATTTACAGTATTTTAACCATTTTAAAATCACTGAAACAAGCAAAATGTGTTAAAATGCCATTAGTGATCTGGTACTGCTTGAACCAAAATAACATTACGTGATAGAAATAAGCATTTACGAAGTATTATGAAAAACAATATGTCAGTTAACACAATGAAAGCACTTACAGAAACATATAAAACGTAGATAGTCATATATGAAAAGGGTGATATTTGATAAGACACCTACACACATGTACTTAGAATATAGAATGTGTTGAAAACCCTGTGTCTCATATCAGTGCAATGTTTACAATAACAATATACTAAAATGCACTTTTTATGCTTTTCAAACAACAGTTTTGATCCTACGGAGTCACCACTTGGGCATTAGATTTATGACAAAGCAAGCTAACAACAAAAGATATTTATATTTATATTTTCTATTGACACATTTTGTTTAAAATACACTATAAAAATATCCCTTTTAAAATGAGCTCACACACAAAATGAGGTACAAAATGAAAGTATAAAATGCTTTAAAATAAAAATATAAAATGTCTCCTGAACATTTTGGCATTTGTTTTGCCAATTAAATCAGGATCCTCAAAAGTAATGCCAAGAATTTGAAGTAACTAAAACATCAGTCTTTTATATTGATCTACATGAGTTTCCATTTATACTACACGAAAGGGAGAGCTGCATCTCAACAAAATAAAATGCTTTGAAACTGTAAAATATGTCAGGTCATTTTAGAATATGAAATGTATAATGTATTCATAAATACATTATACATCACTGGAGAAGGGGATGTATTTATTAATGTATTATTTCCAGTGTGAAGGCATTTTAATGTAACTACCGGTACTAAATAACACTTTTCAATTGCATTTGAAATCATTGAGATGCATCTTATTGAGACTTGAAATCAAAAGATGAAATTTATCTTGTGTTAACAAAGCCATAAGCATCTTCATACTGCCACATGTAATACATTTGATAGATGCTGTTTGATATGTTTTGAGCACTATACACAAGAATAAATAGTTTTCAAATGTCTCTGGACTGTACAAACATGACTTATTGACAGAATGGGGAAGCGGTGGGATCAAAAGTCTTAAACACATCTTTGAGTGTCCGGTCCTCTGCCTCCTCTGGGACATCCGGTTTGTCCTGGTCTACCTCCATAGCTTCCTCCTCCTTCTCCGCCCCCTTTCCCTCATTTTGATCTCCTTCTTTCTTTTGCTCCGCCTCCTCCTGTGCTGTTGTAGTTCCCTGTCCCACTTGCTTGGCCTGTCTGGGGTCTATGTATTGCGGCCTCATAAGCCCGGCTAGCGCTTGAATGGGCAGGTTGTGCACAGCTGCAGGTTTGACTGGAGAGGAAGGAGGAGGAGTTTCTGAAGAAGGAGGTGAGCTCTGATCCAGCGCCGTTTCTGTGCTTTTAACCTCCTCAAAGGAGCTGCTGCGCTGACTTGGAGATAAAGACGGAGGTGGGGTACTGTCTTTTTTTACTGGGTTTTTAAGTATCCCAGTCTTCTTGGGTTGATCCACCTGCTCTTTCTGTTCTGTCTGATTGCGAGGGTCATATAAACTTATTCCCCCAAGAATAGTCGTCGGACTTTCTAGACCTCCACCAGATGAGGCAAGGCGAGGCGCATAAGGAGGCAGTTTATCTGGTTCACTTTTAGAAGAAACAGTTTGATTTAATGTCATTGATTTCTGAAGTCTCGGGTCAACTGTGGCAGTAGAAGGCTCTTTCTGCCCGAGCATCTTTGAATCCAGACTTGTGGTCCGTTTCAGTCTGGGATCTAAAGATTTAGCTTGCCGTGGGTCTACGGGTCTATCTGCAGATATGCGAGACTCCATAGATCCGGATGGCACTCGAGTCTTTAATCTTGCCGCTGCTAGTCTGGGGTCAATGGGAGGCGGGCTGGACACAGGGGGGCTATCCGGGAGACTAGAACGGTTCATTTGAGCGTTAGCAATAAGAGGTGGTAAGGGCAGGTTGATGGAGTGTTCCTGTTTAGGGATGAGAGATGGGATGAGGTCCTCCGGTGCCCACACAACCGTTTCAGCAAAAGCAGGTCTCTGGAGCAGGATGTCCACTTTGATATGGCTGAACTGTTTTAACTGACAGCGCGGGTCTCGAAGCACGACTCCAGGACTTGGGTCTAGAGGGATAAGAGCTGCCCTGTCCCTCAGCTCTCTCTCTCCTTCATCATCATCTTCACCAGTTGAAGGTTTTTGGGCAACATTCTGCCCCTGCTGCTGATACTGATCCCTCAGCTTCCTGGGGTCTCTGGACAATCGAGGATCGCCTGAACTGTCAGACTCCTTCTTCACCTCTAGAGGGCGCTGGCGTGGGTCCATCTTTATTCTGGGGTCACTCGGAGGACCTCTCTCTTTGAGACGAGGATCACCCACTGGTACACTAGGAGGTGGTAGAGGCTTGGCTTGTGCCTGCTGCATTTCACTTTGCTTTTTCAGAGACTTCAAGATGGAAGTAACACTGCCTTCCTCCCCGTCATCACTCGAGTACCAGTTTGTCGTCTCATCTATAAACAAAAAATCTGATAAATAATCATGGCCAAGCAGACAATATAGACTCAACAGTGAGCTTCATAGGGGCATATCTGCTGTGTTGTAACCAATGGCCATAAAATCAATTTACCCGTTCTCCCTTGGCCACTCACCTCTTCCTCCGTCGTCCTTAGGTGTTGCTCCCGGTGGCTCAGGGCCCTTCTGGTTGGCGTCTTGTTGCTGCTGCAGGTGCATGAGGATGGCTTTCTGGACAGGTGGAGGTAACGCCTGAAACTGTGGCTCTGCATTTAATTGCTGCTGGATGGTCGGCGTGTAAGCCCGATTGGGATCCACTGAAGGGGTAAAAATAACCAATTAATCATCTATTATGGAGTAGGGATAATTATAATATTACGGTTTCAATACTAACTTCCTTGTTGTTTCATAGGTTGATTTTGAAAAAAGCTGCTCAGAAAATCCACAGGGTTCTGCCCCATAGAGGCAAAGGGTAACAGGTTTTGTAGCATTTGTAGGTCAGGAGCAAAAGGAGGTCTTTGCATATTCATCTGTGGCGGGTTTGGTTGGAAAGGACCAGGGCCCATTGGAGGAAACCCATGTGGACCCTGTGGAGCCTGCTGCATAGGCCCAACACAAGGGCCCATAGAACCAGGAGATCCTGAGGGAGGAGCGCCATCCAGAGGCACATCTTCAGCCCCTCCTGTGAACTGGTCTGTGTCATCATCCTGGTAGTTTGAACCACTGTAAACAAAATATTAAATTGTGATTTCAGCTATTATAAAATAATTTCTCTACAGGTTAATAAGTAATTGTTTGAAATAACCGTGATTTTTTTTAATGATCAACCAGCCCAGACCTTGTATATTATAAAAGGTTATTTTAGACAAACGTTTTTTACCCCAGGGCAATCTTCTGTGCCAGGTCTGTAGTGGGCTGGACCTTGATTTCAAACAGTGATGGGATCTTCTTCCCTGACTGCCCGTTGTCTGTGGGGCTGCTCTGACCTGGAGTGGGCAGCAGCCCCACACCTGGAGGAGGTTTAGGCAGAGGAGCGATGCCCTGTTTCCTCAGGTCCTCCAGCTCCAGCTCATCATTGTTCTCCTCCTCTGTGTTGATTATCTATCATCAAGAGCACAATACGCATTTAAAACATGTATAGTACGTATTATATGACATGTTTGTACAGTTCACAATCAGGCATCATGTTATGGCAACTTGGTCTGCACCAGGACATAATGATGATATTCAATATTGTTATTATGTATGTATGATAATCAATCACTTTAATTTGCAATGTATTGTAATATTTTAATTTACTTTAAGATCAGCCAATTAAAAAATACAAGTCTATTGAAGAACACAAATCTTACAGGCTATATAAAAAGACCAAAGGAAACTACTTTTTAAAACTTTTTTTAACATTTAGATACTTTTGATAAATTCTTACATACGATGAACAGGCCACCGTAATGGCAGACTCATATAAAGACCTGTGTGTTGCACCTTATTGTGAAAGCGGGATTAACTTTATCAGGACTTTGAACACGCTCATTTATTAACCCTTTCTTGGACCACTTTGGACACATTTAAACCACACCAGATCAATTTCAGTTTCGCAGATGCTTGGAAATGCTATCCTTCACAATTTGGTGCTTGTCTCCAGTCTCTTTTCTATCTATTAACATAAAACATACACACTGAGGACAAATTATTTCCCTTGCTGTGGCCATAATATTACGCCTCATAAACCATATAAAACTAAGAACAGAAATGTGCTTTACCTTATTAAGCAGCTCCTTAGTCACCTCATTCAAAGCATCATGGGAGAATTTGCACTTGTCCCCTTGGTAGCATTTAGCTCCAGTATGAAAGAACTTGCAAGGGTATTCATGTGGAGCCACTCGTTAAGGATTAATAACACATAGATACATGAATGTTCATAAGCTCACTAACTTTATATATAGTATACACACACACACACACACACACACACACACACACACACACACACACACACACACACACACACACATATATATATATTTTGAGAAGGATATTGTGCATGTAGCTGCAGTTATCTCCTTTACTACAATATCCCTGGAAGTAGAATTTACACAGCTCCTTCTTCTTGTCAAGTGGAATCAGCTCATGTTCAAACTTGCAGTGGTCCCCCTATGACAAAAAAGTTTATTAGTTTTAAATAATGACCATTTCAAGGTTTAATGGCGCACTGCGTAACTTTTCTGGTTCTTGTCTCCATGTCAGTGTTCAAGCTTGGCCCAGAATGTTCTACAGTACTGTATTAAATCTATCCTGCATTTAATCAAGTACTTGTTTTGTTGCTAAAGAATACCTTAGCAAAGCAGTTACTGAAAAGGTTGCATAGTGCCTTAAATATAGGTATGTAGGCTTTAGAGTACCTTGATGCACCGACCCTCCAGGAAATATTTGCAGATGTGCTTTCCATTGTGTTCCACTGTATGCTGATTTATGAACTCTTTGCTCATAATGGGCCTTTTCTTCAGATAAGCAGAATTTTTGTCCTGATGCATACAAAACAGACAACACATACAATATTTACAACCTAACATACAATGAAATACAGAAATGTGTGCTAGTAAAGTAAAGTAAAGTAAAGTAAAGAGCACAGTAATAAAGCCTGAAATAAGTTATGGTATGGATATTTTTATAGTAGTGATGTCAACATTATTTGGTTATTGTCTACACATAATTATTCAGGTTACAGTTTGTTTTACTGTCATTACCAAAGCACACATGTCTCACCTCCTCCATGCCCCCCTGGTCTCCTCTGCCTCTCCCTCGTCCGCTCCAGGGTTTTCCTTTGAGCTTCTTTCCTCGACCTCTGCCTGGTCCACTGCCTCGACCACGTCCCCTCCCACCGTCTGAAACCAGTCAAAATCATACTTGAACACACACCATTTATTACATATGTAAAATGTGTCATTGCACTCACATGGTTGGTGTTTCATGCCTCTCATGCCTCCTCTTTTTGAGTGGCGTCCCTTGGATGAGTACTCGGACTCTTCATCGTACTCGTCCTCCTCTTCCTCATAGTCGTATTTCTCATCGCTGTAGTCGCTATATTTGTCATAGTCACTGCTCTTATGAGGTGGGGACTTCTGTGAGTTACCATGGCTTCCCTTTGAATCTCTCCCATGCTGTTTAACCAAAGGCACAATTTGTGATTTGTTACATTAAAATTATGTTTTAGGTCATTTGTTATTACATCGTATTTCAACCTTTTTACCTGAGAGGACTGGCCATCCGAGTCGCGGCGTTTCCTGCTTTTGGGCGGCCTTTCTGGGCGATCATAGTCCGAGTCATAGCTGTCCGAACTGGAGCTGCTCGATGGGGAATGATGCTGAGGAGATACAACGTATTAAGTTGTAATATAACAGTAATATACCAAGGACATTATTTAGCCAGGACAGTCTTGATTAAGATCCAAAGCCCTGTGCTATATACCAATACCAATATTTTATAATAAATGAGCAAATGAATGGTAAATAATTTTTTATGACTCAGTAAGACATTATAATAAAAAAAAAATGGCCTACAATGAGATAGAGGGATATAATTTGTTATTTAAATTTAAGTTTTGCCTTTGAACTTTAACACTTCATCTATGCTTACAGCCTTTCTCATGTGTCTTATGTAATATTTATATATTGTAATGAAGCACCTTTTGTCTGTCCCGCCTCCTCCGCTTGGATTTCTTCTTGTCTCTGTTTTTCTTGTATCGTTTTCGGGAGTGTCTGTGACTCTTCTCCTCTTTCTCCTTCACTTTCTCCTTTTCTTTTTCTCGCTCTTTCTCTTTGTCTTCAGTCACTTCACTGGACTCTTTTGGCTCTTCTTCAATCCCAATTCCTTCATCATCAATTTCTCCATCTTCAAGTTCCCCATCCTCCCTGGTTAATAAAAAAAAAAAAGTACCTTTAGGGATCCTGTATAGCACAACGTAGTTCTAAAATGCACTGTAGGCCCAAGTGTAACAAATATTTCCTGGAAAACACTTAAAAGTATTCTGTTTTACTGATGTGCACAGTATGTTGTACTGTGGTGCCACATTCCATTTTGAATAAGTAAATTGTCATTATAAATATTCCTAATGACCTATGATTTATTACGACATTGTCATTATTAGTAATAGCTTTTATATAGACACCAAAATATGTTGCTAACACATAACCCTTAAAGGGGAAAAAAGTGTTGTTACAATTTTTCCAAGTATTTCCATATGAGAATTAAATTTTAATTAAAAGTATTATTAGATGAAAGTCTAATTATTAATTATGATTTTATAATGTCAATTAATATAACTGAAAAAAGTACTGCTTATTTCCAGTACTGGTGGCATTAAAACTGTGTACATAAAACAACAAACATGTACGTCAAAATGTACTTGTATAAACAATGCAATGCAAACAAAAATTACCAAGGTGTGTAAATTGCAGACTACTGGGTGGACATTCATGTATTAACCTTGTATTGATGGTAATAGTGGCAAACAACTTTTGACCTCACCAATGAAATATGACAATAATCCGATGGGTGTGACTCCATCTTGCATACTTTACTATTTTGAGGGTTACTGAGTCCAGACTAAACTGAATGTGCAGACTCCATTGAGCAAAAAACAGTTTTACCAAATATTTTAGCTTAAATCAAATATTTAAGGATGCGTTCACACTTGTCTTGGTTCTTGTTGGAACCCAGTTTCGCCCTGATGTAGATTTGGTTTCTAGTCCAGCTTTAGTCTCATGTGATGTGTATGCAAGTGTGAACGCAGCCTACAACAGCCAAACCACCTGTCCCATTTGTGAACCAATCACAGGGACCTTACTTTGGCCCTGCAACACCCGCTGTAGCAATGCCATAAATCCACTAGGGGGCGTGTTACAGTGATGATGGGCGTGGCATTTACATCAAAGCTATTTGCATAGTCTCCTGCAGATGGCAACAATGAAGGCATATCTGTACCACAAACAAGCGATAAGGGCTGCTACAGCACATGAAAATGAGTCTTATCGACGCGGTGATGGAAAGCCATTTGGACAGCTTTCTGCATCAAAAAGGCATGCAACCGAGATAATAATTTAGGAAATTCTGGAGATCTCTAAACCCTGTAATTCATGGTAAAAAGTACATAGTCACACAAGCATGTAGACCCACAGCACCGAAACGGACAGATGAGCGTAGTAAGAATTGTAAGAATGTTACTCGACCTTTCATCCCCTGCAAGCTCAGAGTCTGTCATGTTTTTGTCAAGAACAGGGGCGGGGGGACTGGAGACAAGGCTCACAGAAGCCATTGGAAAATGCCTTCCCTCTCTCCGGCACAAGAGTGAATTAACACAGTCACTCGAGGAGACGGTGGATTGTGAGAGATGCAGGAAGATTTCAGACTGGAAAAAACTCACGGAGTTACATGTCTCGACAGAGAGACAGTAAACAGACACTCTCCTCTTTCATATCAATGGCGTTTTAACTCTGTGAGCACTGCTCGATAGCCCGCTTTGCTAATGTCCCGTCCGTTGACAGCTGCCATGGTGGAATAGAACACACGGAGGGAGGAACACACAGAAATGTAACCATGACCGTTGATTTCAGCATCTTCATGGGTTTTCTCAACAGGGACATCATCTCAAAATGGCTTCTGAAGTCTGCAGCACATTCCTCGTCAGTACGATCGCTCATGCATTTATACCTCGCTCAGATCTACCTAGCATGAGCACCACACATCGCGGCACCTGATTGGTCCGTTGTAACGCTATGAATATAGGGACTGTTCTGATTGGTCGAGAGCGCTGTCAATCAATGAATGGCTTCTGCGATGGTGAGCGGGGTGTTGGGCGCTCTTTTGTTAGGAGTGTGTAATGACATCGTAATACGCACTTAAAACAAACAAACAGATCTACTTATTTTAAATAATGGTAACACTTTATTTGGTGATTCTCAAATATTTGGCTATTACAACAGCTTTGAATTTTCGATTACGCGCGGCCAAGTCTTTCGCGCAGTGTCTGCTCCAGAGATCATTAAACAGGGCGAGAAGCAAAACAAATCTCGAAGTAGACTTAACCAGCTTTACGAAGTGATAGAAAAGGGACACACTTTTGCTTTGTGTGATGTCACTGTGATGTTCAAATTAGGCGTTTCCTTGATGTTTGTCTTTGTAGACTAGTGTAAGTTATCTGATTTCCGTCTCTGTTGAGTGTTTCTCCTTGTTTTGAAGAGTCTCTGCAACGTCCTCTTTCACCACTAGGTGTCGCGGTCACATGTGAAAATAGCTGGCTGTTGTTACATGCCATCATAATTGTTACACGTGAGGTCACCATACTATAATGTTCTTACACTTCTCAGAACGATATAAACATTTATTTTCAATTAAACTCATTAATGTATTAAACATGAGAAACATTCATTAGGCTTATATATGCCATTGTAGGCCTTCTAATGCACAGAGAAGAAGTCAGTAATTCCTTATTAAACAAAATAAGTGATTCGGATTTTTATTTACAGACAAACAATCTTGACACAAAGCAACCCACAGGACAGGAAGTAGACTTTATTCACTTTCTTTGGCAGTGAGCGGCTGTGAGTGGAGGAGGAGGGACCCCGGGGGTTGATGCTATGGCGTGCAGGCGCGTGCAGAGGCAGAGCGTGGAGCAAAATTTTCTTCAAGCTGAGAGAGGAGAGCATCTTTCAGAGGCACCTGATGAGAACCATCCAAACTCGCTCAGCTCAGCTGCACATTAGACAACATTTGTGGACTATACTACCATAAATATACAAGTGGAAGACAAAAGAACAGTTCAACTTGTTTCACCGTTATTCAGTAGAGATGACAGTGTCTCACTTGTCCCTCTATTTACCTCTGCTGTGTTTGACAGTTGTTCTCTCCAGTGATGCTGCTGTTCAGGTAAGAGTTTGTATATTATTACTGTTGTCTATATCTTAGCAATTTTTCTTTGCTCTCATTACTTACGCTACCAGTCTACTGATGCAAATTAAAAGTAAATAAATAGAAGAAAAGGACCTAAGTTATTTCTTGAGTTTTAAAAGCTACTGTAAATATGGCTTACATTTGCCAAAGTTTTGTCAAATGTAACTGCACATGCTCTTCAGATTGCTATGCAGGAATTTAAGGTATGTTGCTTCACAGAAATTGTCCAAATGAGCATGTGATTAATAAGCTTTTCAGAAAGGATTATAGGCACTTTGTAAGAGTTGGACTTCTCTTTGCCTTATATGAGCTATTTTTACTTTAGGCCTTTGGCCATTTTAATATGAACCGTTTGGTTTGTCTTCTTACCACAACACAAGTACAAAGAGGACAGTATTTTGGACTTATGTCTTCAGCACATCTGTCCCACAGATTTCATCCAGCTGCAGAAGCTGTGGTAATGAGTGAGAACATGAAGAAGCTGATGGTTTCACAAAATACCTCATGAGGTATTGCCTGGCAAATGTCACTTTAGTGTTGGTGTTTAGTGCCTAGTAGCCTCATGAATGTAGTTTTATTGATAATAACTAAAAAATTGAAATCCTTGTAACCTTAACAACCCCGTAACCAATCATAACACTGTATTTGATTCAAATACATCATGTCCCAAAGCGGCATGTTGCTGTTTTATGTTTTATGACCACTGAGGTAAGTGCTTGGCCTGTCAGTGGAGACAGAGTCCAAGGTTTCCCATTAGTAGAGCAGTCTGTGATGGCCCCCCCATTATCATATTTTCTTACCCAAAAGTTCAACAAGCAAAATGAATGCTTGTTGAACTTTTATAATATCATAAAAAGAATACTGTTAAAAACAACCACTTAAATATTAAGTTAGGCAATTAATAACATTTTTACTATAATAACTTACTATAAATAAATGTATTCAAATAAGGATTCCCTGTGCCACAATAGTCTAAGCAGAATATGGTAAAGAGTGCAGTCTCTAATACATCAGTCTTGGGTCTCTTGTAGAGCTGTATGGACAAGCACCAAGTGGTTGGTGTGCTCCGTCAGATGGAGAAGTTCTTGAAAGGCCAGGAGGTCCGGTTCACTGAGGGTCTACGGATCATGAAGTCAAAACTGGCCACTCTTCAAAACTCTGTCTCCAAAATGCCACAAGCCGACCAATCTGCAGGTGACTATATTTTCCTATAATAATCTTATTTACTTTTAGCTACTACTATTTAATTACAACAATTTACAGTAGTTGCCATATACAATCTCTATCCAGTCTTACACCAAAGGTACACTGGAACATTTAATATAGCGTAACATATTAGTTTTACTATCAATTCTCTATATAATCCTAATACCGGTTCATTCTTATTGGATATACTCTACAGTGATCCAAAATGTGCACAAGGTCATTATGGTTATAAGTTGGCATTTGAAGAGGAAGTGGATTAGGGGAATTGTGTTGTTTGGCTGAAAAGACTTGAGTCAATTTGTTAGTGATGGACCAGAGCAGCTCATAACTCTGGAAAGTTCTTGGCTGGATACAATGGACTGAAATGTTTAAAGTGAAAAATATTTAACTGAACGGAATTATTTCTGTTTTTTTAATTACAAAAAAAATATCTGTAAAGTGACAAGGAGTAGTATTCTCAAATCACAAAATATAACCCTTCCCTGCATAGTATTATTTGTTGTTTCCTTGGGCAAGACAATACACCACCTTATTTGAGTACATTAATGTGTGTCAGAATGTGTGAGAATGGCACATCTTCTCCATAGCAGGTGTGGCTGCGGGACTCTCTGTAGCACTAAGTCTGGTCAAATACTCAGAAAAAACCTGTGATGCAACAATATGAAAACAATCAATGCAACTTGTAGAGCGATGCTTTACTGTGGTGACTGAAATGTCCCAAATGCAGACATATGTGTTACACCCACTGCAAACTCATCATGTGTACAACACAAACTCTTTATTTGAACAAAATGTAATAATTGAGTTATTTTTTCCGACTGATAAGATCAGACGGAGCTGTGGTTGACTGTGAATGAGCCATTTGAAGCATCCTTTCCCATGAAGCGGTTCTCTGCTCATAGACACGTGTATGTCCTTAGGCACTGAATGCCAGAGGATCCAGAGGAGCTGGACTCACATGTGACCATCCTTTCCTTTTCTTCTCCACAGCTCCCACTGCCTGCCCCTCGCTGGAAGCCCCCTTGCACGGAACAAAGTTTGGCTCAAAGTATTTTGTAGGACATGAAGTACATTTCACATGTGCCCAGGGCTACCAGCTTGTTGGCCCGACCACGAGAGTCTGTCAGGAGAACGGTAGCTGGACTGGCATTGCTACTCTCTGTAAAGGTGAGACACTTAATGTAATGTCAACAGACGTGTAAAGAAGTAATGATTATTTGATTAAAAGGGGAAAAAAGGAAAAACATGCAGCTGTACAGCTCCAAGACCAACACAGCTAATCATATGAAAGTAATAGTCGTAAAAATAGATCACAAATGACAAAGCATCACTTACAATTGCTTAAGTGAACTAAAAAGTTAAATTCTTTTCTACATTTGTTAAATGCACCCCTGCAGTCCACTAGAGCCAGTTCAAATAATCAAAGCTTTGCTTTGAAATCATCTATCCATAGCTTAACAAATCTTGAGAAGCATTCACAACTCCACAATCTTCACATGCCAAATAAACAGAAGGCCAGAATCAAATATCCCATACAGAGATAACAAAGAAAAGAGGCATTCTTTAGGACAACTGGGCTCTACTGAATGAAGCCCTCGTTAAAATGGCATTAAATGTCTCTGGACACAAAAACACCTGCACCACATTCCTCTGTGGGGTGCCCTCCCCTTTAAAGCCCAGACTGATGAACAACAGTGGTGGGCTACTGTAGGCAGTCCTTCTCAGGCTCAAGTTTCTCGATCTTTGACTCAAAGTCATTGGATAATGTCCAGCGACTGAACACATAGTTTCACATAAGTGTTATTATGTTTTGAAGAATGTACTGTAGATTAGCTCAAGTTATCTATCCAACAAACAGAAGTATCACGCGACATGGTTGTCTAAAATTAAAGCCATCAGTACATTTTACTGATTATTAAATACTCTTTTGGCAGCACATTTTTAAAATGCTATACTGTCTACAGTACTTGTGGCTCACCTGATCCATGGAGCTGCACACGTGCATCTACTTACATTGAAAGCTTAAAATAACACTACAGGGTTACACTTGCACAGTATTACATGTGTTCAGTGCTGTCTATTAGATCTAAATATAGCCCATGCCTTTAAAAAGCTGTATTCAACATTTGTGGAAAAGCATTAGTTTAAAACATTTAAAAATAACCAGCAAAGTGAAGTAAGTCTTTTCATGTTTTGGTGCTGCGGTGGCCTCTGGGAAAGTCAAATAAACATTAAAGGGATTGGTTGTCGTCCAGTGCACCGCGGCCTCCGCGCTTCACCTCAGAGAGCACTCCATCATCCTCACATCTGCACAGTCTTTGACCACAAAGGCAAAGATCATAGCATATAAAGGACTGCTTATTTACTTATTTTATAATTTAACACATTATACTGGAGGTTTAGCCGTCCATGAAGTAATTTCCTTTGTTGTGGTTTCAACACTCAGAGTTAGTAGCATATACAAAGTGAGAAGTACAAACCAGTGTTTCCTAAACAAGATGTGCTCACCATTTAGAGATGTCATGGCATGACTTGGTTCATTGTTGTTGGCTCTGGGTCAAAAATAACAGTTTAGTTGGAAAAAAGAAATCAATTTAATGTATCCTAACAACTGCTAACCTGTAGACATGTATCTAAACAGTAAATCAGAGACATTGTCCTGGTATTATGTTAGAAGAAAGTAAAAAATCTGCAATAGTGAAAAAGTCCTCATGTATTTAAGTAAACAAAGTCCAACATTCCACGTCCATAAGAAAACATTTATGGAACCATGAGGTGCCACTTTGCTGTAAAAAGCAAAATAGATGATTTTCATTGCAATAATATGTTAACTAAAAAGCTAACTAAAAGGTTTTGTGCATAGACATGAGTGTGTGTGCCAGTAACCCCTGTAAGAATGGAGGCACATGTGTGGGGGGAGTGAACCAGTACAAGTGCACCTGTCCTCAGAAGTGGAGCGGCCCTCACTGCCAGCACCCCACACAGACAGGTGAGCCTGACATCTTTGCCCAATGTGTTCAATTTAAATAGTAATTCTGAATATAACCCAAGTAGAAGGGCAAGACAGACTCATGATGAACTCTTGTTTTAGTACTCCATCATAATAATAATGCATTTGAGTTATATAGCGCTTTTTTGGACATCAAAGACACTTTACAATGCATTAACCATTCCGTTCATACTCCATGGTGGTAAGATACTGTAACCTGTACTGTAAAGATGTCCCGGAGTGGACAGGCAGAGAGGCCTCCAATCTGCACCATCAGCCCCTCCGACCATGACCAGTTATTAATAAAGTGTGTCTTATTTCCATGCAGCCCCTCCTGAGTGGAGTGTTGTGAATGATCCGGCGTTCAGTCGTAAACCCCGCTGTGCTCAGGTGAACCAGGCCCAGCACTGCAGCTGTGACGCTGGGTTTCACATGAGCGGCACCTCCGACAACAGCATCTGCCAGGGTGAGGCCAACCTGCTCTAATAGATACAAGACCCTGTGGGGAAACTACTTTGCAGCAAAGTCACATGGCTGGGTTCACTTACATAAAAACAAACAACAAAAACATACTGTAGAAAGCAAGTTAAAAGTTAAAATGCAGTGTTTAGGAGTCTTATTGTTTGTGGGATGCAGGAAAACTTAGACCTATTTTTTGTGAAGGAGGAGGGCAGAAGTAGTGATCAGTGGGTAGGAGAACAAACTCCGAGCAGAGAGGGTGTCATGGGCCAAAGAGGATCTTTCTGGCTTTTTTAGTACTCTCCCAGTAAATCTCCTCCAGGTAGGGCAACTTTAGGCCCAGCAGCTTGGAGAAAATAATAATAATAAACATGCTTTTATGATAGATTACAACGAACTTTACACTGTATTGTTGTCAATAAAGACATTTCTAGCTATCATTGTTGAAGGTAAACTATAACCCTGCAATTTCTATAAGATATAATAGATTAAATAAAATGTTACAGCTCTACACTACATAATACTCTTATGAAGCTACAGTTTAATAATAGTGAATGTTGACATAATCCTGTACATTTTGACATTGCTTTGTGTTTTTGACAGATGTAAATGAGTGTGAGGTTTATCGGCTGGATCAAGGAGGGAAGCTATGTGTCCATGCATGTGTGAATGTACCGGGTTCTTACCACTGCTCCTGCCCCAGTGGCTACAGGCTGCTCCCCGATGGGCGGAGCTGTGAGGGTGAGTGACAGGGCGAAACAGAGGACAAAGACTCATTCAGAACGCTGGCTGCTGCTCTACAATCTGGCTCTAATGTCAGAAAGAAATACTTGCAAATTGTTCTGCACTTTTGCCAAAACATACAGAAATTCCTCTCATATATTCAGTAAACGATATTGTGCCTGTCTATTTCAGTGGATGGTCCTAGTAGTTATGGTAAATTGAGAAGTGTTCTTTCTGCCCACAAACTGTGCAACTTCTTTCATTTGCACCTTTGTAGCTTAGCAATGATACACACTGGAACACATGACTTCATCCTTTCAACCAAAAAGCAAAAAAAATCTTTCGGACATGAGGTATTTATGGGAGACTAAACTATAAACCAAATAAACACCCCCATCCCTGACTGTGGTAATCAGGAAGTCCACATTCAGTCTGGCCATTCTCCCCCTCTCCCTCCACTCCCATACAGTAACAGTACATGGCTCTGCTGCTGTTTTTTCTTCCAGATGTGGACGAGTGCTTGAGCCAGAAGCACAACTGCACCAACGGGACAACCTGTATCAACACGAGGGGAGGGTTCCAGTGCGTCAGCCCCGAGTGTCCCCGGTCTCATGGACACATCCACTATATCAAAACATCACCTTTGTAAGTATAAACAGTATAAAAAACAACTACTACCACTCTAGTAGCTTGTCAATATTTGTAGCTGTCTGTGCACTAAACCATTTGTGTGCTGAAATACAGCTTCAAAGGGAAACACAAGCTAACAGGGAAATGTTACAGTTTCTAAAAAAAATAAACAGGTTACATAAATTCCACCTGAACTATCATCTTTTTCATCTTTTATTTTTCTCTCCATAACCAGCACTGTAATAAGGGTATGGTTGGTATTATTTGTAGTGCTGTAAACCAAACCAAACCAAAATGTAGTAGTTCTGAACAGCAGTGCAATCATAAGTATATGCATGTATAGTAGGATAGATGTCTACAATATGAGGTGTTTTCATTGTTCCATATGGTGATTCTAATAGCTAATAGCTTTATATCTGTCTCACAGTCAGTGTGAGAGGAACCCCTGCCCCATGGACAGTCACACCTGTCAGCTCGCTCCAAAGACAGTCTCTTTCCATTACCTGTCCCTGTCATCCAACCTGCCGACTCCTGCCACTCTGTTCAGGATGGCCACAGCCACCGCCCCAGGGCGTACAGGCCCGGACAGCCTGCGCTTTGGGATCGTGGGGGGTAACTCCAGAGGCATGTTTGTGATGCAGCGCTCGGACAGACAGACCGGCGAGTTGATCCTGGTGCAGCAGCTGCAGGGCCCACAAGAAATCAGCATCGACGTGGACATGTCCGAGTACAGCGACCGCATCTTCCAAGCCAAACATGTGGCCAAAGTACACATTCTGGTGTCACCGTACAACTTTTAAACCAGATCTCATGGTGGAAATATGATCTGATCTGATATGAATCTGACTTGACTTTCTACAAATCTATTTGTATTTAATCAGAGGAAAAAATATTGACATGACAACTTTATATTGCATTACTATGATCCTGAGCTTTGACTGTCGCCTGCTGAAGGTCTGACACTTACTATATGCACTTTTCTTTTATATATCCTATAGTTTTATTAGTACATTAGGACTTAATTTATTGGAAATATTGGTGGTATTTTTATACTTGTTTTCCGTTCGATCATGTACTGTATATTTGCTTATGCTGGAGTAGGACACAGATGTTCCATTATATTTCTGTAGCCCTGCAGTGATACTGTACCACAGCATATTTGCTGCATTACTCATATTCTTTATGTTACCCAGAGACACATTTTTATGTCTAAAATCAAAGGCTTTACAGTGAGCTTTCCAGAGCACAACTCAGTCCGCCTGGACTTTGAATTGTCACAACATAATTGAAATAAAGTCAGTCCAAAACTTCACGATTTGTTAAGAGCTACCTTTGGTGAGATTGAACACTGGACTATTGAATATCATTGTGGCAGCAGTTTTCATTTTACCTCTGCTGAAGGTGAATTTTAATGAGTGAAAGGCACACCAGTGCATATTTGAAAAATTAATAATAATCTGTATAGTATATCAAGAAACTTTGAATAAAAGAAATGACAGATGTGGACTTAACCACAACAAGACGAGGGGCACAAGAAGAGGTAATACTGCTATGGTTTCAATCAGGCAAAGATGAAGGGGTATTTAAAACAATGATGTGCTCAGATGTAGCCTATAACAAAAGTACATGGATGGTGGAGTCATTTTGATGCCTCCCTTAGTGCCAAAGATAACTTTGAAGCACCAAGCAACATAACATAAGCCACTTGTAAGTAATAACAGAAAGTACGCTCGGCTCGAGCCAGCCCTGTGAGGTTTGTTGGTCACAAACTTTAACAGCCTTAGTGGTTACATGGCAGTGGACATGTTATTGCACTTTCTTCAGTGACTAATCCTTAACTTTTGCTGCTGATTTGTGCTGATTTTAAAAAAACTGTGACCAGTGACATAATCCCTAATCACTGAAACACAAAGAACATGATTACTTGTAATACCTTAGCAACCTAAAGTTTAACAGAAAAACAAAATGTACAAAAGCATGTTGGTTACAGCTTTTTCTTTGCTCTATGGTGGACAGTTTTGAAAAGGACAACGAATCTCTGAATCAGAATCCTTGCATTCCTTGTATATTTTAGTCTAGGCAATCCTTGACACAAAATGAACAAATGAAAACATGTGCTTCAGGTGTTGCTCAAAATGAATAGAACTTTTATTGGACAGGAAATGGCTGAGCCAATGTATATATTTCTTCCTGAATATTTGGAGCAGATACAAAAAAAATGTGCTAGACTGGTGTAAAAAAGGACTATCAATACATGATCCTTCAGAGGTAAATCTAAGATAGAGCTCTCACTTATGACTACGATCTGCCATTAAACAATAATTATAATTTTCACTAGAATGGTAAAGTGACAAAAAACAATTTTTTTGTATAAATTATTGATATTTAATTAGTGTATACATTTCCTGAAAAGGAAGAGGAAAACTGCTGGTATGAAGAGCCCACTTCCTCCTGATGCCTTTGCACCTGTGGAATTATGAAATAACAGGGATCAGCCAAAACCATCTGTACAAATAACCAGGTCCACTGCAGGTGCCTGCAGTTTAATATAACACTAACAGTGCCATGATAAGCACAATTATTCCAGCTTTCCAACCATTATAAAAGAAAACGTTAAAAACCCCATTCAAGTGATCTGCTTGTGCCTGTGCCGACCACGACTAGAGCTGAATAGTTTACATCAACAGAGAAAAAAAGATTAAACAAAAACATAGGTAAAATAAATGATTTTATCAACAAAGGCAGCAAAATCTTGTTACCTCCCGTTGCCTTTAACAGAGACTTCTGATAGAATGGAAGCACACCTCGTAAACAGAGTAAACATGGAAAAGCCACATATGAACAACCTATAAGTACACTTAGACAAATAAATAATAATGTCAACATACACAACAGTATATTGCTCTTATTTTGGAAAATAGAACAGCTTCCCACATACGCAACAGATTCAAACTTGAACAAGACTGTACAGATCACAAAGCTAGAGTCTACATTACTGAACCCATTAACATTCGTATTAAAATAATCTGTGCATTAATCCCAATACTGTGGACAGACTCGTAGACAGCCACCAGTAATAAAATAAACGTCACTTTTCAATAACTTCCAAAAACTCCAGACCCCAAACCAGGACTACACATAGGCACAGCTTTGATTTTCAAAGTGCATAAGAGCTAACATGAAACAGTGTAAGAAATTTTATGTTTTCCTGCTTTGAAGAATAATTTGATGGACAAGCATATTTTAGACATATCTAGGTTTGAGTCCTTTGAGCCCTTAGCTGGGCAGAGATTTTAAGCAGACAAGAAAACATGTGAGGACCACATAATAATCCTAGTGGAATCACTAATGTACACAAAAAAATTAACCAAAAATTATATCTGGGAATACAGCCTTTAGCTTGGTCTTTTTTAGAGAACAAAAACATAACATTTCTACATCTAATAAACAATGCTAAATTCAATCTCCAATATGGTTGAATATTAAATAAATCCTCTTAAGGTTTATTTTCTCAGTAAACACCCTATAATTTTCCTCCATTCTTAAATACAAAGGTCTTGATACTGTATCTCTATCTAATAATATTTTATGGGCCCTTGAAAATATTGTTCTGTCAATGTTTGAGTTCATGCTTGCCACCTATTGCTCCTGCTAATCTCTGGTAAAATAAATTCAAAAGAATATGACAAAAAATAAATACAGCACTTAATAAAACACATTCTCTTTGGAAATAAAGGCTGGAAACTGATGACTTCAGGAAATCACTGATCCACCGTCGGTGCACAGACTGATGTTGTTAAGAGTTAAAACAACAAAGGGTCCCCGAAAACGGTTTCACGCTGCCCCAACCGCTGAAGTGGCACCCACACAGGAGCCTACACTGAAACATGGACAAAGAATATACAAGTTAAGATGCAATGAGACACAACAAACTAGTGAGGTTGAACTAAATACACAAACTACCTCTGAATCAGCAGATAGTCAAGCATCACTCCAATTTTGACATCTCATACTTGGTAGTCATTATTTCCTAAAAATCAAGTCAACAGTTTTTCTTTCTTAGTGTCATTGGTCAAATTATATCAGAGATATGTGTTAAGTAGTAAGACTATTGTACCTCGTCTGAGTCCAACAAGACCGGTAAAGCTCTGTGATAAGAATAAAAATAAAATGAACGCAAATTACAATACTGTAAAGTTGTTTCAGCAATATAACAATTACAAGGCTTACACATCAGTAATTGAGCTTGGAATGTTGTCCTCCACCCATTTCAAGTCTTCATCCTGTAAAAAGGAACAAATATTAAATGCTGCCATCTGCTGCACTGTACTACAACTACATATTTTCATTTCTGATACTTATTTACATACTGGGTTTGCCTCTGCAGGTTTAGCAATACCATTGGTCTCATTTTTAGCTGCTCTTAATTTGATGCCATCAGCTGTAAATAAAATACACAAATATTCAAGAAGGACAAAATATAGTAAACCAAACAAGTCAATAGATTCAACATTAAGTTACCCATGTTTGAATTGGTCATAAACTCCTCAATCTCTTCATCATCAGAGTCATCGATAAGAGGTGTGAAGGCATATCTTTGAACAAATAAAATATATTTAATTTTTTTTAAAGTTTCAACAATCAGATTCACATTATAAGGTGTTGATGTACCTTTGGTTGTTTGCAGATGGTCTCCATAGAAACATAATGACGAGCAGGATGACTGAGAACAAGAACCTCCAGAAGGCATCTTCCACCCACAGCTCGATCCAGTCCTTTGGGACAAACATAAAATAAGTATCTGATACTTAGGCAACAACATAATATTGGTTGTATGAAGCACTTACAGACTGACAATCCGCAAGCCGGAATTTCTTAGCAATCCATGCCATGAAGATGATGGAAGCTAATGGGAAAAATGTTGTTACGGTATATTTATTTCTTGTAAGTTAAACATGGTTAATCAAAGCAATGCTGTTAGCAAAACTTACCAAGAACAGCAAATATTAATGTGTTTGTAAAATGTCTGTATAGGGATAACTTGACCGGGTTCCTCCTGAGCTTCAGAGTCTTGATGGTTTGTGCCAGGCTTACAAATATGTTCACGGGAGTCAAGGAGAACATACTCAAATCTTAACTAGACAGTTTGACCAGCCAAAATTAGGGGTTTATTTTTCAGGGGTCGGTATTTTTTGCATACATTGTAAAAGAAAAGAAGCAGCAAATTTTAGTAACGTATGATTCAAATATTATGATGTTGAAATAGGGGTGGGTGATATTAACAAAAATAACCATTTCAATATTTTTAGAACAACAACTGTAATATTATACATTTTTCAATCTCATCAACCACCTCTATTATGAATTTAAGTAAAGTTGTATAATACACCGCAGTACTTGAGCCCTTATTTAAGTCTGAATATGTGAATGAGGCGAGGAGCAGAGGAAAAGGTGCACAAAAGGATATCCACCAGCAGAGAGAGGAGTCAAGCAGAGCCAGGGGAATGTTGGCCAGCAGGGCCAGATCTGAGTCTTTCGCCTAGAGGTCAGAGGTCACGGTCAGGACAGTGCAGGAACACACAAGGAAGAGGAGAGAGCGGGAATTTAATCAAAGAGGATCAGAGATTTAAAAGTAACTCAGCAAATACAACACAGACCCAATGACCATAGAAATAGCAGAATGTTAATCATGACCATAAAAAGAAAACAGGTTTTAAACCACGTAATGTACAAATGCAATCTTTGTTATTCATCAGACTAATCTAATTACAAGGGCAGCAATTGGAAGGATATGAACCAGATGGCACAGGAATCGAGTATGGCAAGAACAACTTCTGTAATGAGAGCTGGGCCATTGTCTCGACCCTTCAATACAGATGAATCCAAAAATACATAATTATTTACAGAGCTACACCTTAAAACCAGCCAATTATTCTATATTTAAACAACACATTCAACAAATTAAACTATTGTAAATTTGACAGCCAGTTTTTTTTTTCCCATGACTCACCCCAGTAATTCTTAGGACCCCTTCAATGCTTGCAAATGCAAAGTAGAGCATCCCCAAACCAACAACCCTGTGCATAACTGTCCCCAATCGAGGCCTGAAATTAAAAGAAAGAGAATGTTCATTGTACAGTATTAAATATGCATATTGTAGCATTATGGTCATTATGATACATACTTTACAATGCCATAACCAAGACTAACAATGATGACAAGCAGTCTAGCAAGGGTCCTCTTTAGGGCAGAGATAAGTTCAGCAAAAATCAATAAGCCAGATGCTGTAAAACAACAAATGCATTTAAAATCTTTGTCTTACAGTGAGTGGAGGTAAACATTTCAATGATCTTATGTGTTCTTACTAGCAGAGCCAACGGCATTTGTGTTTTCATATTCCGCACAGAAGACCGCTTTCTCCACCATCCCCAAGAATATGACCCCAGCAATCCAAAACTGAATACGAAGCAAGTCCTTCCAGTAGCAGGCCGCCCAAACAAACCAGAGCACAGCGTACAAGATGTAGACTATGCACATCACCATGTAAAACTATAGAAAACAGACAACACAGGACATAAAACAAATGAAGCCCATTTTGTAACTGTGATATTGGTGATGAAATATCAAAACAGTGATATTATTTTTTTAATTAACTTACAATCATCAAAGGCCACTCTGTGATGGATATGTACCCATGTTCACCTTCCATCACCAAATCGACTGAAGAATGACATCAACTATATCAGTACAGTAAATGCTTCAAAGTTTTTTCTACATCAAACAAACAAGCTACATTGCTTAAATAAAGCCTCTTACTTGTTAAATTCCAGTGGGCGTCTGGCTTGTCAGACAGGATCTTCACGACAAGCAGATATGGGCCATCTCTCCATGTGGTGGCAATCACATTGTCTTTAATGCCAACACTGCTGTTTTTGTCAGTTTTATCAGTTTTATGCTCATACTCATCAATAACCAGTCTGGTGTAGTTGGAATCCTAAATGTCACACACAACAAAACATATGGACAAATCCATCCAAACTTATGTATAACTGGTAAATTAACTTTATATTTCTTAATGACGTTCTTACCAGCTTGAGAGGGTCAAGGGGAGGGCCAGCAGGACGTGGATTTGCCTTTGCTTTCTGTAATTACAACAAAGATTTACAATATCCAAACAAATTAAACTTTGACATGAGGAAAAAAGAATTGTTCAAACTCACATTGAGCATTGGGAAAGAGTGCAGTTTGTTGTTACATGTTATGGCCTTGTGCTTGTGTTCAATGACTTCTCCTTGGTCCATAGGGTTTGGATCAAGGCCTTGGTCACGACTTAGAGGTGTTCTTTCATACATTTCCTGTAAACAATTCATACTTAAATGTTTACGTCTAATTAAGCATTTACTAAAACAAATATAAATTACTTACCTCAATATTATTGAATTCATTGTGACAGGGGTAGAATTTTAAAAGCCAGTGAAAAGTCAAATCCACATTCTCAGGACACCAAAACGATACAACTGAAGGACAGAGTAAGTTAGAAATCAATACATGAAATACATAAAATAAAACTAACCTAGACATTAAAAAACACACAAACATTAAAGAAATATATAAACACAAACAAAATCCAGGCACTCCAAAAAAGTAAAAATCACAAAGTATAGTTAAAAAGACGACCAGCCATGGTCGAAACATGTTAGTTTTGGCCATCTAAATAAAGGCCTTTTAACTATACTTTTTCTCGTATGACTTTTACTTTTTTGGAGTGCCTGGATTTCATTTGTGTTAAAGGTTTATCCCTTTTTTCCAAGAGCACCCTCTACCTGCTCTCATTGATTGGACACCTGCAGCAAACAACCACATTTTTGTTTTTTATCATTAAAGAAATATATGACTGTACCTTTCAGATGTATGTCTGTATTCCTGTACATGGACTTTCTGACCAGGAGTGGCTTGGATGACTGTGAAATAACATCAGTATTTATATTTAACATCAGTATTTATATTTAACTGTCGTAAAAGGTCCATGAGTGAGACGACAAACCAGGACGTTATCATTAAACTAAATAAAGACAAGTCAACAAAGAAATTGAAGCTTCTAGATGCTGAATTATTGATCAGCGTTGCCAAAAGGCCACTTCTACGCAGTGTGTCTAGTATTTTCCCCTGTGATTCATATATAGTCATTTGCATGATAAAATACTTGTGGGATTAGACTGTGAAAAAGAGGAAGTCACAATTAGCATCCAAATGCTAACTCAGCTTTAGGGAGGGGCTTAAACCAAATTTGGGTTAAGTTTTACACATTGTCATTTAACTAAACAACATCATTTGGGACAATGGACTATACAGATATAAACAATTAACACAAAGAACCAAGACTGAACCACATTTCATTTTGTCATAGACCTGGGGGTTAGCATTACGAAGCTAACTACTGTAGCTAAGAAACAGCGGATAACTATGCTAAATGATCGTTGCTAATTGCTTACTTACATTTACTACAGTTATTTTCCAATGGCCGGGCTCTGGCGCGGCGCATGATGTCTCTAATGTGCTCAGTAAAACCAGTGATAAAAGAAGGCATGGAGACAAAACCCGTGTGACAGGACATCTCCACGTCCGCATCTCGGCAGCAGCGGCCATGTTTGATGTGTACAACATCTACGCTGCTCCGGGGTGCCAGATAAGAGACGCATTTTTCAGCTTTAGGAATTTTGCCATGTGCAATTCGTTCTGCTGCTGTCGGGGCTACTACAATGTAAATGTATTGTAATGAACGTGCAACCTGAAATAGCCATGCATTGTTCATTTGGAAATACATTTATGTCAATTCAAAATGGGTTGTGACGTACTGGGGCAGGTGCTGGGATATTTTTTCCCTTTGTCACCTGAACTGGCCTATCAACACAACTTCTCAGAAGACACTAATCTAGGGTGAACAGATTTTCAAAATAAAAAAGTGGGACACCCCCGGTCTGTGGTGGTTGGTAATTGATGCTCTGCACTCGACCTATTCACAACTATCATGTCAATATAGTCACATTTTCTTTGTGTTTTGGTATTTTTTGTCTTTTCTGTATTTTACCTAAGCAAATGACAATGTATGCCTCTCTTTACTGTTGGCAGGTATTAAAATGGTTAAAAAATAGGGACACCAGGGACATTTCTTGTATAAAACTGGGGCAAATCAATGGTTTTGGATAAATCTGCTGGAACAGGGGATAGGGCTCAAAACTGTCCTGGGAAAATAGGGATGTCTGGTCACCCTACACTATTCACTAAAGTGATATATATCTGTTAAAAGTGATGTCATTAGCTGCCAAAAAACAACAACCAGGAACTGGGGCACAACTACTGTGTCCTCAAAGGATCAGTGGACATCTACAATAAAAGACATCTATCTAATGGCAAAAAAAAAAACTCAGAGTGAGATTGCAAGAGGCACAGATGAAGAAGAAATGGGAAAAATAGACATTATATATGCAAAAGTAGACTATCCTAGTGTCACCCAAGTTTCTGTTCCTGCTTTTGTTTCCTTAGCCTTTGTTTTTAGTATTATTTTTTTCCTTATTATGCTTAGAAATTGACCATATTCAGTAAAAAAGTGATAATTACTCAGTGACTTGTATCTGTACATGAACTGAAGGCCATTTACATGATAACCCTGCACTATCAGGTGATACAACCTTGCCTTTGTAAAACAAGTCCCAATGTATTGGCCAGTTTAGTTTTGTCTACCAAAAATGTGAATCACATAACAGTGCTTAAAATGGCAGACAGCATAGCATTAGAATTGTGTTTAGTGTCCCTGTTTTTACCTCCTCCTAGTTTTAATTGCCTGAGTAAGATAAACAAACACACCACATCCAGCTGTGAATGTTAATGTAGCAAAATATACCACTTTAATTATCTTCTAGTCTCAAAAGATAAATCAGCATTTCTTTTAAATACATTTGAGTCTTGCTAATAAACAATAGGTACAAATCTATATTTACAATGCATTATGTAAGTAAACAGTTCACAGTTTAGTACACATCAAGCTTATTGAAAATTTGCAGCCATTCACTCATTTGAACACTGTGCTTATGAAAAAGTGACTCATTGTTTTCATGTAACAAAATGCGCAAAATACTGTGCAAAAGGTTAACAGTGAATAAAATGGGGTCAACTGTGAATATTCAGCAAAACAGACTTTTAAAGATTTTTACTGGGTTTTATAAACTAAAAAAGGATTCAGAGCGGTTGTAGAGGTATCTTAGGGGACTTTTGCAAACACAAACAAAATATTGAGGTCATAGAATAGAACGTACTTAAGTTGAGCCGCTCTGTATTTAACATTTGCGGCTTAACTAGTGCCCTGTGTAAGCTGTCAGCCTCATTTTTTGTTTGTATGAGAAAGAAAAAAATCTTTAGAATAATTCATTTTGCATTGTCCAGAACATGTCTATGTTATCTGATCTTCATAATAGGGAGGAGGTGTCACTTGTGCTGGGGTCCCGTGCCTCACTGTGTCCACTGACTTGACTCACAGTGTCATTTGATAAAAGTGGAGTGTTTACTGCTGGGGGTCGAAGGGAAGGGTCAGATGAGATGACCACCACATATCTGTCCTCACAATCCTCCTCTTCATCCCCCAAACTCCCATGAATGTCTGCTGTGACGACTGCACACTCTGCTGCCCTCTGGTGGTGACTACATGAGGGGGAAGAGTTGAAAGCTGCGTGGTCCACATTAAAATCTGCACTGTCTGGGTCTTCTTCAGGGAAACTTGTGTTAATGTAAATGATATCCTCTTTGCTGGAGGCATCTGGAAGTTTCTCAGTGAGTTTCTCCAACATTTCTCTGAGTTGAGTGAAGACGGGACGGTCCTGTGGGTCAGCCCTCCAGCACATGTACATGATTTCATATCTGTAAGAAACAGGATTGGTTGGTTGGTTGGAAATTTAGTTTAAAATCGTTTTAGCAAGGGGAGAATAAATTGAATGATTGCTGCATTTTATGCCTTTGGTTAAATATAGTGGTTGTTTTTTTGTTTTTTTTAATACTAGGTCTGATCAAACATCAAATGTATCATTACTTAAAATCAAAATATAAATTCTGTTGAAATCAGTTGTTTTTTTGTATAATTTGCAATTGCCACACAGGTCTTTGCAAAACTGTTGACTGCAGAGCGTTAGAAAATCAAAAACCCATATAGTTGATACAATTTGTATTGACAATAGCTTTGTATTTTTGTGCTATTACAAGCTGCCAGGAGATGGCGCTGTTGAGCTAGTCAAGAAGCTCAAAGAGCTAGATTCTACAGAATAACCTTCAGGCGTTGTAAAAACTATCATTTAACGTAAACAGGAAGTAACCACTTACAGTTCATCCAAACAGTTTGGGGGCTGTTTTAATCTGTGTCCTTCAAGAAGATGGTCGTAAATCTCGTGGTTTTGGATGCCAGGATAGGGCGTCATGCCTCTCGTAGCAATCTCCCACATTGTAACACCAAATGCCCACTGAAAAACAGAGCAATCAGTTATTACAAACACTGAAAAACTATACAGTAAATTTTGGCCTCTACACGATGTAACTTTTTAAAAACTGCAACAACATATTTTCTTACCACGTCACTCTTTACAGTAAAAACTCTGTCTGCTAGACTTTCCACTGCAATCCATTTGACCGGCATTTTGGCAATTCTACCCTGTCTGTAGTAGTCTCCACTATATATTTTTTTAGACAGGCCAAAATCTGCAACGCACACCGTCATGTCATCACGCAACCTGCATGAAAAAGAAACAAAAACAGGTTTAAAAACAGTTTATATGTTTATGTGTTACCTACCATATGATGAGGTAATATTCATAAGTCACAACCATCATCACGGATTTTACCTGTGACCTCTGAGTGTGCAGTTAAAGTACAGAAAATTAGGTAGTCTGAGAAAACATATCTGGTGAGATCTTTTACTGCCAACAACAGTGAATAAGCATTTTAGTTTGTGTGTTTACTAAAAAGTTGTGAAAGTTGTGAGTTACTGTATGTGAAACTCTCCAGTAAAACAGAAAAGAACAGAAAAGTGCAGTATCTTACTATGCTTTTCCTTTGAATCACTGAAGAAACTGTAGTTACTGTAAATTTCACATCAAGATATTGCAAAAACAATAGAGTTGAGTCATAAAAAGTGGTCACCAAATAAAAGGGTTAATCATAAATTTTGACAAAATATGTAATTACTGCGTTTTTCCTTTACAGGGCAGTATTGCTTATTATGCTCATGAACTGTTGCCAGTGAAGAGATGTGAGAGAAATGATTGCAATAAAGTTGAGATATTTAACTCAAAATTACATCTGTATACACTAGAATTGGTATTGAAATGTCCAGATTATTTCATAACATATAGGCATTCACTGACTCAATTACTAAACAATTATTAAAAATCATACATGCAGTTCCTTGCAGCCAGGTCCCGATGTAGAAAGTTGCGATTACTGAGGTATTCCATTCCCAAAGCAATGTCAACCATAAACTTCAACAAAGTCTGAGTGGGCAAATACTGTATATAAAACAAAGGAAAGACATTTATTTTTTCTTTCTTTTTTAAAACAAGAGCGAATTAATAATGGGTCAGTCTTTCACCATTGGACTCTCTCCCAGACGTGAACGAAGCAAAAAGCTGTGCAGATCTCCATATTTCATGAAAGGCAATATGACCATGGGCTTGGGAAAGTTTCCTGGGCCCATTTCTAAGCAAACACCTGGAGTGAGCGAAGCAAACAGACTATGACAGACCGCAAATACAAGAAGACAGGGAACCTTTCAGTTCCGGTAAAATATACTTATTTCAGTTCAGTCAGAAAGTACCTAGCAATCTGATGACATTCGGGTGGTTGAAGTCTTTCATACAGGCAGCTTCATTTAGGAACTCTTCTATCTCCCTTTGAGAGAAACTGTCCACTGTTTAAAAAGAGAGGTATTTAATTTATGACCTTCTTGGTTATATTATGGAAAAAGATAAAGATAATTTTGAAGAGTTACATTTCATAGTCTTCACAGCAACCTTTTCGGACGTTCCATCAGGTTGTCTAAACTGCCCTTCCACCACAGAGCCAAATTCACCTAAAATAACAAACAAATACATAAAATATGAATTGTTCTCCTTGTTGGTCAACATCTTTTATATTTGTACTATAAAACAATCCACTCACCTTCCCCAAGTATTTTTCCAATGGACAGCAGGTTTCTAGTGACCATTACATCCTGCAGTTTGGCCTGAAGTTGGTCACTAATGCCAAGATTACTCACTAGAAAATAGAATAGCAAACATTTTATATTGACTTTAATAAGACTGCAAAATAATGTTAATAATATGTGACTTACATGTGATTTCAACAGCAGATCGATTATAAGACCTCTGCGGATTATAAAGAATGATAGGTTCTACTTTTTCTCTATCTCCAAACAGTTTCCTGCAAGAGGTCAGAGGGTTAAAAAATCATTACAAATTATGATGAACTTCGACACTATGACATAATAAAGTCATAAGATTTATTTTTAATAACTTGGTAGAATTAATACATACATACATTATAGTAATTCTTATTTGGTTTGCTTATTGTGGGACAATTTGTGTTGAATTTCAGATTTATGAAGGCTTTATAAAGAATGTATTAACTAACACGTACATTATTGATTTCCTCAATGGTAAGGGTGATTCAGAGTTCACTAACAGCACCTGATATAAATAAAACCTGGATACTGTACAGCTGCAATAGCAATAACACAGGCCTCATTCAGGTGCAGAGGGTGATTAAGCACAGGAAGCACAGGAAGTTTATGACCAAACCAGGAAACATTAAGTTGTCATGAACTAAAGGTCATTACAAAATGACTCAGCAACCCTGTGCACATTGCACTTTAAATATAATTATGTTGATTCATTTTTACTTCTACTATTCACTCACCTTTATTACATACTCTATTTTACAGGTGTCCACTATGTAACTTTTTGCACGGAGTTTCTACCCCCTTCTTGTCTCCATAGAGATTACTTGCTTCGCCAGAAATGTTACAGAAGTCCTTATTGTTTAAGAAATACCTTGAAAAATTTGCAAGCAAGTAGCAGACCCCAGACAGAAAAATTACATAGTGTTTAATACTGCTGCTGTGACCACATAATTCCACCTGTAGCTCAGATTATACAGTAATCAGGAGTCCAGCCAGTACAATGGACTAATGTTTGCTTTTGCATAAATAATCAGTTTTGTAATATTAAGCCATGCATACCAGAGCCACGATCCAGGGGTCCTGTTGCGTACGCAGATGCCAACCCAGAGCACCACCAACAGCAGGCAGATCCCACACACCACTCCCAAAACGACATACACCAAATCTGAGACTGCAGTGTCAGGGCTGGATGACGGAAAGGGCCCTGACTCTGAAAGAAAATAGATCCATGCAAAATATAAAGTTAAACAGATGTTTTAAGTTTGAAGTAGTCTTACAAAACATCTGGACTAAACTGGGCTCAAAACCAGATCCAAACCAGGATGAGTGTGAATGTACCCCGAGAAACAAGCATCCTTCAAACTGTCCTTAATGGGTTAATATAAGCATTCATATTGACTAAACCATAACTTGTTTTTTAACATATACGGTAAAATGTCACTGGTCTCCAAGTTACAGTGGTTTTCTTCTCTCACCAATATATGCACCTTCCAAGCACCTGTCTTAGGAGGTAAAAAGTAGTTCCTCTCCAATGACTTCTCAACCATAATTAAAAAGAACTAAACAGGTCTATGTAAAATGTATTCTGCAAAAGTCCAAGCCCTCATGCCACAAGTTGAGAACCCCTAGCTTATAGAAACTATGTTACTTTGATTCCTTCCTTTTATATAGCCAACAGTTTCCAGATGTGGAGATAAATCCATAGAGACACTCACTGTCCTCTGGCACAAAGATCCAGACCGGTGGGCTGATCATGCCGCTCCCAGCCTGAGTGCATGCAGACACCTCCACACTGTAGGTGGTGTTAAAGTCCTGCAGTGGCACTGAGACTGAGGTGGTGTAGCTGTGGATCTGTAACACAAAAAAAGACATGATAAAGATGACCATATTGTAGGATTTTATAAAACTTTGCTTTGAGGTCATCAAAATAGCCAGTTCTCATTGAAGGGCAAAGGTGGATAGACCATTGATATATTTATGTGTTGTTACACAGTGTATGTGATGTGTGTGTGTGTGCGTGTGTGTGCATGTGTGTATGTGTTACACTATTGTTGTGGTACTTTAACATCAACAGACTTTTTATTTTCTGTATAAAGTTATTAGCAATAGTGTACTAGCAGTTATTCATGGTAAACTACAAGTAGATGCACCTGTCTAGTGCTATTAGCTGCACTAAAAGAAGTAATGATACCAGAATATTCAATAAAAATAAAAAAAAGTAATACATTCTCCCCTAGTAAGTGGTTTCTGTTAGTACTTGTATCCAGGCAACCAAGCTGACTTTTGTACCTTTCCAGAGCTAAATTTTACAAACTGGTACATTTTGTCAATTTGTGCAACATCTTAGCTCTCATTCACTGCACGTCCTGTTCTTTGAGTCCCTTTATCATTTTCACTTCAAAACAAAAACTACACGAAATTCCAATCTGTCCCTCTATTGACAGTAAACCTCTTTACGATCCCACAGATGCCTAATTAGAGGTTATTAAAAGAGGAAGACACTGGAGCAGACATGTGACAGACTCATTGCCCTGTATTTCACAACACTGTTACACTGGATATGCATTCTGCTGACAAACAAAGAAAGTTGAGCTTGTGATTAACTTGCTTCTACAATTTGTGGTAAAGTTATATGCACTTATGTATACAATTCTGGGATATCATGTCTCTAGCTTGTTCACATGCCACAAAAGGAATAGTGACTCAGATTTTTAGAGGTTTTTAATAAAGTCGGATTTAATTACTCAGGAAAAGGACTGTCTAATTAATAAAATTTCTATCTAATCAAGATCCAGTGATTTCTGATTGTCAGTAATATGTATTTTAATCAAGTGGTCTATAGCCAATCTTCTGCGGATAAAGAATTCCAACTATTTCTTGTGTTAAATGACAGCAAATACAAGTCTGCTATGTTTATGTTCATAAAATGTATATTCAAAGTTATTATATGTTTGAAATAAGAATTTGAAATCAAAACAAAAATTAACATAGGGAAAAGGCAGTACAACAATGCCAAATCCATATGCAAATAACTGTCCAAATGTAGGCAAACTATTAGATTTTTTTTTCTTGTAGGCTTTGAATCCCCCTGTAACCACAATAGCATGAAATGAATGTATCATTTTAAGAGTCCACCTTACCACAATTTTAATATTAAAGAATATACAAAAAAATAAATAGCATGTGACTGTGTTAATATACACGAAAGTAAAGTGAGAAATAGCAACAACATAGTAGTTTTTCACTGGATGAATTCACTGACTAATGCTGCTATACTGTGATGTCAACCTCTGAGCAGTAGACAATGCAAACAAATATTGAACACAGTTGTACACATGCTATTGTTTCTCTCATCCATTCATTCCCACAGTGCAGTGACTCAAGGCTGCATACCAGACCTACAACAACACTGATCTGCTTTTCACACTGTCAGCTTCCTTTACCTTTGACACAAACGGGAAGCCACGCTATTATATGAGAAATCACGATTGCAAAAAAGGAGCAATTGACTGTAGAGCTTATAGTGAAACCGGGGAGTCAATCTAAAAAAGGTGCTTCTCATAAATGACCTGGTGCTAGGCAATGATAAAAACTTGACCTCTTGTAGAAAGTAGAATCCCAAATGTGTGAGTCAGTGTGTCAAATGTGTGTTGCATTTTTGTCAACATTATCAGTTAAAGATCATTCTATAAAGACAGTGATCAGATATAACGTTATATTTTACAACTGCCTCTCAAATATTCATCTTCATATGCAACTAACTTTGATGCATAATGTATCTCAATACTTTGATGAAAAAAATATATATAATTGATATAATTCCCCCTATTAGTGCCATTATAACAGTGAACCAGTTACTTACCATACTCTTTTGTCCTCCATGTCTAATAATGATATTGTAGCCATTTAGGACACCATTTATTTTGTCATCTGGTGGAGGCTTCCACTTTATCACCAGAGACGACTCATTTAGGTGGACGGTGACATTTCTGGGATACACAGAGGGCACTAGAAAAATGGGGAAATGTACTCATTCAAACGACATAAAAGGAGGACACAAATAATATTATTATAGCATTCAACTGGGAAAAATCCTTTGATTACATTGTGGTATGTGGTCCTTTCCTGGCACAAGAATCCTTTAACTAGAATATCCCATGTGGTCACTATAGGAAGGAAGCCCATTGCTCCTCCACCCCACTTTGTGTTTTTACAGTGTGACAAAAACCACTCCTATTTCCTATGCGTTACTTTCGGAAAACAATTGGGGATATGACGACTGGTACAAGGAGTCTAACTGAGGCTGCTTCGTAAATTCCAGTAATAACATGACTGGCTCAGAAAGACAAAGCTCTAGGAAGGAGGGACGAAAATATAGATAATGATATGTTTCTAGCAAGAAGGAAACAACCACATGTGCTCAGTACAGTGAGCACTGGTAAAAAAAAAATGCACATACTGTATGTATTGGAGAAACTGTCAAACTGTGAATGGGTTGAATTGAAAAAAAAAACATTTCAATAACTGTGCTGTAAATAGCACATTTAATAGTTTAATAGAATAGTGAATGTAGTAAAAGTACAAAGTAGCGTTAGAGAATTGTAGTATAAAAAGTATTTGTTATATTGTATTGGTACTTCAAACTGTTTTCCTTTAACAGCAAACAGGCTTAATGATTATTTCAGTGGTCAAAAAGTCAGAGATTTGACTTTGACATTCAACTACTTTCTACTGTACACTGTGAGAATTTTAAATACATTTTAATCAGATTGAAGAAAAAATAATGTTATTTATTTATTTTTATTTTTTTACTTTTTTAATTGAATAATGTGACTGTGTGTAATAAAATGTCTGGCTTGAGTTTATTAGTCACAATTATTCATTTGCAGCTCTGATTACAAAAGTACTTCTCCAGTCTCTTGAATGCTCTTAGTCAGATGTACCTCCTTCAGTGGTGTTGCTCTGAATCCACATCGTGACTGTGGAGGGCCCCAGTTCGTTGCTACAGGATACGCTCATGTTGTACCACGTCATGGCCTGGAGTCCTGGGACTTCACTCTCAAACGGAGGCACTGACACATTCACAAAGCGAGTGGTCATCACTTCCCCTTTCCTACGACTTATCTCTCTTACCTGAGAACAAGGAAATATAAACTATATATATATATATATATACCACATATAATTATCAAGAATATTTATATTGTAGGTAGAAATGAAACAAAAAGCCACAAAAGTAATGAAGTAATAAGAGAGCCCATATTATGCTAAATTGATTCTTGTGAGCTTTGAGTCCTGTTAGAACTTAGAACGTTGTTACCTCATCAAATACAGACCTGGGGTTGTGTTGTTTGTTTTACTCACACACGTTTGAGTAATCGTTTATTATTAGTCTGTCTACATCCCCAAAGCTCAAAATGCTCTGTTCCACCTTGTGATATCATAAGGTGGGAGTTTTCAAGTCAACAGCTACCTTTTACCTTTTGTTCAGTAGAGACTGAAAATTCTAGGGCAGAAATTCTATTGACGGTGTATGGAGTTAAACGTGTGAATGGGACAAAACACAACTTCAGGTATGTTTTGATGAGGAAACAACATTATAACCTAGATCAGAAAATAGCATAATATGGGCCTTTAAGGGAAATTGAAACAAGAAAATGAACGATAATCTAAGGGACAAATTGGATGCTGAAGTTCCCCTATCATCTCAGTGAAGTACTGATATATTAATACAGTCGTCCCAGATATGCCAGAAAAGGTGGGTCAATGTTTAATTAATTTCAAAGTTGTACTAAAAGTCCTTTGGTACCACTTTCCCATGATAATGATGTGCTTTTGTAGTTTATCAAAAATAAGTGTGCCTTACTCTTATGAGGCATTTAGAGAGAGGAGAGTAGCCATCATGTCCAGGAGTCCAGCTGAGCCTTAACTTATTGGACTGCCTCTCCATCACACTGATGTTGGACACAGGTCGAGGGAGCGCTATAGAAACAGCAGAAAAGCTTTGTCAACAGAGAGGCCACATGGAGCCATAAAACCCGTGGAATGTCAGTGTCTCACCTTTAATATGGATGTTTGCCTCTCTGGATGTAGTGACCCCCTTTTTGTTGTAGGCCTCACAGCTAAACTGGGTAACTCTGTCAACACCTGAAATCAGACACAAGAAAGTTATTATACTAAACATCAAGTTAAAGAATCCACTAGATACAATGTGCTAGTCCCAAACTCCGATAAACTGAGAGGGAACCTGGTACTGAAAAACTACAATAGTAAAGAAAACATGTTTGCAAGACTATTGCCACTACAGACTACTGTAAAGGTCAAATCTTGCAGCATTGAAGGAAGAGTAGATAGACAGAGACAGAGAGAAAGTATGTATGTATCAAAATTCATATTCAAATTCAGTGTAATTTTTAACATATTCTTAGTTTGTTTTTCCGCCTGGACAATCCTGTCTCTCAACCAGGAGCAGATCTATGCACAACAAGACAGGAACAGCTGCTACATAATGATTTCATTGTCCGTGTCTCTTTTTTTTCAAATGTCGGAAATTCAAAGTGGACCACAACAAGCCTGTCAGTAATGGCTGAAACTAATTTGTGACGTTTTGTTTACATTCTTGGAATATTTATGACATAACTACAGTAATTAACAAATAATACATTCTTTAAAATATACATGAGGGCATAGCATGTCTGAGACGTGGCATAATGCATACCATATGATTGTGGAGAAGCTGTGAAAATTTAATACACACAAGCTGGTGTTTGAAATGCCTGGTCAACAGATGTCTGAGTGGAAACTATATAACTCTGGCACTTAATTGTTTGTATCTGCCAATTGAGTTTGAATAAAATATATTTCAAGTATGTATTTAAATTCTAGTAAAATACCCTCCAAAAAGAGGCATTATGGTTGAGGAACAATGTCCAGGATTTGTGTTTAACATGATGTGTTAGTAATCAGTAACTCAGAACAAATTACCCCACACAAGTGATTTTCTTTGAAAACCCACAGTGCAGTGAACTCAAATAAAGGTTCATTACTGCTAAAAAAAGGAAATGAAAATAAGGTTATGGCCTTTGCTCTGTTCTTGAAATTTGATCATAAACTACATCTAAAACCAAAACAGGAAAGATGAATTATGTTGTAAACTGTGAGTTTCAGCGAAATGTCCTGCAGCCTGAATTCTGAAATTCTGGAGCCTGTTATTACGAGGTTTGGAGGAGCTCCAGAAAACCAAAACATGTATGTGCAGTAAATATAGACAGGAATAATTCTTTTCTAGGTTACAACGCAGAACTGTAGACCAGTTGAATGCATTTTTTTGTTCCTGTGTTTTTAAACATTCCCATTGTTTGTGAACTTATGCTTTAAGAAATTATGTAAGAAATGCACAGTCCTTTTAACTCCACCACTCTAATCATATCCTGCGTTTTTCCAGTGTGTTATAAAAAACTCTGTTCAATAGCTATTTACGCAAAGACTGGCTTTACTGTGGTGCCAATGTTGAAATCATGCACTGAGCTCTGGTGGCCTGCACCCAGTCCCCTCCCTGCTGGCCTGTGTGGGACGTCCCATCAAAGAACCCTTTGTCCCCCGATCCAACCCCCGAGCAGGCTCCCAGTGCTACCCCTGTCCCCACACTAGCCCAGGCCTGACGCATGGCACTAAACCTTTAACCCATGAGATCCAGGCTTTCATTGCGCACTGCTGAGGGGGGAAAGATTTGTCTGTGATGGTTTGAAAGTGACAAATGGGAGCAAAGAAACAATCAAAGTTCATCTGTCTAAGAATAAAAGCAGACTTTCAAAGATGAATGAAATACAGTAAATATTAACTTAATTTTCATACTGTGCAAACATTATAAAACTATAAAGTGTGAGACCAGTGTGCAGAGAACAGGAGCACAAACCACTCGGAAGCCAAATCTTAGGTAAACATTTATGCCTTAATGCATCCACAGTATTCAGTTTGTGCAATGAGTTGCCCTGCATATTTTAGATGACGTTTCCAATGCCTTTCAATACTACTCCAAGGTTCATCTCAAGCAGAATTAAAGTACAAAAACAAAGGTTTTTACTAAATATTACTTGAGTATTCACCAGTGTAATAATGAACCAGTTTAAGAGTTGTGTAACAAAGCTTAGTGATCATGAATGACCTTATGGGATTGCAGGAATGGTGGTTGTAGTAAGCAAAGGGCACATGCTGAGGCAGCACAAACAGGCAGAATAGAAACCACCAAAAAAGCCTTTAGCTAAGGTAAATATGTCTAGACAATAAGAAGAATTGCCCATGTGGACTCTTGCCATTTAAAAGGAAGACCCCAGTGTATTTGTGGCCTTACCTGACACAGAGTAGCTGCTGGGGGAGTTGTGAAAGTCGCTGTCAGGAGCCCCGTCCCGGAGCCAGCGAATCCGTACTGGATCAGGAGGTCCCACTGCCTCACAGGACAAGGTGAAGGGAGTGTTCCTCGTCACATTTCTGTCCTCTGGCTGCTGTATGAATGTGGGCAAACCTAAAGACAGTTAAGACACATCTTAAAAATCTGTCTATATAATATACTACATATATTGTATTTTGTATATCCATCCTTGCCTTCCACTTCAATGATGATTGGCTGAGATTCGACCAGTGAATTCATGATGTTCAGTCTGCATCGATATTCACCAGTGTCTGCTCTCTGCACTTGATGTATTCTACAAAAGAAACTCAGAGTTGATACCAAAACTAGCTCAGGTACTAAATAAATATTTTAAAAATGAATGAAAAGAAAAATATTTTTAAATATTAGATTAGATTAGATTAGATAAAATTAGATTAGCCTTTATTGTCTCCCTTGGGAGAAATTTGTCTTGGGACAAGGGTACTCATGCCACATATAGAGACATATAACATACAGTACACACACAGTGGACACATCAATTAATGCTGTTCATAAGAAAAACAACCATTCAACATTTGATAATATTGCACCATTCCCATAATTAGCATATTTTGCACATTCCCTGAAGCCTACTCACTGTAAGTGCCCAAAGATATTGCACCTTCCATGGAGTCTACCTATGAGCAGTATTGCATATTCCCAAATGTTATTGTATGTGCATATGATATTGCACAGTTCCTGATGGCCATACAGTAGAGCATTATTTCTTCAAGTTCAGCAAGGAAATTGAAAGGGGAATAAATGAGTGCTTAAACCTGTTTAGCCTGCTGGTTGGGACCCTGTACCTCCTTCCTGAGGGCATTAACTCAAACTGGTTGTAGAGGATGTGAGTCGGGTCATTACATATTTTACTCCCCAGTTTCACTAGTGTCTCTTTAAAGATCTCCTGAAGAGGATGGGGGGCCATGCCAATTATTTTACCCGCCCTTTTAGTCAAGTTTAAGATTTGAGCTTTCTATTTGACAGATAGGTTGCCAAACCAGGTAGACATCCCATAACGAATAATAGACTCAATACATGCTCGATAAAAAAAAGAAGCATTACATTTTTGTCCACTCCGTGAACCCTCAATCTTCTTAAAAAGTACAGGTGCTGACTGATTCGTGAGCAAACAAATTCTACATGCTTGCTCTAGTTAAGTTGAGAATCAAAATAAACCCCCAAATACTTGTAAATATATTATTTTGACTTTTATGTCTTTTAAAAGTCTTTTATGTCAGTATCTTCTTGTAGAAGATGGGATAGAGCTTCCAGCCTTGTGGTTTGTGGGTTAACAGCTGTACAGCTTGGTCACTGTAGCTGGTGATGCTTTAATAACTTAATACAGATATTATATGTATTAAAATATATCACCCCTACTTTGGAAATGCTTAGTGCATTGTGTATTGTTTACTTGATAGTGGAGAGCAGAGTGGTGACTCCATCTGTGACAGTCTGCAGATCATTGTTGACCAGGTGGGAGTTTGGGACCAACTCCTGTCCGTTCTTGATCCAGTTGATGATAGGCTCTAGTCGGGGGTCTGGGACTTCGATGGAGCAGTTGAACATGGCCTCATGCCCTTCGGAGAGGCGGATGGAGCCCACAGTGGGTTTAAAATGCAGCCTCCGTAGCTGCTCTGGGGTCAGATACACCTGAGAGGCCTGCCCCGCTCGCACTAGAGGCTCTGACGTCCTGGTGAGACGGTGAAAGCGCCTCACTGAGGGGCGGCCTGGGCCAAACAGGGAAGTGAAAAGTTACACTGTCAAATGTAACCATGTTCATTACTGGTGGTCATTCTGTTGTGTTATATGACCACATACAGTGCTTCTTATGTGGCTCTATTAAGAAATAAAATATCACCCAATGTAGAATAAAGATGATCTTCTGAGCAAAGACTGGCAGAAGCAAGGTTCCCAATCTGCAACACCACCACCCCTCACACCAAAATCACCAAAAAGAAGCAATGTGGGTGAAGTGTTTTGCCCAAAGACACAAAAAAATTAAATGCCATCTGGCATATGCTTGGTCAAAGCGATGATCGAACAACTGACCTTATGGCCACTGTCCCCTGTGTATGTCTCACTCAAACACTTTGTTAAATCAGGGACTTTTCTTATTATTTCTCCTGTTTTTTTCTCTTGCTAGTCCATCCTATTTTCTGTTACATTCTCTCCTTTTTCTTCAGCCCAGGCCCACTGAAGACCAACATTCTCCACATTCTTCAATCCTGTTGACAGGGGTCACTTAAAACTAACAGATGGAGTGGGCAGAGACAGACACAAGCACCACTCCAAATCAAAATTAGTCAAAGTAAATCAAAGTAAATTAACCCAGTCAAGACCATGAAATAAAGTATGCAAGAATAAAAAATTAAAACATGCTGAGAGTTCATAACAAATAGCCTAAAAAAAACCTAACATATTTTTGACAGCTTCACCGAGTTTGAAGGTGCATTCCTGTAAGCAGCAGCTCTACTGCCTTAAGTCTATAAAGCTCTGTAAAAGTTTCCATAAGAAAAACCTTTTAAGTCTGATGTAGAGTCTGATTACTCCAGCAGCAGATAACTGACACAGAGCCTGTCCAAAGGAATGCGCCTCAAACAGGGAGAGGAGAAAGAAAACAAACTTACCATTGGTCGCACAAGTGCCCAGGAGAATGGCCAGTAACGCGGTGTGAAGAACAAGCGTGAAACGGCTCGGGACGGGCAGCTGTGCCATGACCAGCACTCTGCAATCCACGTCTAGAGCTCTGTATCCAGCGACAGTCCAACAAGATGAGTTTACAAACAATAAACTTTGATTTCAGATTTCAGAGTGAGAGCAAACGAGACCAGACTGAACCACTCCTCCTCCGACAGTGACGAAGAGCGACCATCCCACACCAACTCGCTCCAGTGTTGACCAAAGATTAGGGCCTGACTGCTGCTCAGGGGAGAGGGAAAAAACGTCACGCGACACGAGGATCCCACGAAGGCGGGACTCTTCGGGAACAAAATGAAGGTTTACTACTACTGTGTTTTAATATACACTAGGCCGCAGACAAACATGTTTAAGTATTTTTATGGTAGTTTATTCTGTATTACACTTGCATCAAAAAAGAAAGAAAAAAACTTACCTTCCCAAAGTTACATTTTGTGTCATAAGAAGGCACGCAGATCAGTTCTTTTAACTATAACTTTAACTTCAACTTTATTTTTATGATATTCCATCTCGCACGGCTGAAGCGCCCTTGTTATGCTGCCCCCTTGTGGTTAATTGTAGGAACAAATTATTTAAAACCATATTCTTCAACAATTTACAGTAACGAATGGCACAATATTTTTCATATCAATAAAATCTCCTTTGAATAAGATGTATTAAATTATTTATTTAACTAACTGGTTCACAATAGAGCAAATGTGGAACTATTTTTTTAAATTACATTTTTTACATTTATTGTGTAACCTGACAGTTATTCTTAAACAAAGAAATAGGAACTAAAGGATTTTGTTGTTGTAAATGTATTAGACATGCTTCATGCATCTGAACTTCTTTCAGACCATTCAGACCATCAAATGAATAGCTCGAAATGGCCTCCAAATATAAGTGGTACAGGAACCTGTAACACAAATACAAATAAATAAACTTTATTTTATGAGCAAAATGGGCGTCCACAAAAGTGGGCCCAATGAAAATGTACTTTGTAGGTTCAGGGCTCTACACTAACTTTTTTTTTCAGGAGCACATGTGCCCCTAAGTTAAAAATTTTAGGAGCACAGAAAAAAAAATGGGGGCACAAGTAGGTTTTCATTTGAACAATTATTACAGTGCAGAACTTACGCACACCAACACCAACCCTGAATAAATTTAATACAAAAAAACAAAAGACTTATGACTGTACTTTTCCTACATGATCGCAATGTTTTTATAAATATACCTTCATTTTATCTCTGTGGCCCTTTTTGGAGCTTCACCCACAGTTTAAGAACCTCTTCTTTAAGAGAACTTCCACTAGCACTTTACACAAAACTGTTTCAAAGTGTAAAAAGTGGGTAGGATTTTTAAACCTGTATTTTCAAATTCATAACTGGAGTTGCATTCTCTTACTGGTTTTACAGTGGTTTTTAGCCTCTGCACATTTACCAAACAGATTTATTTGGAAAACTTCAGCCCACATACCGCCTGCTCTGTGCGGACACGGACATAAAATTAGTATTGGCGTATTTGACGTGAGGCGGATGGACAGATGAGATGTTTAACCTGCCCTGTGATGCAGGCTGAGGGTGGCGCTGTGGACAAGCCGCGCGCTGGCGGTGCCGCGCAGTGTCCGAGGGCTCCAGCGCATAGGTCCCGCACACCGGTACAAGTTTATTGACCGCAGTAGCAGCCGTAATAATATATGACCGCACTCAGTATTCAGACCTCAAGTCCGTGACGAGACCGAGTCCAAATGCGCTCGAGTCCGAGACAAGACCAAGACAAAACTCTCGCTTTGTCGGAGGAGGAAGTCCAGCGGCACGGGTTGTCTACCGAGTGGTGGAACAGGCCTGGGCTCGGTTCGGTTGCGCTCGCGCTGGGCATGTGTGCCGCGCTTTAGGGGCGATCCAGGCTTGGGCACGATTCTAAAGTCCTAATGTGACTGCGCCCCTAATGGTTGACACATTTAGAACGTTTAGCTCGTCAGTTACGTGTGTGCACAGCTCTCCTTATTGTGGCTGCAGAAACACTCGCACTGGTGCGACTGTTTCATTTTCCTCATTCGCACGGCGAAATATTTACTCGCAAATGCGAGTGAAATGGGCGCACTGTAGAGCCCTGTGTAGGTTCAAAATAAGTGGCTGCTTTGTTTTTATTTCAACTTGAATTATTGTTTACCAAACTATATCCAATTAAACATTAGCCTCCTACTGTTATCAAGAGACACTCGAGGTTCTCCTCTGATTTACAGCAGGGTCATGTCTTACGCCTTTAAATATTAAACTTAAACATTACACACACACACGGAGACACACACACACACGCACACACACACACATGCACACACACACAATGGTGATGGTCACAGAGCACGGTGTGACTGGAGGTGAGGGATCAGCTTGACATTTGGCACAGTTAATTGAGCCAAAGACATATTGGGTATTTTATTGTGTGGTAACAGTGTGAGTAGCCGGTGTACCTGTGGGGAGGATGAGGCCTATTCCAAATACAAGATGTACCTGTTGATTTAAAAAGGAAAGTTGCAGTAAGTAAGCAGTGACTGAGTACAATGCTTGTCTATTTCACAGGCTTATAAAACGCATAGCTGTATACTCATTCATGACCAACATTTTGTAGTGGAAGCATATATTTTCAATAAATAGAAACTGCAATAATTTTATAACATTATTATGCCAAGATGTTCATTACAGGTACACCATGTAACTTTCTGAGTTAAAATGTTCCACAGTATGGTTTAAACTTATCTGTCTCGAAGGGGCAAGCAAATAGGGCAAACCTCTAAGTCAAGTTATAGGTCAGATCTGTGGAGAGGCATTAAACGTAAATGCATGTCTTTCAAGATATTCTTAAGCAATAAAACACATGTTATTGAATAAATGGAAGGTTCTATGTTTAATCCCACACCCCATTATTCCAGGCCCAAGCAATAACATCTCCTTGCATAGTGCACCTTTTATTTAATAAAAATCCGTCCGTAATGGTGAAAAGACTTAACTTTACGCATGGATAAACAACATCAGTCAGTGCATTAAATGAAGTAAAGAACTTTGACAGATGAATTTACAGCCTCTCCTCCTTGTGTCCCAGCATGAGCGCGGAGCTTTCGGTCACATTGTTGCATCTGAACGAGTGGGAAGAACAACGGCATACCATAGGGCACAGAGAGCCAAAAGCGCAGAGAAATCCTATGGAGATTACGACATTTATTAAGAAAACACTGGTCTTAACTTTACTGTCAACAACATCTTGCAGCAATCCGGCTCTGTTGTGAGATGAAAAACTTGTCCGCTCATTGACTCGGATAAGCAATGAGACTGCGCACACGTCCTTGAGCAGTTTTTGTGCCTTTTGGTTTAACGAGTGTAAAAAGTTGTAGGCTGGATTTCTCGGTTCCTTCCATTGTGCTGTTATTGAAACGTTAAATTAGAAGTAGGTAAGTGTTTTTACTTCTGTTCTTGATTTAACCTGAGCATAACCTATTGGCTATTTTATTGTCAGATCACTCAATTATTTCCTGAAGACGTTCATGGTTCTCGTTTTTGAATTGGTCTCATCAAGTTGGCTGATTTGAATAGTCTGCTCACTGAATAGATCTGAATATTAGACAGATACATAGATACAAATGTTCCGTTGCTCTAGTGTTGTTTGTTTAATGTTGTGCCTGTAATTGTCATATATGACAACTACATTGAATACTTGTACCTGAATTAGATTCTTTGAAAAGAACAGTGTGACCCGAAGTAATGCGCCTCACAGAACCATATAAAGCGTGGACATTATGGAAAAGCATTTGTGACCCGGAAAAATGCATATCAAATAGTCTACATTGAGTGGTAATGGGTGAACAATAATAGAAAGACCTACTTATTTTTAATATCTGCAATGTCTAAAGGCTAACACTAGATGTCGACAAAGTTGAAGCAATAGCAGTGGGTTACTGGAAAGAAAGCCAAAATACCCAAGACATAAAGACATACGATTAGGCTTCTGTAAATAGAAATAGATGTACATGTTTTCCAAAGCCAAACATTTGCGTGTACTACAACAAGCGTGTAATGTGTGGTTAGTCCTTTTTACGACGGTGCTGAAAGGCGACACGTGACAGGAAGCGCAGTCTTTTGGAGTTGACGTGACAAACTGATCTCAGATCTGTTTCAGTACCGCCCAAAGTGCAGACTCGGCTTCACCCAACGAAGGAAAACCGAGCGCAGGTCAGTTCTGGTCAAAAGGCGCTTGTCCGGAAGCAACAAGTCGAAGAAATTTCACTCCTACAGCGACCAAAGTTGTGGTTGTCCACCAACTGAAGGCGCTCTCTGTAGCTTTGTGATAAAAGTAAACTGTCAGCGAAACAAATAGTTGGTATCTTTAGCTTTTAGCGATGGACAAGCTTCGTCGAGTGCTCAGCGGCCAAGAGGAAAACGAGGAGCTAGGTCTCACAGCACAGGTATGTATGCAAATGTAGGACGAACCATACAGTACCAAAGCTAAAACCAGCAGGCTGTATTTACTGTGCAGCTTACTTCTATATCTTCATGTAGGCTTATTTTGTGTCTTTTTTATTCTTGGCTATATGTTGAGAAATGCAACTGCTCCCAGAGCCGTATCTCTGGTCGACACACAGATATAAGTTTATCATTTTAAGTTCCTACTCTGACTCTTGTGGTCTTCCTTTGCTTAGCCCTATACTTTTAATGCTATTAGAACTTTTATTTATATGTTTGTTAATGCTTTTACATGCAATCATGTTCAGGAGGAAACAAGGTAAGAATGTGCCTAATTATTATGATTTTTGTTATACAGTGTTGTAACATAAGGCAGCTATTTTAAGTTTGTATTTTGACATCTTACATTTTATTAAATTTTTGTTATTCAATGAAGCGTTGCTCTCCCTGATATCCAACGTTATTGCCGGAATTTGGCAGTGACTGTAAGTTGTATGAGTTGAGTGTGCAGCAACAAGCCAATGCTGGTGCCTGTTTTTTTTCTGTAGAAAACCTTTATTTTTCCTGAGATACAAATATGTGGTTTACCTCTCAGCATAGCGCCCTCGCAGGTCAATAGGGTTGTTTGACATCCTCCCATTGTTCTGCACAGGTCCTGGATGCCAGTACACTCAGCTACAGCACCAGGATCAAATGGTTTCTCATATGCTTCGCTGGAGGTATTCTGTGTTCAATCCTGGTGAGTGTCACACTGAATATAGGATTCTTTGACCCAGTGTTAGACCAGAATGAAAACAATTGGATTGCATTCACTTACTAGAATTTGAAGTTGAATTCTACCATTATTTGTTAAAGATTTTCTCCACAAACAACAATCTTTGAGGTTGTTTGTGACAGAGAAGGTGTCAAACTTGGTGCCAGTTTTTAGTTTCATATAAATAGGGCATAAATATAGAAACATTAGCCATACATACATCAACCATTAGTTCTGACCTGTCCTCCAGCTCAATTTTAAACCAAAAGGGATTTGCAAATATTGTGATGTCATATGAACACAACCTATTTGCAAAAGTATCCTAATGATAATCACATGTATTCCACATAAAAATGAGAATGTCTATTTTAGTTTTGTGGCAGTGTGTGTTCACATTATATGATACTGATAGCTGATTATTCTGAGTGAATTGACCTTGAAGAATGTCAGTTTACAGCAAACATTTCCTCAAGTGTGTATTCTCCTTAGCTGTAGATTATTTGTAAACTACAAACAAAAACATATGTCGAATCTATTTAAGAGTATTGTCTTTTTCTGTGTAAGCATTTGCCTTGCAAAGTCTATATCTGTTGTTTACTGTTTAAGAGAACATGCTGTGAGACACTTTTTAGTATGTGTAATAATTGCAGGAAGTACGGCTGGAGGCTACAGCACTGTGATAAGTGACAAACTATTTCACTACTTCTGTTTGAACAATAGAGCTTTTTTAAATATAACATATAGTGTTTTTATCCTAAAATACTTTTTAGTATTATAGTAGTTTTGATTGTTTACTTACTGTTATTTAAGCTGATGTCAACTACAACAAGACCCTTTATAAAACATAGCATTAGAAATGAGATGTCTTCTTTTTTGATTGTCTAGAGATGTTTGATTTTCAGTTAAATTCTTTCTATTCAGCATTTTTTATTGAAAAACAACATTTTATACACAAGGGGGAGCCACATTTCATCTAAAACAGTGTTTTTCAACTTATTTTTCAACACTGAGTACTATCTCATGTGACTTTAACCAGGACAAGTTTCCACTTTAAAGCAGGACAGCACCTAAATTAAATAATTTAAAGACTATGACTGCAGCAATTTCCTAATGTTGTGAACCTGTTCACTCATATGGCAATAAAACCTTTCTGATTCTGATTCTGATTACGGAAGATGTTGCCCACTGAAACTGACATAGAAAAATGGAGCAGTTTTGTTTTTTTACAGAAACTAGCACAAGTTTCAACATACTGTACTGTTACTATGAATAGATATTCAAATGAAACTAACAAAGTCTATTTTTGTTAACTAGGGCTCAGCTCTCCTGTTCCTTCCAAATGGAATCAAGCTCTTTGCAGTCTTTTACACATTAGGGAACATCATGGCTCTTTCCAGGTAAGACTGTGAGCCAACAGTAATTTGGCCGATCTAATTCTTGGCTTGGCTTCATGCTTTTAATTGCTAATGTAGCCTGCTGATGGCTGCCTAAAGTACCTCGCTCATACATCACACAATATGATTTATATTGTCCTCAATGACCCTCTCCTTATCTCTCCGTTCTTGGCAATGATCCTGATTTTACTTGTTACTTAGTCATAATGTGCAGTTTTAATTTATCATCACACATCACCAGTTTGACAATAATCACATAGGTGTTTAGTGTCACTGCAATTTAACCATAAAAATAGAATTTAACCATAAGAATAGACCACAGAGACTGACACATCACTAATGTCTAGAATAACATTTAAATCAGTGTGTAAATATGGCATATGTTTTGTCAACAACAACAACAACAACACACTATACGGTATTCCCTCACTAGAAGCTATAGGTTTATTATCAAAACCACCAGTCTTTATGGATCAACACATCTAGGTAATCTTTTATCAAATTAAAGTGTTTCTTTATGGCTTTGAATTTGTGAATAATAGTGGCCATTTAATCAATGGCTTATAATTTTCTCAGGTCTAGAAGAAATGAAAATGAAACAAATCAATCTATGTCAGGTTTTATTGGCATTTATCGATAAGTCATTTGGAAAGTCAGCATGTTGTATGACAAACCATAATGTTGTACCACTTTCAATGTCGATAGTTTAAGTCCATATTTGAATAAACAAATCTTCTGTAAAAAGGGATTGTTTAGACAAGTGCTCATATTTTGATGTCTAAGGAAAGTCAATATAAGGAAAGTGAATAACTATGAAATTCACAATTGATGTCACAAGTTGAGTTGTGACTGAGTTGTTTAGTGATTGTCATGTTGCATATTTCTGATTCAATGTTTTGCTATTCTCGCAGTAGTAGTAATGGTAGAAGTAGTGGTAGTAGTAGTAACACTATAGGACTTCTAACACTATAGGAGTCCTAACACAATGGAGTATTCTTCCCTCACTTGAATCTGGAGTAGCAGTAACAGCCTGTGCGTGGACACTTTCACACAGTGCATTTGGACAAAGCGTCTCCGTCTCTTTCACTCACGCAGACCAGACCATAGCGACGTCACAACTCCACACTCCAGAGCCAGAGTGTCTCACGGAGCAGCAATGACGCTCCTCTGCCTCCCTCAGCTCTCCTCAATCTGACAGCACGGGAAACCCTTTGTGTTATAACATTTACTGACGTCACCAGGCAAACTGTAGCGTGTAGGAAGTTTTTATCAATGTGTCATCTTGCAGTATCAAAATATACACGTAAATGGTCTAACTAATGTATGTAGTCACAGGCGCATTTGATGATGTCACTCTAAAAGTAGACTTGGTTGGCTGATTTGAGCATTTACAGAGGAGGGGCATGACGTATTATTAAATATTATTATGTATATGAAGTATTTGCTGATGCTAGTATCACAGTCTCAAATCAATAGTTTGGTATTTTTGAAAATGATGATCTGTTTTCTTAACTTATTCTGTGAGTTCTGCTGTACAAATAGGTTTTCATGTGCAGTATATACATTTTTGCAGTATTGACACATCTTGATATTATGGTTAAAGTGAACCTACCCCCTAGTACATGAGTTGAAGGACATTGGTATTGTGGAGGACCAGTGAAAGGCATGCTTATTGGGTTAAATTACTAAATAGATACAGCGAAAGGGGAGAAGAAACACTAATAAATATATTCACATTCACAAAGAGATGACGTTGGTTGGTGTTAAGCATGACCTGTTGAATTGATTTTTCTGACTTTTTCACATAGCCTTATTCACTTCCTTACTTAAGGATGGAAGGATATTCTTGTCCATCCTTCCATCCAAATAAATCAACATAATTTCAATAATATAAAAATAAAAGTTATACTAACATGCATTATGTTTAAAGGTGCGGAATAATGTATTAACTATATTCAAGGCCAAAGTTTCAAAATTGTTTTCAATGTTTCTTTATTTTTTTCTAAAGCACATGCTTCCTAATGGGACCTCTGAAACAATTGAAGCGCATGTTTGAACCCACAAGGCTGATAGCAACTATTGTTATGTTGGTAAGTTAAATTGTTTTACATTATGTTTTCTTGTGTTTTAGAATGGCCTTGGTGAGTAAACATTGCATGTGATTTCTGACAGTAGATCCCCAGCTAACCAATTGTGACAACATTTAAGCTTGTCACTATGAAATTATTTTATTTTTTCTACTACACTTGTGTGAATAACCTAATTTAGCTGCAGATTTTTTCATAATGTTTCTTTTTTCAGCTTTGTCTGGCCTTAACACTTTGTTCAGTGTTCTGGGTATGTACATCTTGGATTTTATTATAATATTGAAAGTTGCTCAAAACACCTTAAAAACATGCATACATTCTTCACCTGCTTGTCTCCATGGAGATAAATGTTTAATACCATATTGTGGAGCATGCCATGCAAAACTATAACTACTCCATGGCGATAAGCAGGTGGCAGACCCTTGGCCAGAAAAGTTACATTTAGAGCACCTTTTCATGCAGTAACAAATGTGTGTCTTTCTGTTCCAGTGGCATAGAAAGGCACTCGCTATCCTCTTCTGTATTCTGCAGTTTTTGGCACTGACATGGTAAGTGTGAGTCTAGACCGTCACTTGGCAGTATGTTACTTGGTGAGATTACTATATTTATTCATCCTACTTTGTCTAACCCACATTTGTGTGACTAACGTGGTGAGTCAGAGGTCTGCAGTGTGCCCGTCTTTGCTCTAGCTTTTAAACCCTGTGTCTGACCCATGGTTGGTTTTAATACCGTGAGCCTTAACATGTCAACATGCAACAATTGCACTGAGACAGCAACATCCAATTAGTAAAGTTGACCTAGGTCAATCAGGGTAGAAGATGTTTTCTTTTATTGCATTGTTCAGCAGCTTTATCATTGTAGCTGTGATATCATTAGATGCCATTTTCATTTTTATGTTTTTTTAAATGTTTCCGGCATGAGTAGTTTTAAGTCAGGTGTTCGCTTAGTGTTTTTTTTTTACTTTACAAGGGACAAATTATAAGATTACAAATAGATGCATTGCATAAGAGATTAAATTACATCCATGAGGAATTAAAAAGCTACCCACATAAGGTTGGTGAAGTAAGCAATTATTGTTTTTAGTTTTCTGCAATAATTTAATGAGTATTTTTGAGACCTTTTGGGAGTTATGTGGCAGTTAATGTCCTGAGTGTGTCAGTGGTTTTGCAGTAGGTTTGAGTAAACTCTGAGTCTTTTTTTCATCTGGCTTTTAATGTATCTTCCCATTCAGAAAACAAGCAAATATAATATTTCTTCCACAACTAATTTAATCACAATATTATGACCACTTTGCCAACAGCAGGTGTTTGTCTTCCTTTATTGTAGCTGTGCTCTCACAAAGACCTGATTGATATGTATAGGCATGCTTCCACTTGTTTTCTCTAAATTAAGCATATTTACTGAGCAGTGACTGGAAGTTTCAGTGGAGCAAAGTGCCTGGAAGTGCAAACACCATAATGTAGGACAGTACTTTGTCTAGATTTACTCACGAAGCAGGATCTTGTCAGCTCCTCTCTCTTTGCACCCCCACGTTGAAAAATTCACTTCCGGCACATTCTCCGAGCATCACCATGGAAACCTGAAGTCGCAGATCTCCCAGGCTCTTTCATTCTTCGAGCTCAGACACTGGGGCCGTAGTGCCCTCCCACACAGCCCTCCAGACGGCTGAGGGAAGGTGTGATTTTAATAAGATCAGCACTGACCCACACAGACACGCGCAAAGTCCAGTCAGCAAGCATAGGTCCTACTCACAGGCTATTTGGGACTAGCACTGCAGGACTGGGGATGTTTTAATGGGTTACAATGTAATTGTAAGAAGTTCTGCCTGCACATGCCACAGCCACACCTTTTCTTTCAGAAAGTTTGATTTTATAAAACTATTCACTTAGAGCAATGGTTATCCATAAGCAGTGTATGGATTTCACAATTTTCTTTTTATTTAAGTATTAATGATTGCGTAAAATTATCACATTTCAATATTTTTTCTCACAATAATTCTAACACAATTTGAAACAAATTCCATGTTAAACATGCAAAAAGCACTCTGTACCTTCTGTCTGTCAGTCTGTACCTTCATTGATATTTGTACCAGAGTTTGTGCCACTAAAGTTAGGTCATAACTTTAGTCAGCTCCTTTTAAGGATGAAAGTGACTTGTGGCGTACTGCTATAATCTGACATTAGTTAATCAGTTAGCTAATGTGCTGAATTCCTCACATGTTTGAAATTTATGAGCTGCACTTTAATCTCTGCCAGTCCAGTTTAAGAAACTGACTGTGGACCATTGTCCAAGTTTTTCATGGCGCACCAAACAGTGACTTTGCCCAATATGTATGTCCCAAGCCTGGATAAGTGCAGAAGCTTCATATTTTATTTTAATCCATCTTTAACCTAATCCTATTCTAATCCATTGGGTTCTGTTATTTCTAATCATCAATAATATGCCTGGATCATTTTAATAGAAAGGCCTACGGTCAATCCTTAATCCAGTCCAGTCAGTAAAATTTTATAACTACAATATGGACTGTAAATGTTGGTCTTTAAAATGAATGCATTTAAATATTGATCAGCTTCAATGTTTGTGCTTTTATTTCTGTTATTAACTTGATTACTTTGTATTTCAGGTATAGCATCTCTTACATACCATTTGCCAGGTAAGTTTTTTTTTTTTTTTTAGCCTTTTTCATTATACAATACATTGCTCTACATTATAGTCCCCTATTTTAGACGGTGACATGTTGAACAAACCACAACCCTTAGCACAACTTGTTTTTTATTTCTTTCAAAACATTGCTCTGTTTGCCTTCACCATATGGTTGTAATCCCCCCTAGGACTAATGCAGGCACTTAATGTCCAGCAAATGGCAGCTTGTTGTTTCACACTCCTCTGAGCCCAGTGCCTTTTCCGTAATATCAAAATGGATTCATTTCTTGGCCAGTGTTAATGCTTTTAGCCTTGGATTAACCAAAAATGTCTCATATGAATTGACGGGTGATCTTATGTTAAGCCTGAGTCTGAAATCCAGTAAATTTATTTTTGATTAGATTGACACCCCCATAGCACTGTGCCTGCTTAAGTTGAGGATACAAATCTCTGAAATCTTGTAGATACTTTATCATCAGTCTAAGTGTTGTAGATTTTAGCATGTATTCTTTTCTTGTATATAATTTACATTAGGAGCCAGCAGTATTTGCTGGTCAAATTGTCCCATATGGTGTACCAGGACTCCAGCCGGGTTCTAGGTGTGATGTTGTTTTGCCAGTCCAGCTGGGAGTAGCGTTATGTCTCATTTGGTTCACCGTCCCGGAGCCTGGAGCCTGTGTACCCCACCTTTAACTGCCCTGTGTATTTAGGTGACCCTATAATCTGTCCTGACAGCTGAGCGACCCCTCTCTAACCAGCATCCCCATCCCCCCAACTCTAATGCAACAACAATACGACAAAGAGACAAAGACCTGTTCACTTTTGCTACCCTCAGAAATTCCTTCACTCAAGTCTACCATTCACTACCATTGGATTTTAGGACAGCTAAATGTGTGAAATTGTCTCTTATTTAAATAATTTCTTGGTTATTACTATCCACACTTTTATTATCTCATCTTAATCTTCTTACTATAATCCATTGTTCTGTTAATATATTTTGGTCAGTTGCCTCCATTCGTCTTTGTGACATTTTACATCATTTTAAAAATAGGATTAATATTATTAGATATTTGTCCATATGTGGAATTATTTGGTCCTATTCCTGTTTGTTTTTTACATTTTTCAGAATTTTCCATAGATGATGCTGTTATTGAGTCTAGCTATGAACCCCATCCCCCCTTATAGACATTCAAATACAGTATATTGATGAAAGAAAAACAACATTCTCACTCTGTGGAAACCAGATTTTGTTTTCCCTGTGCCTTAGATCAAGCTGTTAGCCCGTGTTACACAGAAATCCCCTCCTCCCTACCATTCGTTGCGTTTATCAACACTTCCCCAATATTTGCATAGAACAGATTTTCTTATGAAAAGGGATCCAATACCTCAAGATTACCTGTCTATGCATCTTTCTTCCAATTATTAACCAAGTGTCTCCAAATTTGAAGCATTTAGTGCTGTGCAATGAATCAAAATTGAACAAAGATTGAGAATCAGTCATTCTAATGGTCAATTATCAGCTTTTTTTTATTGAGATGGCCACAGCCAATCTTTTATCAGCAAATACATAGAGTTTGCAGAGTTCACCGTTTGAGGGCAAGCACTTATGTGAATTAGCACTGATTTCAAATTAGATTAAAATTATTGCTTATATTGTATTTATCAAATAAAATAAAAATAAAATCTAACCTCAAATTGTAATTGATCAATAATGAGTGAAAGAAAAGTTTTTTGCCATATTGCCCAGCCCTAAGGTAGACACTTCATCTTAATCCTGAAATACTTAAAATCCTGCTTGATGTTTTGGTTTTGAGTGTTTTCAGGGACACTGCACATTCAAGCATAAGACCCCTCCTCCCAGTCCGTCAGAGAGTCTATAGTTATGACTCTCCCCTCCCCTTTCTCTACTTCTTCTTTCTCCCTTCGACCTTGGCAGGTTTCACACCTCCTCCACTGAAATTTGTGGCTCTGGCTCCGGGGCAGAGTCTGCATAGCAACACTCACGTTGATGGACCCGGCATCAGTAGCAGTATATATTAGGGGGAGCTGAGTTGCCAAAAGGATGCGGTTGCCATAGTGATCCCTCACATTGCATCATCCCTCAAACAGTACCTTAAGCATCCCCCCACTTTGATCATTGGAGCTTGCCCGCCAAAACACACTCACTTATTCATGACAAGCCACACCCAAATCAGTGTAACAAAGGCACAAATGGCCTTTTATGTCACTATTCATTTTTTACGCTTGGCTGAGTTGATCTCAAAGTGCCATTACCCTTATCATGTTGGACCAGATATAATTTATGCTTAGCTATGGTACAGTCAAATCTGTTCTTAAAGCATTTTTGCTGCTGTTGTTGACTGCATCTTATTGTACCATTTAGAATACTGTCTAAATTGACGTAGCTTAATTAAAGGGCACACTAAAGTGCAGTCTAAAATAACTGTAAATAAAGACACTCCTGTCTATATTCAACCACAACAACCACCAGTATTACAATTAGCTGATGTGCCATGTACAGTATAATTTTACTACTAGTAGTAAACCAGGCACTGAGGGGTCAAATTACTATTCAGTCCCAGGCCTACATTGGCAAAGGTTTTGTCAATAAGGGCATCCGATGTAACAGGGCAGGAATAAATATGATGTTATGAATATACCATGTCCAATTTCCTTTCTTTCTTTCTTTCTTTCTTTCTTTAAGAAGTGCTATGTAAAACTTTACTGGGTGTCATTTTAAAGGCAAACATTGATATAAAACTAAGCTGTGTTTTATATGATCTAACATATTTCTCACCACAGGGATGCCGTGATAAAGTGCTTCACTACGTGCATAAGTTAAGGATGCCTGCGTCCACGATGACTGGTCCCAATACGCAAACTGGATTTGTATATACAACTACTTTCCTTTTTTTATTTTACTGTACTGTGAATAATTGCTTTTTTAAGTCTAGCTAAAATCTGCAGTTTCTAGCTAGCACAGTTTCATTCATATGTGCATTCTGTAAAAGAAGTGCCTTTAACATTTAATATATTTAAAGATTTATTATATTCCAACTATGTTCCGAGCATTCTTTCACACTTTATAAGCAGGGAAATGCATATCTTCACATACATTTGGCGGAAAAAATGTTTTTGTTTTAATTATTTTCACATGACCACACTAAAATGTGTTTGTGTTTTGTGTTAAATTACATGTATAATTCCATATTTGTCCAGATATTTTTTTTAAATTGGGGAAACATAGCTATTGCTTCAGTCTGTATGTTAATGTCAGATATGTTTTTGCCTGTCTAGACTGCATTCTATCATCTTCACTGCTTTAGCATTTTGAAATTGCATTAAAATCGGGTTGTCCTTTTTAAATTGGATTTCCCTGACAGATGCAGCAAAGGCCTGCTTCAGTATGCTCTTGTGAACATTGCGATTTAGACATGACCTAATAACCCAGTGCGTTGTGGGTTTTCTCCATCGTTTCGGCATCACGGCGCACAGACCTTTGAGGATGCGGTTGTCATGGTAACCCCTTCTGGAAGAATCCCATCCTCATCCCACCCCCATCTGTGGTACAGATGTTCACATTATCTCAATGAAAAGGTGTGGGGAAGGCTATTTAGAGGAAAACCAAGAAGCGGCAGCCAGGTTCACAATACATAGATTTGTATATTACAAATTTTTACTTATTTTTTCCACAGTACTCCATCACAAATTATTAGAAATTACTGTGTGTTTTATTTGACTAACATAATGTCATAAGCTGTTATTAGAAATTATCAAATCATTTTAAATCTTAACTTTTGAGCGAGAAGTAAGCAGGGGAAATGAGTGCTGCATTTTCATAAAAAAGATAATGTATAAAGGTTTTGGCCATAAAATCCAAATATGCATTATTAAAGCAATATTTGTGCGAACTACTTATTGTCAGCAGTGAATTGAATATGATATTAAAACATTTTCAAGATTGTTTTATATCACAATATTTAGATTGGGCGCGTACTTGTGGCGGTGGTTTAGCGCTGACAAAATCTCCTTTTGGCTGCACTTGTGCGACTAACTTGGCAACGAACCAGCAAACCCCATGTACAGTGTTGTTGGCCTTGGTAAACAATAGGGCACTTTATGTCAGGATGTCTTCTATTGACTAGCCTTAAGCAGGGAGATTCTGTTTATTATTGTGTAGTGTTTTGGGACTTAAAAAAAACATGTCATGTGAAAAAGGGGGAAGTACCACCAATCTGTGCCCACTGTCTCCATTACATTTAATCCATGATATACCAGAGCCATAGCAAATAGAAAACATTGTGCTTCCCCTTCAGATTACGTTAATAAATAATCAACTAATAAAGAAATTGTGCTGTACATTACATTGTAGCATTCACACATTAGATTGAAGTGGTTTTCTATTAAATCTTGTTTGTTTTAAATTTGAGAAACGCTGCACTTAAAGCTATTGTTAGATTAGCCTTGTTTTCAAATGTACAGTATTGTGAAAAAGACCATGTTTTCAATAAGGGCAAAACAAAGATCTATGTAACAGAGAATCTACTCAGACTAATCATTTGTGATGTAAATCAATAGTTAGTACTTTTTGAAAATATTGAAAAAATAAATCTGAATTGTCGTTTTCATCAGTCACATTTATTTTTGTTAAAAGTTTCCAAGTATTTATTGACACAACCTGAGAATTGTTTTACGTCTCATACATTTGTTTTCATGTCACATAATAGACCACAGACCTACAAATAGTAATGTATTGAGTGAATTTAATGTGCTTGACATAATGTAAATCTGAACATCCTCAGGCAATATCTAATAAAGTGTCTAAAAGCTACACATTTTCAGTCATTGATTTTCTTTGACACATTGGTGGAGACAAACTGACATCCAGCCCTACATTTTGTTTGGTTAAAACACACAAAAAGATCAATATCCTGTTGGTGTAGGCCTATTGCTTCTTCTTGTAACAGTCTAGATGCCACTCAAGCATTCACATGGGTTTAATTGACATTTTCTACAATATTGACAAAAGCAATCAAAGTATATCATTGTTGTTGTCTACTCAAGGACAGACATTTCCACAGGCACATTATAGGGTTATGAGCTTAAGAATAGTCATTATACATATCATGATACATGGTATTATTTTCTATTTGATACAAGCTCCTTATTAACTTTTGATTTATGTGTGCAGATGTATGTCCCTTTGGGCCCTGTCTAATAACTAAATAGCTCCACCTCAGGTCCATACATGCTGGGACTGGCTCAAGACCTGTATCAGAAATAAGCAAGCCAGTGCAAATTAATAACAAGACGAGCTTTAAAAATATTATAATTTATGTCATTTTGTCAAGTTACATGCATGACAATTAATTCAAAATACCCTATGTTTTTAATATAGTCATAAGTTACTATAAAACGAAACACAGGTCAAGTCTAGACGGACTGAAGCTGTTCCACTGACTATTTTATTTATTTATTTTTTCTTATTTATTCAACTTTGGAAAGATGCTTTAATCGTTCATTTAGGTACTTTATTCTTGCTACAAAATGAAATGTCACTGAGACCCGCTTATTGACATAATGACAGCTCCATGTGTATCAGAGTGGGAGGAGATGTTTGAACCTGATGAAATCACATCATGCGCTTTTTCATGGCTTTGTTTGGTGCTCTTTGGTGACCACGCCTTCCTGCCGGCGCGTCCATAAAATGCCGGGAGACGCGCGTATGTGCTCACCAGTTGAATCACAGTCGAGTACTGACAGGTGCACCGTGCCCTGCTCCTGTCACTATCGGATAATGAACTGTTTGGCACGTCTCGCCGCAGGGCTTCCTCTTCAGCACTTTGGACATTTACTTCTGACCTGATTTCTTCCAGACGCGCGTAAAAAATGCCTTTTCCGCCTATCAGCTTGCATCAGCGGATCTCTTCTCCTGGCAGGGATTTATTCGGGAAGAAGAAAACCAGCGCCGTGCCTCCTCAGTCTGAGCTCACCAGCAAATCCGGAGCAGATAAGGTGTCGGAAAAGGAGAAGCAACCAACGTCCTGGACATCCGCAAATTTACGCAATCTTGGGAGAAAACCTCAACAGGAGAAGAGCAAAAGTCCGGTTCAGAAACCGGACGAGCCTCAGGGAAAATGTTCGTGGCTGGCTGTACCCAAACCTCAGGAACAACCATGCGAAGTGGTGAGACGCTCTACTTCTATGGACTCAGCTAAACAACAACAGGGCAAGGACGAAGCCAAGAAGGACCTTCAGTTTACTCTCAGTCTAACCCCAGAAGCCATACTCGTTATTCAAAAACGCAACTTGGAAAAGCAAATGATGGCCAAGCAGCAAAAGTGTTGCGCCGCAGCGGACTTTAGGCACAGGCGAGTGTTCCCCTCCAAAAAGACGCAAGGGGGAGGCAAAGGATGCGTCCCCAGCGCCTGTAAACCGGACCCCCTAGAACAGGACATTACAGCTATAGTTAAAATCTCACTTTTAAATGATCAGTATAAGTACGATGATGTGGAGTATGAAGATGAAGACGGGGATGTGGATGAGACAGTGGTGAGAAAATGTAAAGAGTGGCTAAAAGGGGTCGAAAACGCTGCTGCTTTGGGGAAAGTGGACAAACTATCAGCACTTCCGCACCTTAAAGGATGCTGACACCTGATACTCGGAGTCTTTTGTTTATCTATGGATATCTTTGCATAATGCCTCCTGTAATGGCATCTCAATTAGAGACTCAAAATATGTGTGCGTAAAACAAAGACTGGTTCCAAGAATTAAGTGTCAAATTGTCATTTAAAACAAAAACTATTAATGCAAGAAATGCGTAATTCTGCACCCAAATATTGTTGTGTGCGCTTCTTAAGGAGGGTAAATGTTTGCCTATATGTTTCTTACAATTTAAACACCTTAATAATATTGTCCTTTGCACATGTTTTTGTTGTCAGAGAGGCGCATGTGGATTGGCTCTGGTAAAAAAAAAAAAAACAAGGACGAGTTGGGATGCGTCCCTTTGTGCTGGAGACAAAGCAGCTCTTTACGCGTCTGCCTCTGAAACCAAACGTTATTGTTGACTTTCTTCCCTGATAATAAGAGGGGTGTATGGATTTCTCAGTAATGTACAGTATTTAATATTGACCAAATATTTGTACTGTCACTGCTGAATATTTTATGCCTTTTGAAGTAAAATGTTTTGTAATTATTTAAACCTAAAGTCTGTTGTACTTTTTCATTCCTATACATTTGCACTCCCGGGTGATTTTTAAAGGACCTTTGTTGTAAAGGTGGCTGCCTGGGGCCATTTGGGCATTAGTTGACTAAGCTTCTTAGATTTCCTGTTAAGCAGGGTTGACCAGAGCGTTTGTGTTGCCCAGGTACATGATCCCGTCAGGAAATTAGCTTCAGTCCTCTTTACGATGGCAATAATGCCACTGTACCATATAAGTTATTTCATTATAAATAGCAAATAATAAACTTGTTTATTACTGAAGCAGCTTTTATCTGTCCATAAGCTCAATGAGAAGAGCTGGAGGCAGCAGAGGTCTGGGAATGGGCCTGTGTGTGAGGAACAATAAAGCTGGAGTTTATTGTATTCTGTAACTTAGTAACAGTCTTTTATTTCTGAGCCACACAGACAGGGGAATGTTAGACACTTAGAGCACTTCACTCACTGATGCGGTAAGACACTTTTACATCATTCTTACAGTTGAAATGTTAGAAAGTATTTTATAAACAAAACTTGTGGTTATAATTTTCCACAGGTATAGAAGATAATAGAGCCCTAACATCAATGTGTTAAAATGTTGCCTTCAGGTGGACACCGAGCTGTTTCCATTAAGAAGGTACAGTCTTGAAGTAATAACATTTCACATGGCAGCAAAGTGAATTGTTTGGTTACACATTTAAACTTATAGCCTATTGTTTAATCCCAGTCATGACTATATTTGTTTGTGTGCAATGTAGGGATAGTGGCATATATTGTATTAAACCAAAACCAGAACTATATTCCTTTTCAGTTGTAAAAATCTTGAATATAGTGACTATATTAACTTCTTTAGTGGTTGAACTATTCGACTGGACCACAAAATCTTTTATCTAACTACAAAAATAACCTATGACTAAACTGAATACATTTTGGTGACCACTTGGAATGATTTCTGCCTAAGAAACTTCTTTTTTAACCATCATGCAAATAAACTAACAAATTAGATTAAAAAGGAAACTTTAATAAAAGCATGCGGCATTGTAGATAATATAGTGCTAAACTGGCCCAAAATAAATGATCACATTTAAAAAACTGTAACTTTTAATGTAGCGTTAAGGATGAAGTTCCCACATTGTTTGTATAGAGCCTCTCCTCTTGAATAGATGTTATCAGTGGTGTCACATAGAGCTGTATTGTGAGTGTCTGGGATCATGTGTGGAGTTGTACAGTGTGTACCATCCTCTGATCGCCTCATCAACTACTGCCTTCATCTCAAACTTGTGTAATCCTTTTGAGTCAAAGTCGTGTTTATTTGCCTCCAACACTGTGATCTCTCAACAATGACAGTAAACAGTTTGCGTGATTTAAAACTATAAGAATTTGTTACTTCTAAATATAGTAAAGATATTTAAATGTCATTTTACTATTTTACTATCAGTTGCTCTTCACAAAGCCAACCTGCTAAAGCGACTACAGTAAAAAGAGCATATAGTAATACAGTACAAGAAATATGACATTTATGACAGTTATGATATTTGTTGAATTTCGCCTAGTACGTTTTTCATCCACCCACTAGGTGTCAGGATAGTATTGATTTTACTTGTCCCAAGCCAGTATAAATGAGGATGGTGGAGTCAGTAGAGATGGTGGAGATGTTGTTGCTTTGCCTGAAAAGTTCCACCGTTTGGCTTTAAAGTTCTCTAACACAAGACAAGCAGGTGATGCCAGCAGGTCAAGTTGCAGGTCAGATCTGTGAAGTAGTGACACAGCTCAGAGTAGCTTTTTCAAATGGATTTTTGAGTAGAAAGGGTTATTACTACACTGTGGAACATTAATGGCAAAGCAGTAACATCTCCATGGCCATAAGCAGTGGTGTATCAGAGCCACCAGAAAAGTTACATAGGGCACATTTAAAGCAACACCCAAAAGCTGACTTCAAAAACAGGTTGCTGTTATTGCAATATTATTATGTTGCCATTCAAATAGATAAGAACTGTCTCTTTAGCTCCAGACTCTGGTCCACCTCCTCACAGTGTCCCAGCCAAAATGACGTCCCACAGTGAGACAGCAGTTTTGTCCTGCCCAGATTTACAGTATTGTTGGACACAGATCTGCTCCGTCACTGAACCCATCCCGGGACACACCGTTCCCTTTGCTGCGGTCGGCCAATATCACCAAGGCAACAGGATTGATGCGTTCTGTGTCTTTTGTAAAAAATGTGTATGCTTCCTGACGACACACGGCCCATAAACCTGCTGTAATTGTGTAGAGGAAATGAGGCATTTCCCAGAAGGGAGCAACACATCAAGATCATTTAAAGCAAAAGTTGTCTATTTTGTTTTGCATTTTTAAGTTTCTCTGGATAATGACAGACACGACTAAGCTGTACTCTTGAGCTTAGATGATGAGATGACTAACTGAAATATTTAACACTTATCATCACACTTATGTCATTTGGTAATAAACCGTCTATTGTATTATCTAATCTACCTTTATTTGTTAAGTACATTTTATCAGCAAGTCCCCAAAGTGCTACACAAAGAACAGAACAAAGTGCTACACAAAGAACAGAACAAAGTGCTACACAAAGAACAGAACAAAGTGCTACACAAAGAACAGAACATTTTAAAATCTATTTTCAAACCATGCCTGTTTTCATTCACTTTTTCCATTTGTGGACTCACCTACGTTGTAACGTGCAGGAACTTTTATCATTAAAAACAAGCACCATAGACTAATAGACTAATCCTCCAGTCAGGTAAATCTGGCTCTCAGACCAAAATCTGGATGTTGCACTGTGACTGCCCACAGCTCCTTCCCGACAGGTGTGTCCAGTGTCACTGGGTCAAATTTCACTAAAGGCACAATGGAGTGCACCTTAAGCTTGTATACATTTGGCATGACAGCAGTTCCCCTGACACTTGTTTGTGCACTATTTGATGCAATCCAACAAGCTTTAGTGAGTGTATTATGTAAGAGGCAGACACAACTTGTTTGAAGTTCCTAACACAATGTTGGCCTGGTGTGGATTTTGAGCACAAAAGAAGAGGTAAACAAAGAAGTTGAATCAAAGATAGAGATTTATATACTTGATATTTACAGTTCATACACAGATTTGCTCTGTCACTGAACCAGACAGGTCATGTTTGTTAGTACAAACGTTATGATGTTGTCATCCACATAGAGTAGATTTTTAATGTACTGAATATTCAAATTACATTAAAATCCCAGTGTTTCTTGAACTGTGGTACACAAGTTTTTTCTGCAGTTGTCATTTTATCCCCATGCCTTTTATTGTTTAATACTACTGTAGCAAAGTCCAGTTTGGGACCTGGTTTGGCCCTAATTTACACCTTCAATAGTCCTGCTTTAGACCTGGATGAATGTCGTATTTTTTTGTAAGTTTAAATATTTTCTTATATGTTTACTCGACAAACTACTGCTCCAATACCTGTTAGGGTATTAGAGCTTTTACTATTACTACTATACGCTTTTACTATTACTACTAAACCTTACACACTATTATCATTACCCAGATGTCACGATGCCATGCCAAGTTTATTTTTCGTGCTTAATCCCTGTTGGCATTACTGTCACTGTCAAGCGTTTTCTCCATCTTGCACGATTAGAGCTACATTGTTTTGATCCTCTCCTCTTTATTTACAACAAGTCGACATCCGGCCTGTGATGTCACTAAATACTGTTCCCAAAACTTCCCGCCACAACATCTGCCCAGTGTCATTACTGCTCCTTCATCCCACCATTTGATCACAGATTAACTAGAGCCAGTGCTGGCCAATAGCAGATCTATGCAGGCTGTGGATCAGAGCACCACTGACAAAGAGAGACGGCAAGTTTAAATAGTATGGCGATTACCACACTGTCTCTAATGCCAAAATAATATTATGTCATTTTCAACTGATTGCAAGTTTTGAGTTGGATCAGTGAAAATTTTTGGAGTTTGTAACTATAAATGATTTGTTAAAAAGTAAATCACGTAGTAAAGAAGTAGGAAAGAAAGGCACGAGCATAAAAAAATAAAATAAAATAAAATAAAAAGATTTAGAACCATTTAACTTTTTACAAGAGAAGCCATTTCAGCACAGTCAACTTTAAAATAATATTAAGGCAATATCTTTTTTAAATCTCAAGCACAAGTAACCTATAGTTGCAACTATGTGCTTGGCAAAGACACGTTATAAATCAAGACTAGATCTGTAGGAGGTTGAGGTGGGCTCGCTCCTCTGAGATGCTTTCTTATTTTAACAGCACATTGTCAGGCTGTCGTGTAGGAGGACTCTTCTTGGCTTTCAGAAAAAGGATTACCAAAAAAAATGCATTCTCCTTTTATAATCCTAAGGGAAGCTGCAAGCAGGTTTGACTCCCACGTTGACGGACTATATTGAGCTATGACTGTTGATAGGCAGGAGACAAGAGAAGGAAGACACCCAATGGTCCAGAGCAAAACCCAAACCAGGATGAAGACCAGGAGACAAACGCCAGACTTCGGGCTCAACAAGAACAGGTGTAAAGCATAATATCTGTGTATATAAGTATACCATGATCTTAATCACACACAGGAAGATGAAAGGACCTCAGTAAATTTATGGAAAGGTTCTTTTTTGTAAGAGAAACAGCATATAGCCTACATATACTGAAATAGTTATGTGAACATTTTAAAATTCATATATGACACCATGAGATAAGTGTCATAGGCCACTGCTCACAATTTTGGGGATTTCAAATCATCCGGAAATTAAACTTTTTCACTGTGAGGGGCAATTCTTGCCACTGTGTTTTCATGTAGGCCTACAGCCTGAAAATCTGGAACTTTATCAATGTGCTTTTTCACTGTGATTGAATGTAGGCCTATGTATAGGCTCACCCTCCGCTGAGTAGCCTCTTTATAGTAGCCTATTTATGATGTCTTTGTCTCGTTGCTTGTTTTTATATGGTGCTGAGACAAATGTGAATTTCTACCTCGGTAGATAATAAAGACAGACTATTGTATTTTATTCTATTCAGTGTAAAAGCAGTAGCTTTTCAGTGACCCGCTTCTTTGATCCCACAGCGCCATCTACAGACGTACTGGGACATGCACCGCTTCAGGGATTACCTCTACCGCCGCTACTGCTCCCTGCTCACAGACAAGCTCCATTCACAAAGACTGCAACAGCTAGAACGACTGAGAGCGCCTCCTAGCCCCAACGCTGGTATCAAACAGGTAAACTTTTACATGTGAAAGGGCATTGGCGTCTGTTGTGTTTGGAGAGTTTATGCACTCTCCAAATGTGTTAAAATATGTTGTTCAATTAGCAATTTCTCCTGACGCACGGTGCGCTGCCCTCTCCGTCTGGCTCCAATACACATCTGTGATATCAAAGGCAGTCTGGCTTTGCGTATTGCGCCACTTGAAAAGAAGCGGCAGGCGAGTGATTTGCATAATTAACAGCCTAATTCAGTGACAGTGGGTCCATACAACTGGATACACAAAACAGATGAGTTGTAGCCTAGAATATCAAAAAATGTTTTATAAATGTATTTATGTATTGATGGTCAACAACTACAACACCATAATATAAAGAAAAGTACATTCACATTTGTATTCATACAATGTTTTATTTTTTTAAGCTATTATTTCATTTGAAAGGAAAGGCCAAAAAGATAATTTATTAAATCCATTAAGTCCCCCAAAGTATATAAATAAAATACACATGAAATAAATCTACATGAAAATTAAAGCCACCTTGTATGACCATGACCATAACCATAAACATCACATATTAAATATACTATTTAAAACAAAACTATGTGTATTTGTATTAGGATTTCCCACGGAATCTGCTCCATTGGTGCAGGACTGCAGGTCATGTGTATTCTGGGCTGTCTGTATCCCCTTACGATTGACTTTGATTTTGACTGTCTGCGTTTGTGACGGGGGTGTGAAAAGAGCAATAAGCCATAGAGGGGGTCTGAGACGTGGCAGAGATCCTGTCTTATCTTCCTCCTCTGTAAAAAGCCCAGTTACTTCAGGGGGGTGCAATTGTCCTCACTAATGACTTGTACTTGGGGAACTTTAGACAAAGACAGAACAATAAAGACACTTCTTAGAGACCCATGCATAGGAATCCTTTACCTTAAATTGCAGTTTCCTCGACTGGAACGGAGGAGCAGAGCCTCAGACGATGGGGACCAAAGCAGAACTGTCCCGGGACACCTGCTGAGGCCTAATTGGTCCGTGCTGCAGTTAATGGCTTCCTGTGGCTGCGTGTTTACTTCTCATTTGTTCTGTGTGCTCTCTTTCCCAGCCTTTCCAACAAGGGAGTCTAACTTTAAACATGAATTCCCACCATTCACTCACTTTGTGTTTTCAAATAGAAAAAACACAAGACAGCCTTCTCCAAACTGAAGCACAATGACCTATACCTCAAAGATATTCCCAAAACGAGTTACTATCTGGTATGTCAATGTCAATGTAATATCACACTAATTAAAATGTAAAAATTAAATAATGTTGTCTTCTGCAGATCTTTGAACTTCAAAATGAGCTGGTACAACATGGGTATCTGCAAACTCACCACAAGTTAGAGGATTTTTACAAAAATATTCAATATAATAGACGTCCTTCAGTACTACAGAGGAGTCTAACAGACATCAAGATGAAAAGTTAAGTGTATAAGCAACTACTGATTTAGTTTTTCCATAGACTCTTTGATACCAAAAACCTTTATCATCACAGCAATAGGATCCTTCTGTTTGGCATCTGGAATACTTTTACATAACTCATGCTAAAATAACATCGAACAATAGCAGTTCTGTCAGTGGCATGTTGGCTAACAAAATAGCAAGTCACATTTCCCAAGAATATGTTTTGGTATTAAAAGTAAAACTAAGTTGTTAAGCCTTTCCACATACATATTTTTATAACTCAAATTTTGATGTTTGGCAGTGCTGGACAAGAAATCTGCAATTACTATAAGAACACCGAGTGGATCATCACAGCTCTGCACTGAAGACACAGACACTGCATCCGACTCAAGGTAATTTTCCATAGTACCAAAAGTGACCCTGCGATTCTTTGATAAATTACAATTTCAGTATGTTTTCGTGTCTTTCCCTGAACACACTTGATAGCAGAGTATGTTTTTGTGAGCGGTAAGGCAGCTGCAGTGGCTCTGGTGTACCTTTATTTGCTCTGCCTCTTGGTGCAAACACTGGAGCCTTGTTTAGTCCGGACCCTCCTGAAGGAAAGATTACCCCTGATACTCTCACACCGCAGTGAGACCACCAAACACACACTCGACTCCTCCCTTTGTTAAAGAGAGCCACTGCTTCTGATGAGGCTCAAACATTGTCCAGGGGAAAATGCAGTAATTATGGCCTTTACAGAAAGACATGCAGCAATTGGGCTGGTGGTGTCACATCATGCCATCTTTGTAAGCACATCTTTGAAGTCTCTCCTCTTTTAAGGGTTTACAGACTTTGAGGCAAACTCGTGATTGTTTGGTCAACCTGGATAGCAACTGTTGAGCCTTTAGTTTTCCTATGTTCCATGTTTATTGTTATGAAAAAGAAAAAGGCAAGAAAGCAAGTTTATGTTTACCCTTATATTAACTATTAACTGTATCAAGGAGTTGGTAGGGAAGTTCAGTCACTTTTTGTGAATTTTTGGACAAAGAGGAAAGAACAAAAAGCTATTATTAGCTTCCTGTTTTGGGTCACGTTTTGAGGAGTTTTTTTATGTCATAATTTGTTTATTTAACTTATACATAAAATTTTACAAATTTGACATTACATCACAAATAAAAAAAATAAAAAAATAAAGGTATTCTTCACAGTCTTCACAATCTTACACACACTGAAAAAGGATATACATGCTCACACATGTATATAGTCGTAAATATAGTCTCTCCCAGAGAGAGCTATTTTATCTTTTATCTTATTGTATTTATCTTATCTTATTTTTGTAACTTGTTTCTATCTACATGCTCTTGGTCGGTTGCATCTGTAACAAAGAAAATTTCCCCTCGGGGATGAATAAAAGTAATTCTGATTCTGATTCTGAAAAAATAAACCAACAACCACACCAGCACTCTCCATCTTAATGACAAAAAAAGAGTTACCCATCCTGACATCATGTGCCCAAATAAGACCGAGGACCTTTCACCATTAAAAAGTATTGTTAATTACTATGACGGTCCTAATTTGTCATTATTCCTAAACCCATGGATACAGTGTTTATAACAGGCACTCCAGTGATCACCAGAGTATAGCCCTGTTTCTGCCCATGTTGTGAACAGCGTGTGCACTGTCCCCTCTTGTTGGCAGATGGTCCTGACTCCTATTTAATACCTGCATGTATAACGTTCGCCACTGTCCCTCCGCCACATTAGGAGGTCCATAAGAAGCCTGGCAGAGTGCTCGCTGACAACTCTTCCTCCAGTGTGAAATCTCACCACTCTAATGCGCAAACATCTCCACAGCGACCCGCACAGCCCCACCCAGGCCATACGCACATTCCTCAGGTCTATGCGAAATACTCAAAATAAAAGCAATTAGAGCTGCTGCTCCAGACTGGAAATATACTTTTGTAATGAGTTAAATCACCCATCTGTCCTGTTTGTTGTAATATATTTGTTATTATTAACTACTTTGAATTATGGGACAGCTGGAGGGGTACTTTTCCATCTTTGTGGTCATCTAGTCATGGTCTCATCACCATGTTGAATTTCACACTTATGCATTACAGATCTCTAATATTAGAACCAAGCATATTATCTTTATTAGTGTTTGTTTATTGTACAGGATGCACAATGAGTCTGGATGGTTAACAGGTTTAAGAAATACAATACTACTAACATTAGCTTCTACACTGAACATTTTTGGGGTCTATAAAGTTATTTTGAATATAACTCAAATTGATTACAATACATACATTTTGAATTTTTACAAAATATAAAGTTGATTTTGGCACTGACTTTCAGAACCTGAGCCACCCAGTCATATAGATATATAAATAATATTCCTTACTTTTTTCATTCATGGTATTCACAAACTGCCAAAGCATAACTTCTTTGCCAAAGTAATAACAACACCTCTAAAACTTGTCAAAACATTACTCCTGGCAGCTTTGGGTGATTATTGCTGTGATGTGTCCGTACGTAATGTCATCTTGTTAATATATTCTTAATAGTGTGCCACTTCTCATGACCAGAGCCATGGCATAGTGCACCTCACACCCAATAACGCTGCGCACCCGGGTGACAGCACACTTCGTCTGCTGGGTGCCAACGGGCTCCAGTGTGGACTCACAACTCAGTGCAGCTCCTCACAGATCTATACAAAAGCTACGAGCTACACAAGATGGTCCCGGAAGTAAGGCATGGGAATATAATGTACTTAATGCTGTGAACAAACTGTGCTATTTGGATGAAGAGGGACTTTGCTCCAGTAGTAAATATTTTAAAACAATGTATTCATATTTTTCTTTCTCTTAAATGTGCACCAACTTTTATGGTGGAGGATCTGCCACCTGCTTGTCTCCAGTTATCTCCAGTCATTGCTTTGCCTAGATTGTTCCTCTGTCTGACATTAAACTTACCTGTCTCCATGGAGACACGCAGGTGATGCTAAAAGGCCAAGTTACTGGTCAGACCTGAGGAAAGGCTACCCTGTTCACAATATGAATCCATCTTTATCAGGATATTTTTAATCCATAATAACTTCTCTATTTGAATAGGTGTCAGAAGGCTAGATGTAATGCCATACAGTGGAATATTCCAGGAAACATCCCCCTACCAGACAATTTACATAGTGCACTTTTAAGCAAGACAGTGCTGCAACTGAAATAGGCCTCCCTGAAGGGCATTCCCATGGCAGTGATATGGCTTGATATGATATGATATGGTCTTATCTGGGAGATGCAAAGTCACACATTTAAATACATTTGTTTTTGTCTCTGTGTTCAGGTTGGCAGAGAGAGGATCTGAATCAGGCCAGCGTGTGTCAGAAGAGTTTTTTGAAGATAGTTTGGAAAAGGATGAATTTGAGCAAATGTTTCCTAAGGTTAGTGTCAAAACCTCAGGAGCAGTAATCCCACTTAACAAGAAAGTCAATACACCTGGAACTCTGACCCATTATCCATCCATCCATCCATCTTCTCCCGCTTAATCCAGCTGGGTCGCGGGGGCAGCTTGCTGCCCAATACTCATAGCACCTGACCTCCCCTATGAACCCCTCTGCAGGTGGTGAGCCCACAGGAGGGTGAACAACATGGTCCTTGATGTTAGTTCATAGGGGTGCGGGCATGTTTTGGGTCTGACCCATTAGCTGACCACAAACCAACACACAGTATTTTAGAATGAGAATCAACCTTAAAATCAGTTTTCCATCATTTTTCATGTATTATATAATTTTGTGTGTATGCTTGGCCTAAACGCCCCTTTATATTTGCAGGAAATGTATAGATAGATATTTCTAAGTGAAGGAATGCATATTAAAATATAGGATTTTTTTCCTATTTTACATACATTCTCTTATCCATACAATGTCCATCTGTGTCCTTCCGCTTTATCGGGTTGGGTCGATCATGGAGGCAGCAGTCTGAGCAGGGACGACACTTCCCTGTCCTGGATCTTCCCCGGGGCCTTCTTCTGGTTAGACATGAACACCTCCCCAGGGAGGCATCCAGGAGACATTCAGAGCAGATGCCTGAGCCACCTCAGCTGGCTCCTCTCCACGAGGAGAAGCAGCAGCTCTACTCTGAGTTTCTCCTGTGTGACTGAGCTTCTCACCCTGTCTCTAAGGGAGCACCCAGCCACCCTACAGAGGAAACTTAGCTTGCCAACCTGTATCCATGATCTTGTCCTTTTGGTTCTTACCCAAACCCATGACCATAGGTGAAGGTAGGAACATAAACTAACTGGTAAATCAAGAGCTTTGCCTTTCACCTGAGCTCCCTTCTTCACCACAACAGTCCGATACAGCAATACAGCCATTCAATGTATATCGTAATAACTGCACTCAAAATATTTCTTACTGTTTTTCTAATATTATAGTGACCACACCGGAGATGATGTTATGCTGAGTTGCCTGTACACTGACCAGCATGCACTCATTTTTCTCTCACCCCTGTGTCAGAATGGACCTGTGCAAACAGGGCCTGAGTTTGGCTGGGGGGGCACAGAGAAGGCAAACACTGGTCAGACAGGGATGGACTGAGGCTTGATCAGTCATTACTCAAGCCCCTGACAACTCTCAGAAACCAGAAAAGTCAAACCGACAATAGATTGATATTGTCTGTTCATATCTCAGTTTACATGTTGATTACACAATATTTAGGATTTAAGCAAATTGTTGGTTTATCTTAATGAACAAAGATCCCTGGAGTAACTGGTTACAAATTCTCAAAAAAGTTTATTTTGCAAGACTTTCTTTTTGTGGCATATAATTCATTCAAATCATTTGAGTTCCTAGGAAAGTAAATACTATATGTATCCCCAGATAATAGTACTGAATACAGTTTATTTCTCACACTGTATATATCTTTGGAGAATATTATTTTAAAATTAAATTACATTTCATAGCACTGCAGCTCTCACTTTGACAGAAAAAAATTAATTAAAATAAATGAAAATCCCCAAAATACAAAATAATCAACTGAAATTGTGTGAAAAGGGGTTTCTGTGCTGAAAAATGCAATGTAATTTAGATATAAAGGCTCTCTGTCCATCTCCATACAATATGTGGAAATACATTTAATGCAGCCATAAAAGCATACAGTATAGTGGCATTGGTGCAGAATGAATGGTTCCTCTCAAAATGTATTGGGTTTGCACTTGCATTAGTAAAAAGACAGGGTGAAGTGACTGTATACCACCGTTTAGATTAAGAGCACAAATTCTCATAGCTGCGTATTGGACCAGGAAGTGGGCTATAGTGAGGGGCTAACACTGAGGGTGTGACAGGGGGAGAGCCAGGCGCCAAATGGGACACAACAACTGTGGGAAATGACACTGGGAGCGACACCTCGATTTTTACGTGGCCCTGAGCTCAGCTCGTATACAGACGTATCATATCGTATCATAGACTACAAGCAAGTGATTATTGAGTGTCAAAAACTCACTCAATGTCAGTATAATATTAGTCATGTTTATGTAGAAATAATATTTGAACAACAAAACTGAACAACAAAACCTGTGTATATGAGTATAACATATTCTTTGCAACAGCACAACTGAAAATGAATGCTTTTATTTTCACTTCCCTCAGCCTCTACTATCAGTACTGCTAACACTGGTGTCACTGGTTTGTATACCACTATTGTGTGAATATTTGACTACTTTTATGTTGCAATCACACACATTACTTGAGACGTAAGAAGTACATTGCTTATTCAAATAATGATTGTGGGTGGCTCTGTTATTTGCAGAAGAAAATGCCCACATTTGTAACTCTTCAGCCAAACTTTATAAGGAGTTTTCAGTGCACACTGCCAAAATTGGTAGGTCATTTGATACTATATTGTTATTGTATTATATTAATTTTACTTTGTAACTTAATAGAAAAATACAAATTAAGTATTCTTTTCTCTTTCTCTTACAGATGTCGTCTGAAATTCCCAAGAAAAGCAGGAAGGCTGATATGTACTTGAAGCAAGTAAAGGATATGCACAGACTCTGTTTGACCAATATGAAGTTTTCACAGAGTTTCAAGTGAGTATTGCAGTTTCCATATGTGTGGTACATTCTCCTGTAAAATTGTTACTTTAAAATGATATTAAACATAGGCTTACTACATAAAATTGGGACTAAAGTGTTTTGCTGCTACAATCACCATTCAGATTTACTTCTGAGATTATTACTTCCACCATTCTTAGAACTACTTCTGCTATCATTGTTACTGCTACTGTATAGCTACTACTAGTATTACTCACAGGGTTGAACTAAATAATGTAATAGGTTGACACAGTCTTTGGTTATTAGCTATGTAATTACTGGGCCTATCCACATGAAACAAAAACACACAATACAAACTCATCCAAAGTTCATTGTCAAACTAAGGATTTTTTTTTTTTCAGAATTGCCTCAAAAAGTGGTGACATTATTCAAACACAAATGTATGATCCTTGTTAGCTGAAAAGACAGAACTGTGAGTTTCCCAGAGAATAGAGTCCCCTGCCCTCCATTGATATTATGGCTTCATCCTATTATAGAATGTGAACCTAATAATTTTGTCCATTTATTTGCTCGAGTGAAAGTGCCTTGTGTCCCACCAGCGGTAGTTTCCAGTAATGTTTGAGCATGGGTCAGACTTGTGTCCCAATGCTCTTCAAAGTGATTTATTTCTCTCTGTTTGCTGTGAACTTTGCTGCAGACTGTTGGACCGAAAGACGGACTCTGAATCTTGGCCCGAGGGGGAAAACCAAAAGATCCCAGATTTGGTTGGTGACATAAACGCACCACAGAAGCAGACAGCTCTACAGCCATGAAAGCTTTTTATGATATTAATATGACTGTTTTTACGGGAGAAACTGGTCATGGTGACACTTTGTGCCAAATAGAACTTGAAGCAGTACTTATTACTCAAGTGTGAGTTTGCTGTGATAATATGTCCCAATGTAAATCAATTTCTCCTTCTCTGTAGACACTTCCAGTTATTGACTCACATAAGAAGTCAACACAATCACTCACTATCAGTCAACAACTAAATGTTCACAGAAGCCCACCTCCATCTGAACAAGACGAGTTTGATCAAGTGGAAGATAAGTAAGAAAAAAGTAATTAAGTGTGCTGCATTATTAAGTTGGCAGAAATTAGCGCAAAGTGACCAGTGTGAGTGTTTCTTGGCAGAGTTCAGTGTTTGGACTCAAAACTTTTGGACAGTGCAGCGCTCCAGAGCTCATCACTTGTGCCATTATGTCTTGAAGATGTATATGGACAGAAGCATGTGAAGGTGAAATTACTTATTTTAAGTTTTCTCAATTTGTTTCACTCATAAGGGGTTATTTAACATCTGTCTCCATTTAGGTCATTGGCTGTGGATTGAAGTTATGGAAAAATTATACTGTAGTGTAGTGTAGTAGAATAATTAAGACACATAAAATCAGTATATTTCAAACAATTATTGCCGCTGAGCTATTTTATTCTCTTATACTGTTATGTTAGTAACAGTTATTTATGATAGTAAATATTGTGCATTCATAGGCCTTTATAATATGCAAAACCATTTAAAACCTAGTTTAAATGATGTTTGATAACTTGTGGAAGTAGTCATGATGTAAACAGGAACTTGAAGATCTGATCAAATTCAAAACTCTTCAAATCATGTTTAAAGCACGTTATAACCTGCTACCAAGCACAATCCAACATATGTTTAGTGACAGAGAAGTGAAATATAACCTTCGAGGCAAAACTGATTTTCAAATGCAGTGTTCCCGTACAACCACTAAAATGATGTTTATCACAAGATGTGGAGTTGACTTGTGGAATGGCCTAGACGAGGACATTAAAAATAGCACTTCATTAATGCAATTCAAGAAAAGATATAAACTGAAAGTATTACTGTCTTATGCTCTAAATGGGGCATAAAAGACACATGATACACAAACTACACTTGCTCATTGTCTAATTTTGGTTGGTATTCAAATGCCAATAAATAAACAAACAAACAAACAAACAAACAAACAAAAAAAACAAAAACTTTTCATAAACATTTTATATTACATATTATTATGTCACCTGGTGTGAAGACAACAGCTGTGAAAGGGGGTGGGCTCCCATAAGCTCTTGCTTCTGCCCACTCCTTTTGAGCATTTCTTGTTACTGTATAATTTTTTTTTGCTTTGCTTCGGTATTTTATTATGAACCTTGTATGCTCAAATAAACGATGAAAATGAAAAAAATGAAATGAAAACATGTTCCATAATTATGTTACCATATGCCTGGTTACTTACAAACTTATTTTTATCTTGAAAGATATAAATAAAATAAATTATTTAAAACACATTTTATTTGTAGGCTACTTTTTCACATGGCCTGAATAGTCTGTCATTATTTGCTGATGGTGCTTAGATAAGATCTGTAACTTTCTCTTGTGTAGATTGGGATGTGAATGTTTTACATTATCTCAAATTGAACCGTGTAATCTTAATCCTCAATTTATCAAAGTCAGGCTCAAATCCGGATCCGATGGCGTCCTGTGCCCGGGCCTGAGACGCTCAGTCTGCGGCCGGTGCTTTACTTTCTGCAGGTGTGGCTTTGATCTAAGTGTCATTCTTTACAGGTTCATGCAATAAACTCGGACTTTATTCAAAACGCACTCATCCTGTTGACAGCACCCCCCTTAACCAATCACAGGCAAGACCTCAAAGATCAAAGGGTAGATGGACCAACCAGGTTTGTCCTCTGGGGGCATCGCCAGCCAAGGGGCCTGTATAAATCTGTGGAGCTTTAAACACCGTTAGATACAGTTTGGATTATCACTGAACACGACCTAAACACCTTGCATTTTAACACCGGGTTTATCGGATACAATGACAACGGGAGCCGGCGAGTGCCCAGTCAAAATGAGTCAATACCGGGTTGACCATCTCCTCAGCGCCGTGGAGACTGAGCTTCAAGCGGGCAGTGAGAAAGGCGACCCCACGGAGCAAGACCTCAAAGTGACTCTGGACGACAACGAACTTTGGCACAAGTTTAAGGACCTTACAAATGAAATGATTGTCACAAAGAATGGAAGGTAAGACCAACTTCTAACTGAGTAGGTAAAGTCAATTAGTTCAACGCCTAAAGTGTCTTTTGATTTTAGGCGCATGTTTCCAGTCCTCAAAGTCAACGTTTCCGGATTGGACCCGAATGCAATGTACTCCTTTCTGCTGGACTTCGCCTCTGCAGACAACCACCGGTGGAAGTACGTGAACGGAGAGTGGGTTCCGGGTGGTAAACCTGAACCTCAAACCCCAAGCTGCGTTTACATCCATCCGGATTCTCCAAATTTCGGTGCGCACTGGATGAAGGCACCGGTGTCTTTCAGTAAAGTCAAATTAACTAATAAACTCAACGGAGGTGGACAAGTATGGAAAAATAATGTTGTTTTTATTAATTTTAGTGTACCTCCATGGTGCTAATTATGAAATTTAATTTGCTGTTCCAGATTATGCTAAACTCACTGCACAAATATGAGCCACGCATCCACATCGTTCGGGTTGGAGGCCCAAGGAGGATGATCACAAGTCACGCTTTCCCCGAAACACAGTTCATCGCGGTGACTGCGTACCAAAACGAAGAGGTAAACTGTCTAATTCATTGTGATGTCAAACTCTCAGTATAAAAAGACAGAATTATTCTTTTAAAGCCGTGCGTAATGTGTAGGCTACTTTTACGCACAGACTGGTTTGTATTTACCCACCACATTATTTTAGCCATTATTTTGCATTTATTTACTTTTTGTTTCTGTTTTAGATAACCGCTCTCAAAATCAAACACAACCCCTTCGCTAAGGCTTTTCTGGATGCCAAAGAGAGGTAAGATTTGTTTATAGACTTTATTATTAGGCTATTATGTCTCTTATGAACTTTTTTGTTTATGCAGGAATGATACAAAGGACATTAAAGAAGAAATCCACGACAACCAGCAGTTGCCATATTCACAATGTAAGTGTTTTAGCATTTTCAATTAATTAATTCCCATTCACATCAGTTATGCTTTCTCGTATTAAATAATAATATTTTCCCCCTCTTGTCCTGTAGGTGGCTGGTTTATTCCTGGATCAGGGTCCCTTTGTCCCCCCAACACCAACCCACACAGTCAGTACGGGACCCCCATCTCACTGTCACCGTCGCAGGGCTGTGAGCGCTACTCTTCCCTCAGAAACCACAGATCGGCCCCTTACCCAAGCCCATACACCCATAGGACCAACTCCCCTAGTAAGTGTCCAAACATCACCACTTCCTTTTGAGCTATTAACAAGAAGAGCAAACAAGTGTCACAGACCTACACATGTTTTAAATTCCTCTGGCTTTTGTGTGACTGGAGACTCTAAGCAATAAATGTTTTAGACAAGGAATGTACAGACACTTTTAAGAGCAACTGATGGAAAATACAAATAGTAACATTCTCCAAATTTCCACATATAATTATATTTAGATCTAAACAATCTAAAGATGCTTTTTCTGTTTTTGTAGCTGGTTACACGGACAACTCTTCCTCTCTGCCAATGCTGCCCAGCCATGACAACTGGTCAGGTTTACAGATGCCCACACACTCCCCAATGGTGCCCATGACCCACAATTCAACTTCTACTGCAAACTCGACGTATGTATTGCATTATTCAATATTACTGGTTTGCTTTTTATCATTGTATTGTATATTGTCTATAATTTCTCTTCATTATTATTATTAAAAAGTCAATTATGGTCAATACGTGTATGCAATGAATACTAATGTTATCCTCTTTGCCTCCTAAATAGGCAGTATCCCAGCTTGTGGACAGTGACTAATTCAGCCCTTGTCCCAGTGTCGGACACAGGAAACAATGGTCTAAACTCACAGTTTCTGCAGCGATCCAACACCAACTACAGTGGCCTTTGTCATTCGGTGACAGTGCCCTCTTCTGGCTCCCCTCTGTATGAAAGCAGCACCCCAGAGCTGCATGATCCTGTGCACTATGACACCTCTCCCCACAGGATACATTCAGCTTGGACCCCTGTTACACCTCCTTCTATCTGACAAACTTTGGGACATTTAAAACAGGCTTGAGTGCAATAATTTATTAGAAAACAGTTTTTGACACAAAATAAGTGCCTTATTTTTATTTAAGAATTTGTGAAGAACAATCTTTACCTGCTTATATTAAGCAGCCCAACAGTGTTACAACATGCTCAGCCAAAATATTTATAGTGTAAATAGTAATGCAATTTGGTTGGCAAATTAAAATGTAAATAAATAACTGATGCTTTTGTCATTATGCCTATTTTATAAATAAATTGAAGGATCATGTTTACTGCTTTGGGTGATTTAATAATTCTTTTGTCTTCCCTTTTCTGTTTCTGGGTCTGACCAAATGCACCTATAGAAATTAATCATTCACATTTTAGATTTGAGAAGTTAACAACTTTGTACTTAGTGATCAAATTACCATCTTTTGTCTCTTGTTTACTTAACTCAAAAGAACATTTGGGCTATGCAGCCGTGATGTACAGTGAAGTGAATGGGAGTTCAGCTGCATCCACAGGGGCCCACTGAGGTCACAAGATCAAGGTCAGGACATAAGGACCCATGTGGTTCAGAGGCAGCAGCAAAATGTGACAGGAAGTAGCTCACGTGCTTCTTCTCCATCAAACACAAATGAGTTTGGAGACAGAATCTTTCTACTGTCACACCAAACTGTCTCAACATCTAGTAACATTCATGGTTTTATAAACATGCATTTTGTCAAATGTGCCTTTATGATCCAATAAACTTGCATTTCCTAAATACACTACACCACAATTTAGTCTGTGTTCAAACAATTTGATTATTTTGTCTTCCAAATACAGTGGTTCACTCAATTTCTTACTTTATTAAAATATCACCAAATAGACCTTGTATTTTCCTTATGTAGATGTGGTGTAATACTGTATAATGTAGCATCTGTAATAAACTGTAGTTATTGATGTTGTAAATGTATGTATATAAATAACATTTATACTCAACATTATGATTCCATGTCTATATCAATTGCAGAGCCTATAAGGTAGAGCCGTGCGATAAGGATTCATTGCATTTCAAACCTCATTAAAGCACTGTATATTGTGCCATTTCAGAATGTACTAAATAGCCGTTACAGGAGGATATTTCTCTAAGCCTAATAATCCCATTATGATAGAAATGAAAAAAAGCTCTGTCAAAGCGGGGCGCATTGACGTAAGCACGCCCTGACGTCAGTAGCTGCAGTGAATGAGCGCGAGGGAGGGGGGCAGCGCGAGAGGCGTGTTTGCCTTCAGAAAATACCACGAAACATCAGCGTCACCAGCATGAATGCAAGTGTAACTGTGCGAGAAAGCGCCGTGGACGTGATACACAATCTGTGAGAGCACAATGCGCGCGGGACAAAGCTACAGCCCTGCATCCAAATGGCACACGAGGAAATGTTAGAATAGAAATGCAAACCAGATGTAGCAGAAATCTGATCCACTGGCCCGGAGCCTTCATAAATAAATGAACCAATGAAGTCATGAAAAGGGACAAAGGTGAGGCGGAGGGGGCTGAAACTCCACTGGTGTCATGCGTCTGTCACTTTCCCGAAAGGAAAAATCAAATGTGCCAAAGCAAAGAGGATAATCTGACAATGTATCCAGAGTCCTTTGTTACTGAGAGGGGGATTTTCGGTTTTCTGCAACTGAGACCCGTTTTTAACCTGAGGGAAACTGCCATCAAACCACTGCACTGTCGTCATTGTCTTCTCATGTAGAGGCACACGCAACATTAGCCTTTTTATCGCTGCTCCTGCGTTCACTGAAAGCACTTTGATTGCAGACGCACTGGCTGAAATGAAAGAAGGCGGCTACTCGGGACACAATGCGCGCTTGTCCCATCTATGCTACAACTGTGGCACTTGGAGTGGGTGGTTTTACGCAAGAAGTGTCAAAGACTGTATTTTATGCTTGGCGCTGTTGGATTGAAGCAAGAGAAACGCGTTGTTCAAACTTCTGCTGAACTTGGCATGGGCTGCTGTGGGTAGTTGATGGTCGAGACAAGAGGGATTTCTCTTATACACCAAGGTAGGAGGAGGACAAATTCAACCACTTTGGTGAGAGAGCATTCACTATTTAACTATAGTGCAGTTTGGAGTGACTACTGGCAGCGGGGAATATGGCAAACTGGGCACGTCCAGATTATCTCAATTTACATTAGCCTATACTCGTGAAGATACCCAAGAGTTCCCGGCGTGTCGGCTGTGCGTCATACGTGTCTGATTAGACCTGTACTCTGACGTTGCCTACAGCCATTCAAACACCTCATATGGCTCTGAAATCTAAATTGCTTGAAAAATGACGAAAACCGAGTGACGAAGACTACTTTTTGAATGATAAAGGAGGCGCTCAACAAGTTGCAAGTCCAGAGCGCGTAAATGTCCACGCGGCCGGTCTTACATTAATCCGCTCTCCCAGCTGCGAATATATGTCATCTGTCACAGAAATAAAGCTCTGGCACTGTCACGTCTTTCCAGATTACGGCGGAACTCACTGCGGAGTTCGCGACGCACACTCAATTGACAAAAAAAGGGGGCATTTAGAGAAGGTTATCTGAATGAACGGCTCTGCGTTCCCCTCGCCTTCCTCTTCTCGCCTCCCTCAGACTGTTGCATGTGTCTTGTATCCGGCTGGGTGAGGGTTGTCTCGCGTTATCAGCACGTATCGGTTCAGCGGTGGATAAAGCTGTCATTCCTCCAGAGAGCGGCAAATGTCGAAGAAACGGAAAAGTCCTGATGAGGAGGACTTCGAGGAATCTCCCGGGTGCAGCCTACAAGGTGAGGCACACACAGGACACTGAGGGCGGTGGAGGAGACACGACACATGGAGAAAGTGTGAAAATACTGTAAGCAAGTTGCAACCAAGTGAACCATGGAAACTGTCAGAAAACGCCGTGGCAGAATGGATCAGGGGGCTTAACCTTTCACCTTTAAAGTCGTTATACCTGTGGATGAGATTGCTTTTATAATTTCTATCAAAATTTAGAGAGTAATCATGGTTTAGCTTTGACATCACATATTTAAGTTGGTGTTACAGAGTCATTTCAGGTTGTAGACTTCATACTAAATGAAAAAAAAAGAACTAAAAAACTGGGCTGTGCACTTGTCTATGCAAGTTAAGCAATGTGTAGTTATGTCTTGGTCTTTAGCCTGTTATTTCAATATTAAGCCTTTAACACACTCCACTCATATACTTTATCACACTGGCACATCTATTTTATTTTTGTTTTCAATCAATAAGTAAGTTAATACTACCTAATTTTTTCCCATGAGCCTATTATTTCAATATATTTGTGCTCAGTTTTTCAGGATGCAACCTTGCAGTAATGTTTATTCAGATATTATAATGACTTGGCATTGATCATGTATTTATATTAAGATATGCCCTGTTTGCATTACTGTTTTGGCTCTTTATCTTTTGAGCCCACGCCCAAATACGTGTTTCCCTTTGGCTTGTACAGAAGAAGGACCAGGCACTTCCATCTCTGACTGTGCCCAGCATCTGTGCCTGCTCAGGGGGCACACTCCCACAGACTGCCCCCCTCCAGACTGTCACAATCAACACTCAACACCACATAGAAGCTACCACATATAACTCTACACAACAGAAAATACAGCTAGCAAAACAAGTAAATCTAAAACTGTAAGATAATGCCACAACTTATACAATTTACAACTAATAACTCAGACTACCGTACGAAGTTTATTTCAGATATCTGTACTGGTTCCAAGCCCTAAAGAGGTGATTTTGTAAAGCTATTAGATCAATGGTTCTCAATTGCGCTACTTGGATTCCTCTGGTGAGTCAATTTATTTCACCTCTCTGTCCTTATTTGGTTAGTCCATGTTTCTGCTAACTAGCAAGTGCATAGTCCCATTTTCCTGGTATAGCCAGTGCTATAGATCAGTCCAAACAACCAAGCAAAACAACTCAAAGCGAAGAATAAAACCAGAAATATATCGTGCCAAAAGCCTACAGTAGTGTTAGTTAAAATGGATGATCTCATTGTGTAATAAAGTCACTGTGCATAATGATGTACCAAGCACATTCTTTACTTTAAATGGCTCTTTTGTCACCTCCGCTGATCTGTGTGAATGAGATACTTGTAATTCTCTCATGTGTCCACACTGAGGCCAAAGAAAGATTAGACCAGAAACTAGATACAGATCGGGAGCAGGAGTGTGTATCTCTTCTGAATTAGCAGTGACAGTTTTTCAGCAATAGCAATTTTAATGACCATTTAAAGTCCAGAACTATGTTGCGTCTATAACTTACTTATAACAATATTTCAGTGCATTATGAATGTTGTGAACATGCTTGGATAAACGAAATCTGTTTCTCTAGTCCTGTGCACGTGTACAAGGTCCTTCAGTCCATAAAATGTCTACGTCAAGTTATCTTGATAAATGCTATGATGGCTTAAGTAATTTTTACTTTGTACTTTGTTCTTTGTACTGCAAGATGACTCAAAATAACTATATGAATGGGCACAATTAGCAAATCAAATTTTTTTGTATAATAACATTGAGCCTTTTATTTTCAACTTCTATAAATATTGTTTGCATAGGATTCTCGTATTAATTTAGCAGTATATATTTCAGTCTTCTCTCAAAACTGGCATGCACACTATTGTAAATACAATCACAGTGCTCAGAAGAATTGCATTTTTTTTCCTGCCATATTCATGTTGTTTCTGTTCATGGTGCATTTTTAAACACATCCAGGAGCACGAACAGTTTCAAGAATTATATGCTGTAGAGGTCTAAAGGTTAACATTTTCCTATAATGACCTCTTTCACAATAAAGTGGCCATTTTATTACCCAAATAACTGCTGTCCTTGCGATATGATAATTGTACCACTTAAAATTTTTATTTAAATTTGATGGCAATATATTTAGCTACCTCAGTACTTTTCTTATTTCTAAGAAAAATGCACTATTTAAGTTGACTTCCTTCAACTCTCAGTAACATAATAGCAGTCCCACTTTTAGACCTCCGCTAACAAAACTCACCCTAAAACCCTTCTGAAAACATGGAGGAGGATGTTTACTATTCCTCTGTATTTAAACTTAACAGACCGGTCAGACCATGGTTTTAACACACTGCTCTGGTTTAGCTCTTGTGTTAAAACTTCAGCCTGTCCTTTATGACTGCAGTTGCACCACAGCCTTGTGTGCATACATCTGTGCGTTATTGGCTCAGGTCCCATTGAGCTGTAAAGGTGCAGGAGGCTGTGGGCCAGATGACGCACACCAGCTCAGATCTGTTACACTCAAAACCACATGTAACTCTATACACATTACATAACATACAGTCAGATTACCTGCTGCTGGTGCAGTATGCAAATACTTACGGCCCTTTTTTCACGCGTATTGCCTGATGGTGATCCTGTTTATTCTTCCAGGCGAGGCAATTCAAAAGTGTCAGTGACTCATGTTATTCATATGGGAACTTTCTAACTTTGAATTACAGGGTAAATACATGTTATAATGAGTGATAATATGCTTTAATTACACTGCGTAATTCTGTTTAGATTAAATTTTCTTTTAACATAGATGCATTATACAAACTTGATTTAAACTAATTATAATAGTTTCCCCTTGTTGTTGGCTTACTCTGAGTTACTTTTAGATCGATTTGAGCATGTAATGCTGTATTGTCCTAAAGATCTTAGAAAATCTGTTTTCACTTAATGCCTATTTCCACACTCTGCGTCATACAAAAATGTTGTGTAGCCATTTTAAAATAACAAATACATTGTAAAGCTTTTTTGGAATTATAATGATGAACTGAGAATCATCTCGATGAACAAGCGCTGCAGGACAATGAAATTTGTAAATGAAATACTACATGTTAATTCTCAACATGTATGAATGTTGTACATTTATAGATGCCGTTGAGTCTTTTGCTGTAGTGTTTTTTGTGAATTGCTGTAAAAATGGAGACTAGCCTGACAGACACTAGATGGGGGTAAAGGATTATCAGGACTCCAGGAGTAGCATCACACACAGCCTGTGCCACATAGAAATGTAAAGAAATCTTAAGATTTATATGTATGATGCTGTCCAACTCAAAATAACTTGAAAGTCTGCAAGTAGCAGTTTAATTTCCACTTTAAATTGGTAACAGGTTGCATTAGTAGCACTGTCAAAATATTTTGTATGTTTTTTGTCTAAAACATGTAAATTATGTAGTGGATTATAATTTTACAGTTAAAATAAAGAATTATCTATGCACTCAATCATATTTTGAATTATGTGTTATCAGTGAACAGCTTCATGTAGTTCTGAGCTCTACTCAGGGAGATTGACAGCACTGCACGGCGCTGTCACTTTCAGTGATTCATTCAGACTGGTTTGTAATGGCATTACAAGTAGCAACCCATCCTCCAAAAGCAAATCTTATCAAAACATAGCTCTCATCTACTAATTTGATTTCAATTTAGCAATGCAGAAGTAAAAGAAGATGAAATAGTGTTTACTTAAATGTGACTTTTTCCAGTTGTTTTGTGTTTAGCAGAAAAGGCAATAGTAATGGAGGTAAAGAAAGAAATAATGTATTTATGTATCTTCAAAACATGTACACTAACTCACCCAAGACACTGGTATTCAACTAGTTTAAAAAAAGAAAATGAACTTGTAGATAAGATAGGGAATATAAACATTATTTTGTTGGTATGAAAAAATAATATTGAGTAGTCTAATCTTTTAAAGGTCCTACATTATGCAAAAATTGACTCTTTTGAGCTTTAAGTCATTTTAGAATGTTGTTACTTCCTCAAAAACATACATGCAGTTGTGTTTTGTTTTTATTCACACTTGTTTGAATAAGTCTGTCAAAATGCTACGTTCCACCTTGTGATGTCATGAATTGGTAGTTTTCAAGTTAACAGCTACTTTTTTACCTTTTATTCCGTAGATATAGGCAATTCCAGGTCTGAAATTATTCAAATTATTGTAGTGAATGTGTATGGAGATTAAAAACACAGTGAAGCACTTCCTGTATTACCGCATGACATCACAATGTGGAACAGAACGTTTTCTGTTTGAGAGGAGAACTAAATATGCAGGATTTGCATGTTAAATATGTGTGAATAAAAAACACAACTCCAGCTATGTTTTTGACAAGGAAACAATGTTATAACATAGAGAAAGTAGTGTAATATGGGCCCTTTCAGTAAGAGAACAGTGATATTTCTGCACTTTTGTGGTTAATTTTATAGTCCATGTCATGTTTTGAGTGATGTGAACCTCAACCACAACATTTCCAGCACATTTTAAAACATCTCTGATGGACTGTCATAATATAGTCTGAATATCATCATCAGTATTTATTTTCTGACAATATTTCTGTGAGTATGTCCCTCTCTGGGGTGGCAGAAAGGATGTGAGAGAACGAGAGAAGGGAGCAGACAGTGACAGAGGGAGAGAGAGGGGTGGGGGAGGAGAGAGGAGGGAGAGAGAAAAAGAAAGGGAAGAAAAATGGGGAGTGAAGAAGAGAGAGAAGGAATGAAGGGGTCAGAGAAAGGGACATGGAGAGAGGGAAAGAAAGACATAAAGGAAGAGAGCGAAAGAGTGAGAGAGGTGTTGGCTGATGGAGCGCTGATGAGGTCACAGCACACGTCTCCTGTTTGCGTCATCACCTCTGGATCCCCCGTTACAGCGCTCCTGTCACAGATGCTGCGCCGCACTGTAGGCTCCACAAAGGGAGAATACATTAGAAAACATATAATTATCATGTTTAGCAGCAGAAAGAAAATGGAGGAAAAATTAAATTATAATTAACAAGGAAATTTACATATAACTCCATAGCCATTCTCAAAGTCAGGACAGACTCAAGCTGGAGGACCTCAGGGATGCAGCAAACCTGTTTCTAAGAGCAGACTCAAGGTCCACCTTAACTTTTATTGTTTTTTATGTATTTAGTATATTTATTTCATATTTATTTTATATTCTAAATTTCAGCTTTCAACTCATATTACACTTTTAGGATCTCCAGTGTTTCCGCTGTAGGAGCCCTGGCGGTGGGAGCCTGCAGCATGGGGGTCTCATCTCCCCTGTGTCCTGGTGGAGGGTGGGGGTCTCATTTCTCCTCTGTGTCCTGGTGGAGAGTGGGGGTCTCATCTCTCTCCTGTGTCCTGGTGGAGAGTGGGGGTCTCATCTCTCCCCTGTGTCCTGGTGGAGGGTGGGGGTCTCATTTCTCCTCTGTGTCCTGGCGGAGGGTGGGGGTCTCATGTCTCCCCTGTGTCCTGGCGGAGGGTGGGGGTCTCATCTCTCCCCTGTGTCCTGGTGGAGAGTGGGGGTCTCATCTCTCTCCTGTGTCCTGGTGGAGAGTGGGGGTCTCATGTCTCCCCTGTGTCCTGGTGGAGGGTGGGGGTCTCATCTCTCCTCTGTGTCCTGGCGGAGGGTGGGGGTCTCATGTCTCCCCTGTGTCCTGGCCGAGGGTAGGGGTCTCATCTCTCCCCTGTGTCCTGGCGGAGAGTGGGGGTCTCATGTCTCCTCTGTGTCCTGGCGGAGGGTGGGGGTCTCATCTCTCCTCTGTGTCCTGGTGGAGGATGGGGGTCTCATCTCTCCTCTGTGTCCTGGTGGAGGGTGGAGTCTCATCTCTCCTCTGTGTCCTGGCGGAGGGTGGGGGTCTCATCTCTCCTCTGTATCCTGGCGGAGGGTGGGGGTCTCATTTCTCCTCTGTGTCCTGGCGGAGGGTGGGGGTCTCATGTCTCCCCTGTGTCCTGGCGGAGGGTGGGGGTCTCATCTCTCCCCTGTGTCCTGGTGGAGAGTGGGGGTCTCATCTCTCTCCTGTGTCCTGGTGGAGAGTGGGGGTCTCATCTCTCTCCTGTGTCCTGGTGGAGAGTGGGGGTCTCATCTCTCTCCTGTATCCTGGTGGAGAGTGGGGGTCTCATGTCTCCCCTGTGTCCTGGTGGAGGGTGGGGGTCTCATCTCTCCTCTGTGTCCTGGTGGAGAGTGGGGGTCTCATCTCTCCCCTGTGTCCTGGCGGAGAGTGGAAGTCTCATGTCTCCTCTGTGTCCTGGTTGAGGGTGGGGGTCTCATCTCTCCCCTGTGTCCTGGCGGAGGGTGGGGGTCTCATCTCTCCCCTGTGTCCTGGTGGAGGGTGGGGGTCTCATCTCTCCTCTGTGTCCTGGTTGAGGGTGGGGGTCTCATCTCTCCCCTGTGTCCTGGTTGAGGGTGGGGGTCTCATCTCTCCTCTGTGTCCTGGTGGAGGGTGGGGGTCTCATCTCTCCCCTGTGTCCTGGTGGAGGGTGGGGGTCTCATCTCTCCCCTGTGTCCTGGCGGAGGGTGGGGGTCTCATCTCTCCACTGTGTCCAGGGTGAGGGTGGGGGTCTCATCTCTCCACTGTGGCCTGGTTGAGGTGGGGGGTCTCATCTCTCCTCTGTGTCCTGGTTGAGGGTGGGGGTCTCATCTCTCCCCTGTGTCCTGGCGGAGGGTGGGGGTCTCATCTCTCCCCTGTGTCCTGGTGGAGGGTGGGGGTCTCATCTCTCCTCTGTGTCCTGGTTGAGGGTGGGGGTCTCATCTCTCCCCTGTGTCCTGGTTGAGGGTGGGGGTCTCATCTCTCCTCTGTATCCTGGCGGAGGGTGGGGGTCTCATTTCTCCTCTGTGTCCTGGCGGAGGGTGGGGGTCTCATGTCTCCCCTGTGTCCTGGCGGAGGGTGGGGGTCTCATCTCTCCCCTGTGTCCTGGTGGAGAGTGGGGGTCTCATCTCTCTCCTGTGTCCTGGTGGAGAGTGGGGGTCTCATCTCTCTCCTGTGTCCTGGTGGAGAGTGGGGGTCTCATCTCTCTCCTGTATCCTGGTGGAGAGTGGGGGTCTCATGTCTCCCCTGTGTCCTGGTGGAGGGTGGGGGTCTCATCTCTCCTCTGTGTCCTGGTGGAGAGTGGGGGTCTCATCTCTCCCCTGTGTCCTGGCGGAGAGTGGGGGTCTCATGTCTCCTCTGTGTCCTGGTTGAGGGTGGGGGTCTCATCTCTCCCCTGTGTCCTGGCGGAGGGTGGGGGTCTCATCTCTCCCCTGTGTCCTGGTGGAGAGTGGGGGTCTCATGTCTCCCCTGTGTCCTGGTGGAGGGTGGGGGTCTCATCTCTCCTCTGTGTCCTGGCGGAGGGTGGGGGTCTCATGTCTCCCCTGTGTCCTGGCGGAGGGTTGGGGTCTCATCTCTCCCCTGTGTCCTGGCGGAGTGTGGGGGTCTCATGTCTCCTCTGTGTCCTGGCGGAGGGTGGGGGTCTCATCTCTCCTCTGTGTCCTGGTGGAGGATGGGGGTCTCATCTCTCCTCTGTGTCCTGGTGGAGGGTGGAGTCTCATCTCTCCTCTGTATCCTGGCGGAGGGTGGGGGTCTCATTTCTCCTCTGTGTCCTGGCGGAGGGTGGGGGTCTCATGTCTCCCCTGTGTCCTGGCGGAGGGTGGGGGTCTCATCTCTCCCCTGTGTCCTGGTGGAGAGTGGGGGTCTCATCTCTCTCCTGTGTCCTGGTGGAGAGTGGGGGTCTCATCTCTCTCCTGTGTCCTGGTGGAGAGTGGGGGTCTCATCTCTCTCCTGTATCCTGGTGGAGAGTGGGGGTCTCATGTCTCCCCTGTGTCCTGGTGGAGGGTGGGGGTCTCATCTCTCCTCTGTGTCCTGGTGGAGAGTGGGGGTCTCATCTCTCCCCTGTGTCCTGGCCGAGTGTGGGTGTCTCATGTCTCCTCTGTGTCCTGGTGGAGGGTGGGGGTCTCATCTCTCCCCTGTGTCCTGTTGGCGGGTGGGGGTCTCATGTCTCTCCTGTGTCCTGTTGGTGGGGGGGTGTCTAATCTCTCCTCTGTGTCCTGGTTGAGGGTGGGGGTCTCATCTCTCCCCTGTGTCCTGGTTGAGGGTGGGGTCTCATCTCTCCTCTGTGTCCTGGTGGAGGGTGGGGTCTCATCTCTCCCTGTGTCCTGGTGGAGGGTGGGGTCTCATCTCTCCCTGTGTCCTGGTGGAGGGTGGGGTCTCATCTCTCCCCTGTGTCCTGGCGGAGGGTGGGGGTCTCATCTCTCCCATGTGTCCTGGTTGAGGGTGGGGGTCTCATCTCTCCCCTGTGTCCTGGTTGAGGGTGGGGGTCTCATCTCTCCTCTGTGTCCTGGTTGAGGGTGGGGGTCTCATCTCTCCCCTGTGTCCTGGCGGAGGGTGGGGGTCTCATCTCTCCCCTGTGTCCTGGTGGAGGGTGGGGGTCTCATCTCTCCGCTGTGTCCTGGTTGAGGGTGGGGGTCTCATCTCTCCCCTGTGTCCTGGTTGAGGGTGGGGGTCTCATCTCTCCTCTGTATCCTGGCGGAGGGTGGGGGTCTCATTTCTCCTCTGTGTCCTGGCGGAGGGTGGGGGTCTCATGTCTCCCCTGTGTCCTGGCGGAGAGTGGGGGTCTCATCTCTCCCCTGTGTCCTGGTGGAGAGTGGGGGTCTCATCTCTCTCCTGTGTCCTGGTGGAGAGTGGGGGTCTCATCTCTCTCCTGTGTCCTGGTGGAGAGTGGGGGTCTCATCTCTCTCCTGTATCCTGGTGGAGAGTGGGGGTCTCATGTCTCCCCTGTGTCCTGGTGGAGGGTGGGGGTCTCATCTCTCCTCTGTGTCCTGGTGGAGAGTGGGGGTCTCATCTCTCCCCTGTGTCCTGGCGGAGAGTGGGGGTCTCATGTCTCCTCTGTGTCCTGGTTGAGGGTGGGGGTCTCATCTCTCCCCTGTGTCCTGGCGGAGGGTGGGGGTCTCATCTCTCCCCTGTGTCCTGGTGGAGGGTGGGGGTCTCATCTCTCCTCTGTGTCCTGGTTGAGGGTGGGGGTCTCATCTCTCCCCTGTGTCCTGGTTGAGGGTGGGGGTCTCATCTCTCCTCTGTGTCCTGGTGGAGGGTGGGGGTCTCATCTCTCCCCTGTGTCCTGGTGGAGGGTGGGGGTCTCATCTCTCCCCTGTGTCCTGGTGGAGGGTGGGGGTCTCATCTCTCCCCTGTGTCCTGGCGGAGGGTGGGGGTCTCATCTCTCCCATGTGTCCTGGTTGAGGGTGGGGGTCTCATCTCTCCCCTGTGTCCTGGTTGAGGGTGGGGGTCTCATCTCTCCTCTGTGTCCTGGTTGAGGGTGGGGGTCTCATCTCTCCCCTGTGTCCTGGCGGAGGGTGGGGGTCTCATCTCTCCCCTGTGTCCTGGTGGAGGGTGGGGGTCTCATCTCTCCTCTGTGTCCTGGTTGAGGGTGGGGGTCTCATCTCTCCCCTGTGTCCTGGTTGAGGGTGGGGGTCTCATCTCTCCTCTGTGTCCTGGTGGAGGGTGGGGGTTTCATCTCTCCCTGTGTCCTGGTGGAGGGTGGGGTCTCATCTCTCCTCTGTGTCCTGGTGGAGGGTGGGGGTCTCATCTCTCCTCTGTGTCCTGGTGGAGGGTGGGGGTCTCATCTCTCCCCTGTGTCCTGGTGGAGGGTGGGGGTCTCATCTCTCCCCTGTGTCCTGGTGGAGGGTGGGGGTCTCATCTCTCCCCTGTGTCCTGGTGGAGGGTGGATTCTCACCTCTCCTCTGTGTCCTGGTGGAGGGTGGGGGTCTCATCTCTCCCCTGTGTCCTGGCGGAGGGTGGGGGTCTCATCTCTCCTCTGTGTCCTGGCGGAGGGTGGGGGTCTCGGCACAGACGGCTCCTCTGATGATTCTTCCTCATTTGAGTTGTTTATACTCAGCCTCATTTATCTGTACCTAGTCTTATGTATTTTGTGGGAGAACATGAGGGATTATTTTTTTAATGAAAAGCACTTTTGAAAATTTGATTTGAGTTTTATAAGTAAAGAAATATAACTGATTCAACCGTACAGCGACCTCAGTCAAACTTAAATCGTATTATTTGTCTATTTTATTTGAAAATGAAATAAACATCCGAAACATGTGATGACATAAAATTTTTAACATTTCCTTGCAACTGTAAACTGTATGTGACAAGTCCCAGTCTTGGATAAACAAAGATGGTTGTGCTTGGGAGGGCATCTGGTATAAAATGTATGCCTATATGAATAATAAGATAGAATAAGATAGAAAGAATAAGAATAAGAAGATTCTATGATGCTGATACTGAGAAGAACTGAGCAAAATGACAAATGGTAGTTTATTGCTGGTATATTCCCTATTAATGGGTTTCAGCTTCCTTTATACCTGGAACATTATGGGGACTAATTTTTATTTATATTAAATATTAATATATTTTAAATAGTTAATTACAAGGGAAATGCTCCTAATTTTCTACCATTCACAAACATATGAAGAAATGTTTGTTCATTTAGTTTAGCATTTTGGATAATATATGTTTTTAATCTAATGCAGCCAAAATCATAATATATACAGTACGTTGAAAAGGTGTAAGTAAAATAAGTCCATGTATAAAATATGCTCCACCATCTTTGTTGCGTGCGTAATTTCCATCTGCTGTTGAATATTTAAAGCTTGTGTGCACAGCTTGGACCTTCCCTACCTGGAGCTTCTGAAGTCTTCCTCGTGTCCAATGACGTCAGCAAAGCCACATGCCCCGCCCCCTTCCAAAAGGCCCCTGACCACATGCTCATCATCATCATCCTCACGAAATACGGATGTGCTAATGTGGGTCAGAAGTGCTGCCAACAGAAACACGGCCTGCTAATCGAAATGGCCAGGATTTGAGTGTGTGTGAAAAGATGCATGCTTTCCGTATCAGGGCATAAACATGTTGTTACCAGGGACAACCGGGTGGAATTTATAAACTAGTAATTATACAGTAATCATCAGAATATGTTGCATCCAAGTTTGCCCCAAAAATCAAAAGTTGTCTTAAAATTATTACCTTGATTGCAGAGTGAATGTAGTAGCAGTAAGACTTTAAGTGGTGGTTTTTCATTATGCTGTTTGTTGGATTGTTTACCCCAACTGAATAGTGGTATTGGTAGTTGTAGTAATATTGGCAGTAGTAGTACTTTAAGTAGTACGACTTATTGTATGTGTTCATCTTGGTTGAGAGATGATTAGTAAGTGCAGTAGAGGCAGTAATACTTATAGTAGTTGTAGTATTGTGTAGTCAAGGCAAGTTTATCTGTACAGCACAATTTGTACACAATTCAAAATGCTTTACAGAATATGAATGACATTAAAGACGTCGCAATACAAACCAATCAAAACATAAATAATCATAAAATTAACATTAAAAGAGATAAAAAGTTAAACAGAACGGTTTTGATCCTGGATTTAAATATGGTCAAAGTCCAGGCTTGTTTCACATGTTCAGGAAGACAGTTACAGGTTTTAGCTGCATAAAACTAAAACTCCCCATGTTTAGTCCTGACTCTGGCACTAACATGTCAGAAATAGTACAGCTATCAATTGCCGTCAGTCATACTAACGTTACCTGAGTTGAGAATCATAATTATGTACCTATACCTCTAATAAGTATATAGTAATTGCTGATTTTACATTTGTTGTCTTTATTGTCATATTCAAAGTAGGTTTTGTCCTATTTATGTGATTTTTTTCTCAGTATTGACACAAATGAGTAGATTCCAGATACAAGATTCAAAGCTTTATTGTCATATGTACAGTAAAGAAACACATTTTCCTGTACAATGAAATTCTTACTTTGCTGCCCACACCGGATGCCTAGAGTATACATACAATTTGAGTATTGATACTAGTTATCGTTTAGTGTCTACGAATCATTTTTTGACAACCTACTTTTATTGTGTCACATATAATATGATTTTAACTTCTCTTTCACTTCCTTATCTGAATTCTCAAGTCATTTGTAAAAGCCTCTGTCATCGCTGTAGAAAGAAGAAAATACTCACAAATCTCCAAAGGCAAAAACCTGACCATATGTTTTAAGCATTGCCATATTTCCTTTCGCTGCCCATAATATTTTATTGGCAGTAACAGCTTCTCTGCTCCGTTCTGCCTCTGCTCTGACTTCACTGGGTGCAGCTCTGACGCATATGTCCCCCCTCCCTCTCCCCCTCTCCCCCCTTCTGTCATCACATTTTTTTTCTTCACCCATTTAAATCCTTTTTTATGTATTATTTTATTCATGTGGCGTCTGCTGTTGCCTCTTTACGGCGCTACACCTCCACAATTGTCTGAGCAGGCTTTTAGCTACGGTCGATTGATAGAAAACTTATCGACAAGCCCTTCATTTATTCCTCGGTATATTATCCGTGCTAATCCTCTTTTCTTTTTGTGAATGTAATTACAGCATGGGGTCTGGATCACAGAATAGAGACGAGAGTAAGAGGTGTTAAAGGGGAACATTACAGTTATCAGCATCAGGCATATAAGAAAATGACAGCCCTCTGCTAATGCTTCTACACCATTCATTCATATAAAGCACATATTGTAAATTTATTATGGCATTGGATATTTTGCTTAAGACAAATTTTCCAGTAGTATTTTGCACATCCGAGAGTCTACTACAAAGCAGTTTTTAGTTCTGCTATAGATACATTAATTTGCATGGAAATGTTTGCTATACAATCTACATATTGCATCAGTTGACATTTAATTTGATATTGTTTATTAAGACTCAATTTTATGACACATTTTTATTATATGTTTGCAATGAATTCATGAAATGAATTAGATATATTGGAAACAATAATGCCATAGTGAATTTCACACCACAAAATGTAATATAATATGAAATATAATACGTTACAATAAGATAAACATAATGTCTGTTTTTGTTGTGGTTGGTTTTGCTTCTTTGTTTCATCTCCTCTTGTGTTGTCTGCTCATGTCGCCACAGTCTCGGCATGCCTTTGACAGCATCCTTTAAAGTCGGACTTGTTGTGACCCGGTTAGTGATGGAGTAGACAAGGTTTGGTGGAAAATGGAGAACCAGGCTGTGCAAAACTGACTCAATGTGTGATTGGTAATAGTTGGATGCAGCTAAACAGTGCAATTAGACTGAGGACTGTCTAGAAACCTGTATCAGGTTTTGCTATTGTTATACTCGATACCAAATCTGTGCAAAAAGTGCAGTATGGTTCAATACAGTAGATAAAAGCCTCTTGATAAAACTATGTTCACAGTATTTCAGTTATTGTGTCCCAATCCTAGATAAAAAAAAAAAGAGTGGTTTTCCCTGGAAGTGCATCAGAGATAAAATGGACCAAATTCATTGAAAAATGGCTTGAACAAACTTGCTTTGACCATAAGGATAGAGCAGATGAAGAAAGCTGTTGACATAAACTGTTGAAAGTGTCATGGGAAATGATGCTTGCACATGTCACATGCCATTACATCGTCAGCTTCAATCTGACAGTGGGATTGTTATTGTTACTGATGGAGCTGTGAAAACACATGGATCCACCTATTGCATTTAGAGGAAGTATTACTCATTGCTGTGAAGTAGATTGTGTTCATAATTAATCATTTCCCATGTCATTTTTGATTTGATCGTTTTCTTAAAAGCATTTATAGTGTGGCTTTAGTAATAATGTTTGTGAATATAGACAACCTAGACTTAAAAAAAAGAATTAATGCGTTCCAGTACCATTTAACACACATAATTTTTATTTATTTATTTCTGTAATGTTCTGCTACAAGATTGGCTGTAGCCCTGTCATAATTGATCAGAATTAAATTGGATTAATTGCACAGCCCGACAAATAAGCACGACTATATAGTTTATGCACTTTATGATAAGTGTCCAGTATCACGCAGAACCTGATTATGGACAATAGGCTGACTGACGCTGAGAGCATCTTCCTCTGCCTGGGTTCCTCTCTGTCTGTAATAAGACCATAAAAGGCAAGCCCCTCCAGATCTGCTGCTTCCTGTTGACCACGCAGACACACTGGACCAACACAAGCGCTTATATTCAGTCTCTCAGGGTTCTTATTGACCATTGAGTGTACCTTTTTGTGATTTATGTGGTGTGTGAGTCTCTTACAGTATATGATTATGTAAAGTTGCATATTATCAGGACCAAAAGGCCTAGTTATTAATGCAATAGTTGAGTTACTGTTGGTATTTTTTGGGGTAAAATGTTTGTGTTCTCAGGCTGAGCTGTGTTTGATAAAAAATAAAAGTGAAACGATGATATGTCAAATTTAAATACTGTGTAAGAATAATATTTTTTAAGAAAAACTTCACTGTCTACAGCACTATGCTCTGACATCACAGACACCACCTCACCACATCTGGTAGCTGACGTGTAAGTAACTTCACATAAAATTAATATAGTTGTATACAGACATGTTATACAACAGTTACTACACCTTTTCTTGATCGAGTGTGTGCCTTTAAACAGATTATGTTTTTTTCTTGAAAATTTCAGATTTATGCAGTAGTCTTTTCTGCACATGGTCATATGTTACCAATTTAGAAGTGTCAGCATAATCTTGTTTAGTTTCTTTTTACACTCCTGATGGGCACTCTTGGTAATCATAGAAATCGAGAACAGATTACAATGTTGCTAATGGCGATAATGTCCTAACTGTGGAAAGCGAAAACATTTTCTGAGAACAAACAAAGCTGTCATCTTTTCTCGTGGGACAGTCTGAGCAACAGACCTCTCCTGTGGGCACCTTCATTGTAAATGTGAGCACACCTATCTAAAACATTATAACAAGCATAGCATGCAGGTAGTCGATGTGCTCTTGTTGTGTTAGCATGAACCCAAATGCGGCGCTATCACACGACGGATCACAGTGCAATGACGTACATTGACGTCACGTTTCAGATGAGCCGCATTGCAGTCACATGCAAATTTGTGTATGTCAGGCTTTGTGTAAATTTAGCCCTGCTTTTTTATGATTGCATATTTCAACAAATGGGAGCAATCGGAGGCAAGAACATGCTCAATGGTGGTTGGACTAGTTATGAGCCAAGCTGTGAAGATGTGCATAACTCCCCTAGCCCCCCAGGGACCCTGTATTTTCATGGGCCTGCCTCTGACGTCAATGCTCCTGGCTGTCCTGTGGATTGTCAGAACAGAGGATCCAGTGGGGGAGGGGACTGTGTGTGTGTGTCTGCTGCATGTTCCTCTCTGAATGTACCACCGCTTGTGTGTGTGTACTCTCATGTGATGCGTAAATGTTTCGCTTACATCTGCGGCACGCTCACAGCCTAACGCACAGAGCCTGGATCAGAAATGTCTTTAAGTGGAAGAGGAGGAGAGCTGTAGACGCATGTGCACACAGACATAGAAGAGCTGTATTTAAGAAGCACAGGGCCGCAGACGTCAGGATGTTTGGTTAAAAGCTATACCAGTGCCAACAGTTAGGCATGGTGGTTTCTGTACTGTGTGTAATAGTAAAGCTGTACATTAAAACACATAGACCTATTAAGAAGCATGAGGTTTCAGCCTCTTTCATCATCACATTTTCTGATTTCCATAAATTTCTCAGAGCACATATGGTATCTATTGGAAGATGAATATTGGGTTTGACAGAAGGATAATGTTAACACAAAAATGCCTATATAAAGTGATACAGATCAAGACAGACCTGAGCTGTGGTAGACGTTTCACAGACTTAACTACCTAAGACTTAACAGCAGCATTTTGTCTGCATGTATAAACCTTACACATTATTTACGTGCATTTTAATTTGATGGCCATTTTCAAAGTGGTCAACTATGCTCACTGTGCAGTCTAAAAGTAATTGTGTTCACTTTTAAATACAAGTTTGGACACAGTTGTCATATAGTAGTGCAAAGAAAGTATCATTTAGAATCAGCAGTAACAAGTGAAAACTGTGGCATTACACTTTTACATTATCAATATTTTTACTCATGATGTACTTATACTTCTTTCAGTTCGACAATTTTCTCTTGTCAAAGTCATTAGTCAATCTTAGGCAGCCTCTGACTATTCAGAGGTGTACACATGACGCTTTGCACTCTCAGAATAGCACTGGAAACATCTGACAATTTGCAGGGATTATCTTATTGCCTTTGTGTACTTTTCCAGATACTTCCAACACACACATAGTTGGAAAAATAATATAATTCCCATTAGAGGGAGAAAGTGGAAAAAGTAATTCAATTCATCTGAACTCATGTTATTTTGGAGACTTAAAGTTCACCTAAGGGTCAGATTGAGCTGTCATCTTCTGTCATAGGCCCTGATTCATACTATCCCCGTGACAAACACTTGGAAAGTTCAGCAATATTTGTAAAGAGTTATTTTTGCATAAATGATTTCAGTACTAATACTTGTTACAGACATTGTAATGATAATGAAAATCCTCTTATTTACACAATAGATTATCATTTTCAATACAACCAAATTACCCAAAGTGATGGCAACAACTTTACCCAAATTAAAGATGACATACAATTTTTGTCTACAATCCACTACAAACATTCTGATATAGAACAATCAAAACTAGAAGAACTCTGCACACGCATGATGTTTTCAGAGGTAGTGACTCCTCTTGCGTTCATTCTAACCTATTAACCCTTCAACTTTTTTTAATGGCTTTTATTTTTATATCATTTCACATTTGAGCCCCTCACTCATTAAAACTTTACGTGCATTTTGTCATAACTGACCTCTGCATGGACCAGCTGCCTGTGTGGAGGAATGCTGCTGATTGATAGTGCACTTGCTGACGTACCTTGCGCCTCAAGTGCTTTTGTGTGCTGCAGCCGTGAGGGAGTGTGACACCGTTTACTCTGGATCAGGTTGCAAAATGAGTCTAACCTCACATTGATAAGGGTCCCATATCTGTGTGGGCAAAGAGATAGGGAGAACAATTCATTTAGGACACAAAAGCGTGCAATTTGATTCTGTATAGGTTTAATACAGTATTTTTCCTCTAAATTACCTCTAACTTGTGATGCTCCTCTGGCATACAGAAAACATGTCCTAATAGAGTTCAGAGAAGGTGCTTCAAACATGTGAAAAATACAACAAAGCAGTGGTGTTTTGTGTTTTGATTTCCCAACATATAGAAAGTTTTAATGCTGTGTTGTAGATGTGTGTAAATTTACTCATCTACACATTCTCGAGTTTCAGTGCTTTATTGTTATAAGTGTTAGAGGGAGAGTTGTGTCCACTGGTGGTGGTTAACTTTACCTGTACCATGTCTTCCGTGAAAAAAATATTTTGAGTTCAATACTTTGTCATTGCAAAGGTTAGACAATCAGGCAATAATAGCTATGCCAATTATCTTGCGTTGGTTAAGCTACATCCAAAGTGTTTGACACGGTTCAGAAATAGACTATGGTATTGGGGGCATACATTCTGAATGGATGTCTTTTGCTGAATGAGCCATTCATAAAATGGGGTAAAATAATACTCCGCCTGTCAGGGCTGATACAGTCATTCACTCATCTTTTTCAACGCCAAAAGTATTGATTCTAACATCGGAAATGTGCGCATACAGTCCCTGCAAGTCCATTTAGAACATGGCCCAGTTGTGTCTATGTAGGCTTTTATTATTATAAAAAAAAATGGTAATACAAATAATGATAATGTCTTTAAGCTTTGCTTTGCTGCAGATCGCTGTAGATTTGGGGGTTGTCACTATCACCTGTTTGACTAAAGTGGAGCCTCAGGAAACAGCAGCGCGTCTCTGGAGAGCTCTGACCCCGCCTCCTTTACGCAGCCGTGTAGTGCGTCTCTCATGCGTCAAGTGGCACGACAACACCGGAAATTACCACATTTTATATACATTCAATGATTCAGAATCAGAATTACTTTTATTCATCCCCGAGGGGAAATTTTCTTTGTTACAGATGCAACCGACCAAGAGCATGTACATCGAACAAGTTACAAAATAAGCTAAATACAATAAGATAAAAGATAAAATAGCTCTCTCTGGGAAATTATTTACATCAGTGACATATTTATGACTATATAGGCTACATGTGTGAGCAAGGAATAGGATGAAAAGGATTGAGTAGTTTGTGAGTTAAAGTGCAGCGTTCAACAGTTTGATGGCGACAGGCAGGAAAGATTTCCTGTGTCTCTCAGTGGAGCAGCGCGGCAGCCGCAGTCTATGGCTGAAAGAGCTCCTCTTGGGCCACGTTTGAAGATCTAAAAATGTGAATCTCAAAAAGTGTTTTTCAAATGTGCACACACGTATACAGCCACTTATGAAAATCCCAATGAGATGGGTTATGTGCCTATATGAACCTCCTGAAACACTGGTAACAGATGTAGCCTACTTTTATTTTGAAGGCGTGCGTGTTCTCTGTGTGTATCTAATCCGTGTATCATTCGTTCATTCGTTTTTCAATATAAAACCAAAAATAAGAAAATGAAAAAACAACAGCTTTTTTCATTATTTGTCTCCAAAACCAAAATGAAAAAACGGATAACGACTCGTTTTTTCAGTTTTCGATTTTGTTTTTAAATGAAAAATGGAAAAAACGGATAACAGCCGTTTCCCGTTTTGTCCAAATTTGATCCTTGAGCAAGTTGCGCAAACCGGAAGTGAACCTTTAGTGGGAGCGACACACATGTATAACGAGGGGGGTGAGCAAAACAAACCTAATTGCCGCTGGACTTGAGGATCATTATCATATGATTAAACAGCTTTTTAAGGTTGGAAAAACGCACGCTGAGATTTCTAACACGTTGCGACAGTTCGGTATTAAGAGATCCCCGGAAATGTCGGTGAGAAGGTTCTGTATTCAACACCAACTCCGGCGTGAAAGACAAACTGCTCCTGTCATCAGTATATAAGGTAAAAAGCAGACACGTGAGTACACACTTTTAACTATTGGAAATCATCACTAACACAACGGTAAACTTAAAATAACTCCCACAAAACTGTCAAAAAAAGTTTGTTTTTAACTGCGTGAACTTTGGAGCTTTGAGCTAAATGTTTGGCTAGTAATTTACAGCTAAGCAAGTCCGCTCACACTTTCATATTTGGACAGATTTCCATCAAACACTCTTTTTTTTTTTTTACTGTTAGGGGAAATGACCATGGAGTGATTAAAGAGGAAGAAACGCCACGTTTTCACGGACAGGGGCAGCTCGGAGGTAAGGTAAAAACACGCATTATTTCATGCAGTATAATAATATTTACTTGTAAATCGCGTAATATAAGCCTCCCACACATGCATTTCATTCTGGGAATACATTATATTGACACCTGTGTCTGTTAGGCCAGTCACATTTAATATAACGATGAGAAAACTGTTTGAAATGTTTTATATGAATTTTCTTTTCTCATCTGCAGCTTCCTGGATGAGGACACAACACACTTTGGATGTGAATGTACTTTGCTCTGTGGACCTCATTTTCCTGTAATAGTTGGTAGTTTTCTTAATGTGTCATTACAGGTTTTCACTCTGCAGGACAGGACTTTGAACTGACAGAACCAATCAGATGTAAGGTTCATTCTGCTCTTCCTCCTTCAGAAGATACAAGATGTCTCCACTGTCCATGTCCAGAGTCACTGAGGACTTCTGCAGAGTCACAACCTGCAGAGTCACAACCTGCAGAAGACCTGTGGGGCCTCTGGTTGCATCTGGCTTCCTGCACCCGCTGTCTGCTGCTGTCCTGAATGTGTCCTAATAGTGATGTCTCCATACAGTTTAGGTTCAGAATAAGTTTATCTGAACGTTTTTCACTGTGACATTTGATTCATGGTGAGATGTCCCAATTATCTGATGTGTCTTTTAATAGTAACTATAATTACATGTACTATAAGAATGTACTATTGTACTGCAGTGAAGCAGTATTCAATCTGATCATATTTGGCAAAGATAATTTGTTCATTTTGGATTGGCACCTGCTTCTTTACAACAACAAAAAAAAGTTACACAATGGGAGTGCACTGACATGTTTTATTTATTTATTATTAACCTATGAATGCATTGTGTGTGTGTCTGTGTGTGTGTGATGGGTTTAATGTTTGACTATTCATATTATGACAAAGTATTTCCAGAATGAAAATAGAAATAAAGAATTGTTGTTTAATAAATTGATTGTTTAATAAACCATTTTTTTCTCAAAGGAGAGTCTTTATAAAATGACTTAAATGCATTCCCTGTATACATGTAATTCCTTATCAATTTAAAAATATTTAATGCATATCTCATTGCTGTTTTTGAAACTTTAAGGTAATTTAGCCTATTTTAGATGTATTGGAGAAACGGCAATATTTTAGCCATAAAATGTGGATTAGAATAATTATAATAACTTGTTCTCAAATGTGACAGTTTGATTACCCGTGCTTAATCTTTGTTAATGATCTGTGTGCGAAATCTGCAGATGCGTGTGGTTGCTGTGCGACGGGCGCGGCTCCGTGGGCTGGACCTGTCCCGTTTCGACACAGCCTGCGGTCCGCGAAGGCTGCAGCCTATGCGGCGTCAGGAGGCTGCAGCCTATGCGGATTCAGGAGGCTGCAGCCTTCACAGCCTCCTGAAATGGTACACGGTACAGTTTTCCATCTCGTAGCGGCTCCTCCGCTGCGTGCGCATTGCTCCCAGTAAAGGTTCACTTCCGGTTTGCGCAACTTGCTCAAGGATCAAATTTGGACAAAATGGGAAACGGCTGTTATCCGTTTTTTCCATTTTTCATTTAAAAACAAAATCGAAAACTGAAAAAACGAATCGTTATCCGTTTTTTCATTTTGGTTTTGGAGACAAATAATGAAAAAAACTTTTGTTTTTTCGTTTTCTTATTTTTGGTTTTATATTGAAAAACGAATGAACGAATGATACACGGATTGTATCTGTTGCTGTTGCTTGACTCTGGCAGGCTCCTGTCCCGCCCTCCTCGCCACGCCAAAATGTGTGTGTTTACTCCCCTCTCTCACTGCGTGTGCTATGTGTGCCTTTGCGTATCCGTCTGCCTGGCCCAGTCTGCTGCTGCTGCTCTTCCACAGCGGAGCCACTACGCCGAGGAGGCGGACCGACTGCAGCCACAGCTCGGCCAGCGGTGCTGGGTCATATCGCTGGCGGAGGAGGAGGGAGGGAGGGCAGCTTTGACCGTGCACGGCCTCAGTTGTGCGGGACACGACTGTCATCACACATTTGGAGGAGTTTGGGTTTCAGACGCACAAAGTTGCAGTTGCAGAGGCGCACTTTTCTCCAAGGCACCTTTCTCCTTTAGCGCTCACAATCCGACATGGAAGATGGTCCGTCTTCAACAAGCTGTTTCAGAAGGTTAACGGACTGTTTCCTTGGTGCAAGTAAGTTCAATAACAAGCATTAAGTGCGCGCCTTAAAAGACATAACTTTACTCGTTCTTGTTGATGCAGTCGTGCGCAGGTTTGGGACATTCTCACCGGTCCCGCTGAGTCCCGTGCGCTACTTGTCTCTACAACTTTATGAATGACACACAGTGTCGCTGAACGGGATGGGTGGGGACTTCATTAAAGTGGGATCAGACAGGGAAGTGATTTAGGAAATGTCTGCGTCTGCACGCACATTTGAGCTGAAGTACAGTGAGCTGGAGGATGTGTCTGCGACGGGACGAGCCGGTGTGTGGCGGAGGCACGAGGACTGCAGTGCGAGTGTGTGACGAGGTGAAGGCTGCTGTTTGTGTGGTGTGTGTTTTTTTCTTTTTCAAAATACACAGTAATATCGGTGTCATTTATAATTTACTAGGTAGTTAATTTTTCTACATTTTACTGTTGCATATTTTGCCGACGTATTGACTTTTGTGTGATCTGAGAACATAGCAAATTGTAACCTGCAGTTTTACCAAAAAATATAGAAGAAAAGCAACGTAATATTGTCCAAAATTGACTATACAATATAAAAAGTTAATTTTAAACTACTTATATTTGATATTTTTCTATAAAAACAATTAGGCATAGAATTTTTTTATGACCCAGAATATACCAAATGTGTTTGGCCTACTTTATTTCAATAATTTGATATTTGTTTGGAATACCAATTTGTTGTTAGAATAACAAATCCTTGTCTTGTGTGTGGTCTGGTTTCTAGCTGCATCACTTGACCGTTATGAAATTATTATTTTATACTTCACTCAAAGCACTGTCCTGTGCATGTGTGATAGTAACTTGTTAAAAGTCAAACTTTTCTTCAGCCTGCTGGATCAATCCATCAGAATTTACAGTTGTTTCAGTGGCACCTTGTTTGACCTTTTGTGGCACACTGTAATAACATGTTAACACTGGGCCTGGGTCTGTGACTGATGCCAAAGTACACACATAGCAGTAAACTGTAGTAATGGAATGTATTATTGAGGTACAGTACGGAGGTAACTGACCAAAAAAGGGCAAGAATGTCAGATTTCAGGACTCATTCACACGTTATGTTATTAATAAAACAACTTATGTCAGATTCAGAAAGTCTTATGGAAAATGTCCAGTGCCAATGGTCATATTTCATATCGTCACAGTTAACATGAGCCATTGTTTAACAGTTGAATAAAACTAGTCACCACTGTTGTAATAGTTTTCTCTGTTTTTTTACACACAATTTCTGCTGTAACCTGTTGTTACTTCATTATTTCATGGCGAAATAGTAATAGTACGGAATATAGTTATTATTTAAAATATTGATTGCTAAGTTTACGTACATTAGTAGTGAACTTTTCTGCACAACTTTTAAGCCAGCATTAAAACCATGACCTTGTGATGGCAAGCTAATTACACTACATATTTTTCCAATGGGATAGAAAATGCGTAATAGATGTAAAACTAAATGTTTTATTATTTCCAAATAACCACAAAAATAAATGTTATTTGAGTTGTAATTGCACAAATCAGTACATTTCATGTCTTAATAGTCTATAACCCCTTGCGTGTGTGGTTTTCTGAGAGTGGTTTGTTGAGCATAAGTGTGTTGCAAACATCCCAGTGTGTTTCCCGTGAGACTGTGCTCCATAAAGACAGCATGTTCTTCAGTGGATGATGCTCTCATAACGTACAGATGCTTCTTACATATGTGTAGCCATTGTTTGTTGATGCGTCCTGCTCAGTGTGGTGGGTCAGTCTGGGTCAGCTCTAATGTGATCTCCAAGGCATTTTCAAACTCAACTGGTTGTTGACAAATTGCTTAACTTTATGAAGAAGGGTGTATTGTTACACAGGAAGTCCTCAAGCTGGACATTTCCTGCATAGTGGCATATATCTCTCATAGGAAACACACTTCTCTGAAATTTGGTTTTGTAAACAGATTTCATGTGGTAATTTTAACCAGAAGAGAAAGCCTTAAATCTCATCAAATTTGGGTTATCGGAACACTGAACATTTTTTTAATGAAATTGTTGATTCATGCTTTTTAATTGTATTTGATAGATTAGCTTAAAGCCCATTATAAAAAATAAATACTGTTATTTGTGACATCTCTGCAGCTTAGTGTGTATCAGTCCACTTAGCCACAGATTGCACCCTGAGGTTGGCTTCAAATACATTTACTGTCCAGTCTGTGAAATAAATCAATAAGTAAATGCTATAAAGCTTAAGTGCAACCCAGGCATTGCCTCTTTGTCACCCAGGGATGGAATTGCAAATTTAATGAAATGCGAATTAGCGATTAGTGTGTAATAAATAAAGTAATAAAGTGAGTTTATATATTAACAAATTGTTTCTCCCTTTTATAAGCAGTCGGATAGAAGGCTTTCTTGTCAAGTCGTAGGCTAACCTGTGGATGTGTGTCTGTGGTTTGTGTATTTCCTTATAGCTTGTCCTGTAGTGTTAGGGTCCATACAGAGCTCCAGATCTGTGTTTCTTGTTACTGCTCCACTGGCCTGAGTTCATCTTAAGCTAAAAAATAAAGACCCCCACCGGTGAATACACATTGCTCCAGTGACGCAAATCTGATCGCGAAAAACTACAAAAAAAAAATTTTAGTTTTTTTTTGGTATGCTGCACAGTATATTTCAAATCTTTCAGAACTGCACAGCTCAAGTCACAATCCCACAGCAAAAAGTCTCTCACAGTCCATAGTGTGGCTGCCCCATTATTGAAAATATTTGTTGAGACATAATTAAAATCTTTTACATTCAGTCTTATTTAATGACAGACATATTTAATTTTAGTTGTGAGTTTTTTAAATTTGTGTTTTAGATTACACAAGCAGTTTAGTTTCTGAGGGCCTGCTGCCCATATAACTAAAAACATAATATATTGATTTTTTTAATTAAACATTTTTTGTAATTTATTGTAATCGTGATTAAAATACAATTACTTACCCACCCCTGGTCCTTGGGCTGCACATGGGAAACATCACAATCTGTGTTGCTACCTTCCATTAAATAGTTTGGTTAGCAGAACTGAAGCCCTTTTTAGCCCTATTTTACCTTGTTGTTTTTTTTTGTTGTTGTTTTTTTTTTTATTTTGGTAGTTTTGACTCTACAGCTTTAACATCAAATTAACTTCAAATTCCCTAAATATATCACTTTTTTTTTTTTTTTTTTTTAACAATGAATAGATTGCTTTAGTGCTTTTTAAGTTTTTGTTGAAGATCACAATTGATGTGTCTCTTCAGGACACACACATAAAAGCAGTCATCCCAAACTTATCAGATGTTTCACAATTTTTTTACATTGCTGTTTTTTGCTCTAGGTGTGAATTTGAGCGTGAATGCTGTTTTGCCCACAGTCATGAGTGGAGCTACTTCCTACACATCAGTACAACTTCAATTTTCAAGTAACAAATGACACAGACTGCAGTTATTTATGTCCCCTGTCCCCCTGTATTTAGAGTGATTTATTTAAATACTGTAATCTTTATTCTTCTACATGCCATCGTTCAGAAATTTCCTGTTTTCCTCTATCCCCCAAACACACCCACTGCACTGTGATGACTTCTTTTTCAGATAGATTTTTTTTAACAGTGAGGCCTGTTCAATTCTGCACCGCAAAGTCATTTTGGCACAATTTTTTTAAAATCCAGTGCTCACTAAAATGAATTGTAGCCATAGGCAGAGCTGTAGACAGGGTTTAATGTAGTGCTTTGGTATGGTAACGTTTTCGGTAAAGGGGTAAGTAGGAGTCAGCTCCACAATTTTCACCCAGAAATTGGTGGACTTGTTTCTTTTATTAAGTTATTTTAGATCAAAGTTGTATTTTAAATGTTCACAATATAAAATGAATGAACCAAGTGTGCCATAGAATAGAGTATACCTACGTAGCAGACAAAAACATCTTCTTTAATGCTCCTGGGTGTATTTAAAATCTTTAAAATGTCTCAGAAAAAATGCAATTAGATATTTTCCAAAATCATTCAGGCTAAGTACACAATGAAGGTTCAATTCAATGCCTTATCTACACCTCCGTCTGCAGTTTATAGCCCTCACCTCTTACTTCTAATGACCAGGAGCATGTAGGTGGAAATAATGCAAATGACATTTCCATGGAAATCTGTGTCTCTGAGTGAGAGGTGTGAGCCTGCATCATTGTGCAATAGTGTTTGTGGAGGGCCACGTAGGGGCTGGTCTGGAGCACCAGTTTTAGTCTAAGTAGACTCCTGGCACAGCTGCAAGAAGTACGCAAAATAGTACACAAATGAGTACATGCGACTGTTGGAGGTGGAGGAAAAATTGCTGTCCAAATCTCTAGAGACATTTTAATTTCAAGGCACGTTTAGGCACTTTGTCTCGATTACATTATGTGTTCACTAATTTTGAGACAAATTAACCATGAGAAGCTATAGCCACCACAGACCAGGAAATTATAACTTCCAATTTAGAAGCAATCTGTAACTCTCAGTGTGCTTGGGAATATGCTGACAACTTTGACAGATGTTATTGTCTCATGGGCTTTGTGCATTTTATTATTTAACTGTGTCTATTGCATTAAAAAATAGAATACAATTTAAGGACAGCGGAAATACACATTCACAGGTTAGAGATGCCATTTTCTCATGGGCTTTGTGCATTTATGTATTTATTTAACTGTGTTAAGTAGTCTAACAATTATCTGTCCCTTAAACAATAAAAGTTATGAATCATAGAACTAAACATTCACAGTTGTAACTTGTTGACCACTTGTGGCTTCGACATTACAAACTAAGCCGAAAAGTTGTGCATTTATTGCTCCTTACTTGATCTGGACTGCGCGGCGTACAGTATGTCTCCCTGGCTCTATTGCGCTCTGCCTTTTTTGCCAAAGATAAGATAAGAAGCACATGCGGGTCGGGTCCCACCTCCTGGCAGAGGGAGTCCCAGGCTGATCTGCTGCTGACGCACACAGCCAACCCCCTCCTCCTCCCCCTGTCCGTCCTGCTCCGGCCTCATGTCAGTGAAGTGAAAAGTACTACCTTGGCAATTTGCCCTTGACTCTCCGCCAGAAAGACTGTAGCTTTAACAGAAGTGGTCTTTTCCCTGTTTTCATCCTATATTCATTTGTCATATATGAGCTGGCTTAACTTGCTCTCCAGTGCCACCACAGTTGCAGGATCGTGCCACTGCAGCTGAGTTGAGTGATGTTATCTTGGAGTGGTAAGTTTGTTTATAATATAATCTGATATTGCTAACAGACACGTGTCATAATTATGGGAGTTATCAAGCTAACAGTGGCATACATAGGCATAGACTGTGCAGTTAATTTAATCTTAAAGGTCCATCAAATGTTTTTCGCGAGATGGAGATGTTATTGCTTTGTCTGGAATGTTTCACAGTCTGGCATTAAACCTTTCTATCTCCATGCAGACCAAAGAAGACCAAGTTACAGGTCAGATCTGTGGAGAGGCAACCCCATTCACACTCAGCATGCCTGTTTTTCTGTTGAATTTTTGAGTTATAAATCCACCTGTAGCTGAATAAATGTAAAGAAGAGCTCTTTAAAGTCATACTTTGGAATATTTCAAGCAGAGCAATGACATATCCATAGAAACAAGCAGGTGACGAACCCCCAAACAAAAAGTTACGTCTTGAATCTTTGTAATCTCTGTTTGTGGTTTTTCAAGATTTCTACAGCCAATCCTGTGTAAGCATGTTGTTTAGAGCAGAGTTTAAACCAGTACTGATTAAAAGTTTTTAATTTTAAATAAAAGAAATTGATCTAAACATGATCAGTCAATACAATGGGCAGATTTGTTTGCCATATTGCCCAGCCGAGTCGAGTTTACAAAGTTGTGCACCAGGAATCTACATACGATACACATCCCATAATAACACAAAGTGAAATTGTTAAACTGCAAATTTCTCTGATCCGGCCAAGATTTTAAAACTTATATCAGGTTATTCATCTTGTTTTCAGATTTATTTTCTACTTACTAGACCAGAGACCGCTTAATTCTAGTTTATTTTATGCATTTCACTACTTTTAAGTCATTTTCTGATAGATTTAAGTGTTTATATCTTAAGCTTTTTGCAGTGTAATTGTTGACCCTGAACTCACTATAGTAAAAACAAGTCGAGCGTGATCTTTCTTTCTCTACTCTTGTCATGTGAATGTTGTCAGAATTGTTGTGGTTTTCCCCTCTGTGTTCTTTACTGGTTTCACTATGACGTCCGAGTCTACCGCCGTCAGAGCTGTAGCACTGTTTCACTTCCTGTCAGTTACTAATTCAAAACATAGCAACAATTAAAAGCACATTTATTTATTTATTTTCAGCCTAATTACTCTGGCTGCTCGTGGGCATTTACTTTTCCATGTTAAAGAGTGGCGTGGCTAATTGATTTCCTGAATAAAACTGCTCATAAACTTTACTAGGATATTGTAGTTTATTTAAAATCTTTGGGCATATAAACCAACCAGCTCAGCTACATAAGGTCACAAATAAATACTCTTTGTGCTACGACCAAGCCTGGATAAATCAATAGGAAACTGGTAGCCTGGGTACTTATTTCACTGCACATTAGAAGATAGATTAAAGATGAAAAAAGATATTTATTAGTTTGAGATTAGGGCTGTTGGCCTGTTTATTTCATTACAAATTTATGGGACAACTGCACATAGGTGAATATATGGTGTGAGTTTATGGATGATTTGGGAGTAATGTACATTTTTACATAGCAATACACTGTCTTAAACATTTCTGTTTAAGTGTTGATTTGCGTCAACTCCTGTGCAGTTGTAGTCTTGTGAGAGCAGTTAGGGCTAGATACATTGTCAGATCATAGTCGTTTTGATCATTTTTGCCACACTCACTTTTGTCAACAGCGCATCTTTTTTGTTGACTAAAGAATTTAATCTACAGCCCAATTTGAGCTACATTTGGTTTATACAGGAGCTTGTAGCGATTGAAACTTTGCAGAAAGTCCAACTGTGAGTGCACTGGCTTCCCCTTCCTATTCCCAGGGTGTGGTGGCTGTAGTGGAGATAAGTGTTATGCAACAATCTGAGTGTAGAAAACCCAGGCTTCAGCTTTTTACACAGGAAGCCCACGTCTGACTCAGAAAGCCACATCTCAGCCAAAGCTTACAAACACACAGCTAACAGCTAATGCTAACAGTTTCCTCTCTGTGTGACCATGTAAATGAGCAACCTCGTTTGGCTTATTAGGGCCGGTCATTAGACCTACATTTGGTGCATGCTTTGTGTAAGACCACGGTGAAATGACAGTCAATGACAATTAAATCACAATTCTGCCAGCTACAAAGGAATAGTTTGGTTTCTACCTCTTTCTCAAAAGTAAAGACAATGAGATCTTTGACAACTACAGACCAATTGCACTCCTCCCTTCATTCTCTAAAATACTTGAAAAAATTATCCACAGACAAATCACAGACTACTTGACAGAAAACAAGCTTTTTTACCAAAGTCAATATGGATTTAGAAAAAAACATTCAACAGAACTGGCTGCAACTGAATTTATTGACAAAGTAATAAACTATCTAGAAAACAAAAAGACACCAATATCTATATTTGTTGACCTGTCCAAAGCGTTTGATACTATTGACCATGACATCCTTTTACACAAATTAAAATACTACGGCATCAAAGGTACTGCTATCAACCTATTTACCAGCTACTTAATGAACATGCAAACTCTGTGTGGAGTTTGCATGTTCCTCCCCGTGTCTGGATGGGTTTCCTCCGGGTACTCCGGTTTCCCCCATCAACCCAAAACATGCCAGCACCCCTATGAACTAACATCAAGGACCATGTTGTCCACCCTCCTGTGGGCTCACCACCTGCAGAGGGGTTCATAGGGGGGGTCAGGTGCTATGAGTATTGGGCAGCAAGCTGCCCCCGCAACCCAGCCGGATTAAGAGGGAGAAGATGGATGGATGGATGGATGGATTAATGAACAGAACACAAAGAGTTAAATATAACGAAATACTTTCAGATGAAAAGGAAATAAAACTGGGTGTACCCCAGAGTTCCATTCTCGGACCACTATTATTTTTACTGTACATTAATGACATGCATACTGCCAGCCATCTCTTTGAATCCATTATGTATGCTGACGACACAACCCTTCTGACATCTAGTTTTACCAGGGACAAGCATATTAAATACTAACATAAATGACGAGCTTAACAACATACATAAGTGGTTGATTGTAAACAAACTATCCCTGAATGTAAGCAAAACAAAATACATGACTTTTAGCTACCCTCAAGGCAGGCAAAATTTGAACACTATTAATAACGCTGACATCAAATTCAATAATGTTGAAATAGAACGAGTTAACCAGTTCAAGTTCTTAGGCATAACTATTGATGAACACTTGTCATGGAAACCCCATATTTATGATTTAAGCAATAAAGTGTCTAAAACAACAGGTATAATCAAGAGATTGAAGAATGTCCTACCTAAACCATTATTAAAACTTATATATAATTCCCTCATTCTCCCAAGACTACATTATGGTATTACTTGCTGGGGTTTCAGGGCGGACGTTCTTGAAAAAACTCATAAAAAAGCCATTAGGTCCATCTCACTAGCAAGATACAATGCCCACACTGAACCACTACTGAAAGAACTCAGATTATTAAAAATTAGTGACATACTGGTTATGAAATGCCTGGGATTCTACTATGAATTCATAAAAAACGATCTGCCGGTATATTTCACAAACTTTTTTACTCTTAATAGAGATATATACCTGCACAACACGAGATCAGTTGATAAAATACACATAACCGGGGTAAGATTATCCAATTCAAAGTACTGTCTAAGGCATTTCATTCCTCAGCTCCTAGAAAAAACTTCCAATATTGTGCTTAACAAACTACAAACTTATTCAAAAAAAGGCTTTCTAGCCTATATCAAGCATCATTGTATCAGTCTCTACGAAGATTCATGCACAAAACAGAATTCTTATGTATGTCAAAACTAACCCTACTTATCCCTTTCTTATCTTGGCTCTTCTGATGTAACTTTACTCTGTCCAACATACTGTTTGCCTATGTTTGCACCTTTCTATATTGCCGTAATTCATCAAATTGCTGTGTATTTATATATATCCTACTATAATTGTTTTTTTTTTCTTTCCTATAATTGTTTTTTTTTTCCTTTTGATCATATATCCACAAATTTCCATACTTATATCAAATTTTTCATTCTATGTCCACCTGTATACATCACAACATGCTCTGAACTATATGAACTCTGTAACTGTAATGTAAATAATATCTCTTTATTCAATGGTCATAGGGGGCTGTCATGATAGCGGCATTTTTGCCTTAATGACACCTCCAGGCATGACCTCCAATACATTCTTGCCTACATGGCAGTTATTTTGTACCATCACATATTTTTTTTTAACATCTTTGCCAAATAAATGTGCCTCTCTCTCTCTCTCTCTCTCTCTCTCTCTCTCTCTCTCTCTCTCTCTACAATGGCAGAGACAGTGATTAAGTTAAGCAGTAAGATTCAATACACTTCAGCTTCGATGTGCGTGACTGGTGGTTGGTGACACCAGTGACTGAGGAGTAAGAAACAATGGCCCAAATTGATTAGATTTTTAGTAAATATTATTTACTTTGCCCTTCTGATTTTAAAGATGCACAATGCACTTTTCTGGTGGATGGTCTGCCACCTGCCTCTTTCAATGAAAGGTCACACACTGTATAACATTGAATCTGTCTATCGATCCATCATGGAGACAACTAAATGAAGGTACAGGTCAGACCAGTGGAAAGGTTACCCTGTCACAGTGAGAATGCATGTTTTTGCCAGCGACTTTTACTTAACAATAAAACACCTTTAGTTGAATAAATGGACGATTTGTTTAATGCTGTACTGTGGAACATTTCAGGCATGGAACCTGCAGGTTTTTGCCCCTACACCACAAAATGTCCATAGTAACAGCATAGCACCAAGCACCTTTAAGTGAAAAAGATGATCTAATTACACATGTCATTTTAATGTGTGCTTGTTATAAGTTTGTGGGTAAAGAAAATAATGGCACTAAATACAACACAGTGGCTCCACACAGCAGCTTCTCCATCTGTCATTCATGAATCTGAACACAGCACATGTGGTTGTTTTTGACATGGGTTTGGACCTCCCTCCACATGTGGCACAGATCTGGCGGCTCGGATTGGGCGGTTCTGTTGTGGGACAATGACGCAGGCCTCACAGCTCCCTCTGTCACTGCGGTCACACTCAGTCTCCAGGAGTCTGTCAGTTTGGAGCAGAGGAAGAGAAGGAGCTCAGGCTGTGAAAAAGGGTCAAATCAACCAGGAGTGGAAAGGCAGTTACAGTTTAAACATTCACACGTTGTTATATTTATTTACCATATAGATAATTACAATACACCATGCAAGCAGTAATTTAAAAAAGAGATCACAAATGTAGGTGCAGTGAATTGCCTCCATAATATGATTTTCTCATTGATTTGCATGCACTGACTTCCCTGTATATTGCGCATTGTGTCTGGAATAACTATATTAATAATACTTTAATATAATATAATACAAATCTAAATGTACTGTGCAGCTATGTGTCTACAAATCCTTATCATTGTTTGTCTTTGCCCCACAGAAATGTCACATTTTCTTTTTTATGAACTCACATATGTTTGCTAAATAATTTTCTGAGCTGGCTCACACAGAAGTCGTATTCATACATTCATACTGTGTCCTTGTTTTTCTCTTTCTTTTTTGGTATCACTAATTACACAGGCCTCTTTGTGTTACAAATAGGGCAGAGTGGTGAGGGTCTCTTGCGCTGCTCTTGCTTCCTTGTGTGTGCGTGTCTTTTTGTCCCCTGAAGCACCCTCTACCCCCCTTCACTTTGTCTGATTTATGAAGCTATATTCTGCCGATGTGCGTCAGAGCGGCCCGGGAGTCTCGTGAGGCGCTCAGAGCTGAGGAGAGAGTCTCGTGTCTGGACAGCGTCAGACCGCAGCGTCCCTCTCTCTCCTCTCCTACCAGCCCTCCCCACGATTGCCCCATTCGCCGCAATCACAAGTCTGTAGCACATGCAGAGGCACATATGATCAGGTCTCAACATAGAGAGCAGGATATACACTAACTTGTTAGTTAGCTGTATGTAAACTATCTTTGCACAGAACATGCGTAAAGTGTCTGAGCAAGTCAGTCTTAGTATAAGTCAGTATCATTGTATTATTACAATAGATATACTTTATATATTTTATTGATCTAAAAGGAAATTAAAAGTTTAGAAGACAACAACAAAATAGAAAAGATATTTAACATTAGCACTCCATCCTCTTGCATTCAACTGCTAAAGGGATGCATTGTAAAATACTGGTGATTGCATAACTTTATACATTGTATTTGTTATTCTTATCTTAAAAATTACCTGTAGAAATATCTGTATGTGTTTCATTTATAAAGCAGCTATAGTAACAGCTATAGTAGACTACAAACAATCAGCAGGTGTATTTGAATAATACTATCATAGCAATAGAAGTAGGTTGTAACTTTTTTGGGGGCAATGCCCATTTTTCGGCATTGGTAACAGCGACTGTATGATGCACAACTTTTCCATAGTGATGGTCTGGTAAATGGCCCTTTTTCCCTGACAACAAAGACAGTAAACAGTAGCACTTAGCCAGCTCTCAAGAACCTAATTGCCTATTAAGCAGAATGGAGTCCTGCTTTATCCTCAGGCCTCTGCCCGGGGCTGCTATCCCGAGAGACAGGAGCTTTACAGTAAACATGACAGAAGCTAACGGCTAACTGTGGCTAACCAGAACAGTGGCTAAAGGGACTATGGCAGTGCATGGACATTTAGTCAGATATTCTTTACAATTTAAGAGACAACATTCAGTTTTCACTGGAAATCAATATTGTTGTTGCAGTGATTAAGTTTGAAGTAAATTAGACCCATGCAAACTTTGAGATAGATTACAATTTTAAATACAAGTTTTGTCTCATAATATTTATTACTAGTTAATTGCATTTCACTGTATCTCTTGACTTCAGTAGATCAACATCATGTGTTTGGTGATCTTCGCTACTGTGTTTAAAGTGCATCATGAAAATGCTGTTCACATACTTACATTGGTCAGAATGTTTTTAATTAAAAAGGGGCCTAGTTTGAACACAGGCCAAAAGTATATAGTGTAGATCTATGCAACATCTTCAACAAGTGGCCCTTATGTTTGGTGAGACTTTTGCAGTGACTGATCAGACCTGTGTTGTGTCGTGTGCAGGTTTGACGGATGAGAAAGTGAAGGCCTACCTCTCGTTGCACCCTCAGATGCTGGATGAGTTTGTGTTGGAGAGTGTGAGTGCAGAGACTCTGGAGCGATGGGTCAAGAGGAAGACCAGCTACAAGCCCACAGGTAACGACTTCTACACTAAATATTGCTTTTAAGAAACTCTACTTGATTTTTTTCATGTAATAAAGTAATTTGTTTTGCCTGAGGAGAGATATTATAAAAGCAGCATTCAAAGTTAAAATGAGACAACAGTGCGCTGTCTGCATCTAATTCAAACCAGGAAGTATAATGTTTGAGAGCTGATTACAGACTTGTTGTTAGCAGCGCCATGATGATCTTATAAACTCTGTGAATAATTAGGAGTAAAGCATTAGGAAAGTCAGGAGTTCCTGCTTGTCCCTTAAAGAATGCGTGATACACATAGACACAGACTGATTTTGAAGCATGATATATTGTTATAAATATTGCATTAAGTGATAATATTGAAACTACTTTGTGCCACTGACTCAATGACAGTAAATCAGATTAATCAAAGAAAAACATTTTTTAAATATACTGTAATATTAAAAAGCATGTGCTGCAATAAATAAATAAAGAATGAACGAATAATTAGCAATAGAAGTTATTTATTCTGCCCTATACTGCGCAAATATTACTTTTCTTACATAAAAATGGCAAAAATCTGCAAAGAAGTTGTGCACACGATAAATATTGAGGCCCAAAATATATTGTTCCAGCTTTCATATATTGAACGGTTAGTCGATATAGTAATTATCGTGACAGGCCTACATATAGACCCCTAATGAATGTACATTAATATGATAAATACAAATGGCACCATCTGAGATCTGCAGCACTGAACCGTGATTGACTTGGAGAATTACGCAGTCTATGGCTGAAACTTATGTACTGTGTATTTGCTTTTGGTAAAAGGAATTTTCATAATCCCCACATGGACTCTAGTCTACCACAAATATAAGCTCTATCCTTTGGATTTTATTGCAGTGAAAGGAAGGTGTATGATTTGTGCTAGTTTATGTGATTTATGTTTGTTATTTTAGCTAAACTCCTCATCTTCTACGATCCTTTTGAAAAGTGTGTGATAGAAAAAAGAATTGGTGGTTTTGACAGGTTCATAATATGTTCTGTCTGTCTGACGTTTTAGCCATAATGCCATAATGGGGTCATAATAAGTGGTCAAAGTTGGGGTGAGTGTTGATGGTTCAGTTTTGTCACCGTCAGTCGTTGCGTCTTTTGGCAAGGCACTTCACAGATACACTCAATGAATGTACTGAGGGATTGTTTGACTGATGGCAGCTGTGGATAACCAAGTGTGACTAAAATTAATTCATGCACCAAATTGTTTACAGATCATGATTGGACTAATGTGATTTTTTTTTCTGCAGAAAGACAAAAGTTTGTAAGTTTGCAAATATGTTTTTATAGATTATTTTATCATTTGATTTCAGTATTGTATATTTTATAGAACCTTTGAGAACCTTTTTTTTTGCATTTTACTGTCATCAATACTACTTTATGATACTTTTTTCAGTTCAACCCTACATCAAATGAAAACTTGTCTGTGCCTTTGCCAGCCCTAAAATCCTTCTTCCCACATGTGTCTCCTGTAGTTATGTGTATGGAATAGACAGAGGGGGGTGGAGGAAGGCTTTCGTTTGGGTGTTTATGGGTCATTACATGTGTCTGTGCAGCTCTGGCTCCACACACACACTGCACCGCTCCTCAGACCAACCGCATCCATCAAGGGCCCCGAGCTTTGGCACTGTGCCCGGCCAGGCTGCTGACGTCAGAGCCGACCTCCAGAGACACGCAGCCGGCTGCAGGGGCCGGGGGAGGTGGCGAGGGGGGTGGCTGGAGGTAAAGAGGGACAGTACAAGAAGAGGGAAGAGAAGAATGGACAGTCTTTGGGCGCGTTGTTGCACAAACTAAGGTTGTGGTTGATATAGACCAAATATAAGATTTTTCTTGCGCTATCTGTCTGACTAGGCCTTGTGGACGGCATCGTTTTTCATTTATTGTGTTGATAGTTGCTTATGGTATTTATTACAGATTTTTTTTTCATTTTTGATGTGGGATTCAAGAAAAGTATCCACTGTTGAGGGAATAGTTAGGAATTGGAATACTAATTTACAAACTTTTTTTGCTGCTGTAGGTGGCCTCTAAAAAAATGTCATTAAAATTGCAGGCTTAAAAAAATATTTCAGCTTTAGGTATCTAGGTTTGTAAACTACTACTGTTTATTCAGTTGCATCTATGTAAAACTAGACACATTTTTAGTCTTGCTGTACATGCATACTGATATATACTGTTCGTTCAGTGATGGCTCTGAGTGGAGGTGGGTCTGTGCATCCCATCAGCATCAGTCTCTGGTCCACTTCCTGCTCTGTGTCTGTGGACTCGCTCTTAAGCAGCTCTCACATCCTCGTTACCTTTCAGCAAATGTGTCTACTTCAACTCTACCAGCAGAAACACAACACTTATCATTACTGTGCTGCAGACAATCTCTCATCTTTCCTGTATGCACTGTTTAAAAAAAAAAATACAGACTAAAATACTCCAGATCAAGCATTGGCTCTCATAAGATCCAAGGATCTGCTTTCACAATAGCTATCTGTTGTTTTATTTGAAGAGTTGCATTGAATTCTTTTGGATATGAACTGGATTTTAACCAGATCCAAATATTTTTTTTTTAATCTTTAATCTTTTTTTTTGGCTCAGTGAGTTTTTTTTCTATTGAGCATTGTCACAATAGGAAAAAAAAATAATTCAAAGAAAATTCCAATTTTGATATCACAACCATAATAATAATACTTCTAAAATGGTACCAAAAAATTCTATACTTGCTAAAGGTAGTATCTAGTTTCAATACTAGTTTTAGCACAAATTTGTATCTGGGTAACTATTTCTGACAACTCTAAAAGCCCTTCCTTGATTAATATCTACTTGCAAATGTACTGAGCCAGAGCAGTGCAAGGACTAATAGACCAGCATAAAACACTCAAACAGACATATACAGTGATCTGGTTTTTGTGTCTCTTGTTTTGCTACTGCAGCAGCATTTGTCATCATGTGATTGTTACTGAGATTACCCACAATTTCTGAGAGCTCTCCCTGCAGCCTGTCTCGTTCTCACTTATCATGTGAGGGACAACACAGAATCACATTAATATCTTGTATCTGAACATGCAATTGTGCTGTTGGCTCCATGCGAAGCTTTAGTATAAGACCTTCTTTCTGTTAGGCCTTTCCTTCTGGTATTCTCTCAGGATATGAAAGTGGGCAGTGAGTTTTATGACGATTTTATTTTTTGTCCTATTCCTTCCCAACTGTGACCTACCCAGGATTGGAACTGGCACAATAAGGCCATTCATTTGTCATAATTTGTGAATTTAAGCTTTCACTGTTTGGCTCCCCATGGCATATTTATTTAAAACAAGATTGTTGCATTTCTTGGTGCAAATTTCACAGTTAAATTTAGGTTTAGGATACACCATATTGTGAAATAAATATACTTTCTCTTCTGGATCACCCAAGCAAACTGAATGTTTAGAACATGCTGTACTTTCTTATTTCTGAAGCATTGGGCACTGTGTTTTTTAAGATGACATCCTATAAACACATAAGGAGCATTGTAGTTCCTTTGCACATTATCACTATTTAGATTAGGTTGATTATTTTCCTAGAAGCCCCTTTGATGTCATTCAGTCTTCACTACTTCTCTCCTGACAAAAAGCTCCTGGTACTGTTTACTTCACACCACACGCTGTCATCATGCAATTAATAAATCCCTTGGCCCTTCGCTGCTCCTGTCCAGAGGCCCCATCACTCACCCTTGCACTGACACACACACACACACACAGTGGAGTATGGGGGTAATATTACGCTGCTATTGTAAACAGAAGGTCAAACGTGCAGAGTGTAAAAAAAAAAAAAACATTTGTTTGACAATCTCAAATAAATCATCAATATTGGTTAATATTGATCTTAATAATAATTTATAAAGTTAAGTAAAAAATAAAGGATTTTAATCTGCTGTCAACGACCATTAATACAAACTCCAGATAGGGGTGGGCAATGTTAACAAAAATCTCTAAAACGCCATTTTACAGAATTATTATTGCATTTGCAAAGTCCATGGGTAGATTGTGGACTCCGGAGGGCAGAGCGGGCAGAGCAGGAGCAGCTGACAGTGTTTCAGCTGTGATGGGAAGGTGGCAGTGAGAGGACAAAGACGCACTTGTGTGACCCAGGATCTGTGATAGGAACTCCTCACCTGCAAGGCTGTGCATGAGGACACAGACCCCATACTCTAGTGAAGCAATGGAGGGCAATCTTAAACAGTTTCATGGTGTGTAAAAGGGGAAACATAATGCATATAAAGGCTTCCAAGGCATTGATCGTACCGCTCCTAGCTAAATACAGCAAGGACACGAACAGCTTTCCTGTGCCCTCAAACCATTAATCTAGTTTTTGAAATGCTTAGATTTACAAAGCCTTTCCTGCTCATAGCTGTAAATCTATACTCCTTTACTGAGATTACATGTTCTGTGTGGCAATTTAATAGACAATTTACAATCTTTTCACTCCTTAGTCACACTTACTTGATGGTGGAAGTGTAAGCATAAGGTTACATATACCAGATGGAGTTTTACTTCTACACTGCTACTACTACATTACTTACAGTACTGACAACTTCCACAATTGTAAACCTTTCAAACAAAGATAAATACATGGTCCTGTTATTACTATACAGCCTTACTACTGAACTGTATGAGATTGCCAACTACAAAAACAACCAGTGTAATCTTAACAATACAAATTTTAGAAGAAGTAGCATAGGCTGCAAGTTTTGGCAGCAGGTCGACTTCGGAGCAGCAGGTCTTTGCGGGAGGTCACAGTGTATGGAACGCTGAGTCACTGCAGTGGGACGTCCTGTAGAAGACAGGCCTGTATCTGTGACAGAGGGGGATCGATGTGGGCCCCTCAGGTGTGCGGAGCAGAGCCCAGCTGACAGAGGGGTTTTTCCTCAGTCTGAGAGTCCTATAGCCCCGATGTGGTGTGGTGCTCCAGTCATTTATCACAGTGTCGCATCAGCCCCCCTCCGCTCCCCCCTCTCCTGCCCCCTCCACTCCCCCCAAGCACTGCTGACGTGGGCGCTGCAGGTGTGACTCCTGGGGAACAAGGCTTTTTACTACAGATTTATACAGATATTTAAATTTACACACAAATTTAGACAGCTCAAGGTATTGAACTGGTTATAAAAGGCAATGCACTATGATATTTAAAGCAGCACATTAGCTTCTCACGCTTTTATTTGCAGCTTATTGAACTGAAACTGCAGAGTCCACAGGTGTGATCTTCAACATGTGGTCTGCAGTTTATAATGTATATAAAGTTTATATATTTGAATGGAAATAAATACCATTATGATAGGAATAATGTATATAATAATAGAGGAACAATGTATATAATAATAAGTGTGTGTGTGTGTGTGTGTGTGTGTGTGTGTGTGTGTGTGTGTGTGTGTGTGTGTGTGTGTGTAGGTGTGTGTGTGTGTGTGTGTGTGTGCATGTGTAAGCCCACATATGGGTTGTGTGTGTTTGACATGCTGAGCACAGAGCAGCTGGTGAAGCTGAGATAACGTCCTGTCTTTTATGAATGAATTGCTGGTTATTGCATGTGATGTAGCGTTGGCATTTTCAGTTTGGTACAGCTGGTAAATCTCTTGTAGAATATTTTGTATGGATTAGGTAACTGTTGTTTATTGCTGGTCTGATTGGCTAAATGTTTAGAGAAAACCTTCATATAGTTACAGTTTGTTTTTTTGGCCTCGTAGTATATGAATTTTCTAAGAACTTTTAAGGCCTTTTCTCAGTGTTTACAGAAAGCACGGCCCAGGCGTGTAAATACGGGATGACATAAAAACATAGTGCTGTCAGTGTGTTTAAGAATGACCATGCACAATTCTCCAATACTCTGTTGCTGTATTTGCAAAAAGTATATGGTCTAAGAAATGTATTTTTTCATGACAGCACAATGGGATGCAATACTGAGCTCAAGTGTGCACAGGCAAAGTGACATTTACTGAAATTCATCCAAACAGGTTATTCATTCACTGCAAATAGCACCATTAATGCTAAATATTAACAACAGAATTACCTCAGTCAAAGTGTTCATGTATTCAGTGACCCTTTGTGTTTGTCTATTGACAAAATAATTAATCATTAACCAAAGTTACATAAAAGTTGGACAATACAATAGTAGTACAGTAATAGTTTTTACCAATAAATGTGGCATGCTTGTTCCGTTCAGATAATACAAAAACATACCTGCACCAGCGCCTTGTCAGATATTGTGTTCTTGTCCTCTAGTACATACAGCCAAGAATCTGTCTTCAGTTTTATTAAGATACAATTGATGTTTGGCAGGCAATGTTTAGTATTATTTTTAAATGTCCAGTGTACATTGTAAGTTTTTCTTATGGGAATAGACCATTGTTCCTGTCACTGTTTCATTTTAAAGAAAATTGTCTGTTTTCTGAAGCTTCTCTCTCCTACTCTCTGTCCTCCTGATTGACGTCACGCCTGGCCAGGGGTTGACTCTAAAATAGCTCTCGCGGCTAAGTTAGGAAACTCATCGCATACTGAAGGAATGTTTAAAACAACAAACATCGTAGCTGGCTCTAATCTCCCTTTTTTCTTCACATGTTCAAGAAGACCAACACTATCAAGCTTTCACTACAGCGATCTCAAAATCTCCCAGGCGTTTTCATGGTGTAATCACATGAAAAGTTATCAAAGGAATCAGACCAATTATTGTTCTTGTGCGCTGCTTACCCATGCATAATGAAGTCATTTGAATGCATGTATTTTCGACTCTCCTTAAGTCTGAAAAACTGTTATGATTGGCTCAAGTCTCCGTATTATCACATACTTCCAAATGTTCATCCAAAGACAATAACCATATGTCAACTGTCTGTCCAGTGAGCCAAAATCTCAAGGGGAATTTGCACCGGAGGCCACGAAATGTTGCTCTTGTCAAGTTTAATTAATGCCCAGACAAATTAGGCTTTTAAAGGAGTATTATTTACCAGCATCTGAAGTGACTGATAATAAAGAATGAGGTACACATATGGTTTTGCTTATGCTGGGTGTATGGGGCTTTCAAACACACCCGTCTACGCTGGTGCTGATGTCTTTGTTTTTCTTTGGACATTTACAGATTCCTATTTTGGATTCAGTGGAAATGAAAGGCACTATAACTTATTTTGTCTTAAACATGTGAAAAATAGAACTAGTTCATGTCAATAGGTTTGCTGTGGTTCAATGTATTCCTCACTTACCAAAAGCAAGTTTATAAGTTTATAAGCGCTTTTCATAATGCTAAAACTAACAACTAGCATATTAACATGCACTTCCTGATTATTGGAAAAAATAAAACACTTGTAATTAGGACATAGGACATATGGACATATTTTGACCTCAAGAGCTGCTTATACAATATATCTGTACTGGGGCAAGACAAATTCTGCTCAAATACATGGTAAAGAATCTGGTACAGGACCTTTAATTAATATGATAACTCCTTACAGTGATTTTTTGTGTGTATTTTTTTTCTTCACAGATGACACGTCGTCGAAGGAAGTTAGCAGGGTAGGTCTATTCCAAGATGCAGAGTTTATTTATTTGTGTTTATTTGTTTATTTGTATATAGTTGTATGGCATAACCCGCTCTCACACAGTCGGTTTTGTATTGCTGACCTGAGACAATTCATTCACATTACCCGCTCCAATCACCACAATCTTACTTGGTTTATTGGAAGGGCCTCTGGCTTAAAATATGTAAAATCATCATGTAACAGGTTCATTAGACCAGGGGTTTTCAAACTGTGGTACATCTACTCTGAGTCTGTTCTGCGTTCATTCTATAAGCATTTCTACTCCTTAATTTAGGTTAATAATTGTTAGGAACTAGTATACCAATTTTGTGGTCCTGATTCAGACCTGGTTTAGTCCTAATTAGACAGAGAATAGTAATGTAGTGACTTGGTTTAGACCCGTTTCGACCTAGGTTTATTTTCTTATGTGGTACTACATAAAACTAATAGACCAAGTAACAATGTAGAGAATAAAAGAAAATACATATATTGCTTACAGCTTAAAAACATGCATTTCTATTACGTTTTCTTAGTGTATATATCCATACTCTACTAACCATCTTTGTTCTGGAAAGTCTTTGTTTCTGGAAAGTCCAAGCCCCTGGAGTTCACGCTCTGTTTTACACTTTAAATCCCTGAAGATGCAGTTTGTCTGTGGCCCTGAGCCCCATGACCCTCTGCTTGAGTCTGTGTACGTCACAGCGGATATGTGAGGACAGGGCGCCCTATGGGACACTGTTTCTAGTGCTGCCCCTGCCTCTGCCCCCACCCCTCCTCTCCTCTACCCTGGTCTTGGCAGGTGCAGAAATAGACAGATCCACTTCTTACGTAACAGTCATTTCAGGCAACATCAGAACAGCAGTGAGTGCCAGGGCCTAATCAGAGCAGGAGTAACGGGAGCTTCCACTGCTAAAATGCCTCATTGAAACGTGTGGGTAGAGAACCAAACTGGTGAATGGGACAAGTTTGTGAATGACAGAGAGATTATGCACCCTCATTCAATTTTTTTTTTACAGTTATGTGACTAAGTTAAGTTTGGAAAAAATAAAGCTATGTTTTTATGTTATTTAAAAAGCAATAAAAACTATAAATATTGCTTGTATACATAGTTTTTTTTAGATATACTAATTATATTGTAGTATAATCTATTTAACCCAGAATTTAATTATTTTTGCATTATAGTCAAGGCACTAACCAACACAAAATAGTAACACTTTTGACAGTGACCTATAACAAAATCTACAGCTATCATATTCCATCTCAACTGTCCATGCTTCCCGTGTCTAATGTGATGTTCTGATGTGGTACTGAATGTGTGCTCTGAGTATGGAGTTGTAATGTGTCATGTATCTGTGTCCAGCAGTACCAGGACAGTAACATGCAGGGCGTTGTATATGAGCTCAACAGTTACATGGAGCAGCGCCTGGACACGGGAGGAGACAACAAACTTCTGCTTTATGAGCTGTGCAACATCATCAAGACTGGTAAACGCCATTTACTTTTCACCATACAGCCATTATGACAGCGACGCATTAATAACACAGACTGTCATTTCATTGTAGCTTATTTTGCTGAGTATATACAAAGATGGTTTGTTATAGTTATTTGAGTAACTTTTTCAAGTTACTGAGGTGAAGGCTGAATTGACTTAGAAGATGTGTTAGACTGTATTCCATGTAAATCATAAAAAATAACATAACATAATAAAGCACGTGGCTATTATATTATGTGTGATTGGTGTACATTTGAACCAAACTACTTTCTCCAGATGATATGACCTAAATCTGAGAGTGAAATAGACTGGAGCAGAGTGGGAATGGGATGGAGATGTCAAAGCCACAGTGCCCTTGTTGTTTCTGTATGTGGGACAGTGTTAATAGATGGTTATTAGTGTAGTGGCACGCAATGTCTAATTATTTTGATAACATTAGTAAGGTTCAGATTATGAATAGATGGGTAAAAAGAACAGACTGAACAATAAGCATAGGATTTATCTGTGTAATTTCTACCATATGACTATTTTCCCTGCAGCAACGAAAGCTGATGGATTTGCACTTTATTTCTTGGGAGAATGCAACAATGTAAGTAGGCAATCCTACCAACTTTAAAGCTGGAGTACCTCCTGTAGATTATATTGTAGAAGAAGCACTGGCAGAATCATCCTATATATCTAATTACGGTAATGCCTTATATCAATCAGAAATCCATAAAAAATAGTTTGAGTCTGATACGTTGCAATGTTGCACATTGGGATGAGAGTGGATTGGCTGTGTTTGGGTAGTATGCACTGCCCCCTCATCAAAAATAAATAAAAATTTTGCATGTCAACAGCAACGATGCACCAAGAGGTTGTGAGAGATAGAAACAAGCTAGAGCCGCAGGTGACAACTTAAACTACCTACTTCCTCTTTTCATTGTTTTAACATCCGGTACTCCAGCTTTAAGACAACCTTTCTTTTTGTTTAATTTGTTATTTGAAGTTTCTGATTTCTTTGCTATTTCCAGAGTTTATGTTTATTTACTCCAACGGGGGCAAAAGATGGTCCTCCCACCCTCATTCCCTCCGGCCCCATCGCGTTTGGGACGACCATAGCCGCTCATGTTGCCAAGACTCGCAAAACACTGCTGGTAGAGGACGTCATGGGGGTAAGGGCACTTTATCAGTACCACAGACTATTGCAATGGATAAGGCTTTCAGTGTCTTCTTATGTGTTACATATTTTCATAATTTTCAGAGTTAGAGTTGAAACAATTCCTAATGTAAATTTTCTTATGGGGGAGTGTGTCACTTGGTTATCTCCATTGAGACTTTCTTTTTTGCTTGGTTCGATATTGAATTTCTATCTATCTAGAGACAAGCAGGTGATTCTGATCATCATTTTATGTGGCGCCGTTACCTTTCTTTTGGTAGTACTTTTTCATTCAAATCCCAATTAAATCTATGATTTGGACTTTTTTTTATTTAAACAAAAATGCACTGCTGCTTGACTATGTGGCCATTTTTAGACCATTAAAAACAACAAAATGAAATTACTGCTCTAGAAGGCAACCACAAATTTAACTTAGAAAATTTAACTAGACTGAGTTCTCTTAAACCACCTTGTGATGTCACGTGGTTATATAGGAAGTGCTCCACAATTTCATGTAATATAGGAGGACCGCTTTTCTTGACTTGCCTACTTGAGTTGCTTTAGCATTAGCCTCCTTGTGCGTCCCAGGATGAGCGCTTCCCCGACGGCACAGGACAGGACTCAGGGATCCACTCTGTTCTGTGTCTGCCCATCCTCACTGCCATCGGAGACCTGATTGCCATCCTGGAGCTGCACCGGCGAAGAGGCAGGGAGCCCTTCAACCTCAGCCACCAGGAGGTCAGTGTGCTCCGGGGCAGCTGCGTGTGGGGGGGGGGCAGTCAGACCAGGGATAACAGTTATGGAAGAATTAGATTTCAGAAGGTAAAAATAAGATTTTATTGTCATTGTACAATTAATAAATATAAAAATAAGAAGTTACATAATTTAATTAAGTCTGGGGCGTTGGTTTTATTTTATTATTTTTATTTTAAGTCTTCTCTTCTCATTTTAAAGTGCTACACAATTGGTCAAATTACAGTCCACATCAGATCTTTTACAGGTTGCATTTAAATGATCTAACTGTGTTTTCTTCCCTCCAGGTTGCAACAGCTAATCTAGCCTGGGCCTCAGTTGCTATTCATCAAGTACAGGTGAGAGGCACACAGGTTCACCCCTCCCTCCATCCCACTCTGCTACAGTAACACTTCTAAGGAGGAGGTCTTATTTTGTTCTGTAGTGACTTTGTTTGTACTGGTTCTGCTGGTGTTTTGTCAAAGGGAAATCCACTGTGTACAGGAACTGGGTCGTCACTGGGCCAATCAACTTAGCCATAGATTGAACAAACATGTCCCCGAGGATGTCATTACAGTCCCGAGCTGTTTTCATATGTACCATAACAGCTCAGAGGAAGGCGTCCCACTGCAGCGCTCCCACAGTGGACCTCTGAACTTCTGTGAGGGACAGTACAGTCTGAGGAGGCAAAACAGGCACAGACTCAGGCCAGGGACAGACATGACTTTTAGGAGCATAACTTTAACAATGTATCAAAGAAAAGCATTTTTTTTTTAAAATTAAAATATATCAAATTTAAGTGACTTAAATGTTCACTTTGTAACTTTCTTACTACCGGCTTGCCAGCATGTAGATGTTATATTTTGCTTACAGTATGCAATTAAACTCATATATCTTGCATTTATTCAATTAATTGTGTTTATATTTACTAAAAAATGCAACTTGCAAATATGCATTCTTACTGAGCCACTCTTGTCACAGATCTGACTTGTAACTTGGCCTGGTGGTGTTCGTTTCCATAGATATAGATAGGTTTAATGCTATACTGTGCAACAGTCTAGACAAAGAAATAACATTTCTTTGGAGACAGATGCAGGTGGCAGACCCTCCACCAGAAAAGTTAATAATTCTGAAGTCACCCTGAATGCTACTGTTTTATTCATATGACAATATATTCTATTAAATAGCAAGCCATTTTATAACATGAAGTATTTTTCATCTATATAACACTATTTGTTTTTATTTGTTATTTTCCTGATACATTCTTTTTATAATATACATTGCTGGAAACTCATATTGACTTCTGTAGCCGTGTGTGACCTTCTGACCCTGTTCTTAGGTATGCAGAGGCCTCGCTAAACAGACGGAGCTCAATGACTTTCTACTTGATGTGTCAAAGTAAGAGTCTTTTTACTTCATATTAATAAAAGCAAGTCAAACATGTTTTTGTCCTAGCATAAAACAAGTCTTTTAACCAGTAAATGTTTTTGATGAATATAGCTTATTTTAGGAAATGTAGCATCATGTCCTGAATGTGTACGTCATCTGGGCTTCCCATTTGTCAGACATTTCAATGCCCCATTTCTTCTTTTTGCACAGAACATACTTTGATAACATTGTGGCAATAGATTCTCTACTTGAACATATTATGGTGAGTGTGATTCCTGTTCGTTTTCATCACATTGTCTCCAGAGCTACATAGTTTTTTAATATGTTTTTAGCACATTTAAGTAAATGCTAAAATATTTTCAATGACAAAAATGTCTAAACATTTCTAACTCCTCATTGTTTCTATGTATTCATTTGCCTTGTGACTGTGTGTCATCTGTGGGTCACTCAAGTCACTGGGTTCAAGTCAACTCTGGTGACGTGTAGTTTAACTGTGTTTGTCTGTGTTTACATGGCTCATTTACTAAATAGATTTGGAAATTAGGTGATACTAAAATATGCCCTGTTTTGGATTTTCTATGTATCAATGTTTATAAAGCTACTATTGGTATTACAAGTATCTGGTCTTTTTTCAGATATATGCAAAAAACCTGGTAAACGCAGACAGGTGCGCGCTCTTCCAGGTCGACCACAACAACAAAGAACTGTACTCCGACCTCTTTGACATCGGAGAGGAGAAAGAAGGCAAACCTGTCTTTAGGAAAACCAAAGAAATTAGGTATGAGAAATATCTGCATTGAAAGAGGAATCATGTAATCATATAATATGTTTCATTGCCTATACTCTCTGCCTCTTTTCTATAGGTTTTCTATAGAGAAAGGAATAGCTGGTCAAGTAGCACGGACAGGGGAAGTTTTGAATATCCCAGATGCCTATGCAGATCCAAGGTTTAACCGGTAAACACACAGTTGCATTTGAATAGTTAATTTCTTCATGTTATTATCCTAAAATTACAATTAGATACTCATAAGTAGCAAGGATTCACTTGCTTCACAGCTCTTTAATACACCATTAAGTTCAAGTTCAAAGGTCAAAGTTTTTATTGTCAGTTCTTCATACAAAGATCATACAAAGAATCAAAAGTATGTTTCTCATTATCCCATGCATAATAAATAAATAATAAATGGTAAATAGTGCAAAAGGCATATAGTGCAAGGCACAAGACAGTCTTTTTCAGGGGAGTCAGGGGGGGTCTGATTCACAGTGTCTTTGGGGAGTTCTGTTCTTGGGGAGACTCAGATTTCTAGCTTCCTGGCAGCCTGGTGGGTAGAGAGGGGAGAGATTTCAGCATCCTAACAGCCTGGTGGATGAAGCTGCTATTGAGTCTGGTGGTGCAGGAACAGAGGCTCCTGTACCTCCTACCAGAGGGCAGGAGGCTGAACAGATTGTGTGCAGGGTGACTTGCATCACTCACAATTGTGGTGAGGGGAGTGGTACACCAATGATCTTCCTGGCTGTGTTGACACTGTGCTGCAGGGCTCTGTTGTCGTGGTCAGTGCAGCTTCAATCCCACACAGTAATGGAGCTGGAAAGGATGCTGTCAATGGTTCCTCTGTAGAATGTGGTCATGACGGGTGGTGAGACACTTGCCCGTTTGAGTTTTCGCAGGAAGCAGAGGTGCTGCTGGACTTTCTTCACCAGTGATGCAGTGTTGGTGGTCCAGGAGAGGTCCTCACTGATGTGCACCCAGGGGAATTTTGCGCTGTTCGCTCTTTCAGCAGCAGCACCGTGGATGGTCAGTGGCGGATGTTGGGTGTGGCCTCTCTGGAAGTCTCTTTAGTCTTGCTGACATTCAGCTGGAGGTTCTTGTCTCTGCACCACGTGGTCAGAAGTTCTACCTCTTTCCTATAGTGAGTCTTGTCAAACTCAGGGGTGAGACCCACCAGAGTTGTGTCATCCGCCAACTTCAAGGTCATGTGTCAGCAGGGTGAAGAGCAGAGGACTGAGCACGCAGCCTTGGGGAGCCCCTGAGCTCAGAGTGATGGTGCTTGAGGTATTGTTGTCAACACGTATGGCTTGTGGTATCTGGGTGAGGAAGTATCGCAGTCTGTTGCAGAGGGAGGTGCTGAGATCCAGCTTGTCGTCTTTGCTGATGAGTTGTTGTAGTATTATGGTGTTGAATGCTGAATCACTTCATGATGATGGGCATCTGTGCCACAGGACGGTAGTCGTTGAAGCAGGATAGAGATGGTTTCAGGTATGATGGTGGCGGCTTTGAATAAAGACAGGACAATGGCTTATTCCCAAGAGGTGTTGAAGATGTCTGTAAAGACATCCTTTAGCTCCTCTGCACAATCCTTCAGCACACCACCTGGGATGTTGTCGGGACCTGCTGCTTTGCATAGGTTGATGGTGGTAAAGGTTCACTATGTAACTTTTTTGGGTCCACCACCTGCATATATTTATGAATATGATCTATCTTGCATTTTTTGATTAACTGTTTTTTTTTTCTGCTTGTCCCTATGGAGATAAATACATTTAATGATATCCTGTGTGGAACAGTCCAGACAAATTTGAAAGTTACTTAATTTACTCTTAAAGTGCTTATTTATTTTCAATCAAATATAGTGATTATTAATTAATAGTAATAATTTACAAGAAATGTTTTTAATAGAAATAAATGAACTTCATTTAAAACATTATTTTAAACATTTTCAACATAATCTGTTTCAGGGAGGTGGACTTGAAGACTGGATACACGACGCGTAACATCCTGTGCATGCCTATCGTGAGCCGTGGCACGGTGATCGGAGTGGTGCAAATGGTGAACAAACTGAGCGGAAGTGCCTTCACTAAAACTGACGAGAACAACTTTAAAATGTTTGCTGTCTTCTGTGCTTTGGCCTTACACTGTGCAAATGTGAGTCTGTTAAAATGCATGAATGTTGAATGTCTTTTTTACACATACATACCCACACTTACCCTTTTATTATCAATTGAAAACGGAATATTTGATCATTTGAATGGTGGAAAGTGGTGCCTATAAACAGAAAGCTGAAGCACACAAACTAAATGCTCACCTGACAGATGCTCTGTTGATGTATAAATTAAGGAAACAATGGAGTCTATTTTAACCAAAGAATTTTGCACAGACCAAACATTGAACTTGTGATTTAAAAATAATGATGTAACTTGTATCTGATGGCTTTACAATTGATGAGTGTTGATATTTTAAGTCTGCATTCAACCACTGATTTACTGTATGTTTTGTGGGTTGATTTAATTTAATTTAATTTCCCTTGTGGATCATTAAAGTTTGTCTAAGTCTACTGTAAGAAGCATTCCTAGGTCTGCTCTGAGTCTGTTATCATTTATGAGGGGCCTCTAACCTTTTTAGTTTGGGTATATGAAAAGATAAATAGACAGTTAAATGTGTGAAGTTGGTAGATTAAATAGATAATTGATAATTGTGTAAATCAAAATATAATTCTCTTCTTCTGTTTCTGTAGATGTACCACAGAATCCGGCATTCTGAATGCATCTATAGAGTGACCATGGAGAAGTTGTCTTATCACAGCATCTGCACATCAGAGGAGGCCAAGACCCTCACACAGCTCAACCTCCCAGCTCCCATTTACAAAGAAATAGAAATGTGAGCAAACTTATTATGTCACTATTAGTGATAAAGACTTTTTGGTTAATTGATCACCATGAATCATGACTAGGTCACAACATAAGAATTAAAAATTCATAAAAAGTAATTTCAGTTTTATCTATTATCTATCCCACACTAGAGGAATGGTGATTTTGATCTATGAAACAATGTAAACTGAAGGAAATTACGGATTTAACTGTTGTCTGATCTTAAGTATGAATAATCGTAAAATTTCTGTTTCTCCTCATAGTTATACTCATATTTCATATGTTATACTCATTTTCATATGACAGTTCTTATGTAGTTATATGGACATTCCTGAAAGTATGTCTGCCTCCCCCAGGTAAGCGACTATACTAATTTTAAACTCCTTTTCTAGGTTCCACTTTGATATCAGTCCCTTTGAAGAGATTTGGCCTGCTGTCTTTATCTATATGGTTCATAATTCCTGTGGCAAAACTAGGTAAAAACTAATTTATGTCAATTTTATTTTTGTATGCCCTTTCTAATCTTTTCTCTTTCTTTATTCCTCAGTTTTGAATTAGAAAAATTGTGTAGGTTCACTATGTCCGTCCGCAAGAACTACCGTCGTGTGCCCTACCATAACTGGAAGCATGCGGTCACGGTAGCACACTGTATGTATGCCATCCTACAGAAAACTCCAGGGTTCTTCACAGAGCTAGAGGTCAGTTTATAATTTATTCTTCAGTACACACATTAAATACATAATGGAGTTAACACACAATGGTGAAGTGTCTGTTACCTTCTTGTCATGAAGATGATATTCTTTGAATGGAATATTCCACAATATGGCATTAAATGTATCAGACTTGCATTCAGCTATTAACACATTTTGTGTTGCTGAAACAATACCTCGCATAGCACTCATTGTTATTGGAGAGCTTGTCTCTCTACAGATCTGACCTGTAATTTGGCCTGGTTGCATCACGTACTTGTCTAGATGAAGACAGTTAAGTTTAATGTCATACTGTGAAACATTTCATAGAACAATAACTGAGCAGGTGGAGGATCCTCCACTAAAAAGTTACATGGTCCTTCTTTAAAGTCTCTGTTTTTGTGTTTACAGAAAAAGGGTTTATTAGTAGCTTGTCTGTGCCATGATCTGGATCACCGTGGTTACAGTAACACGTACCTGCAGAAGTTTGACCATCCTCTAGCGGCCCTGTACTCCACGTCCACTATGGAGCAGCACCACTTCTCACAAACTGTCTCCATCCTGCAGGTACATCTCAATTATGCACACACAAGTATACATTTACATTACCACCTTCTATAGAAACTGTGAGACTAGTCAGAGCCACTCTTTGTACATGATAGTTTTGTAGCCCTATATGTTTACTCTACTTACACTGAGTTGTATTTCATCATCTTTTTTGGCAGAGTGAATTTTACAACAGATAAGAGTTTATTATGGGGAACCAGAACTTCCTCAGTGATTTTTGTGAATGCAAAAACAAGCCAACAGTTCTATTGTTCAGTGGCATCACCTCTTTCAGCAGACAGAGCTGTGAAGCTGGGAAGTGGGACAGGTGTGGGCTCTGGATTTACTGCAGTTTTTCTTTGAAGAAACTTGTGTGTTCCAACATACATGCAATTGTGTTTTATACTGTTTTATACTTCTTACCCCAAATATGACATGAGAGAAAGTTTTGTTTTGATAATACATGATTTGTGTTTCACTTACAAGAGTCATTTAAAATATCCAGGTCATAGGAGCTGGACAACGGCTTTTCCGCCTTTTTCTAGCCAAAACCTATGCCGCTTAAGTGGAGCTTTTGCTTTTTTATCGATCTCTTTGTTTCTCATAGCTGGAAGGGCACAATATTTTTTCCAACCTGAATTCCAGCGAGTACGAGCAGGTGTTGGAGATCATCCGAAAGGCCATCATCGCCACAGACCTCGCCCTTTATTTCAACAACCACCAGCAGCTGTCCGAGCTCCTGTCTGTGGGCGCTCTGGACTTCAACAACCACTCACACAGGTCAGACCATGGCATATACAAGTTAACTCATGTTTACACTGAAGTTAAACTACCTGATGTTACTGCTGATGCCCCCAGTGCTGCGGAAATTATTCTTGTTGATACCTAAAGCACTACCAACCGTACTTCTCAACTACACCAGCTTTTATTATATATATTATATATTTGTATTATATTCTCTTTTTATACTTATTATATTTTATGGAACATCTGTCACAAAATACAGAAATGCACTTACCTTACACCTACCATACATTAATGTACAGCTGATTTTGCTACCTGTACAATTAATCCGTTTAAATGTGAACTGTGTAACTAATTGCGTGTGGGTCCACCACCTGTTTGTCTCTATGGAGATGCTGAATAGTCCACAGTATGGCATTTTATCTATCTATGGCAACTTATCTGACTTTATTCATTCAATGAACAGTATTATATTGCTAACTAAATACACTGAAAAACATGCTTTCTTGAGAGCGGGGTCATCTCTCCACATGTCTGACCTATAACCTGCCTATCGCCATGGATAAATTTAATGCGTCTCTATGGAGACGAGTAGGCTGTGGACCCACCACTAGAAAAATTACATAGTGCACTTTTAATCTATGCTAGAGGAAATGTTCCATGTTCTTGTTTGTAGGTCACTGCTTTGTCTTGTTTTAGACAGCTCATTTCTGGGGTGCACCTGGTTTAGACCTGGTTCAGTCCTTTTTTTTTAACTTTGCTCTACTTGATGTTATAACATTTTATGAATATCTGTAATAAACTAGTTGGTTATCACATGGTTTTCTACAAGGCAATTTCAGGCCAGATAAGTGAATACAGTTTGGTTCAAAGTTGTTCAGCAGCAGCGTCACACACAAACCTGGGTGACCACAAGGATTAAAGGAGTTTTTGCTCTCGCTGCAGGGACCGTGTGATTGGTCTGATGATGACAGCATGTGACCTGTGCTCAGTTACCAAGCAATGGCAAATCACACGACTCACCGCCAATGACATCTATGCAGAGTTCTGGGCCGAGGTACACTGGGAGACTGTTGCAGCTCAAATACTATTAGCGTCATACTCATGCCTCTAGTTATACGCTTAAAACTCCATTATGACTTGTTCAGGCTACATATGACAAAAATGAATACGAAGTGAGCTCTTTGAGCTAAAAGTACATTTTATTTTATTTTTCAAAATCTTGTTTTTCTTGGTTTTGCCTCAGGGCGATGAGATGAAGAAGATTGGGATCCAGCCGATACCCATGATGGACAGAGACAAGAAAGATGAGGTTCCCCAGGGCCAAGTAAGTGCAGCAGACACAGGTGTAGACTTAAGGAAGAATAAAAGCATAGTACTGAGATAAATCTCCAAATGTACAATCAAAATTTCAGGAAGAGATACCACCACATTAAGTTCTACCATCGCTGCATAGCCAAGTGGCTGTGTGACCATAGCAATATTATAAAAAAGTTTTTGAGATCACGATATTTGTAATTCAAGGAATTTGTAGTGATTCCCATGTTGGTACACAAAGACGTTTCACACATTGCCCTACCATATTATTTGTATATATTTAATGAAACACAAAATCACTAATAGCAGCCACACTCAAATATATCTGACCTGATAACCATTGTAATTATAACATTGTCAGGCACTATGCTGCATCTGGCCAATGATTGATGATTATGTCCATTATTGCAGGGGCTTTATTCTGCTCACAGGGATCACAGTTCTAGGTCAAATGATAATGATGATTTTTGAAAAACACATTATTGACCTGGGGACAGAATAGTGAATAGTCAAATATAATAGAGTACACTCATAAAAAGCTCCAAAACACCTTATTTTTATCCAGGTCTAACTCAGAACTACATGTAAAAGAACAACCTAGTATCACTATAATTAATGCACCAGCTGGAGAAGAAGTTTCACCATCCTGTTTTAGCCATATTATATTAGATTCAGTCTAATTTATTGTGTACTGTTAACCAAGATCACTGCAATTTTTAATCACTTATGTTATTGAAACATTATATAACAACATAAAGACACTTATTTCCCATTCATTTTTTCACCATAGGCTTTTGAAAAATTTAAAAATTGAAGCATGACTGAGGCTAGCCATCTATGAAGTAACTAATGCCTATAATGTTGATTAGATGATTAGCTCTCCAGCAAGCTTTTTTTTTTTTGTTAAATCCTCTTAAGTTTATACGAAAAAATAATGGGAAATATACTTTCGGAAACTCAGTGGTATTCACTGTTAAGCTCCATAGGGTAACTCCAAATTTGGACAATGTATTTATTTTTATCTTTAAAATGTTATTTGTTGATATTAATTTACACAAAATTTACTCATGTATTACACTTTTTTCCTTTAGGTGGGATTTTACAATGCAGTTGCAATCCCATGTTACACAACGTTAGCAGAGCTGTTTCCTCCGTCCAGCACTCTTCTTAAAGCCTGCAAGTAAGTATGTTATACTTTTTAGTTTAAGTGTAAGAGCACAGAAATATTATTATTATTATTATTATTATTATTATTATTATTATTATTATTATTATTATTATTATTATTATTATTATTATTATTATTATTATTATTATTATTATTATTATTATTATTATTATTATTATTATTATTATTATTATTATTATTATTATTATTAAATACTTGTGTTTTGATTGTGAGTGAGTGCCATGGGTTTTTGAGCTGGCCTCAAGTGACCGTCAGCAGCTAAAGGCCAGACTGATTTAATCTGATTGACAGGAGCAGAGAAGATGCACATGCCAAATATTTCTCTAAACTCAAACAAAACAGGCACACCACTGTACTCTAATCAAATAAAATACCAAAGTAGGCACAGAGATCAATGTTATCATCTAAGGACAGACATTTGGCATTTATTTGTCTATTATATTATGAAGCAGTGTCCGTTTGCTTACACAGATATGATATCGAAGCCTAGTGTTAGCAAACTGCTATGGGCTGTTTTTCTGGCAATTTAAAACTATTTAGCAAATGCTATTGTAATGTATACAAACTACACACTCTGAAGTAATAGCTGAAAATATAAATATTACTTTTCCATTGATGCATCATAAAATAAATACTTAGTGATATTGTCCTATGTTTGATGAACTTTTTAAATTCTATTTTAACAAATTTAATCAAATGTGAGCCTTATTTAGGGGAAACAAATTAATGTTGTAATGTAGTTTTTTCATCTTCAAAAATATTACCATGAGTTTCACTGGAAACAAATACAAAAACCAGAGAATACAAAATATGATTTACAATTAATCCAGATAAATTAGTGTATGTGTTGTGTGTAGGGAGAACCTGAGCCAATGGGAGAAGATTGCGAGTGGTGAGGCGGAGGACATAGTGGTGAAGGAGCCCAGTCGGTCGTCTGCTGGAGATTCAGGTCCAGTGAAGGTGGATAACTGACCCCCAAAGGACCCTTGCTGTGCCACCAAAGGAGTTTAAGCTGGATCCTGCTCTGAGCTGTGAAGAGGGCTGGCGTTAGCAGCAGCAGATGACAAAGCTACATTCAAATTTGACTTTGAAAACACACAATAACCTCATCAGGTGACGGAGGTGTCCACACAGATCCAGGGACTGACACGAGACTTCGGCAGCCCAGGAACCTATGTGGTGAAAGAGACTGGCTGTTATAATTTTATGTTGTTTTATAATTTTGTTTTTATTTGAGCTGTATCTTTTGTGGTCTTGCATTTTAGAGGCCTTAACTCTGAACCATTTACTGGCTTTTTAAATGGTACTGTTTGCCTTCTGTGGTAGGGTTATGGATCATAGCAGACTACTCCAGAAAGGTATTCCCAGTGACAGAAGGAATGTGCAGTGTGATGTGATGCCACCTTATTGAAAAGGTGAACGTGAGAATGTTTTTGTTACTTTTGAGCAAAAATCCTTTGCAGTACTTGAATAAAGACACACAAACTCTTGAAAGCCCTCACAGCCTGATTTTACAAAAATATGGGCAAACTGTGAGAGAAGTAAGATAATGTTCATACTTCTAAATGCAGTCATAAGAGAGTCACAATGTGCAGCCCATAGTAAAGCCCCAGGCCCCATTGGCATTTCAAAACCTGCTGTGCTCTATGTCCACATGTAGTTAGCAAGATTTTTCCCTAATTTAATCGCCCGGATATTTCAGAGATGAAATACAAGATAGAAGAACAATGTACATTTAGCTTATTTTGGGATTTCTGTCATATTAAAGAATAGTGTCCATTGTCATAACATTTCCTGACTCAACTTTGCCATTAATAATTTCACACTACAATCTGGGAGGAGCTGTGCCTTAGTTTCTCTCATTAATCAGTAACTGTTCTGCCCTCATCAATTAAACAGGACGGATCACACAAGTTGGTTAAGATCTCTGTGCAATAGTACGTTATGAACAACATATTTATGCTCATGTATTGTACCTTCAAACACCACATGTTGTTACTAATGCAGACATCAGGTGACAATTGCTTAAATGCTTTAGACATGTTTTATTTGAAGCATTCGTCCACTTTCTACCACTCACCTTTTTTCATTCAACAGAGAGCCTCTTTGATCCAAGCTTGAAATGACATTTCAGCTCACATTTTCCCATAATGCTTCAGCTGTTAAATCAAAAGACATATTTGAGACTGTGGGACCTATCATGTTGGTGACTATTCAAAAATAAATGAATCCCACATGTACGGGACGCATCCAAGATCTTCCAAAAGACTTTTTTGCCTAAAACTGTCATTCCAGTGAACGTTGTCCAAGACTGAAATCGTCGCCAAATGATTTGTTTTTATGACTGGTACTGTAGCCCTCCCCCTTTTGGTGTGAATGTAATTTAAATTTGACAAATGTTATGTTAAATGCAGATCTGTGGTGTTCTAGCATGTGAGTCTGTAAGTCATCATTTGATACGATGCTTACTCTGTCTTACTTTCTGCAATTGCTTCCAGTAAGCTTCAACCAAGAGCAACAATTAGCATGCACCTAATATGAAATGGATATATACTTTTGCATATATAATAGGTGTATTCTGTGTGCAATCTAGAGTTGTGTTTGTATGGACTTATTGCTCTTATGGTGCTAACTGTGGCAGTTTCATGCACTTTTTGACAGGTGTGTGTTCACTGTGCGTCTGTGAGTGACTGAGCCCCTGCACCTCTGTCATGTCCTGACGCCCTCCCCTCACACCCCCAATCCAAATGAGAACTGAGAACACTGCACTGTCCCTTGACTCTACAGCACCAGTTATATCCCATTGTCTGCACTATGTTTAGCTTATAATCTTTATCCTTAATATTATTAATGATTATTATATTATTGCTATTATTATTACTATTGTTATTTTCTTAATTAGAGTTAAATTTAAATTAACTTATATTTTTATACAAAGAAAAATAAAGTTGGCCTTTTTGTTTTGTACAAAGTAAACATTAAGATAAACAAAATGGTCTAGACAAGTTACTGTTACCCAGAATAACTAAGGAATGTCTAAACTGTAAATGTATGAGCAGTAGCCAAATGAATTTTATTAAATACATTAAAGATTACATAATTTCTCTGTGTTTTTTATTACAAATATTCTTTGTCTTATGTCTTATCACATCTATCTCTCTGAAAATACATTTAAATGTACTTTATTGAACAAGATAAACTTAAAATCAGGTGCTCAGTAGTCTTCTCCCATACGAATTCTGGTCCACTCCACAAAGTCATAATTACACATATTTGACCTTTTTTTCTTTATTAATTATTATTATAGTTTTCACATGTTTATCTACACAAACAACACACCCCACATATTACAGAAAAGTGCACAGAGTAGATGTGAAAGAGGTCAACTTTGATTTGACCTCCTATTGACATGCGCAATTCAGGTTTCCAAGATAAATTTTTATATAGGCCTCTATTTGTGCGTTGTGACGACTTCATTATTGACCATTCATTATGTATGTTTAACCAATTGCAAAAAAAAAAAAAACACAAAAAAAAAAAACACAAAACTACAGCCTGTTTGCATTTTATCTTTTTATATTTGCTCGTGGTGAGTGTTTCTCGCAGAGGTGCACTGAACGAGACGCGACGCAAACATTACGCACGGCGGTAACCATGGCGACCACGCACAGTGGGACAGGAAAAGTTCTGGCAGAAGCGCCACAACCATAAACTATATATACAGGTAAGAAGTTTGCTTTGCGTTTGTTTTAAGACGATTCGTTTTGCACTTTATACTTTTTATTATTCTAATAATTTCTCTGTAAATAAATAACGATAGTCCCCATAGACTGCTGCTCTCTGAAAGTTACAGAGCATTCATTTTGTGTTGCCTGTCTGCGAAAAAGTTGGGAGCAACAATGTTTGTTGCTAGTATTTTCAGAGTAATCTATTAGCTATGTATTTACTCAAAACGTTGTTTAGACTTAGACTTAAACAAACTTAATTGATCCCCAAGGGAAATTATTTGAACACAGTAGCTCACTTTTTTTAACTCTACGTGTATGACCAGGAGTCATTTTCTGAGCACTCAAACCTCAAATGTAGAACAATATATGGTTACTCAAACATACATGAATCAATCAAAATAGAAGTAAGCTAATAATAAGGGAACAAATCATAAAAGTTAACTAATTAATTACATAACGTGTACTCTTTAATTTCACAATTTAACATTTAGGTACATCTTATGAACATATTTGGAGTGCTCCTTCTTCTACCCTTTATTTTGTTCTTACAGGCATCATGTCCACCAGGTCCCCTAAACCACAGCCTGGTTCTTTTGGGAGGGACATCCACAGGCTGCTCCAGGCTGCAGAGGCAGGACACAGGGCTGACGTCTTGACCTACTCCTCAGGGCATCTTGGGCCCCGCAGTCTTGTCCTGAACCAGCCTCGCCAAGAAACAAAGCAGCCATTTTGGACCACATCCGAAAAACAGAGGGAAACTCCAAAACCTTTAACTCCCAGAATAAAGCAGACAAAGGCTGTGAAGAATAACATGAAAGAATATTTGGCAGAGGTCACGGCAGATTTTACGTCACTTACTCTAGAGCAGGATTCGGCCTTAGATCACCCCAATGACTCCTCTTTTGATGCTGTCCCAAGAGCAAATACATGTTTAAATAACTTGCTTCCCTGCATGAGAAAGCCCCTGCCCAAAATCCAGCCAAAATCCGCTGCTCACAGAAAGTCAGAAAACAAATCCAAACTCAGAGGCAGACAGTCTGAAAGTGACAAAGGCCCAAGTAAGAAAGAGCAGACCCAAGACTCTCAAGAGCCTGTTAAGCACAGTGTTTGGACCAGGACAAATGCTGCAGAGTTACATGAGAAAAAACTAGAAACAGTAAGTGGGAAAAATGTAGTGTTGGTGAATGTTTTTCTGTAGCAAATGATGTGGTCTGTCTTGTTTAATTGACTGACTTTGATTATGCATAAAAGACTCTCTTTTATTTTGCCAAACTCATTGTAAAGTTTAAACTAATGACTACTACATAACTATTACACACTAGAGAAATCAAAGTTTGGGATTGTGGGCACTACAACTTTATCCTCTCAGCGACCCTTTTTTCCAGTGGATGTCATCCTTTCAATATAACTCAAGCAGTTTAGTTTGAACTTCAATAGAAAACCCTGGGGACCCTTTGAGAAACTTTGAGAACTCAAATTTGGGTTAGGGTTATATGTTAATATGCAAAAACTATGCCAAACTGTATCTGTATTTTTCAGTACCAGTGCAAGGTAGTATAAATTATGGTTAATATATTTCTTTCCTTTTATCTGAAACCCATATAAATCCATACAATAACATCTAGAAAAACAGACATACTTTTAGCTTTTAGATTTCATATTAAACTTATCACTTCTCTTGGCCGTTCAGACATCAATTTTCATTTATTTGATTGAAATCAATTGAATTACAGCTGATTTTCTGTGTGCTGTGTCATTGACAGGAGCTACAGAAGCTGTCATCCCCTCACTGGCCCTGCAGAGATCGCCTCAGAGTGTGCAGTGACGTCTTTGGTGATGTGTGTGAAAGCTCGACTGTATTTGGACACGTCCTGTGGGAAATTAAGGTTTTTCCATATCCTCCGCTCTCACTAACACATTTTTAGCGAGCGTCATTAGACGTATTAGAGCCGAGGTGATTGAGTCCCTCGTGCAGCAAACAGAAGTGGAGCAGCCAATGAAAAGCTGGCCGTACTACGTCAGCCAAGGCCCCTGCTTCCATTAGGCTCATTCACACAAGTACGGGGTCCTTCAACGTTAACTTTTGCATGCTATTGTGCCATTCACAACTTTTATATGCAAATGATGTCATGATTGTAAACTAAACTCATGTGCTAATGTTTTTTCTCCTAGAATGACTATGACCAGTACACCAACCATATGATGTCCATACTTGAAAACATGGTAACTTTATTTATTTATTTATTTATTTATTTATTTATTTATTTATTTATTTATTTATTTATTTATTTATTTTTTTATTTTTAAATTAAAGGTGCAGTATGTCACTTTCTTCTGGAAATACTATTGCTTTGCCTGAAATGTCTGACAATATGAAATTTGATAGAAAGATATAAAAGAATTTAAATGATCTTTCATATCTTTCTATTTATCATATCTCTATATCAATCTATCATGTTACATTGTATACCTTTAATTTTTTGGTAGATTTACATTTTTAGTATTACAGCTGCAGAAAACATCATTTTATCAAACACTGCTTTCAAAATGATTTGATATTACCCTTGTTTGTTAAAAATCACATTTCACAAGTTTTATTTCTTTCATTACTCAGCCCTCTCAACACTCACTCAAGCGCCCAGGCATGGAGCCCATAGGAGACCTGGAAGCCAAAAAAAAGGATGTGGACTTGTTAGAACAGGAGGCCAGAGAAGTACTAGAAGAAAACAAAAGGTACTTTAAGCATTTGCTAAATCTGCATTGTCATTAGAACAAGGAGATTAAAAGCACTGTATAGTCCAATACTATACCAACAATATATGCACGCACTACATTCACCACAGGTTTTTCTATTCTGCATGGATTGTGTCTTATTTCTTGTACTAAAGCTAATTCACTGCCATATAAATGTAAATGAATGCAAATCATAAATTGAAAACTATGGAATTCATTGCTTTAACATCTGTTTTTCCAGACTGAAAGCAGAGTTACAGACCATCTTGGAAAGCTCATGCCCTGAAGACAAAAAGATAAATGGTATGTTGAATCATTAGCTACACATAAACTGTATAGTCACATTCTGTAGGAAATGGCACATGATTGTACTAAATAATTCTATATTTCTTGAGAAGACAGACTGAACAAACGCTTACAATGTCAAACCAACTTTTTATTGATGATTTCAACCCTCCAGCATCATCATTACTTATATTTGGTGTTAATGTGTTTACAGCTACACCGTTGTCTGAGCGGGACAGTGAGAATGCCGATGGCTGTGATACTACTGTTAAGTCCAAGAGGCGTCAGGTGACCCAAGTTTGGACAGAGATCCAAAAGCTGGAGGAGGAGCTTGAAGACGAACTGGTTTCTACTGACATAACAACAGCCATTGAAAAGCGAATCAGAGCCCTCAAGGTACAGAAAGATAAACTTCCTCTTATCTGCAGTATGTGCCACTTAACACTATGTTAAGTCAAGATAGGAAAAAGTACAGCGTATCTATATAGCTTTAGGTTATATGTTGAATCATAATACAAGCACTTGATACAATTTTTTATGATCTCAGACAGAAATGATGAAGCTGATGGTTTCAAATAACCAGCTAGAGATCACCAACAAGGCAAGAAATTGGGTTTCTGTAACTTTTATACAATCATATGTTTATCTATTATCGGTATATTTCATGTTGCGGGGAGAATTATTTTAGTTTTTAATTTTAGGACCTTGAGGACAAAGTTAATACTATCTTGCAGCATGAGAAGATAAGTAAAGTCATCAGACAGTAAGTTTTGGTTGTATATTTATCAGTTTTTTTAATTTATCAGTTTCTGAATAATTACTTACTAATGCTCCCATGTGTTTCATCACTAGGATACTATGGAGTGCAATTAAGTCAAATTTGTGAAAACCTGTGAATCAAAGTTGGCTGGCTATATCAGCAGAGCCAGTCGTGCCATGGGAGGTTGGACACAACTAATACACAAAAGACAGCATGAAATAAAACTCTATATTGTGTTATTTATTGTATTAATTTAAATTTGTTACAATCCCTGTGTATGTTATTGTTCATATGTGTACAATTACAAATACACTGTGTAAAGTTTGAGGACAACAAATCCCTTTCCTGGCTATATTATTTGACTTAAAATATTTATTAGAATAAATTTAAATAGAGTCTGATTGGACTATCCTTTTTGGGATGCCTTGCAGTAAAATGGCATTTTAAGAGATTGCGGTAAATGTTTTAAACACAAGAGGGCAGCATTGTCATACAAGGAAATCTGTAGGTATGATTTTATATTAGGTCAGTTTATTAGATATGCAAGTTTTTCATAATTATATTTTTAGTATACAGTTAAGTGTATTGGTTTCTTAGTGTATATAACCACTCTCAATGCCACATGTGGGTGGGGTCTATATGCATATCAATCCTGTTCTCACACGGTGATAATTGTGATGAGGTTTTGTGTATTCAGACACTGACTAGATTAGAGGAATCCAACACGACAGGCCTTCCCTCTTCCCATTGATACTGAGTGACCTTTGGCCCCTATACAAGAGATTGCCCCGCTGTCTGCCTGAGCCAATTCAAAGGCCAAAGTCTGGATCTGGCACAGTGAGTAAAGCACAAAATGTTGTTGTGGTTCACTGTCTGACTTCCTTTCACACAGCTCACTACTCTGAAGCTTGTGAGGGCTACTGGGACTGTCAACATCTGTCATCATGCTACTCCGGACCTTGCTGTTGTTTCTCTGTGTATCCTCAGGTCTATGTGCTACTTTAAGCCTTATTCACATGCAAGCAAAAGAGGAACATACTCAAGACCCAACTCCTGCTTTGGACAATGTAGCAGAGGCTGTGGAAGAAAACATACAAGAAACTGAAGCAACCACAGATGAGAAAAACAAAGATGCATCTCCATCTGAAGAAGAAAAGGGTCTTCTTGAAAAATTAATGGAAAATGATAAACAACTAGAAGTGGACATAGAAGCACCAAAAGAAGTGAATGCCGCTATAGAGGATAAACACATAGAAGTGGAGAAAGACGTACCAGAAGAAGTGAATGCTGTTATAGAGGATAAACACATAGAAGTGGACAAAGAAGTACCAGAAGAAGTGAATGTTATTATAGAGGATAAACACATAGAAGTGGACAAAGAAGTACCAGAAATGACAGCTGCTATAGAGGATGTGGTTCCAGCTCAGGAGGTTGTGACCGAGAGTGACAAAACTGAAGACATAGTAGGAGCCAATGTGGTTGATGCTACAATTCAAGACCCCCTTCCTCAAGAGGAGGACAATGAAATCAAGCCTATTCAGATAGAAGAAGTCCCAAAAAAGCCTGAAGAACAGAGCAGCGGATGGAGCTTTAACTCAATCAGGAGCAGTTTCCAAAATATGAACGGGTATTTTGACTCCCTGGTGGAGCTCGTAGGGGGGAGAAATGGAGTGTGTCAGTACCGCTGCAGATATGGTAAGAAGGGGTCTTAATATGTAATTTTTTTTAACAACTTACTCTTACGTAACTGATAGCCCTATGTCATCTCAAATCACAATTAAATCTGTGCACTGTATCTCCTTACCCCAGCACCTCTTTAACTTGGATATAATTTATATTTATTATGTTTTATTTTATTCTACTTTACCATATATAAATCTGTATATTTTTGCATTAATCAACACAAATCTTTAGTTAGTTTTGCATATGTCATTGTTTTGCAGTTTGAATTTATTACCATCTATTTTTTTGCTCTTTTAATTATATTGTAGCCAAATGTCTGAGCTACTGTGTTTTCCCTCGTGGATCAATAAAGTTTAAGTCTAAATGGATACTGTGCGCTTATCAGACGAGGGGTTGTTACATAATCAATACAGATGTTCTCAAACAGAAGTTACATCTTATCTGTACACTGTTCCACACTTCAGATAGTAGAGTTTCTCTGGAACATTTCCACATACAGCTCTATATGTCCCTGTTGTGTTTTGTAGGAGAAGTTCCTGCCCCCCGTCCCGGATACCAGCTCCCAGAGCCCAACGGCTGCAGCTCGTCTCTGGTGGGATTCCAGGTGAATGCTGCTGTAGGTGGCTTCTCATAACAACTGCAGCCCTTTATTATTATCAGTTATAATACTTTAAATTAAGGTTAGGTTAGGAAGATAAATATTATTAATTTCCCAAAGATAAACAATACATCTTTGTAATTGCTGCTGTTTAGATTACCTGATGTAGAAGGGACTGGCTGGTGGCCAGGAAACCTCCTAGAGGCAATACCTCTTTTTAACAGCCACCAGGGCTCAGTATAGTGACATATAGTTCTAAAGGTGCATTGTGCAACTTTTCTGGTGGAGGGTTCGCTACCTACTTGTTACTGCTTGGCCTAGAATGTTCCATGGTATGACATTAAACATATCCATCAAGTATGCATTCCTTACGGGTGTTTCTATTGCTCAAAAATACCATAATTGAATAGGGGCAACTCTCCACAAATCTGAATTACAATGAAGCGTAGTGCTGTAACCTTCCTGGCCCCCCTGTGATAGATTGGTTTAATCTATACTGTGGAGCATTAAATCAAAACAAAGAAATAGCATCTCCATGGAGACAAACAGGTGTCAGACATTCCTCTAGAAATGTTACGCACTGCACCTTTAGAAACAAGTTATTTTGTACAAGATACATTATATTTGCAAAGACTAAAACTAAAGGGTGCAATTTATATAGACTGTTAAATGAATTCTATCATCTAGATGATTTAGATTGTCATGCTGGTTTATCAACTATGAACATTCAGGTTTTACAATAAATCCTACAATATCCTGACACTGATTTTAGATTGAGAGATTTGGCTGTCATTAGCATATAGATTACTCTAGTCTCATGTCTATCCATCCAACCCGATATCAAGTATGTAAATATACCCCATATAGATTAACATATCTCTTACACTTGATATCCATAAGAATGCTGTACTGAGACCACATAGTACTTTCTTTTGACAGCTGGACCTGGGGATCCCTGCCATGACTCAGTGCTGTAACCAACTGGACACCTGCTATGACACATGTGGCACCAGCAAGTACGACTGCGACTCCAGCTTCCGCACCTGCCTCCATGGCATCTGCTCCGACCTCAAGAAGAGCCTGGGACTGGGCACACAATATCAAAGTACATACATGCACCTATAGAATACTTTGCACTGTATAACATTGTAATAGGGTGGAAACAACACTCTAACTAAAAGAGGAAACCTAAATGAAAACTGTAAAACAGCCAAGAAACATGATTAGTGTTTTCTTGGTAACAATATACAGGGTTGCATTTATCCCTCATTATTGTTACCATGCTACACTCATCCTAATACCAGAGTAAACTAGTTAAAGATCCACTATGTAACTTTTCCAGCAGGGGGTTTATAAACTGCTTGTCTCCACAAATATGCTATTGCGTTTCCTTTAATGTTACATGGTATGGCATGGTTTGGCAACTTGTTAATCTTCATGGAGACAAGCAGATGGTGTCCTCAGAGCAGATAATAGGCCAGAGTGAGAAGGTACGGTTGAAATTGAATAAATAAATAAATAAAATAAGGTAATGCTATACTGCAACAATCCAGGCAAAGCAATATCTCAATGGAGACAAAGAGGTTTTTTGATCCGGTATACGTTATAAGGCTATACTAATCTATGTTCTTTGTCTTGTTTTTTAGCCTGTGAATCAATGGCAGACGGACTATTCAACACAGTTTGGACTCTCGGTTGCAGGCCCTACATGAACAGCCAGAGGGCGGCGTGTATCTGCGAAGAAGAGGAGAAAGACGAACTGTGAGGAATTGAAAGTACACAGCAGAGACACTGAGGTATAATGTAGCAGTAGTTCCTTCACTGGTCCAAAGTGTGGGAACTGAAATGGACAGAAAACAAATATATACATTTGAAAAGTTGTATAATCTTTATTTATTCAGTATCTTCTGAGTGTGGCTATGAATATTAAGTGGTCACTAAGGCATATTCCACTCTCCATTCATTTTCCTATGACTCCATATACATGAATTACTTGACTCCAAAGTGTGTCTGATGGGAAGGAAATTATACTTGTATTAATTTCCTTTTAGATAGATTATTAAAACAAGTGACAAGTTCTCTGCTGTTTCTTAACATTTATCAAACCCAAACTGCTGTCATAGAGATATTTAGAAGATGATGTGTTAGCACTGAATGTAAGATATTGTTTTTAGTAAATAAATTATGATATAGAGATTATATTAAAGGTGCACTATGCAACTTTTCTTATGGAGGGTATGGAACCTGCTTGAATGCATGGAGATTATTGTTTTGCTGGAAATATTTCACAGTATAGTATAACATATTCATATCTTCTGTTTTTGTAACAGGTATTTTTATTATTGCTTTAAAATATCTTGAAGATTATGTGTTCTTACTGTGAGCAGAGTTGCCTCTCCACAGAGGTGACCTGTAACAGAATGGTGTAACCTGCTTGTCTGAATGCTACAATGGACTTTTCAGGAAAGCTCCAACATATATAGAGACAAACAAAAGGCAGACCCTCCACCAGAAACACTACGTAGTGCATCTAAAATAATGTACATTGTTATGAAGACGAATATGTCTTGACTACAAAGTAATAAAGTTCAATATATGATATGGACTGCTATAAAATGAAGCAGCATATTTATACATGGTCAGTCAATGATGGGATAAAATATACAGGTTTTTGACAAATCCATTAAATCTTTAAGATGTGGTGGCCCAATCAAGACTGAGAAATGTGAGTGTGACCTAGAAAACATCCCTCATGCTGTACGTGTTACAAATGAACTGCAGGCCTCTCCAAATGCTTTCTAATAGAAATGTCATTCATTTTAATGTCAGTAAATTATTCTGTCAGGCAAAGTGGCAAAGACTCACAAGCCGAGGGTGCAGCAGTCAAACAGCAGTAACTGATGCTGAGAGAAGCAGTGGGAGAAATAACTACACACACAGTTAAATGGACTTTTGATGGTCGTGTATTAAATGTTCAATAAACTGAATGGCCTGTTTATTCATATGTATGGTTTGTTTTTCCTCTGCGATTGTTGTTGTGGCATTTGACTTTGCTCATAACAACACCAAATGTGTTCAGTATTACTTAAACATAAAATCATTTAATATAAGTACTTACTCATAGCACACATTACTTACTATCGCACATATTATTAAAAACTACTAAGTACTTTAGACCATCTCAGTCCAACAGTCCAGGGATGTAAAAATAAACAAAGTTACTTGTATTATTGGTGTGAATTCTATAAAGGCTTTATCCAGTCATATCAGCCAATAAAATACTTTAAGTGTCTACTGGTACACGTGATTGTATTTGTTAAGATTCTTTTTTATAAGAAAGACCTGATATTAGTGGTATATCAAAGTATCAAACAGGCTTTTATAAGGTCTGAACACTTATCAAGAGAATGCTGGATCCTGCTTTTATGGTATTTATGGTGTTTGTAAGTAGCACTGTTTAGGCAGACACAACCCCTCAGAGCTCAATTGAGACAATGTTGTCCACTATTTTGCCTCATATTTCTTGCTGTTGTGTCTGTCTCATGGTCTGATGACGATAGGCCCTCCGCTCACAGTGTAGTGTTGCTGGAGGCTGTGTGGAGGGACGTCCCTGCGGACTCGTCCCTGACACTGCTGAGCACAGCGAGAATCTGCAGCTCCGCATACCAACACCTGACAGTGCAGGAAGACTTGCTGCAAACAACAGACATTTTTGGTCAGAACAGAAATAGAAGGTAACCTACCCAAGCGTACTACTGCATATAGTAAGAGCCCACCACTCATCCCACAGCTGGGTTCAGAGACTTACTTTGTTGTCTTTGCCAATGAATTTGAACACAGGGACCTGGTAGTGTTTGGAAAGCTTGTCCTTTGATGAGTATTGGATCACAGTTTCATCAGAGATGCACCTGAATCAGAGCCAGAAAGAGATATTACACACCAAACGAAGGGTAAAACTGCAAAAATAATAACTATTATACTAATTATTATATTATACTAATAACTAACTATACTGTTAAATACTGCACAATCTGTATTATAAAAGGTATTAAGCACTGGTGGTCACTGATCTACAGTGTATTTTCAGAAAGGAGCTGTGGAGCCCCACGGCCTTCAATCATTGTTATAAAATTGTGAAAATGGATTATAGGCCTGCTCTATTGGTGTCTGCAGACTGGCAAGAGAAAACTCACTTTGATAAAAGCAACAAAATGGTTTGAGCAAAAGTGTCGACTCCCCAGATAATAAGGTAGTTATGGAGGAGAAACTTTTCTATTCCTATTAATCATACCATAGGCTCAGTGGTTTTTGGGTTTGACTTTTTCTCTCCATAGTTGAAACTCTTTGGACTGTAACCAGCTTTTAAGAAAACCAAAGATAAATCTGATCTTCTAACACTGATTAAACACACCTAAAGCTGATATTATTCTCAAACCTCCAACTGCAGAGTAAATATGCAACAAAGCTATTGATTTGTTGTTTTTTATAAACTGAGGTAATCTTCAAATTAAGTAAAATCTGCTTTTGTTTGATTTGTGTTTAATGAATCTTAGCTGTGAGTTAAAAAGAGCCCTGACTGAGCTAATTGTGCCTTTGGGTTAGTTTGTACAGACATTAAATTAAACACCAATTTATAGTGAACAGCATGAATATTGCATCTGAATTTATTCAGAGCAATAAAATTGTTAAAAATAGCACATTTGCAAGTTTGAGTCTGTGTTTTACACAAATTGTATTGATTTCTGGACACCTCGATTTCTGGCTTATATAAAGAGCCATCGAGTCACCACACAGTTGTAAGGAAACTGGACCTTTTACTGCTTTTGTTCCTTTTTGTATCAGTAAAGTAGTTGTGGCAGAAGTTAGTATTCAGACTGGATTTTCTGTCTGGTTAAATTGTGACTTTCCTTGACCTCACCCATCCTTAATGAGGTAGTACTTCAGAGCCTGGTCCGCTTTGGGTCCCGGGGTGGCGAAGCAGCTCTCCACCAGCGCAGACAGACCCTCCAGTCTCTCTTTGGGCTCCACTCCGAAAAAAAGCGTGTCATGAAGCTGGAGCTGAGGAGGGCTGTGGTACGGCTCTGAAAACTCTGCGTTTTTAAACAGCTCCAGGGAGAATGGGAAAACGCCTTCGCTGTGTCCGGCCAACTCCAAGTCCGAGCTGCGCAGACTGGCCTGGTATCCATCTGAAACCTGGTACTCCCGAGGGAACTCACAAGTGACTGGTAGAACTAACTTACTCATGCGGACAATCAGGTCTCCACTGCTGCCTGGGCTGCTCTTTGGGAGGCCCGTCACCAAGTTGGTCCCCACTATTTTGTCATCAGTCACCTGGGAAAGTGTATTTTAACTTATTCCATCACAGCAAGAACACTTTTGACATTTACTAGTAACCCCTGATGAAATATGTCCATCTACTCCTTTTATTCTTGTATAAAACAGGATATAGAGAGGTACAGCTACTTTTCTAAATGAAATTACTATTATATACTACTCTTCTCTTCTACTCTTCTCTCTAATTCTCTCTAATTTAATGTCCCATCTCTATTTTAAAATTTTATGATGATCATTTATGTTTTGATTTGTTTGCATTGTGATTTTAATGTATTTCTTATTCTGTAAAGCACTTTGAATTACTTTGTGTACGAATTGTGCTATACAAATAAACTTGCCTTGCCTTATATGAGTTACTGCCAAAGGCCTTAAATGGGATTTTATTTTTTGATTTGCCTTTGAGCCACAATGCATAAGATTCACCTAGTACAGTACCACTCAAGAAAGTTAGAAACTTTCTTGTGCCACAATTTGGAAATGGTTTATTTTAAGACATATAAATAAAATAAAGGTCAATATAAACATTGACAAACTCACTAAACTTTAACCACATGAGTTGGTTATGTGTGTGGACACTGTAAAATGTATTACTAGTCTCAACTTAGTCTCTGTAACTAAAATCAAAGCATTTAAAGGTCCAATATTTAGCTTTTCAAATGGCCTTGTCTCCATGAAGTCAAGAATGCAAAGGATGTTCCACAGTATGGCATTAAACTTATCCATCTCCATGGAGACAAATAGGTGGCCCCACCAGCCTAAGTCACAGGTCAGATCTGTTTAGAGGTGACCGCACTCAAGGCAAGAAGGCATGGTTCTCAATGGATCTTTGAGCAATAAAACACATTTAATTAAACAAATAAAATAGGTAAGTTGATGCTGTGGAACATTGCTATATGTTTTCCTTGGATTTTGAGGCAGCCTTATATTTATCTATGAATGTGATCACATCTATAATGCCCAAAGAAAACTGTGAAAATGTCATAGCTAGCATTTATATGAAGCATGTGTTTTTGTACTGACCTCCACCACTGTCCCACAGGTCTTGAGACTGAAGCTCAGGTTTATGTGTGTCCCATTGGAGACTCCGCGGCATGATGAGTTGGACAGGAAGAGCTCCAGTCCCCCCACCAGGTCTTTGGGCACGGACACAGTGATGGAGCTGGGGTCACACTGCACTGGTACTACACACACCCAGACACACACAGACACACACCGGGGGAAATGACAGGTGCTGACAAAGCTCTGTGTTATACATTCAAGCATATTCTAGCCCCAGAGACTGTGCCTGTCAATACAGTAAGCTACACCTGTCTGCTGTCTTAGCATTTTCACAGGGAAAATTTATCTTTTATCCATAAGATAATTTTTCTTTGCAATGAAAACAGCTGAAAAATGTAGTTTTTCATTTCAGACATTTTAATTTGGTGTCCTTCAACTGATCAGATGTGGATTCTCCTGGGTTGAAATCATTTTTTAATATTAATTCAACCACATTAGACATCCCCAAAACGATTTCTGTCCTTTCTTTTTGCAAATTCAGTAGGTAAGTAAGCTACTTTAATATGATACCATACAAGTAACAACTACCTTTGAGGTATTGCAGCTTCTACTCTCTACTACTACCAGAGTGGGAAGTACCTGAATACATGTGCAGAAAATTTATATTCATAATACTAATTTTGAGCACCTGTATTCCAGTCCACTTGCTCTCTAATTTGGTAGTATTCAGAATACAGTTATTTTCTTAAATGAAAAGGAATACAAAAGTTGTTTGTAATTATATGTCACGTTTTTCTTAGACTATAATATAATGCAACTCGGTATAAAAGTATTTCGAGTATTCAGACTATTGTACTCTGATAGACCCATAAAAGAATATGATACAAAATAAATTATACTATTCAGTATTTTGTGAGTAAATATATTAATATAACTACTGCTTGTGTCAAAGATAAGACATAACATAAGATGTAAAGTTGCAGACTGGTGCATATTTCAGTCCCTGTCACACACTTGGACACTCACCCTGACAGGTGTGGTTGTCCTCGCCCAGCTCCAGTCCTCGGGGACAGTGACACTGATGGTTGTCCTGCAGTGTGGAGCAGCCATGACTGCAGCCCCCATTGTTAACATGACAACCTGCCATCTCTTTTATTAAATGTATGATTAAATATAAAGTCACCGTATTAGAAGCAGCAGAGTGAGTTTAATTATCTGCACTATTTTAATTATCAGTACCTTTACAGTTGAGCCCATCTTCCGCCAGCACCCGCCCAGGAGCACACTCACAGCGACGAGAGCCTTTAGTGTTGGTACAGAGCTCCGCACAGCCTCCGTTGGACACTTCACACTCATTCACATCTGTATGTGAGAGGAACTCCGTGTCATATATTATAATAGCTTATATCTATTTAAATATGATCATTCTTATGTTTTTGCGGAAGAAAATTGGTAGTTTATTTGTGACAGATCAGGCAGTGGTTTTATGTGTGTACTAAGCTATTATTGTTATTGTGCTCTTGCACAAGACACTTCACCCAACCCACCAGTTTAAAAAGTTGTATGACTACTAAATGATGAATGGACTAAATATTGATTAGCTAAAATGTAAGCTTTTATAATAATCCATCCATCCATCCATCTTCTCCCGCTTAATCCGGCTGGGTCGCGGGGGCAGTTTGCTGCCCAATACTCATAGCACCTGACCCCCCTTTTATAATAATTATGAGAAATTATGTAACTGTGTAAAAACAGTCTTACTTTACAACACTTTCAAATTTCAGATACCGTCAATGCAAATGTTACTTCTAATTCTTCTGTGTGTATTTATTACTTGAGTAACTTTGAGTAAATGTTTATCTTTTTTTATCCAATATTAATTAATAGTATATGGTATATGCTATACGGTAGTAGGTTATGTAGTGAGCACTCAACCAAATACTAAGAAGGGCCACCGATCACTATCAGTCCTCATAAGTGAAAAGAAAGTTTGAAGTCTGTGTTCAGCGTTTCAGCTCAATGAAGAAGATTGTGAAATTAAGTTTAAAAGGCAGTGAAATAACCCCTGGGAGTGGTAAAAAAAAAAAGAGAGATGGTGTATGAGTATGAGAGCAAATGAGGAGGAGGAGAGACGGAGGCAGTAAATTGTGTGACAGGCCGAGGTAGACAGAGTTGATGAGTGAAGAACAGGATAATGGCATTTTTCAGGCTGGATAGGCCCGCACTGCATGGCTGTCACCCATCATTAGGCAAACCGGCTGCAATTCACAGGACTCAGATAATATAATGTGAAAATAAATACACAAATAGATCTAGTATTAACAATGGGGTCAATGTTTGGATCAATCAGACATTCTCAAAAAACATCTTATTTGGAAGTAAAGTAAAGTACTCCAAAACTACAGAGGGACAGAGGAGCTCATTCCCCAACTGACGCCGCTCAAACAGTAAGAGATACAGGACCACATTCAACACATACTACATACAACTGTGCAATAACTCACCCTTATGTAATAAATAACCATATGTCCTGTCAGTCACTATTTTATCTGTGCACTCTTTCTCCTTATAACCTTTTGTATAGCTGAGATATGTTTCTATATTTAATTTATTTTTACTGGTACATATACATTTATATAATTATGCCTTATTTGACACCAGTCTCTTCTATTTTTGCTACTTATTTAAATGTTTTTTTTTTTTATTACAATTTATATTTTTGGACTGCTGTGTCCAACTAATTTCCTAAGTCTAAGTCTAAAACTGGAACAACTAAAAGTGCTGCTAGTTGACATACATGCAAATTAAATAATACCGATAAACATTTTTCTTGAAGGCTTACCTTTGTTCATTTTGTTTTTAATTAGCTTTGGAAAATGCATTTAGTGAACACATTGAGAAAGCTGGCGCAGTTTTCTGTCTTAGGAATTACTCAGGCAGCATAGTTTGGTGGAAATTGGTTTGGGTCAGTTGTGAGTTTGAACAACAATTGATGAGTGTATGAATATAAACTGAAATGAAATGACACGGATATAAATTATGGTTTTGCTGCTACAATGGTGTAGCCACTGAAGACCGTAATCACATTTGCGTTCCCAGAATGCATCTCATCTGTCTCCACTCTTCCTCCTCTTTGAGTCAGTCTCACCAAGGCATGTTTGTCTGTCTGGTCCCAGGACGGTCCCTGCAGCACACTGACATTCAGACTGTGGACACAAGGAGCCTGTGCACTCCACCTCATCACAGATATCATAGAAGTCTGCACAACAAAAACAAAAATGGACAATGGTCTATTTGTCTGTTTGAAACTTTCAGTCTGCTTTATTTCAGGCTGATGGCACATTATTGTGAGGGTTTATGTGCATAACAACCCATTGAACATCATTTCAGGGCCATATTCATGTCAAACAAATATGTAAAAATATGTCTGCCCTTACAGAGCCCATTAATCTCTACAGAATATAATTTTAGCAATAATATTGGTGAGGCAGTAGGTAGGAGGGAGTTGCTCACTTTGCAAAAAGTTGGTGGTACAATCACAGTCCTTGGGCAAGACTCTTGTATACTTCTTTATAATGAATCACTTTAAGTGTCAAGTGTGGAGTGAATGCAGCCGTTTTTAAGGGCAAAAAAGTGTAGTTTAGTACACTCTGTATTCTTCTAAAGGGTAAGCAGTATTGTAAAAGGTGCAGAAGTTGTTCTAAGTGAATAAATACTAGACTTGTAGAAAACACTTACGCCCACAGTACACATGGAAGCACACAGAGGGCTTGGGTAGCCGGTAGACAAAGTACCCCCCGGGACAGGCCTTCACTTCCACGGAGGCGTTCCAGCGGCAGCAGTCCCTGTAAAACCCCAGTCATTATTGTTATTATCATTATCATCAGTATCATCATTGTATCATTATTATTATATATTCTGTTTTCATAATCCTGTTTGGTCTTCATCAAAATCGTTTGTTTTACCCATTAAAACTGGCGCACACCGACATGCCCACCACCCCGTCCTGCAGCTGGGGGTGAGTGCCATTCAGCCAGATGGGGGCGTGTGTGCCACAGTGGTTCTCTGAGACACAGAAGGTGGGCATCGCGTCTCCAGCCATGCCGGTGAAGCGGTACCACTCCCCGGACATGTTCGAGTCACACAAGGGGGCGCTGTTAGATGTCTGGTTCACGTGGTACTCGGAGTTTCTCCAGGGCTCATTCAGGCTGATGTAGGCTGAGCAAGGGTCCAGGTCTGAGGCTATTAAGCAGTATAAACGTTAAATTAATAATTTACACTTCGTTTACCACTTTATCAGTTTTGTTGTCATAAATGTGTTACACAAGTTTACAGAAAAGAACTTTTTGAATGACAAATCCCAGGGCATTGGTTAAACAAATTAAATGTGCACACACAAAAAAAAACATCAGACTATTTTAGACAGAAATGTGGATTTAATAGGATATGAAGGCTTGCATGCTTTTAAACAACCATTTAAACAAAATCCAGTTGCCTGAAAGGGCAGTTCTGAAGGTTGTGTCCAATTTCTCTGATATTTTTCGTTTTAAGTTTGTTTACAAGCAGAGCGACATAATGGTGCATCCAAAATCTATTTATTGGTTTAGAATAGTGGAAACAGTTTTTCTCACCTTGAATTACCTCTACAACATTACCTTCTATTCACAATAAAGTATTACAGCAATTTTGTCCAGAGGACAGCTTTATTTTCTAATTGCTGAGTCAAATACAAAATGGTCCAGCCCTAAACCTTTTGTTTTGTTTCTTTTAGATAATCCGCCCAATGGTCGTTCCACCTAATAGATCCAAGACTCCACCTCTCAAGTGGACAAGACTGTTTAAACCAGTCATTGTCATTGTCATGTCCCTTCTAATTGTACTAAAAGCTGTAGATCCTATTTACAAATGACTGCGTACTTAAGGAGGTTTGTCAGTGGTCATTCTTTATCTCAAGGCAGAATAAGGAAAAACAAGCCACAGTAAACAAAGAAGGTGGAATTGATGGACTGTGCTACAATGTAATTAAGAACAAGATCTAAAACTAGTGGATTTTGGTTTAGGTTAAATGCGGAGATATCATGGAGAGATTTATAGTGAAAAAGAAATAAAGTATCTTGAGTGAGAAGATGGTGCCAGGAAACATGGCGGGACATAAGAATTTGCAGCTGGTTGAAATATAAACAATTGGCAAAGCTTTTCCATCTGGCAGAATATAAGTATGAAAAAACACACAAGATATAAATGTGCCTAAAGTTGTGTATTTTGGAATCAGAAGTGAGAAATATACTCAAAAGATGTAAGCCTAATTCACAAATGATCCAAATCAACAGTTCTATGATGCCTAGTATCATTAAGCATTGCCACATATGAACACACACTTAGATAACTTACTTACTATAGGAGAATTTCAGACTTAATTTGTGCCTGCCCCAAGCCTGGTTAAAAGGAGCAGACATTTGGCATTAATCTATTCACCAAGATAACTCCACGTCATGTCTTTTTATTGTTCACTCTGCAACAATATAGTACATCCTCAGGTTATATATGTTAACTAAAATAAAATGCAGTACTCGGCCCGGTGGCAGGATTTAGTTTGGTAGATATATGGGTGCAGACTGAGCTGAGCTGTAGTGGTGCAGAGGGCAGGGGCCAGCGCTGACTCATGTGGCTCTATGCTAATGCAGTGTTAAATCTTCCAGATGGGACTGAGCTATAGTCAGAGAGAGAAAGAAGGAGAGAAGGAGAAAGGAGGAGAGTGTGTGTGTGTGTGTGTGTGTGTGTGTGTGTGTGTGTGTGTGTGTGTGTGTGCGTGCGTGCATGCGTGTGTGTGTGTGTGTGTGTGAGAGAGGGCTGTTAAGGGAAGAGCAGTTGAGACTGACCCCAAATACACTGTCTGTATGCGTGAGGCTGAACCTGTCGGAGCATATATAGTATCATAATGACAATCTGGTCTCGTAATTTAAGTTGAGAAGCATTTTATATTATCTTACATAAGCCAATTTTAGAGACACTTTCGTTACATTATTACATTGTACCAAGTGTGTAGCAGCCTAATTAATGGGTTATATAATCAATCACAGCAACAGAATTCATCTATAAATCAGTTTGACAGTGTTTTTACCTATTTGTCATATAGCAATAATAAGCATTAGCAGTAAAAATAGTATTATTATTAGTAGTAGTAGTAGTAGTAGTAGTGGTAATATATAGTATAGATAAAGAGTTATGAAAGATAGTATGTCACAGGTAGTAACCTCATAGTTTTGTGTTTTAGTTAGTAGTAAAAAAGATAGTTATGTCACAGTTAGACTCACTTGTTTAGTTTAGTTTTATGTGGGATTGTTTGTGAGGGGGTGTGGGATAGTCTTTTTTTAATCACTGTGAAGAGCTTTGTGTTGTATTTTTTGTATGAAAAGCGCTCTACAAATAAAGTTTGACTGATGATTGATTGATAGTAGTGGGAGTAATAGTAGAAATAGTTTTCAGCAAAAATTTCGACTACCTCTTGCACCTCATGTAGCCACAGCTGCTAAAACCATTTTACATTGGCTTGTGTTATCTGTGCAAATGAAAAGCTTCTTTTGCATTAACTATATTGTAATGCACTATTATTTAATCTTGTTAGAGACACATTTTACCAAACCATAAAACACTCATGTTAGTTTACATCCTTCCATTACAGGGCACTCTAAAGCCTGAAAGCAGAGCCGCAGATGTCTCCCAAATATGAGAGAGACTGGGCACCCGAGGGACCACATGACAAATGAACGTAGAGGAAAATGAGTGTATTGTATAATTAAATATGAAATAATGACTTACCCACAGCTGGAGCCGTCAAAAGTCCCTGAACCAAAAGTGATATGGACAGAAGAAGTAGCATGTTTACAGTCTAAGTTTTTCTGTACCCCTCCCCATAAATGCTGTCTTATATAGGCAAGTCTTATCTGGGTCATTTTGTCCATTTTACCTTGACCCCGGTGGACATGCTGATTCCTTAAACTAGAGCATCCTCTCATTGTTCTCTGTCTGTATTTGCCTTCTCTATAGTGAGGCCATTTGATGTAGACGTTAGTAGATCAGAACTACATGTTTTTGCAGCATCAGCAAAAGCAATATCGAAGAAATACGGTGGAAACTTCATTATCCTGTCTTGTCTTTATAGTGCTTTGCAAGTTTCTCAAAGTGCTTTACATTTATTATTCAATCACTGCCAAAAGCTGTTGATGTTATACAGTCCCTGACAAAAGTCTTGTCGCTTATCCATTTTGTAGAAACAAAATCTTATAACCCGACTTTAAATGAATCGACTGGTTTTAGAAATGTCTCATCCATCCATCCATCCATCCATCTTCTTCCGCTTAATCCGGCTGGGTCGCGGGGGCAGCTTGCTGCCCAATACTCATAGCACCTGACCCCCCCTATGAACCCCTCTGCAGGTGGTGAGCCTACAGGAGGGTGAACAACATGGTCCTTGATGTTAGTTCATAGGGGTGCGGGCATGTTTTAGGTTGATGGGGGAAACCGGAGTACCCGGAGGAAACCCATCCAGACACGGGGAGGAACATGCAAACTCCACACAGAAAGGCCCGGGTGACCCGGGGATCGAACCCGCAACCTTCTTGCTGTGAGGCCTGAGTGTTGCCACTCAGCCACCGTGCCACCGAGAAATGTCTCATATGAAAGCTAAAACCCTCCCAAATTATGCTCAATATACTAAAATAAATTTGCTTCACTGAAGAAAGATTGATCATTTAATGAACACAGAAAGGTCAGATTTTGGCAAGACAAAAGTCTTGTCGCCTACAGAAAATTTTACAAATAATTTACTTCAAATACAAAAATATGTTGCATAACGTCAGTGAATTAAGTAGTGGTGCTGTGAGATCCATATTTAATATCTTGTATGACTTCCATGAGCTTGAAGGACTGCATCCATGTGGTTCGACAATGATTCATACAATTTGTTGATGAAGTCATCAGGAATAGCAAAGAAAGCGTCTTACATGCCTCCCAGAGTTCATCAAGATTCTTTGGTTTTGCCTTCCATGCTTCCTCTTTCATTCTACCCCAGACATGCTCAGTGATGTTCATGTCTGGTGACTGGGCTGGCCAGTCCTGGAGCACCTTGATCTTCTTCGCCTTGAGGAACTTTGATGTAGAGATAGAAGTATGCGATGGAGCACCATCCTGCTGCAAAATTTGACCCCTTTTATGGTTGGGAATGTAAGAGGTGCTAATACTTCTTGATATTTTAGGCTATTGACATTGCCTTCCACCCTGCAAATGTCTCGCACACCCCCATACTGGATGTAACCCCAGACAATGATTTTTCCGCCACCAAACTTAACTGTTTTCTGGGTGACTCTTGGATCCCTGCGGGCTCCAGTAGGTCTCCTGCAATATTTGCGGCAGCTGTGGAAAAGGGGCTGGCCTTGGATTTTCGAATCAACAAACGGTCCTCCCGAGCAGTTGTCTTGCGGGGTCTGCCGGACCTGGGCTTGTCAAAAACATCTCCAGTCTTTTCAGATCTTTTTCTTATTCTTTGTACTTGACTCTGAGACACATTGAAGGTGAAGGTCTGGTGATGCTGGGGTTCTTTTTATACACACCCACTAAGTGATCAATTAGTAACTGATCACAGGTGAGGCTGTAATCTAGGATTGGGTGCATCATATGACAAGGCGACAAGACTTTTGTCTTGCCAAAATCTGACCTTTCTGTGTTCATTAAATGATCAATCTTTCTTCAGTGAAGCAAATTTATTTTAGTATATTGAGCATAATTTGGGAGGGTTTTAGCTTTCATATGAGACATTTCTAAAACCAGTCGATTCATTTAAAGTCAGGTTATAAGATTTTGTTTCTACAAAATGGATAAGCGACAAGACTTTTGTCAGGGACTGTATGCCATTGACATTGTAGCCACAGCTGCCTTGGGGCTAACTGGTGGAAATATCACTGCATTCACAATGGCAAATAAATACCTAAATGAATCTTATAATGTTACTATTGTATTTAGTATGAGTCTTGTTTATGAAATCTATTGGTAACACTTTATAATACACTTGAATTAGCCTTATTAGTGGCTTTTAGATTAAGAATGATTCAGGCTACTTAATTAATGCACTAACTCCTATATTCGAACCTTAACCCCGAAATCAAGTTACGACGCCCGTGTTATTCTTAATAAATAAGTTATTCATTATGAATTAAGTTTATCTTCATGCTTTTTTATGGCTGTAAACACACAGTTAAATATCATGTTAAAGGTTAATACAGATTAACCTTAACTCTATTTAAATCATACTCCATACAAGTGTACAACAACTCGCCTTTATGTAATAGATAACCCTATGTCTTGTCAATCGTTATTTCATCTTTGCACGGTTTCTCCTTACGACCTCTTGTATATAACCGAGATATACTTGTATTACTGTATTTGTATACTATTTTTACTTGTTGATAAACATTTATATGATTATGCCTTATTGACACCAGTCTCTTGCTATTTATGTAGTTAATATGATTAACATCTCAACCGCCGTCATCTCCTCTCCCCTCACAGCTCCCTCCTCCACACCTCAATTTCCCAGAAGCCTATTTGTAGCAACCCGGTTTGTCCCAAATAACTGGACCACACCCTCCCAACCCATATCTGTTTGTCTTCCAGACATAAGATGCCTACTGAACCCCCACCCTAGAGTCTCAACCCAGCCACCCTGACCCGCCTCGTCTCCCTATAATGAGAGGCTGCTAGTGAACTGCTACTTAATTTGAAAAGTATTATTACCATTTATATTGGTGCTCTTATTATAGTATAGTGTGATGTGTGAGCTACTGTGTCCAAATTATTTCCCTTGTGGATTAATAAATTTCGTCTCAAGAGATTTGACATAAAATTTTATAGCCTACCTTTTTATATTGTGCTAATCAAGACATAGACCAGTGATGTACAAATATATTTGCGATCACCAGTGGTTGGTAAATATAACATATGACAGGTTGTGTTCAGACCTGATAAACCTGATGCTGGCATTTGTGTTACTCATGTAATTAAATCAATGGAGACATTCATCTACAGGCCTGTTAACAAGAAATGAGCTGGAACATGGGATTCTCCTTTTGCAATTACTTCTAGAAATAAGACATTGTTCCCTTTGGTCTTTGTGGACCAAGCGAGCACAGGGTGAGTCACTCCGCACATTACTCTAATATCACATTATTCTCAATGGCAATTTTGAATCCCAGTTCACTTATTCACTCTTTCATTTCCATCTTATTCCCAGTTTTCCAGTGCTACAGCCCATTCCAGCGATGGGGCCTCTGGGTACATTCTGACCAGTTAGTCGCAGGGATGGCACTGAGTGAAAGACATATATTCTCAAATGTATTCACTGCACGCAATCCAGAAGCACTAGCTTCCCTAAGGGGGTAAGATCGCTCAGCTGTCTCTATGTTTCCTGCTTACAAGACTAGGCTATATTTAATTAAGAAAGTCTCTCCAAGTCATATGCTGTATCAAGCTCAGTGCAAGTCCAGGTCACATCTGGCTCTATTTGACACAATATAATGAGTTCTGTTGGTGACAGATGTATTAATTATAAGTTCAATGAGTACAGATATTTACAAATGGATAGTTTAACTTATTTGAATTTAAATCAATTATCTTCTAAATCACTCACAAAGATATAATCTGTATTGATCTTAGGGGGTCATGAATGCAGTGGTTTTCAATTGGTGGAATGGGGAGTTTTGTATCATTTTATAATAACTACATCTTAAAGTCCTATACACTAAATTGATTCTTTAAACCATGTTATAATGTCCTCATCAAAAACATACCCTGTGTTGTGTTCTGTTTCATTCGAACATGTTTGAGTAATCCTGCATTATTAGTCCGTCTACATCGGTCAAAATTGTGATGTCTCACTCATATAAACTTCTTTATACAGTTTATGATTTCACACAAGCTGAAACCCTGAAACTAGGTCACCTCACCGCTGGATCAAATAACTGCCTGTATTTCATCATTACAAATGCGGCTATATATCGTGATATCAAGGCAGCTGCAGTTGCTTTCTTTTGCCTTTCGCCCTGCTGCTCCATCCTCTTGACTTCATCTCATCTACTTACTTTTATCAACATAGATGTTTCCAGTCAAACTGAAAAGGTCCCGGGTGATATACAGCACAGACACATGATTGATGTTCAGCTTTTCTAAAATTCAGAAACAAGTCAAGTCTCTCGAGAACAAATCAAATGTTTTTTACAAGTACACATAAACAACAATGCATGCACACCAAAAAATGTGTTTTAACATTTTGCCTGGTAAATGAAAACATTTCTCTAATTTAAATGCAGGTAAATGCATACATAGATTCAGGTAATAATAAATGCTGAATTTAATCTTTACTTGAATTTGATAAAAATACAATAATCAAGCAAACAAGATCTAGGGTGCAAAATCTAGGGTGAAGTCAGGTAAACTGAGCCCCCAAGTAAAATGAGCCACATAAGGTTTGAGCCACCAGGTTCTTTAAATATCCACTCCCAGTTTATGCAAAGGGTCCCACTTTGTTCTCTTCTGTATTTCACAAAAAACAAAACATTGATTGGTGTGTGGTGGTTATTGTGGGAGGAATGTGAAGTGTGGCTCCTTCACATTCATGCAGAAGAAACAAATGCATTTTATTTCCTTAGTACCTATAATAACCAAATGCCAAACATTGCCTAAAATGATTGTCCGATGCAATTTACCAAAAAGTTGTATAGTCCTCTGTTGTCTTTTATTTTATTTATTTATTTATTTATTCGTACAGGTCTATTTTACTGTTTTATTTATTTGTTTTTATACGCCCGTTCTAATACGGGATGTATTATGGTATGGCGCTGTCCGTCCGTCCGTCTGTCCGTCCGTCCGTCCGTCCGTCTGTCCGTCCGTCCGTCCGTCTGTGGACACTTCAAAGCTTTGAAGTCTTTGAAGCTTTGTCTTCATGAAAGATCTGAACTCTCTTCTCAAATGTTCTGCTGCTGAAAGCGAGAACAACCCACATTCTCTGCTTCTTTGAGCTTTGACACATTAAAGCTTTGTAGTGTCTTTAAGTTCTGTTGCTGCAATCTGATTGGTGGAATTCCGATTCTAGAATTCTATATACAATAATTCAAAGTACGGGCGTATTTTGCCCCACTGGCGGAGCTCTTGTTACTCTGTTGTTATTATTACGTTTTTATTGTGTTGAACTGTGTTGTGTTGTATTTTTCTATGTGCAGCACTTTGGAAACAGTTTTTGTTCATGAAATGTGCTATAAAGATCAAGTGGATTAGATTATTTATTGTGTAGTCCTTGTCAATACTTTAACTTGTATAAAACCGATTTTGTGCTGACAATTACTGGATAGTAGTTTCTACAAATATTTTTTTACTCTAACATCAGTGTTTCTTCATGTATAATAAACTGCTGTTTTACCTCCTGCCACCTTTGGTCTTTGACATTCTCGGAAATTGGGGATGTTATCGCCATCTGGCCCGTGGCGTTCTGTCACCCTGACTTCATACCAAAGGTGGAGCTGATCACCTGAGAAGAAATAGAATGATTAAAGTTTAACCACTTTATCATTGTAAATCATAAATCAGGCCTATTCTTATCTCAGCTCTTTGTCTAATATACTCACAATTTACTACAAACTGTGTCTATTATGCCACATATAGGTGGATGTGTTAGGACAAATGTTTTTCGATTGAATATGTTTCTCAGCTCATCCAAGCTGCTTCTTCAGTTCTGGTCAGATTAGTGGTGGACACTACCTCATATCTGCCTGAAGAGAGGGGCAAACTACACTAAAACTACTGGTGTAGTGAACGTAGTTAACGTTTCTCCATTAACAAAATTTAATTTCTCCTTTGCTATGGATCCTACTGGATGACTAATGGTTTACACGGACAGTCTCTATTCAAGTCTGTTCTTAAATGCAGTGTGTGTTAATCTCTATTCAAGCATGTTTTCTTTCTGAATTTCACTTTTTAGCCGTAGCTTCATACCTCCTGCAAAGTTCAAGCTCCGTTGTTGATGCAGATGAGGCTTAAACAAGTGGTGGTCCATCCTGAAACAGAACAAGTTGCTCAGAAGTGCTCTGAGAATATGATTTTGTGATTTTTTCTGTGAAGTTGGTTCATTGCTCTGTGAAAAGTAGAGCATCTGTTTAGAGTAAACAGAGAAACATACACTTGACTGCTCGGATCAAGTGTTAGTGTAAAAGTGAACAGTTTTTTTGTGGAACAGAAGTAGCAGGTTACCAAGATGCTGGGGTGGTAACATCATCAGGATTCTCATTGTATGATGTGAATAATTCCCACAATCTGACCATAAAGAATTGATTTAGCTGGAACATATGAGCTGATCTGTGCTGATAAACAAGTCCCTCTCACATAACATTACAGTCACAAGCTCAATAGCATTAGACAGCAGTTATTCAGTTAGTCGCTCTCACCATTTTAGTTGAAAATTAAACTCCTAAACAGGACCATAAATGCTTGTACTGATAACCTCTTGAAAATGTGTGTGTGTTTTTTTTCAGATAATCTTAAAACTTTTTTGGCTGTGTTTGCTAATGTGTGCGTTGTGTCTCCATTAGAGATACATGTAGAACACCCTCAGCACGATGCCACTGCAATAATTATGATAACAGTAACCATAATTATGATTTTTTTTTACAAATATGATGGAGGTGATCAGTGACCGCACCCCATAGAAAAAACTTATGTGGTAATTTTAATGATCTCACATAAAATTGTTTTTAAAATCTGTGAAAAAGTCAACAAAATACCTTTCCTTTAAAAACATAACTTTTACTATACTGCATATATGTAACGGGGTGAAAATGCACAGGCACTTTTGCAGCGTATAACTTTACGCTGTTTTACTTGAGTGCTTTTATTCTCAAACAACTCAGGAGGCAAGGAGTTACAGGAGTAAATTTGGAATAGGAATCATAATTGTTTTACGGAAAAAATAGCGGAAAAAACAGCAACACCAGGATCATGTAGAGCAGGCTAATACAAACATTTACAGAGAGAGAGGTGTGACAATTTGTCAGTGAAGTCACCTGGAGCTGGAAGTGCCATCTGCTTATTTCCTATTAGGAACGTGGCAGCTAGCAGGTACTTAGACGTAGACAAATTTTATTGATCCACAAGGGAAATTATTTGGACACAGTAGCTCACTCATCAAAATACAGTATAATATAATAACAAAGAGTAAAAATAGACAGGTGTGAAATGAGACATCCATCCATCAATCAATCCATCTCCCCCCCCCTATGAACCCCTCTGCAGGTGGTGAGCCCACAGGAGGGTGGACATTATGGTCCTTGCGGGCATGTTTTAGGTTGATGGGGGAAACCGGAGTACCCGGAGGAAACCCATCCAGACACAGGGAGGAACATGCAAACTCCACACAGAAAGGCCTGGGCGACCCGGGGATCGAATGGCGTTTGGTATGAATGTAGCCCTGAATCTCTCACTGTTTGAGCAGAGCTGTAGGAGACTGTTGGAGAGCTCCTCTGTCCCTCTATAATCCGGTGCAGTGGGTGAGTTATTGTACAGTTGTAGGGAGTATTATCGTTCCCTTTATAGTCTGGTGCAGTGGGTGAGCAGGAGTGTCCATGATGGAGAGCAGTTGGTCCAGTGCCCTCTTGTCCTTCACTGTGATAAATGTCTCCAGCTCCCAGTCGATCACGTGAACAGCTTTACAGATCAGGTTGTCAATCCGCCCAATGTCCCTTTTACTGTTCACTGTTCCCTCAGCAGACCACAGCGAAGTACAGGGCGCGGCCACCACAGACTGGTAGAAGATCTTCATTAATTTGCTGTACACATTGAAAGACCTGAACTTTCTCAGGAAGTAGAGTCTACTCATGTCCTTCTTGTACACAGCATTACTGTTGTCCTTCCAGTCCAGCCTGTTGTTCACATGGATGGTTCTTGCAGTTCACTATACAGAATACTATTGGTGTGTACTTGTGGTTTTACTTCCTTTTTTTAGTTGCCTGATTGCCTACACTTGGTGGACCCTTTTTAAACAATCAGAGAGAGACTGGCATTTTTATAAGGACCTGAGCATGGACCTGCCCTAGTCAAGGAGCTGTGGAGTTGTGCGAGTCTGAGCCCATGTTTTTAGAGCCTTTTAGCTTTTTAGTGACAGTTTCTGGCCTCATTTTAAAACTAGGTGTCAACTCAAATATGTCTGGAGCTCCAAAAATTGGGCCTGTAATCAAAATATAGCATATATGCAGGATTACCAAACGTGTGAATGAAACAACTCCAGGTATGTTGTTGAAGAAGTAACAGCGTTTTAACATTGCTAAAAGTTTTCACGGCGATCTATCTTGTGGCATGTCCTGCACAGGAAGCACTGAAGCAACGGAAACTGATTAAACACCCCAGACCTTGAACATTCCTTGTAAATAGTTGTTGCATGTCAAAAAAGTGCCTGAGCAACTGTCTCCAAAAACTGGATAAGGATTTTATTGATAATTGAATTACATTTCTCTTTTATACATATTTCATAAATGATACAGGATTTTACATTTTTATTTTTTGCCAACATTACAGCATCATATGTCAAAAAACAAAAAACAAAGCCAAAAACATACGGTAATCAAGAGGTCAGAATGGAGTATTACAAACTTGTGTCAATCCTATGATCAGCTTCACTCTTAGGCATTTCTCAAACGTTAAGTGCACATGAACAAGAAAGTCAAAAAACACAAAAACAAAATGAACTAAAACAACATGGATGAACCAGAGAGAGGGACATAGTGAACAAGCTGCGCCTCTTCCTCGGCACTCATATCAAGATAGTAATGACTGAGGTCAAAGGTCAAAGGTCCTCAAGAACCAAGAGAATTATGGGAGTAAACAAAAGGATGGTTTTGGTTGGCTGGGATTGAGTCTGATTTTGGCAGGGCAGAATCTAAAGGCAAACCCTGTCTGCTGCCCTTTTTATAATAGAACTAGGAATCTCTACAAACAACGTTCTTAAATTATCTTTGCAGTTTTTTGATAAATCATCTTTTTTTGGTTCATTTTTTCATATTTTTCCCATGTAAACATACATTCATGCAACACCCTCTTTATAATAAAGTTCCCTATATTTGATATATTTAGTTCCTTTAAAAAATAAAGCAAGAAAATAATAATTAATAAAAAGGCATTAACTGGTGGATGGTGTGATAAAAAGGAGGAGGTGATGATGGCAAAGAAGTGTGAGGGGAGGACTGGGCTGGTCTCACCTCCTACATGAAGTCTCCACAGAAACAAACAATTTGAATGAATAATAAGAGCATTTCATCAGAAAAAATATATAAACTGCTATGAAATGACACGAGGATAAAGTAGTTCGTTTAAAAGCAAAGCATTTGTGGTCATGACTGAAATGACCACAACAACAAACACACAGTAATCAGGCATAACATTGTGACCGCCAATCTAAAATGAAATACACTTTATATTCTGGCACTAAGGAACCAATAAATTGGTATGAGGAGTGCTACTTCACTTTTTGCAAACAGGACAGGTGCTCTTTAGCTCAAGGAAATTAGTCTCTTAAATATGTTTTGACTTAACTTCTGTAGTAGCTTCAGTTGTGAATTGTCAGAAGTCTTCTCAAAAACTGCTAAGGCACACTGCTTGTTGTAGTTTAAAAAGCCTTTATTATGAATGGCTGACGCGTTGCGACTAATGTGTCTTCTTCAGAGACACATTAGTCTGAAGAAGACACATTAGTCGCAACGCGTCAGCCATTCATAATAAAGGCTTTTTAAACTACAACAAGCAGTGTGCCTTAGCAGTTTTTGAGAAGACTTCTGACAATTCACAACTGAAGCTACTACAGAAGTTAAGTCAAAACATATTTAAGAGACACTTTATATTCTGACCACAAAGTAGTTTTAAAATTTTGATTATAGATTGAATTTTCTTCCTACTTACACCACATTAGATACTGGTCACAGCAGAGAATAAACATACAACTGTGGACTTGTAAATAGTCTGATTTTGCTCATATTTTTTCAGATTTAAATGTCCTCATTATGCAATGTGTTATAAAGTTGTTATGGATTTGTTTTGATTAATTCACACAGGTTTCAGTAATCCATAAAGTATAACATTAACAGTCGTATTTTTAGCTCATACAACAAACTACTTACAATTTCATTGTCACCACATACACCTTTGTTTCCACTTGATGGTGCTTTTTGTAACTACATGGTATGATGGAGACGTATTGTATCTGCTCATATTTGTACTTCTAGAAATACAAAGAATATGGTGTAAAAAGTAATACAAAAATAAATACGCTTATTTAATGCCCTCAAACACATCAAGTTTGAATAGCACACTTGTACAGTATGTTTGCTTCCTAATACACTCACTTCTCATGGCTTCTACCTGGCAATGGTCATAATGTTATGCCTAATTTGTCCTATAAATATGTCATTCCGATAACAACAGATTCCTATTATTCCTACTGTCACCAGATTGCTACACTGTCTACACACCATTGTAATTACTAGTCGTCTAAAAGGCACCATTGCACACACACACGCAGACGTCAAGCACATTAGGCTAAATCCTAGCTGGAGATCTGCATGGTTAACTTTGAATTGAACCTATAATCATGCATTTAAATGGACAATTTGCAGTTACACACTATGATCTTGACTTGTAGGATTTAGCCTGCCGTTAACACAAAGCAAATGGTTGATGAACTAAAATCATTGTGCTGTGGTCATGAATTGCAATTTTGGAGAGAGAGCCAGAGAAAGGTCCACCAATCCTCCCCTGTACTTAAACACAACAGAAATCTTGGATATGTTCACAGGTTAGGCGATGAGACTTAGGCTTGATGTGGCAAATGATACGTGTCTAGTTGAAGTACAAAATTTGCGATAATGCTCCTACACATTCACAATTTTTTCTACTGAGGGCATACCACTGCATGCAGTCTACCCTGCCTGGCCATCAGGGGGAGCAGGGGGCGTAACAGTGGAGGGAGAAGACTCTGGACGTCTTTTGAGACTGAAGCCGTGGCACTTGTCGTTATGGGTCATGAGAAGTTAGAGATATGCTATAAATAGTAATAAATGGTGGTAATTTCAACACCTCATGAGAGAAATCTTTCTAATGAAAAAGTCAAATTAAGAGGAAGATTTATATCAAAGCTGTGTAGACGTTTCTAAAATGAGCCACAGAGATAATTAATCTTCTAGAATCGTAACAAGCCTCTAGGTGTGTCTGGGTAAACAGCACTTTTCATTTCAGTGTGCTCTGTTAGACTGCTTGCCTTTCGATATTAAAATTCATCAGGGGATCCGTATAATTATTCAAATCCCAAGACCCGTCTCCCTGATGCCACCTAAATGTCACTAGACTTTGCTTGATGTAGTGGAGTTTGACGTGAAGTTTGTGAGTGGCAATTTATTACCAACATAGGGTTCATCTCTAAAGCTATTTTCTTATAATAAAGTAATGCTTAAAAGGATGTAAAAGGAGTTTGCATTTATCATAGAGGAACAAAAATAAAAACGCAATGACGTTTATTAGAGCTCCTCCCCCCACTGACAGAAAACTAGCCTCTGGTCATCTGTTATTTGATTGTATACATATATATTTATATTTATTTATATATTTATATTCTTTTCATAACAAATATACTATGGCTTTCAAATAAAAAGTGCCAAAATATTTTTTGGAATAAAAGAACACACAGTGATGTTGTTGTCGGTAGTACTCTCATACTTTAGGCAGAACCACACCGCTACAGGATATCAACAGGAAGAGGAAACGAGGCGACATCCTGGAGGTGAAAGGGCAAAGGTCGTGGCTCAGGGAGGAGGCAGCAGAGTTTAGCCACAAAAACTAGGTCCTCGTGGTGGACAACTGCAGTCAGCCCAGCCTTCGGACCAGGCCGGGACTTCTCTGTAAACTTTAAAGTGGGACTCTCCCTGAAGTCGGACCAATAGTAGCTGCATGTTGACAGTTCGACTACTACAAGCAGAAAAGTCCTTCATGATGCACACTCCACTACAGTCGCCTCTGAATGTCCTTTTGAATGTCCTGTGTCTCGGTATTCCCTGCAGACCGTTTTCCCAAAGAGTTGAGGCCGCTCCTTAATGCCAGTTTAAATCCATCTTCGCCATCATCACAGTCGTCCTTTTATCATCCTCCTTTGGCTGTGAGAGATTTTCCTCACTATTGTTCTGCAGGTTTGATAAACTGTTTTCAGTCAAGAGATTTAAAAGGGAAAATGTATCAGAAGAAAAACTCCCACAGTCAAACAGGATGTGTTTTTGAGTGTGGAAAGCAAGGGAAAAATAAGAGAGTTTAAGGTTGGGATGAAAGAGAGAGGAGGTAAAGAAAAAGGGGCTTTTGGGCTAAAGGGGCGGGGCTTCACGGTCTCCATCAATTTTTACTGCCATCGAGTTGCTGAACAGGGAGCTGGAGCTGCAGAGGGTCCCGCAGACGCTTTAGATCTAACTCCACCTGCAGAGCGGAAAAGAGCCAGATTTACAATGACACAAAAGTGGAAAATGTGAATGAGTTCAATGTCCTAAAGGGAAGTTTCTATAATTTTACGTACTAGCACTACCACTACTGCTACTTTTATTACAAAATGGAAGTAAAAAACCCATTTTGCTCACATATGCTAAGTTAATGATTCTACCCCGCAGTAAGTACTTTGTATGTCTGGTGCTGCTAAAAGGCCTATAAAAATGCCAAAAAAGTAAATGTGTTTACCCATGGTCCATGTTCTGAGCTGTGGAATAAGTAGCTTATGTCTAGCACTTTTGTGTGCACACAAAAACCCTTTGTACCTCTGCAATATCATCCTTCAGCTTGTTGTATTTCTCTATGTCGAAGCGTGTCCTCTTCACCCCCTTGTGGAAGAACAGCAGATACTGTCTGTCCCTGGCATCTGGGTAAACGTACTCCTACATTTCAGAGACACAGCACAATGTAAAAGGATCCAGCTTATCAGACAGAGACTTATATTCTCTCAAAATGCACAATCCATAAAAGACAAGGACATTGGGGTGGTTGGTTACCTGGCGTGTGAGCACAAAATAAGCATACATGGCCATTGCTGTGCCGTATGTGATGAAGTAGGTGACGGGCTCCATGATATCCCAGGAGTACTCCCACCAGGTGAGCCTCGCCAAGATCCCAAACTGAGTTGCCATGTACGCCATCCCGCCCCATAGCACCCAAGTGGTACGCCGCTCCGCCTTCTTACTCAACTCCTCCCTCACCTGCAGACAAAAACATAAGTCAAACATTGACATCTGAGGGAATAAGAAGTGTAATAAGAACTGATAAAATAATTAAAGAATTACATGATTTTCAGATGTTTTTAGAGGTTGAAAAACTAAAAGGTTGGTAGTCCCCCCATTTTTTCAGTAATAATTTTCAATATTTAGTTGTTTATAGTGGACATTCTTTTAATTAAATAATTGTGATTTTACAAAATATACTTACTCAAATTTAGAATTTGATTCAGGTGCGATGTATTGTGCAGCCCAAAATAAAGTACTTGTACATGTGTATACAGTTAGTAGTTCAGTTAAGGGCATATTACATTGAGCCTATGATAATCTTAAACCTAACCTAAAAGAGGCTGTTATACAGAGCTTTAATTTAGTTTGATGTACGGTATATTGTCTTCTTTTCTTCATGTCCTTCTTACTGGTCACCCTCCGGCATGGTCTGAGTGAATTTAACCAATCTTACTGAAGTGAGAACTCTCAGAAGAATTGCCATAAAATTGCATATTATCTAATATATTTTTTTCATAGTGGAGTGTTGTTTTCACAGGAACCCTTAGTTATACAACACCTCTTATGCATCTGTCTGCATATTATAGCATTTCAAAAGAACAGCGAGATACTTTAGTTTTCTGTCTGAGACATGGAAAATAATCTCCAGAGCGCTTTTTAGATGATTACTAGCACAGTAATTTCATTCATAAAAAAGTGCATTACTGAGGATGGCAGTTTGTGCTGTTTCTTCTTTTGATTCTCATATTGTTATGTGGTTTTAGAGACCATAAAGACTGAACAAGAATGATTTTTTATTGTGCAATAATTCAGCTACATCAAAAGACTACAGCAGAAATTCATTTCTGTAGAGGTAATTTTGCCTTCCAGTGTTTCTCTCGTGCATCAAGATAATGTATGACAGTTAATTACATTTGAATATATATATACAAATAAATACAATTATTTGTAGAACTTAAGCCTAAACAATAAACACACAAAAAACAATATAAACTTGTCACATATATCATCCACAGACCTTTTCGAGAGGGCGGAGTTGAGAGTTGAGGTCCTCGAGCCGTCCAATCAGCTCGCGTTCTTTGCGGAGTTGGTGTTCCTCAATGCGCAGTGTGGTGTACAGCTGCTGCACCAGGAACTTAACGTCATTCAGTCGATCCAACTCCTCGTGAGGCAGTAAATCTGTAATAATATAAACAAGAGATTTTGAAATGTAACAGTTTTTATAGTAATTTCATAGTTACTGGTTTTGTTTTGTTTGTACCTCTCCTTGGTGGCCGTACGAGGTGTGTGGTGTCATTAATGACCAGTTTGAAGTCGTCCAATAGCAGAATGTCAATCCCTGTGGAGGAAGCAACCCGGGCTCCATCTGGACACATGGTAACGGTGATATGTGAGTGTTAGTGATATTATAAAGACATAATACTGTAAATGTGAGGGTTATATGTCAGTTTGTAAGTTTTAGTTTAATCTTACTTTGGCAATACTGTATCAATATCGCAGACTGTCAAATTAATGCAAGTGTATCCACTAATATTATTCATTTTGGGCACAAGTATATTTTGAAATTGTTCCAGAAACAATAACGTTTAACATGCAAGAAAACTGAAAGGGTGTAGCTTGGATCTTGAGCTTATTAGGCCAACCTTTCATACCTCACTGTCATAGTTTAATAGTGTAATATAAAATCATGAGGTACAGTACACTGTGGTCCCCTATTCTAATGAATATATTAGGTTTTTATGGTCGAATATAAGATGTATCCCATGTTTGTTTGTTTTTCTCAATGTAATTCATGTTTAAAATTAATATCCCAGTGTAGTATGTGTTAAATTATTGAGCGGAATTATAAACCAATATTATAATCAGGTTAGTGATTGATTTTTGTACCAGTTCATTTGAAACATGATCCCAGCTTATTATTATACATTCTAGAGGAGTTACAGGTGTAGCTTTAAAGAGGGGTGCACGTCAGATTTTCTCAAACTACTACCAGCGGTGTTGCCATCTGATTACCATGAGAGGTCAAAGCAGAAGCACCTAGGATGAGTTCTAGTACCCACTGTTCCTGTATAATGCTCCCCTTGAGCCAAGAGGGAGGAGGCATTATTTTAAAGATACAGGCTGAATTTAAATGCACAGTCACAGCAGCTATAGGAATAATAACACGCTTGGAAGTCTATGCTTATTTGAGCGGTCAGTGAGAGGAAGTTTGGGAGTGGACACTGGAATGCTGCAGATACTGGGCATCATGTAAAATTATTTCAATCTTAAAGCCTATATATTTTAATAGACATGCTGTTAGTTAAAAATTAAACTGTTTATTTGCAGGTTGCTGGTGCTGTATAGACATATTCAATATAATCAGCTCAGAAAATCAGTAAAGTGTAAAATTATTGCAGTGAAGAGAATAAAAACCAATATCCAAATCCCATTGCTAAATGACTACTGCAAAGCTACGGCCAAACAAACTCTCAGTATTGTAGAAATGCTACTTATTGCAAAAGAAAATCATAATTTCTTTATTTTGGATGAGCAGAAATCAAGCAGCGGATTATGATCATTGCAAATGGCTCTGCTGTTTTATGTTATGTTAAACTTTTATGAACTTTTAAATGTTAAGTCTTGTATCAATGCTCAGACGTTTCCTCCCTATCCCCTATCTCATTGAACAATATAGAGGTTGACAATAAACAAACTGTAGAATCATGATCTACAAAAGTTACAGTAGAATAATAAATACCATAAAAAAGCACAACATGTCTTCTTTAAACCCTGGAAGGTTTGCCATTGTAATTGTTCTCGATGATATTGCAAGACATTGGATATTCACCGTAAAATATAATCTTTTTTTTCGTACGTACCCATGGAGTAGATGGCCACGCGGTCGATGCCTCTGTCCTCTGCCTGGAGCTGCTGTAGAAACACGCCCACACAGTCGCTCAGAGGCTTCAGGGTGAACTGACAGCGCTCTCGTCGGGACGGCAAACTGACCGAGATCACCGGCAGCCCATTCTGGTACACCACTGTCACCTCTGCACAACAAAGAAGAAATACGAGGGTTAGAAATCAGGAAATAAGATGACAACTCATTGGCACATAGGGGATGAGTTTGAAACCAAGAATATCTTTACTCAATACACCCTGGTTGGCCGTCTGATCCTAGCTCTGACCAGTTGTTGGGTCCCTGGGCAGCTTCGCCCACCTTACCCGTGTATGAATGTATGATTGATAAAATTGTAAATTGCTATATAAATTGGTAAAATTCATTGTGTTACTGTGTTATTGTCCTGTCTTTAATATAAAAAATATCTGCTGCATATATAAAAATTTTAAGAACTTTGTAACTGAAAGGCCCATGTGCGAAACAACCTCAAATCTAATTAACAGATACTTTACTATCCCAAAGGAAATACATTTTTAATAATACTGCCCATATTAGAACAAAGCTTGTGAATGAATTTTATTTGCATAGTTTCTCCATTTGTAGAGGCAATGAGGCCATTTCCTGAAACACCTACCAACACACAGAGAAATGAGGCCTTTATAAAGTCTTTAGTAACCTCCCTTCATTTGTTTGGTCTAGAGACTATTCAGTGCCTTAATGTGCTTCTTTGATGACTGTAAACAAATATTAAACAATTTAGCAGTTGGCTGTAACCCATTAAAGAAAGTGAAAGAGAGACTACTCATTTAGACTTAATGTACAAGTAAGCCTACCCCTAAACACTATACAGTGACCTTAAAAGACTGTATAAATCCCCACTGCACTCTCATTACCTTAAATTATAATATGCTCTTTTCATAATAACACCAAGAGAGTTATTTGCACCAGCAGGGGGCAGTACGGCAGCAAAGGCACCTGTCAAATAAGGTCAAGCTTCAACATAGCCAGCATGAGCTCTGAAGAATCTAAACATCTTGTGCCAAAGACGGAACCTTGCTGTACCAGCTTCCATCTGTTACCCATCATGCACCATTCCTGCACATAAATGAGCAACTCTCTCAGGTATGTTTAGCCATGTTAGCACGGTTAGCATGAACACAATATTTTTAACAACCAAAATGTGCCTAAAGTATCAGTTGAGAATAATATTGTTATTGATATCTGATATCTGTTACCTCACCCAGAGCTAAAAGGATAAAAGCATCCCTAAATGATGCATGTGTATCAAGCTGACTCATCAAATACTGGGGCAAGCATCACAAAGCATTAGTTTGACAAGCTTTTGGTAAAATATAAATACTAGCGTTTACTCCCATTGTGCAAATTATGTAAGAGACAATAACGTGTTTTGTTTCTAGTTTTTTAGTGTTTTATTAAGTCCGCATACACAGGAAATGGATTCACAGCTTTGTTGGTGAATTGCTGAATAATTGGGGCAAGGATAATGGTTCAAAATGTCCTACTATTAGACAACTATTATAAATCACATGTTCATTGGCAAATATCTGTCTTCTAATAGGTTGCAGTCTCGTCTTTGATTCATTTGGTACGTCTCTGTTAATGGCTTGAAACCTGATGAAAGTACCGGTACTCACTTTTATGTATGCTGGCAACCGTACCAGTAGGACTTGTTTCAAAAGCATTAGGTTAATTTTTTTTTTTTTAAAGGTTAATATTTAGAAATTGAAGTTATGTTCCAAAATGCCATAAAAATATGTACTTTCAAAGCCAAACATTTAAGGTACAAATGGCAATTAATACTTCACAGACACTGTTGTCGAGGTCTATTATCAGCCCCCATAGAGTATATTAAAATGATGGATACTTCTGGATATTACCCCAAAGAGCTTTATGCTTTTTGTTGTAAAATGTCCTTTGGAATGTGTTTCAGAGTCTTTATAGTCCATATATTCACTAACAATTATCAAAACATTATTATTCATGATTATTCCGATTATTTAATGCTGGTCTATAACTCCAATTTGATATCCAAGATTGGGAATGGCAAGAGAGCAATTAAATGTATTTACAATTTTGCTGTCCCAGCATTAAATAAAGTGAAACTTAAGTAATCGCACAAAAACAGCAGTGTGTACAGAAAATCCAAAAGCCCGCCTTGTTGCTTGGCCAGTGCACTCAGTCACCTCTGTCTCTGCTCAGGACCACTGCAGTGAATCAGCAGATCTGAGCTGGGCTCCTATCATACTGTGAAGGATCATCTTTGGCACGGAGAGCCCTGGCGACAGTCAGCCTCACTTTCAACACGACAGTGTACAAA